>OY796880.1:26592260-27792260 GCA_963680785.1 Diplosoma virens | reverse complement strand
AGCAAACGTTGGCCCGATGATGAATGTTTACTGGGTACGAATTTTTGCATGAAGCTACAGCCAAATAAATAATGTACAAAAAATTTTCGGACAACCACTTTCTGACATGCTTGTCGTTGGAAAAGAAATTATCTTTTTCTATTGTCATGAAAATTGACTGCTTTCAAATTGAAATAAGCACTATGGCATTCAAAACTTTGCCCTATTTTTACAACAAAGTACATTTTTTGATAAAAACTGACTTAACGTGGATGACGATATCCATGATGTGATGAAGCACCATATTTTAATTCTGAACGATGAAATATCTCGATAATTTTTGATCTACAGAAATTTGAAAAATATTACCCCTTCAATGTCAACCATCCTCTTTAGCGATCTGCTTTCAGAGATTTTGCTTTCAGAATTTCAGAAGCATTTTATTGATTTGGTGAGTAATAAGGGATGCAAAATGTTGTTTTCGTGAAATGTGTTGAAGTGACTTTTGGATTCAAATGGCTACGTCATACTCTGATGTCGCAAAGATGGCTCTAAAATTATTGATTCCATTTCCTACCACCTACGAGTGCGAAAAAGCGTTTTCCGCTCTAGTTACTATCAAAACAAAATATCTCGAAACGGGCTAAATCTGACACGGTCGTGTCTAATTCCAAGAAAAATTGAATAGAGAGAGAGAGTAAAAAGAAAAAAAATTAGTTGCTCTAAGAGATAAAAAAAGAAAAAAACGTCGCGCAAATTGTTCTTGCGAGCCCAAAGTGGACTCAAAATTTTTGGAATTTTTTTAGATTTGTTAAGATGCTCAAGAAGAACTAAGCTTCTTTTAAACCAACTACTTTCTCTAAGAAACTAACCTTGTATCTCCCTAAAACTAACCCTACCTCCAATCAGTTTTTCTTCGAATAAGCAGCTACTATCTGAAACATGATAAAAGAGTTGCCCTATTTAATACGCAACTCAACTTAAGAGTATTTGCTGAAAGCCAAGCAGGTGCATCAATCCTATTGATCTGTGCTTGCAAATTTGATGATTAAAATTTGCTTCTTTTTTTTGTAATAAATAGCTGTTTGCATAATACATATAGCATTTTATGTTTAACGTCCTTACAGCTAGGCTAACTATCTTTTTTTTTGCACAATTCCACAATACAAATAAAACTAAATGCGCAAAGCCAGCTAGGCAATAGCAAAGAGATCGTGAGGTCATTGAAGATTGCTGCTGAACCCGAATTTATGTTTGAATTTACAGGGTACCGTGAGTGATCAAAAAAACTGCAAGGAAACCGCAAAGTAAAATTTTTTGAAAAGTTTGAGAGCCACTGCCTCAGATCATGATTAAACAAATCTTTTAAAATTTAAAAAAAACGTGGCAATCATGCATTTTACTTCAAAACTTGATGTTCGTGACCATTCAAATTGTCTAGTGTTTTTGAAGAAGTTCTACTGCAGATTTTAGAATGTGCGTATAATTCTGGTAATAAGAGTGATGTGAACGTAGTTTTTAGAATAAGTGTTCAAAGCATTTCCTTCAATTTTACGTTAAATTTTTTATAAATATCCATATAATAAAGTTGAACCAAGTGATGTTTTTTTATTATTGGTGCTTTTAGTGATTTTAGAGGTGCTGCTACCATTTACACTTATCCTCAATAATTTGTTTTTTATCTGGATTGCATGCCATAGCGTTTTACCGTTTTGTTGCGTCGTCCTTTTCTGTTCTGCTTTCTACTAACAAATTTTTTATTTCACTATAATTTTTATGGTGCAACTGCAATATAAGATACTGCTACTGAGTATCAACAAAAATCATTGTACATGTTTTTACAAAACATCTTATCATGTAGGCCTAGCCTTGGTACAGTATTTTTATTCAACACTTATGCATTGCGTTAGCCAAATGTGGGCAAGAAGATTATATAATCCAAATATTTTGTTAGTGTTACTGTGTTACTTGAATGAAAAACCTTTATTTATTTTGCATTTTTCAAATAAATTCAACCAATTTGATTGGTAGTCCATCAACAAAGTTGTTTTTCTTTTATCTGCTTATTAAGATTTAAAAATAAGTTGTACTCATTTTATTTTATCAATTTTTGGGTCTTTTTAAAAAGTCATTGTAAGTGATTTTTGTTTGTACAACTAACCCTGATCTCCTTGTGATTTCTGTTGCTTTTTGAGATTCTTTTTCTCTTGGTTTCCTCTATTCTATTTTGGTGCCAAAAGTAGGATTTTGGGTTAGTTTTACCAAAAAAAAAGTCACATACAGTGTCTTCTTAAATAAATCCTAATTTTTGACAGCGTTTTAATTATAATTATTTGTTAATGTTTTTCTAAACATGTTTTACCTTGCTAATCATAAAATACTTGTTTAATTATTTAAATTACTTTTTTAATTTAAAAAATGCATTTTAAAAAAATTCAATCAAAACAGTTTTGTTTCCTTGGTTCAGTTTTAAAGCTTTGCTTGTATTTTTTCATTTTATCTTTATATTCTTTATCTCCAACTTATCAGTTTTTATTGCTAGTTAAGTTTTCAAAAATTATTATTTAAAATTTTTATATTAAACTTGTTTTTTCAAATTTAAGTAGAAAAATTAATAATTAAAACTTTTTGGGATTACTACTTTATTTGAAGCTTTAAAAATATTTTTTCTAGAATTTATATGTATTTTAATAATTGTAATGTTTAGTTTTAATTTTATGATTTTAAATTGTGCTCTGGCTAAAGGATCTGGTATCAGTTATTTTAATTTTTGGAAAAGATTTGGTAATGACTTTTTTGGGTTTAATTTTCAGGTAATCTTTTGTTTGTCTGAAACAAATGATTTAATGTATTAGTGTTATGATTTGAACATACAAAAAAAAGAATAAATTTTCTATATATAGTGATTTTGGTTACTTTTTCTGAAAATTTTGTCTAGTTTTAGCATAGCAGTAAATATTTTATTGAGGTTAAGTTGAGAGGGTTAGGGTTGTCTAAGTATGCAATTGACAGCAAGCAATATTTAACTAGCGATTTGCATCACAATTAGAAATGAGAGAAAAGTAAAAGCAAAAGTACGAGAGTATGTTGAGTAAGAAATAAGTGCCAAAGTCTGTCTATTGAGGTGACTTTGATTATTTTAAATATAACATTAGAAATGAAGAAAATAGGATGTTAAATAAAGTTGAATTTTGATGTTTTTACAAATGTTTTTGTTTTCAAACAGGTTTTTTAACAAATTTCCACCATTTCTTTTTAAGGAAAGTTTGATGAAATATTACATTATTACATTACAAGTATTACAGACCTAAAGTGTTACAATCAATGTGTTTTAAAAAGTTGATTTTTTAAAAATGTTTTAAGTGTGAATCAAGTCATCCCAGTTCATGGTTTAATAATCAAAAAGCAGTTCGCTTCTGAATATTTCAACTAAAAAAGTTACAATTCTCATTAAAGCAGAAAAACTCATTGCCAGATCTAAAAATTTAAAGTATTTAAGACCTGGTACCGTAAAATGGAGTAACTTTGATCAGTTGAAGTAACAGTAGTAATATTTGAATTGTAGTCAATAAAACTGAGCTGGAAAAAGATGTCAGGTTTTCTATGACCCCCTGCCCCCTTTCAAAAAACAGAAAATTATATATTTTTTCAAAAAACTAAAAATTGTATTTTTGAACTTTTACAATGTTTTAAAAATTACAACAGTGATCTAAGTTACCCCAAATGTTGTTCAATCTATTCTTACATTGGTTTTTAATGTACGAGGGCTGTTTGAAAACTAATGGGACTGTGTAAATAATTATTTTATTTGAAATGCCACGTAAAAATTACAACTTGTCCCCTTCAAAGTAATCTCCTTGAGCTCAAATGCACTTTTCTAATCTCTGCTGCCATGCTTCTATGCACTTCTGGAAAGATTCCATTGGGATCACTTGTAGTTTCTTCGTTACGGCTGTTGTTATGGCTTTTGAGTCTTGAAAACGGGTTCCTTTAATGACTCCCTTGAGCTTAGGAAACAAGAAAAAATCACAGGGAGCCAGATCTGGCGAGTAGGGTGGTTGCTCCAGCACGGCAATGTTATTTTCTGCAAGAAATTGTCGTATGCTTAAGGCATTGTGAGCAGGAGCATTGTCATGATGAAGCAGCCATGACTTTGTCTCCCACAATTCTCTTCTTTTCGCCCTTACCAAACGCATCAAACGTCGCAAGATGTCTTTGTAAACATTCTGGTTAATGGTTTGGCCCTGTGGCAAGAATTCTAGATGAACAATTCCATGAACATCAAAGAAAACAATCAGCATTACCTTAATTTTGGACTTGAACAGCCTTGCTTTCTTGGGTCTTGGTGAGGATGCACTCTTCCATTCAAGGCTCTGCCGTTTGGTGAGTGGATCGTACTCGAAGATCCACGACTCATCACCAGTAACAACTCTACTCAGCAGATGTGGTGTAATTTCAAGTTGTTTCAGGATGTCTTGACACACTTGCACATGATTTTCCTTTTGCCCATCATTCAGCAACCTTGGTACCATTTTCGCACAAACCTTCCTCATCCCCAGATCTTCTGTAATGATCCTTCACACCCTCTCACTATTCATGCTCAACTCATCTGCTATTATTCTAACAGTAAGGTGGCGGTCACTGCGCACTTTTTCTCTCACACACTCAACATTTTCATTTGTTCTGCTTGTTGTTGGCCTTCCACTCTTAGGATCATCTTCCACATCCTCTCTTCCCTCTCTGAACCTCTTGTGCCACTCAAAAATCCGAGTTCTTGACATCATAGCATCTCCGTAAACTTCTTGGAGCAAATTGAATGTTTCAGTTGGAGTTTTTCCAAGTCGAACGAGAAACTTCAAGTTGATTCTTTGTTCAATGCTCATTATTTGTTAACAAAAGAAAAAAAAAGAAAAAAATATTTACTAAATAAATTATCCCAAAACGAACTACAGTAAAGCGCCTTTCAAGAAAAGCCTGTAAAAAAGCATATGGTTGTCACAGAATGCTGAAACTACATTTTTACAACCACAAGACATTGCGCCATCTTAAAAAACAAAGCTTTTATCACTGTTGCAAGTGTTGTTTGTGCAAAGCATACAGTCCCGATACTTTTCAAACACACCTCGTATGATCAAAGTTATCCCAAAGTATAGGGTAATTTTGTTTTGTTGTTTGTTTGAAAGCATTCAGTTGCAAAGCTGTCATGCTGTCATCAAAATATTTTATTTGGTGTATCAGAGGCAGAGTATTATGATCAACAGGAAAAGAGTTTTCTTATTGACACTGTCAGGATATTAGAAGCAAGAAACCTCAAAATTGATCAAAGTTACCCTTTTTATGGCATTTAGCAGGGTGGTCTTTAACTTTACAAGCCTGAAAACACATTTGCTTTGTGTTTGATGATGTCACAAAGACTGATATCATAAAAAAGTGCAATAGTTTATATGAGCCTCAATGACTTCTTTTGCTTGAAAATCTTAAACTAAATTACAATCAGATCACTTGCTAAACAATAAAAAATAAAAAAATGTAACTAGACTACAATATCTTAATATTTCCAAAAGAATTTGGGTGTTTAAGCTAAATAATTATTTAAGAATTGTCAGTTTCTCCAAATTTATTGCCTTGGCTGTTGTCTTGCAAGTCAAGAAGATGAAAAGATAATATTAAAATGTTTACAAATACCAGGGCTGGGAGTAGTGGTGATTCCTACTCTTATTCCTACTCCAGAATAAAATGTGTTTTCTTAATCCTACTCCTACTCCAGAGTAATTTTTTTAAAGTTTCTCCACTTGGACTCAGTCTCGGATTTTTAAATTTTCATAATAAAATCATGAAGTTCTTTAAAAAAAAAAGTCTTCACTTGTAATCAGGGCTGGGGAGCCACTGTAGAAGAGCACTAGCTCCGGCTCCAGCTCCGGAGCTATCAAGTACTCATTCACTAGCTCCGGCTCCAGCTCCGGAGCTATCAAGCACTTATCCACTAGCTCCGGCTCTGCTCCCCAGCTCCGGCTCCGGCTCTACAATTCTTTAATAAACAAGTAGTTCATCATTTAGTGTTTAAATCTTTTTTGCGATAAACTATTCTGTTCGAACAAGAATCACGACTTCTGATCTTTACAATTATATTAATCAAATCTGAAAGCGAGTACAAGAAATATAAATAAATGAAAATCAATTGTGGCGTTATCTAAACATTGAAAAGGTTAAATCGTAAATATGATGAATTGCAAACTCTGCACTGCAAATAGCTAAACTTTATCTTTTTAATGGAAAACTTTAGAAGCGCATGTGCTCGAAACAAAAAACTCCCAAGAAATTTAACGCACGAGGAAATAAGCGAGAACGTTTGTAATAAAACATTATTAAGGCAATAAATAAGATTGAGTCAGCCAAATCTTCACTCTATAATTTTAAGAGATAAATTTACGATGTAACAATCATGCGAAAATTCAACCAAATAAAAAATTTAACTTATCCAATTCTCAGGGCTACATTCTGTTTTAGTCATATTAAATTTTAATATTTTATTTTCTCTTAATCATTGAGTGTTTAAATTAGTGATGGGATGATGCCAATTTTTTTTTGACTCCGATGCAATTTTTGACTCCGATCCAATTTCAACAACATTTTTCGATTCCAAATCTTCTTAGTCAGAATTCACCTTGTTTTTTATATGAGGCTAACAATTTTTTTTAAAAGCACCTAGTTTAATTAGTTGCATAATTCATGTAGAGTGCTTCTTCCTTAATTGTTTTATATTGTTCACCATTAGCCATTGTAAATTAAAGATTATATGTGTATTTAAAAGTGAATCAATCGTCCTCGCAGAGTGCCAAATTAAAGAATAAGAGCAATATTTTAATACAAAATTTATTTAATCACTGTTTTGAAAAAACCACAAACATCTGTTGGTTCTTTATTTAAATAGAATCTTGATCCTTATTCAATTAAAAAGATTCTATTTGAAAAAAGATATTTAAATATACGAGTATTATACAAAATTTATTTAACTACTTTTTAAAAAACCAAAACAGTCTGTTTCATTTTATTGAATCTTCCTGTGTTTACAGGAAAAATAAAGAATAGGCTATAATTATTAAAAAACCAAAACAGTCTGTTTCATTTTATTGAATCTTCCTGTGTTTACAGGAAAAATAAAGAATAGGCTATAATTATTAGTAAACATAGTACTATATTTTCATAACATCATTAAGAAAACATAGTACGATAAGTCAATCTTATCCGATAAATAATACGTAGTTCTGCAAAACATAATTTATAAGAGGTCGTTTCAAAATTTTAAATTTTTTTAACAATAGAGATATTATTTAAGCTTTTTAAATTTTATGCTTCCAAAATATGTAGTTTGTTAAACTACAAAAATAATTCAAAACTGTCGAAAAGTAAAACAGGTCCAAACTTGCAAATAGTGGTGGTATATTTATTGTAGGATACATAGACTTAGAAAATTATTTTAAAAAATTATTCTAAACAAAAAATCTCAGCTAAATACCATTCGGCTCTATAAGCTTTTTTTTATTTAATTTTTTCAGATAACTATAAATAAAAACAGCTAATTAAACAGCTGATGAAGGACAGGTTTTATTCTTTTTATTCCTTTTAATATCTTTTAATACCAAAAATTTTTTACGTTGAATCATGATCTGTTTCTTTTTTATTTATATTTATTTGTAGTAGTTGAACAAACGAAAGTTTATAGAGCTGAGTACTATTTAGCTGAGATTTTTTATTAAGAATAATTTGTTAAACTAATCAAGAAAATAATGCAATTCCTGTGATGTCATATAGGAAAAAATGACTCAGGTTATGCATTCATATTAAGATGACCTGACTTTCCTTCTCTTACCTTAATATGAATAAAAAAAACTGATTTTATTGGATGAAATAGACTATTGAGATTTTTTTAAATAGAGTTTAAATAAATTTTGTACGAAATTGCTCTGATCTTTTCTTTGAGCACTTTGCAATAAAGTTCGATTCACTCTTGCTCTCTCTCTCTCTCTTCTCATTCATCTATGCACAAATGGGGTCTCACTCCTTCACCGAATTGCGAGTGTGGCGCCTCTGAGCAAACCGCAGACCATGTTCTAACAGCGTGCCCTATACATCGGGCACCACATGGAGCACGAGATCTGACGGTTTTGGATGACGAAACTCGATGCTGGCTTAATAGTACCACTGCCAGCATCTGATTCAGGCAGTGCAGCAGTCTGGAGTAGTAAAAGGATAAACCCTCGGCCCCAGTCCTGTTTGCGTCTGACCTGGAGTGGATGCCTTTCAAACGACGACGACGTCTCTCTCTCTCTCTCTCTCTACATACTGTATATATATATATATATATATATATATATATATATATTGTAATATTATATGAAACTTAAGCAATATATATAAATTAGGAAAAAATTAATCGACGTGTTTTTGTAGAGTGCTTAATGAAAGTCGGAACAAATACATTGATCTTTCATTTATTACAAAACAACCCAACAGCCTGTTTCATCTATTTCTTAATTTCTTAATCAGATAAAATAAGCTGTAGAGATGTTTTTGCTTAATAAATGAAAAGAAAAATATCTATATAACACAAAATTTATTTTTATGTTAATGTTTAAAAATCCATAACAGTCAATTTCATTTTATGAAGTTGATCCTATGAACCATTACTGGAGCCGGAGCTATTAAAATTTTTGTGGCTCCAGCTCTGGCTCCGGCTCCGCAGATATATTTAAAAAGGCTCCGGCTCCAGCTCCGGCTCCTCCAAAATTGGCTGGCTCCATGGCTCCGCGCTCCGGCTCCGGCTCCCCAGCCCTGCTTGTAATTCATCTCAAATTTTTCCATTTTCATGAAAAAATCATGGAGTTTTCTAAAAAAAAGTCTTCACTTAAAATCAGTCTCAAATTTTTCCATTTTCATAAAAAAATTATGGAGTCCTCAAAAAAAAAAAATTTTTTTTTCATTTGGAATCAGTCGGCTTTTCAATTACAATGTTCTAAAAATTCTAGACAGTAGGGCAAACCAATAATGCAGTAGAGGAGTAATGAATAATAAATATTTTTTGTTACTCTTACTCTTATTTCTACTCCTTGGAAAAACTCTGACTTCGCTTATTCCGTATTCCTACTCCTATTCCCCAGCCCTAACAAAAGCCCTAACAAAATACTTTTTAAAACTTAGCAGAAGTTTTGAATTTTTTGGAAAAAATATTCCATTATAGTTGGAGTTTAATTCAGATTCTAGAAAAGTAGAGTTGTGGCCAAAAGTTTAGGACCACCCCTCAAAATTTTAATTTAGACTACAAATCGAATATTTAATCTTTAATAAACACATGAATTTGGTTTATTATTAAATATCACAAATGACAGGGCATTTCCACATATAAATCACATACATTTGACACAGAATTTTCAGAAAAGTCAATATTTTGTTGGTCCTCCTTTGGCTTTAGTTACAGCCTTCAAACTTTTGGCATGCTTTCCACCAGACTTCGGCATTATTCAGCTAATAATTCAAGCACCCAGACTGCTTTGATTGCTTCTTCCAGTTCCTTAGTATTAGTTGGTTGTTTTTCAGACACTTTGTCCTTCAAAACAGTCCATAAATTCTTGATATTGTTTAAATCTGGACTGTTTCCAAGCCAATCCAGGATTTGAATTTTCTTTGACTTCAAGAACTGAGTAACAATTTTGGAGCAGTGACATGGTGCACCCTCCTGCATAAAAATCTTGCATTTATGAATGGCCATGTGCAGTTCCAACTTGTCCTTCAGCAAATCAATGTATTTTTGGCCATTCATGATCATTTCTGGTGGTAGGAAAACAGTTTGGCCATTCTGTTTACAGACATTCCACCCCAAATCATGACACTTGGCTATTCATCAAATTGCTTTTCGGTGGGTTTTTATGGATGTAGCGCTTGCATGTAGTGAACTGCTGTACAGTAGATTTATCAGAAAAAAACACTAGCTGCCACTGTTGAATTGTCGATTTTGCATGCTTTTTAGCAAAGCCCAAATGCTTAGCTTTCATGGTCAGTGTTAGCCTGCATTTCTTCACAGGTTTATGAGCTTTCAAACCAAAATCAATGACCAGTCGCTGACTTATGGTTCTCCAACTATTGTCCGCACCGTTTGCAAGCAGTATGGACTGTCTTGTGGAACTCATTAGAGACTGAACTGCTGTCCTCCTAATAATGTGGTCATCCCTAGGCGATTGTGAACTGCATTCTTGCTTCTCTTTATTCGTTCACTAATTGAACATTCAGATTATTCTTCCTTATAAAGAGCCACGATTTGAGCATGTTGAACATCAGAAAGTGACAATTTTTTACCCATTTTTGTGGGTTTTCTAAAACTCAAAAACAAGCAAAAATCACTCACAAGATGGTGCTTACTGCTTGAAAGAGAAGAAAAAAGTGATTACAATCGACTGGCAGATGAATAATGCAATTTGATGCAATCAATTTGATTTCTGTTGAAATTAGTGGGTTTAGGAGCAAAAATATTAATTTCTGCATGGTGGTCCTAAACTTTTGGCCACGACTGTATGTAAAAGTAAAATTTATTTCCATTTGCCTTATTATAAAAGAATGTTTATAGATTTTGTTTGGGAAAATCTTGGCAATCTAATACAATTGTTGATTGTTGAAAATGATATGCTAGCTGAGAGAGTTTGTTTTACCGCTTGTCAACTTTATTACATTCTTTTTAAACTGTTTATGTCACATTTAATGTAAGCAATTTGAAAAGTTATAAAACAACGTCAATTCAACTAAAACCAATTGCTTTTTTTTAAGTTCTTCAGTAGCAGTAGTGCATTGATGCTTACCTAATGTTTGCAGACTAACTTGAGTTTAAAAATTATCTTTGCTGCTCTAATACAGTTAAAACAATTATTCAAAAGCCAAAAATTATATAGGGTGTCCATAAAGTCTCTTTACAATTTAAAAAAATTATTACAAATTGAAATGATGAGATATTGCAATGAGGGTTGTTTTATGTTTGTTAATGTGTATCCTGATATAGAATTATAATTAAGACTAATAATTAAGAAAGTTCATCTGAAACAATGAATTTTAGTGTCAATAAAAACTTTATGAAATACTGATTAACATAAAACAACCCTCATTGCGATATCTCATCATTTCGCTTTGTAATAATTTTTTTAAATTGCAAAGAGACTTTATGGACACCCTGTTATTATTAAGTATTCTAAGATAGCAAAGTTTTAGTTTATTACCAACTTTTTGTCAAATCAAATGTGGTGTGCTTTTGTTTGGATAATTCTATGAGTATTGACTTAATTTTGCAACAATTCTGCTTTTTTCAAAGTTGATTCAAATTATCTATTTACAATTACAGAACAAGGATTTATACAATTGCTGCTTGTCAAAAGTTAGCTAGGACTTAAAAAGCACTAGTTTTTATTGATTTACTATGTGTCAACCTTTATTTACTTTTAAGTTAAATAATAAATATGCCTTGCTTATAGTCATTATGTTTATTGCACTGAATAAAATAATTTTTGTATAAAGTTTTATATCTCTTTTTCGTACAATTTCATTGATTGCAATTTTGTTAATCCAAATTGTGTTTTTTGTTTACATGGTGGTGCAATATTAAAAAAGTATAATCAACATGGTGTTTTTTATTGTTTTTGATTGTCTTTAAAACACTTGGCATGCCTTTCTCATCTTGTTGTTATTGCATGGCAACATTTAGTTTTTGCCCAGCATGTTTGCTTATTGTCACCCAGTCATCAGTCATATCACATGCCAACCACGCTTTTTTAAGGCATGTCGTTCTAGCCTGGCTGGGTTGGTTTTTGTACTAGTGTGGTAAATTAAACCTACTTCAAAATTCATACTATTCAAAACAATCACTGTGTTCAAAGAAGTACATATAAAACTTGACATTTAAAGTGTGGACACAGAGAAGACGAGAAAAACAAATAAAGATAACAATTTGAGGAAATAACAAAGAGAAGTTAAACAAGAAGAATTTTATTGTTGGTTTGTCTTGGGACAAACCTTTAGAGAAAACGTTTTCATTTTTCATCCAGAGACTCTTTCTTGTTTATTTATTTTTTTTATTTATTTATTTTATCTCTATAATTATCCTCCTGACTTGCAGGAAAGTGACAGACCTGCTAATACATAGTGTAAGCAATTACCCTGACCTGCTCATAGAGATGCCAAGACATTGCTATCCACTTGTAATTTAATAGAGTTATGACTAATTTAGAATTGCTTGCCAAGACCACTGAGCAGAGGAAGTGCCATAAAGTGTCTTTCCTGAGACACAACAGAATGGCATGAGTGGGTTTTGAACCAAGACCATGTTGATCATAAGCATGTTGATATAACTACTTGACCATGCTGCCAAAAATTAAATTTATATTTTGTCTTTCTAGTTAAATAAGTTTATATT
This sequence comes from Diplosoma virens, assembly GCA_963680785.1. Classification (NCBI taxonomy): domain Eukaryota; kingdom Metazoa; phylum Chordata; class Ascidiacea; order Aplousobranchia; family Didemnidae; genus Diplosoma; species Diplosoma virens. Next base: position 27,779,833 of record OY796880.1, on the reverse strand, counting down.
TTATTTGCATGTTTCTATTTAATTGATTCTGTAATATAAAGATGACATTTTAATATCATGTAAATACAGTGATTCTGTCCCACAGACCACACTGGATCAGACTCTACTTGGTCAAGAGTCATTAAGTTGGCTGCATGGTCAAATGGTTAAGAGCATAGTAATTGTGATTGATCTGGTGTTGGTTTGAAAACTACTTGTGCCATTCCATTGTGTCCTTGGCACTTTCCTCAAAGACACTTCACAGCACTTTTCTCTGCTTGGTGGTCTTTGTAAGCAATTCTAAATTTCAATCATATCTCTATTCAATTAGACAGCAATATCTTGGCATCTTTGTAAGCAGATTGGAGTAATTGCTTGCCCTATATATTAGCACCTCCATTACTTTCCTGCAAGTTGGACGGATAAATATAGAGATAAATAAAAAGTAATTGCAGTTTTGTGTCAAATTATAAATTATTTTCTTCATCAAATTTTAATAGTTTTTTAATGTTATAGGATGTAGCTGGCCAGCACACTGATCACAGCATGTTAGCTGGTCAATTGCATCTGATTTTGAGTAAACTAGAGTTTTTAGAGATTACTATATTTTTCAGACAAAAATCAAGAAATCAAAGTGAAGAAATTTTTTTAGAGATCACTACTTTTTAAGATTGCATTTCTGCAGTGGATTGCAAATTCTTATTGAATTTAAAATTGATCAAGCAGCCAGACAAGTTAGCCATGCCTGTTATAAGGAGTTTCAGGTCCAGATTTTTAATAAAATATATCTATTTAGTAAAACACATATAATGTCACAAAATTTAGAAAAGAATTCATACATAGAAATGTCTATGTTTCTTCTGCAGTACATTTTTCTTCTTTCTGTTAGTGATGAACTATAGAGTTGCCATCAGTAGAAAAAAATTTGTTTGCATCCTAAAAAGAAATCATGTCTATACATTCTTTGTAATCCTGCATGCATTTGCTTGCGTAAAATATTTGGAAATAAATCCAAAAAATACATTACCAACTGAATAAATATACAAATTCTAACTTCACTAATAATTTTCATCAATGGGTATTGCATGTTCTTAAATGATACTTACTAGTTGTTTATTTAGCTTTACCAGTATTTGTTTCACATTAAAACTTACAAGGGAATTTGTGTTAACAAAAACAGTTTGTTTATCTTGAAAAGTTAAATTCTCTAGTGGTATGCAAACAATTTTGCAGTTATTATTAAATTTAATCTAATCTACACCCTTCTGTCATTTGCAAAACATAACAATCACTGTAAATCTATGATGTAATTTTTTTTTTGAATTCAAGGGTGACGGTTTTACATTGTTACTACTGCATCATAAATACATAATAAAGAAAAACAAACAGTTGCTCATTTAAACCTTACATTGTTGTTTTAATCTGATATATTAATAAATTAGCAGGACAATTTTTAAGATATCACAATGAAAGTATAATTCAAAGTACATAAGGTATGGTTTCATTGCTATCAAACACAAGAGAAAGCTTGTTGCAGTATGTGGTCTGCATAAAAACTCTTAAAAGTGTTCATGAAGTCCAGTTTGTTAATATGAAATCAAGAATCAAAGATAAGTATAAGAATCAAACCATGCAGAAAAGAACAACTGAGATTAAAGTTATTTTTGATGACTTAGGGAGAAAGTAGCTGGACCAAATAGGCCAATTTTGCCAAAAAAAAAGAATTGTTATATGAAATGTCTCTCCCAGTTGCTTGAATTATGAAAGTCGTTCAGGAGCCTAGTGAATTTGTATTGTAGTACAAATAACAAATAGGTAGTATGCTATTGAAAAATAGTTTGGAAAATCCTGCTATAAGTTATTCTTTCTTTAGTATTTATATTATATATTACCATTTAAATATTTATACTGCCCAATGCCTTTTGAATTAAAAGTTACCTGATTTTTTTTAATGATTAATGTGCTGTTGAAGCTTTGTTACTGATTTTGATATTTTAAAACAGGTTTTTTAGTTGCTGCATGTTTAGACTTGGCAACTACCATGTTTTGGGCCTATTAGTTTTTGTGATTAGCAGCTGCCAATATTGCATGACCCTGCAAGAAATGATTTTTAAGAGAAATAAATGATAAAATTTTTTGCAATTTGTTGAATTTTTCCTCATTATTAACATGGTCTCAGTTTAAAACCTACTCATGCCATTCTGTTTTTATCCTTGGGAAAGACACTTTATAACACTTTCACCTGCTTAGCAGTCTCAGTGTGCAGTTCTAAATTTCAGTCATATTTCTTTAGAACCAAAAAACAAAATAAAAAATTTTCAAGCAGACAGCAATAACTTGGCATCTTTGAAAGCAGGTTTGGGTAATTGCTTGTCCTATATATAGCATCTTTGTCACTTTCCTATGAGTCAGGAGAGTAAATACAGAGATGATATAAATTGAAAAATAAATGCACATAGTTTTAATATTTAAGCTACAGGAAAATCTGCAGAATATTACATGTATTTATAATGACATTAACATATTTGTTAACTAATTGTTAAAAAGCTTAGCTGGATTAGACTAAAGATATGGTGACCAAAAGATGGAGACAGAAAGTAGCATACTGTTAATATTCTACTTCAATTGTTGTATAAAATTCTACTAGTGTATTATTATTAGTTCATCAAGTTTTTAATGTTATAATTATTTTTTTGGTTTAAAAATATAGTTGTAATTTAAATTCTTTAAGTAATCATTTAATGAGTTTCTTTCTAATTATTTTCTAATTATATTAAAAGTTATTTGTTTCCATAAGCAATTAAAATATTGTTCACATAAAGTAACAATATTAATCAAATAACAATTATATGTTTTCAAATGTGTTTATTTTCAAAACAAGTTATTGACAAATTTTTATTGATTTATGGCTGCAATTGTAGCATATTTATCAAATTCACTTTCAGTTGGTAAATATTTAGTTTACTCTATATTTTTATTTCTATTAAAATAATTTTTAATATTGTAAGTTTTTTCCACTTTGTCCAGAAGTTTCATTATACAATATTTAATATCTTGCAATTAACGAGAATAATTGAATATGGACGATGTTAGCGCTAAAGTTTTTGTTGGAAGCATTGATTTTAATGCAACTGAAAAAGACATAGAAGAAGCTTTCAGACCTTATGGAGATGTAGTTCATGTTGTTTTATTACGAGATAAAGAAACTCAAAAATCACGTGGGTTTGGTTTTGTTACTTTCAAAGAAAAACATTCGGTTGAAGCTGCTATTAAGGGAATGAATAAGCAACTTATACTTGGAAGGCCGATCGTTGTTAATTATGCCGAAAAGAAATCAAGCAGTGGCAGCAGTAACAACTCATCTGGCGCAAATAACCCAAACAATTTTAATTCGCAATCCGGTTATGGTTATGACCAGCAGCAAGCTAATGCTTACTACCAGGGCTATCCTGGTCAACAACAAGGTTATTGGAATCAGCAAAATTATGGGTGGGGGCCTTACTGGATGCAAAATTATGGCTGGGGTCAAGCTCAAGGATGGAATCCACAAATGCAGCAGCAACAACAACAACAACAACAACAACAATATATGGGACAGCAACCCCAACCAGACATGTCCCAAGCTTCACAAGAAAGTTATAATAACAAAAGTGGTTATAATAATACACAAAGTGGGTATTGACTTTCTATTTTAAAATACTTCAAACTTTATGGTAATAAGGTAATGCAAGCAACTTTGTGTGGACTCTGGATAGCTCCAAATTTTTTTATTTGGGGTTTCTGCTAAATAGATCAATAATCCAGCCAAAAAGTTAACTTTTTAAAAATTTATCTTTTGGAATTATTTTGCTTGTCTTATTTTTTTTGTTTGACGGTTTGCGGCATTTTTTTGTAGAAAGTTTATCTTCTCGTACATGCTTTTTTCTATTCATAAATGCAAAGTTTGTAAAAAAAATTCATATCTTTTATGTATGCTTACAGTAAAAAATTGATTGTCCATAAACCTATAAAATGAATTATGATAACAGTAATTCAGAAAACGTTATGAGTTGTTTTTCATAATTCATTATCTAAATATATTTTTTAAAAACTATCAATTTTTAGAACAAATTAAATAGATTTTCGTTGCAAAAGCAATTTTTTTAAACCACCGAAAGGACTTTGTCGACCAAGCATTTTGTACAACTTTAATTGTTCGCACTACTTTCAGGAGTGACCTTGTCTTGCGTTGAATTAATTTCAGTTGCTCATTATTTATTAGCTGCTCTTATTTTTAAGTAGCAATAAGTTTTTTCGTATGTAAGTCATAACGTGACTTTATTATCACGAGGAGCTTAAGTCAATGGATACCTAAAGTTTGTACTTTTAACTTTTTGCTTTGAAAAGCATTGGTATCTTTATTGATTTTAATGAATGTACAGCAGAGCGTCGATTATCTGAAGTAATTGGGTCCAGGGGTGAGTGGGATAACGATTTTTTCAAATAATCGAACAAAATTCAATCTTTGACAATATTTTTGAAGCAGTGTATTTCTCACACAACAATGGCAGATTTGCAATAACAAGTAATGCTTTCCAATGACATTTGCACAGACCAAGACGGCAACTTGTTCGTTGCAAAGGTCTTGAAGTCTGAAGCCTTGGCTTCCTGCCAAGAATGCGAATGACTTCTCTGGCAGTGCTCTCCAGGTTGTAAACATTGTCTCCGGTTTTCGGATAGCCCTCATTCTATTGTAGCTATATCTCTCGTGTAGTTAAACAAATATATGTTTTAGTAGATAGTTGTGTAAGACCCCGTTTCAATGTTACTTTTATTTATCATTAAAAGTAACTTGTGCATAAAACGAAAGTTCTTGCAGTATACAAGTATGTTTGATAATATATGAAGACTTGCAAAAAAAATTAGTAGCGAACCTTCTTTTATGGCTATGCGTTTACGTTGGAAATTAAATGAAGTTTACCGATAAAGGTATATAAGTTGATCTTTTTTACAGTATAATACCAAACTGCCTTTCACTTCTTAAACTAATTTTCAGCTTTAAGTTATTTAAACGTAGATTTTCCAATTTTTGTATATGTGTTTTCATTCATTTCACTCTCTATAATCTAAACAAACACTCATGGCTGTTTATTTGTGAACTTAAGCTGTTATTGCACATTCGGTAAGAAATATTGCATTTAAACAAATTACGATAGTTGGAAATTTAAGTTTTAAATCTGAATGCTAAGTTTTAACTTTTATCAATGATTTCTTGTGTTTGGTTTTGGAGAATTAAAGTTGAATTTTAATTTTGATTTATGGCCTCAACGACGATATTTGAATGCTGCGTGTAAGTTTTATCGAATATTAAACAAATGATGTTTGACACCATACTATGTACGTAATTCTAGCCAGTTTTACGTAAGATTGTGCTAAAATAATTTGTAATTTTCAAACCAGTTTTAATTTACTGTTGCACTTGCAGATTTTTTTAACAACTGAAATTAATAACTTTTGATTGTGTCTTTCTACGTTTTTTTGCTTTGCGAATTATGAGTTTGCCCTGTTTTTAACAAAACTTAGAATTTTCTGGCATAATTGTTGAATACTATTTCGCTTCTCCGCTTTAAATGGAATCAAATAAACAATTCATTTTGTCTTGCGTGCTTTTTTTTGATTGGTATGCTTGGCAAAAAATTTTTGTCTAAAAGCCGGAGTCTACAAATTGATAAGATTTTATGCGGTAGTTACGTTTTATTTATACATACAAATTCTTTTTTCTTGGATAACGTTTAGTTTGAAAGCGATTTAAACAAAACAAAATTACACAAAATTTTGTGCTTAGATATTACTGTTTTTTTTTTTTCATAAATTAGCAAGAATAGTAGTCGCATAACATACAATTTTATACATATGAAGACCACCAAAATGGATTTTGGCGGCTATTTACTATTTACATTATGCCGCTATGCATTTCGTTCTTAAACGTTCTCTTTTGTGGTTTATTTCAAAAGTGTTATTTTGAATGCGAGTACACAAGTTCTTCAACCAATTTAATTTCAATAAATTTTAGGTTTCAAGTAAGGATTATAAATTTAAAATTAATTTTCTATGGTTAAAGTAATTTTTAAATAATACACTGATTATTTTCTACAAAATAACTCGTGTAATATTTTGAACGACCCTTTGTTTATCATCATTTAGCCGTAAAGAAAACCGCTGTTTGCAAAATTGCAGTTTGTCCTCTTCTACGATGACAGATTGACAGAGGCGTTAATCTTGGAGTAACCGTCAACTTTTGGAGGCTGTAAAATTGTACTGTGCTATAGAAAGTTAGTGCATCTGTACTCTGTAGACTGGAGTGATTTAATCAGGAAAATAACTGCCACAACAAAAAGACACATCAGCATGAAGACAATGTATCACATGTCCCAATTGCTTTGCAAATTTTGCAGACGTATTCGGTGTCATTGCCAAGCGCCAAGCAAAGCTTTCAATTTGTAAAAATATTTGTTGCACTACCGCAGTTTATGGCTCAGCTTGTACGATATCTTTTTAAACCCAATTACTTCTTTGACTTCGATATTTGTGAAACTTTAACGTAAGCTGTTTTCGATGCGGCAATTATTTGGATATTTTAATGGGCATAGTGTGATCGTTAATTTTTTTAATAACTTGCAGGAAATTAATCCGCAACGATTTCGATTATTGATGCCTTAAAAACTGGTTACTTTAATTCTTCACTTTATAAACTTATACTGGAGCTTAGTTTAAATATGCTTCAGTGAAGCGAAACAATTGAAACTTCCCCAATTGCGAAATAGTTTACTGAAACTGTAGTAGGCACTGACAATTAAGTTTTTCTTGAATAGCCTACCTAATCAAAATTTTTTAAGGAACATCAGAAATTCAGCCGATTCGTGGCACATTTTACCAATAGCTTTTTAATTCAAACAATTCGTGGGTTTCTTTAATTTGCTTTTTTTAATGTAGGTATTTTATTTAAATATATATGTAGATAAACTATACACCGATTCAGGGCCGGCCTTAGGCCGATTTGACCGATTGCTCCAAATCGGGCCCCGCGCTGAGAGGGGCCCCGCATTTTTTTTTCAAAAGGCGACAATCTCGGTCATCTCGATCCTCTGGCGGTATTGCTGATGCAATCACATGTGTGCACTCAGCCAGTCAGCGCCCAGCAGTCAAACCAGTAGTAACCAGATTAATTAATGACGTATCTTTCCCGCCAAACATCAAAGCAAAACGTGGTATGTCCTCGCCAGCAACGTATTTATTACGTCGTATATACACCGTGCTTTTGGGTGCCAGTGAGTGTCATACATTTAAGTATTCTGTCTATGGTAAGCTGTAAGATATCAAGCTACAGGAGTGTGTGATGCTTTAGAAGAACTAGCAGAATGCACCGATGATGCTCAAGGAAAAAGTGAGGCTGAATCCTTAGTAAGCCAAATGAGGAGCTATAAATTTTTGGTTGCACTGGTTTTCTGGCACTCTTTACTGTTTCAAGTAAATTTTGTCAGCAAGGAACTTCAAAGTGACACTATGGATATTGTCACAGGGCTGACATCATGTGAAAGATTGTGTGATTGGTTGAAAACATACCGAGAGACAGGTTTTGAGGATGTTTTGATTAATGCTAATGAACTAGCAACTGAGTTAGAAGTTGAACCTGTTTTTCCACATAAGCACTCACGCACAAAAAAGAGAATGTTTACATATGAATCGTTTCATGAACCCATTTCAGACCCAAAAACAGAATTTAGAGTGAACTTCTTCAACGAAGTTGTTGACAAGGCATTGCAATCTCTTCAACCACGGTTTATGCAGCTGAAGGAACATCACAATCTTTTTGGATTTCTGTACACTTTTCTAAATATGACAAAAGATGATATCAGAAAATGTTCAGCCGATCTGGAAATTGCTCTAACAGATATCTCAAAACAGTCAAAAGACATTGATGGTTACATGCTTTCTGAAGAAATGGAGATAATAAAGTCAGTACTCCTTACCCAACAGCAAAAGCCCAGAGAACTGTTACAGTATCTTGCTTGTAACGAGAGGTCTACTGCATTTCCCAATTTGTTCACTGCCCTCAGAATATTGCTGACAATTCCAGTGACTGTTGCTTCCGGGGAAAGAAGCTTTTCTAAGCTCAAGTTAATTAAAACGTACCTTAGGTCAGTAATCCACCAAGAACGTTTGAACAATTTGGCACGTCTGTCTATAGAATCTCCGGTCAGTAGAGACATCAACTTTGACAAAATTCTTAAAAACTTTGCTGAGAAGAAAGCAAGAAAAGTCTGCTTCTAAATGTCTTTGTGTAGCTCTGCCACTATGAGTTGGTGGTAAGTGATTATAAAATAATTCATTTCGATACCATTTAGTTTTTCTATTGTTGCACAGGGATAAACATACCACGTGTAAAGTTATGTTTTGAGCTATCTTTCATTCATGCTGTAGCATAAATTTTGACTTAATGATTTCATTAATAGTTACCATCTAAAGAACCCTACTATGACACACAAAGAAAAGAATTGCAACTTGGTGTTTTGCAAAATATCTCTATTTCTCTATTTTGTATTTCTAAACTTGCCCATTAGCTCCAAGAAAACTATTACCAATTTCTTTTATGTTGAAAATGCAATGAATCTCAAACCATTATCCATGGAAACAGGAAAATCTAAAATCATGACTAAAGGGCTAAACTTTTGCTCAAGTTTGGAGACCTTTCACACCCGCGTAAGACAAAATAGGCTTTAGATTTTTCATGAATGTGGAGCAATGTCAGACATTTTGATGTACAGTTGGATTCAAAAAAATCGCTCCGTTTTTTCCAGAATAGAAAATATATAAAAATAAAATTGGTTAAAAAGACAACTATTTAATAAAAGGGTGTATAGAGTCTTTTTCGTTTTTCAATTTTTATAAAATTTTCCGCCCTGAGAAATTTTTAGGATATAGAAAATTTCTGAAGAATATATAAAAAAATATTAGAAAGGTTGAGAATGGCCACTTTGCACTTGCAATTCTTTTCTTCTTTATGCACAATAATAAATAGTATAGAGGGGCCCCGCAAGCATCCAACTAATTGGGCCCCGCAACTTCTAAGGCCGGCCCTGCACCGATTGTAGGCCTAAAGGACCGTTTTCCTTACGAGCATGAAATAAAGTATTTTTTTATTAATTTAGCGCGGAAAGAAGTAAAAAAATCAATAAAACGAACAAAGAATGCTCCATTTCACGCTGGTGGTGGAAAGTGTTGTTTTACGACACTTGGACTAAGTATTCAACTCGCTAGAAGTGTTTACCCACGTGATGGCTACTAAATGAAATGTCTACTATTCAATCAAAACTTCACGACCCATTCATTTATTTTCTCGTAAAGTAATCACTATGGCCCGCTGAAGTCAAAATTTTTTCAGGCCTTGTAGCATCATGAAACTTACACAACATTTGTTTCGTTTGCTTGAGAATCTTTTTACAGAGTTTTATAAGTCAAAATATAGCCTCAAATTTTACTTAAAGATCTTGTTTATTTTAAAATTTTTCGCGCAGCTACGCCTATAAATATTTTGTTTCTGCAATTTGAATCAGTTATCTTGAAAATTTCAGGGTTGTAGCAACTTAACGTCAATCTTAAAACTTTTCCCCGTTTTTTTATAAGTTTTTAGTCAGCCATACACGTTTTATATGTTTTACAGTATTCCACTAAATTTGCGTCTCTCTGGAAGACTTTTAGCGCTCTCCACCCAATGGTTCGCAATTATAGTTTTAAGAATGCTTTATTTATATCAGTTGTTCTCAAACTTTGCTATGCAACAACCACCATCGCTAATCCACTGTTTTTCGACCTTTTTTGAATGGTAGGCTACATACTTTTAACTTAATTGAAAAAATTGCACGCCCTAGTATTAAATTTTAAAAAGAACGTTGGTCTATAGGCCTAATTGAATTAAAGACTTTTGTTGGTCTTTACTTTCATGCAACAATTAAGAATATGTTATATATTTAACATGGAAGTAAATCAAGTGCGACCAAAAAAGGACTTACTATAATCATAGGCCATGTTTTTTAGGACTATAAAGGGATTTTGAATTGTGTATAAAAATTTTTAAGCTACCGGTAGTACTTTTTTTAGATAAAAAAACTGCTTTATTACTCTAGTAGACTTAAAAAAGTATTTATTGATCCTCATTTGCCTCCTATTTATCGAGCCATAACCGCAACAGCCGAAAATATTTTTGGGACAATATAGTTTTTCCTAAATTTTATTAAAGATTGCTCGAATCGTAGCATTGCAATAGAAAGGACAAAACGTCACACATTTTCGTCCGAAAAACTGTTAATGACTAAAAAAAGTCATCACTTTGAAATTGTGTCTGATTTCTCCATTTTCGTCCCAAAAACATAATGACTAGAAGAAAAGATCTTCACTTTCATTCTGTTTCGATTTCTTCGTTTTTGTTTAAGATCAAAGTGAAGACTAAAATAAAAGGTCTTTACATCAACTGTTAGCATAGCCGTACCTGCCGGGGGTGCAGGGGGGCCAATTGCCCCCCCAAGTTTCGAAGATTTGGGCAAAATTAAGATTTTTCGGGCAGTGAGAAGAAAATATTTGGGCAAAACCATAGTTTTTTGGGCAGCGATATGAAAAATTTGGGCAAAGTCAGGAAATTTAGAGAGGTGATGATGAGGAACTGCAAGAAATAATAATCCAAATTTAGGTGAAGACCTTTTTTTTTTTAGAGATCACCATGATTTTAGGACAAAATTGGTTTTTGTCTGAGAAACTCAGACAATTTTTTTGTCATATCCGAAATGTACTCTAAAATCATGATTTGGGCAAACTTCACAAAATTTGGGCAAAACTTCATTGCCCCCCCAAAATTTTTTGGGCTGGTACGGCTATGACTGTTAGTTATTGTGTTACTTCAATAATCTGGATTGTTCTAAGTTGGAATACTTTATTTTGCCCAAATTGTTTATTTTCAGTGACCAAAAAACTCTGGTTTCGCCCAAATTTTTTTAGTTTGTGAGTAACTGCCCCCCGGCTTTTACGGTTATGTATCAATTCTTTGATCTTCCAGTTGACGCTCGACTACTTTGGGAAGGCTGACTTAGGCTGTATGGGAAAATGTGTATCAATTAAGAATTTGGTAAAAATTGAGTTTTACCTTGTTTAACCAAAAAGAAAATATGCAAGTGGCGACTCGCACATTGGAGCTGCAGAGCTGTAGCATCTTGAATATTTGTGTAACAGTTAATTGTATATATTATCAGTAGGGCAATTTTTTGTCATTAAAGTTATATTTTTTTTAGAAGGTCTGTTTTTTATGAAATACCCAAAAATTCAATCAAAACTTTCGTACGATGTTTGATAACGGAGTTAAAAAGTCATATTAAAGTCATATTTTACACCATAAGTCATAAAAAATATTTTCGGTCATAAAAGTCATAAATTTAGTCATTGCTCCCATATTCAGTAGGATATTCATGGTGCAAAGACAGAACGTTAGATTAACAACGATTGCAAAGCTTTGCTATCTCCATTATTGTTATGACTCTGTGACGCCATAGTTATCTTGCTCAAAAATATCGAATTAATTAATTTATTTCCTTGTATAAGTTCTAATGAATCAGCTACACTAGTTTGCAAGTTGTAATTTTAGTCTCAAGCACAGATATTGCTCTTTTGCTACAACACCATCAACTGTCGAAAGAGTCGTAATGCTTTTGAAACTCGTAAAATCGCTAGGCTAAAAGTCACAAGTTAGAAAATAAATTATGTCGTCATAACCACAAGCAAAAGAAAATTATTTTAACACGTGCGTGTTCCCTAACGCATTTTAGCTTATTTAGCAAGCGTATGAATTAGCAAGTGTTCCTTAACAGCAAGTTTTAGCAAACAGTATGGGAAAAACTGCAGAATCAAAAGTAGTAAAAACAAAAAGGTATGTAAAGCAATATCCCCAAGAGTTTTCTTGCAATCCCCAGAATGATCTTTATTGTCAGCTTTGTGCCACCATCGTCAGATGTGACAAGCGCTTTCACGTGGAACAACATCGACAATCGGCAAAACACCAAAAGAAAATTGCACCGGCAGAAAAGACCTTAAACAAACAGTCTTTTGTCCCCATTTGCCAACGGGATTTTACAAAAAAGGTTGTAACGGCATTCTTAGAGGCTGACATCCCACTTTATAAGCTTCAGCATGCCAGTATTAAAAAGCTATTAAACTCAGAGTTGGGGAAGCATTGCCCTTCTGAATCAGCATGTCGAAGCCATGTTGAGGAATTGGCTGCTAAAGAAACTGAACGCCTTAAGGAATTGTTTGCTGCAAAAGCATTGTTTTTGGTCGTAGATGAGGCTGAGGTATCTGGTCAAAAGTATGTCAATATTTTAGCAGGGCTGATGGAGGAACCTGAAAAAACATACTTAGTCAACTGCAAACCATTAAATGGCAACTCCAATAGCTCCAATATTTGTACAATTGTTGACGACACCCTCAAGAACATGAATATTGCTCGTGAGAAGTTTTTGCTGCTACTCAGTGATGCTGCAAGGTACATGATAAAAGCAGCTGAAACATTAAAAATCCTGTATCCACGCCTGCTCCATGTTACTTGCATCGCACATTTGCTGCATAATTGTGCTGAGCATATACGTGCACATTTTAAAGCTGCAGACAATTTGATATCGTCTATAAAAGCAGCAACCATAAAAAACAAAGACCGACATGCTTTGTTCACCGCAGCTGGTTTGCCGGCACCACCACAACCTGTTTTGACTCGTTGGGCCACGTGGCTGGAGGCATCTTTCTACTACGCAGAAAACTTCCAAATTATCAAAAACATTGTTGACAATTTTGAAGATGGTGGAAAACTGGTTGAGCGGGCAAAGGAAGCCATAGCAGAACCTGCAGTTTTCGTCGAATTAAGGCAAATCTATGGTAACTACCGAGATATTGCCATCCTAATCAAGGGAATTACCAATTCATCGAATACAATTGTTGCTGCTTCGGAAGCCATTCAAAATCTCCACTTTGGTGACGACCCATGTGAGATAAAAAATTATGTTCAAAGTCGTCTAGCTAGAGGTAGCGACTTCCTTAAAATTGCCGCCGGTAGTGGTGCACATCTACCAGATCATTCTCCTGCTGAGGTAGCGCTGCTTCAAAGAGCACAGCCAACTTCGGCTTCTGTGGAACGCTCTTTCTCTATACTGAAAAAAATGCTATGTCCTGGACGCAATTTTGACAAAGACAATTTCCATTCGTACTTGATTATGCGGTTCAACTGTTCGAAATAAATGATAATGAGTTCAATACTCCGACTCGGCTGCATAGTTTTTAAGAACCAGACAGAAAAAATTAGGTCATATTTAAAGTCATATTTTAGGAAATATTAAGTCATATTTTAGGAAAAATTAGGTCATTAAAAAATTGCCCTAATTATCAGCAATACTTTGAAAAATTATAGGCTAAATACTATCAGGAACGCTTAAAAAACTAATAATTAGCCTAAAACTATTCCATACGTGGTTTGTTCAGGTTGCTGCACTGATGTTGAAATCACTGCCAGCCAGTTTTTAACAGGTGTTGTGCAGCAGGCAGAAATTGTCTTGATTTAAGTTGTCGTTGGGTGCCGGTGAGAAGCGTATCAATTCGGGAAAGAGCAGGTAACGAGGTTCTAAAGCACGGCTGAAAAGTGCTAGAGCCGTAGTCAAATTCACCTGGGGGCAGGGGGCGATTGCCCCTAAGTCTTAAAAATTTGGACGAAATCGGAAATTTTTGGGCAGCGACAAGAAAATATTTGAGTGAAACAAGCCTTTTTTTCTGCACCGAAAACAATTTATTTCTGAGGACAAAGTTTCCACATTTAAAAAATTAATTAAGGTTTTAGGTGAAGACTTTTTTTTAGAGATCATTACTTTTTGGGACAAAAAGAGAAATCAAAGATAGATTTAAGGTAAAAATTTTTTTTGGTCTTCACTTATTTTTTGAAACAAAAACAGAAAAGTAAGGACTATTGGTCCTCGCCCTAAACTTGAGATAAAATTTCTTTTCATTTCGTCAAACGCTGCAAGATCATAATTTGGGCAGCACATCAATAAAATTTAAGTAAAACTTTATTGCTTTCTTCATTTATTGAACATTTTTCGACTGCATGGTACGGTTTGTGCATAGGCATACTTCCTGGAGATTGTATTACCTGAGTAAGTCATAGGTAGGCCTATAGACCTTCCGAGAGGAGTGGGGGCTCAATTTTCCTTCAAGTCTCAAAAATTTGGGCAAAACCAAAATTTTTGGATCATCGATTGGAAAAATTTGGGCAAAATCAGAAAGTTTAAATCAGCGACAAGGAATTATTTGAGCAAAAGTTTTTTTATCAAAATGAACACTGAATGCAGAGAAAAGTGTAAGATTTGAAGTAAAAGCTTTTTTTAGAGATCACTGGGAAGAAAATCGAGTAATCAGAAACAGAATCAAAGTAAAGACTTTTTTTTTGGTCTTTACTCTAAATTTTAAACAAAATTTTTCTTCATATCCTTGAAGTACTAAAAATCAAGATGTGGGAAGAAGTCACAAAATTTGGAAAAAATAGTTACGCCCTTTAAATTTTTTTCGGCCGGTACGGCTATGGTAGGGTTGCCATACCGTCCGGAAAATTCCGGACATGTCCGGAATTTAGGGTTAAATTTTGCGTCCGGAAGGAATTTCAAAAAATGCTCAAATGTCCGGAATTTTATGATAAGCGTTTTGGGGGAATTAGAATTGCGGGAATAATCCTGTAAATCAGGGGTGTCCAACACGTGACACGCGACGTGTTTGAGTTGGACACCCCTGCTGCAAATTATGTTTAACTTTAAACATTGTACATGTCTTTTGGTGTTCCGTGGGCTATTAGCTCACTCACTGCTTTGATATTAATGCCTTGGACGTTATCTTTGCTGGTGTGGTTCTTTTCCAGAATATTCGCTCAGCCAGCTCATTTTACTGCATCTGCAATCGTACTGTGCACACTGCCAATCCAGAACATTGTTATTTCGTACCGTGTGCATATTTTTTACTACGAGGTTGTACGGAATTATGATGTAGCAGAGCGTTTTCCTTATCAATGATGTTTACCACTTAGAACTTTCTGGAGCTTTAGAACTTTCTTGAACTTATTGACCATTGTGCTGAATCCGAATTGGTTAGATATAGATCACATGCTGCGAAAATTACTAGAACATTCCAACAGTCTATAAAAGCAGGCGATTTCGCACATAATAATCAGAGATTTACTTAAAATGTCATAGAGGAGGAAGCCTAGTGAATTTTTGATATAAAATCCTTGACTGCTGACTGGCTGCGTTTATTGCCTGGATTATACTGAGTGGCTTTGCTAAGTATTGTTGATTGACTGGCTTAGCCTAGATTGACGGACTGATACTTAGTTGTTACTTGCCAGGGTTGGCTACCGTTTATTTCTGATTATTATTCGCTGACTGTTTACCCGTTTCGTTGAGCAGCTGCAAGTGTATTTGATAGCAGCTAGTTCTTTGGTAAGTCGGTTGAATACAGAAGTTTTATACCACAAAGCTTTACTTGTGGATCTTTCTATTTGAATAAGAAGCTAGTCAGGAAGTCGGGATCGAAAGTGCTAGTCCCAATAGCCTTTCAACGAATATTTTCCTGGGCTGGCGACAAAGGCTCAGGAACCATTTGGTTCAGTTAGGCTGGTGGTAAATTACTTTGTTATTTTAGATTATGCATTTTTAGTTGGGTTGTATTTATTGTTAATAAGAAAGATATTATTTCAAATGGCTAATGCTGAACGAAAGTGCACATTCACTAACGAGATGCAAGAAAAACATCCTTATTTTAGAAAAGGCAGGAATGATTACGAGGCAGAATGCTTGGTTTGCAAATCAGGAACCTATATATCTGTCGTGCCCAAAGGTAATGGTGATTTAAACACACATCTGCAATCGGAAAAACATCACAAAGCAGTAAGAGGGGCTGTTGCATCAACAAAAATGACAAATTATTTTATTACAGCAGGAAGCAAATGCGAAGATGAAATCACTGCCGCAGAAGGCACTCTTGCATTTCACGCTGTTAAGCATCATCATAGCTTTTTGTCCATGGACTGTACATCGGTTTTACTTAAAAAGATTTTCCCTGATTCTAATGTAGCGAAGAAGTTTAGTAGTGGCCGCACAAAGACAAAAAAAGTTGTTACTAGCGTACTTGCGCAATATTCTATTGATGCTGTTCTGAAATTTTTGAAGAAAACGATATCACGTATTTTGGCGTTGCAACAGATGGCAGCAATCACAATGAACTGAAATTATTTCCTATAATAATTCATTATTTTGACTGGAGGAAAGGTGGTTTACAATCAAAATTGATTGAGTTTACAAACAAGGCAAACGAGACTGCCGACACAATTGCCACTTATGTAAAAGACACCTTAGAAAAAAGGATGCTTTTGAAAAAATGTGTGGCATTTACAGGAGACAACTGCAATACTATGTTTGGAGGACTTTGGCGTAATGAGCAAGGAAACAATGCGTTTGCAAAGTTAAAGAAAATGTTAAACCCGTCATTGATTGGGGTTGGCTGTTCAGTACACGTTTTGAACAATTGAAAATAATTACAATGGGGCTGAAAGAATGAACATTGATATTGAAAATAATATCAATAAAATATATCAATATTTTTCTATTTACACAGTTAGAACTGAACAACTGAAAGAATACTGTGAATTTGCTAATTGTGAATACAAGAGACTTCTCTCTCATAGCAAGACTCGTTGGCTCTCCTTGTTTTCTGGAATTTCAAGATTGTTGGAAAGGTTTTCACCCCTGAAGTCCTACTTTTTGTCACAAGAACGTCCATCAATAGTTATTAAACGGTTTTTAGAGAATGAAATGAGCGAGTTATACCTTTGGGATATGCTCTCACTAATGTCCGTGTTTCATGGACGTATTCAAGTAGTTGAGAGAGAAAACAATTCCGTTGCAGAAGTGCTAGAAAATTTGGAGCTGGTTTATAAGGTACTTGTGGAAAGGAAGAATGAAAACTTTATGTCCTTGACAGTTAAAAGGCTTTTAGTTGTAAAAAGAGAAGAGGGATATGAAGACGAATGTAACAATTTTCTTTCCAAAGTTGCAAACCTTTATGAGAGATACTTGGAGTACCTGTGCAAATGGATAAAACCAATGGAAGAGTTTGCTTGTTTCAAATGGATGACCTTGAACGAGATACAAAGTTGGAATGATGTAGAGCCTTGCCTGAAATATCTGATTGGTAAAGGGGTTGATGTGGACGATGCAAAGTGCTTTGACCAAATCTATAACTTGAAGCAGTTTGTGGAAAGTTACCTACAGGACGAAGAATTCATTAAACTGCCAACGCATAAGAAATGGTGCAAATATTTCGATCAGTCTAAGAACATCACATGCCACTCAGAAATTTTAAGGATTGTACAGTTTTTCTTTGCTGTTACATCCCACAATGCCAATGTAGAGAGAGTCTTTTCATTGATGCAAAGTCAGTGGACTTAAGAGAGAAACAAGTTGAGCGTTGCGACTATGAAAGGCATATTCACTCTTTAATATAATTTCAAAGATATGTGCTGTAGTGAATTTTTTTCATTTTTGAAATCAGACAAGGCCATATTAAAGAGAATTAGATCTTCAGAAAAATATGCATGGTTAGAAGGGTAAATTTGTAGTGACTTGACTTACAAGCGTGTCTTTAATTTTTTTTGAGCATATAATTGCTGTTCTTCCTTTTTCGGCACAACTCTCATTATTATTTTCCACTTTGAAGTTGAGATTTTTTTAGTGAGGGTCCGTAGCTATATTTAGAGAGTGCTTACCCTGCCTGGTGTGAAATTCTGCTCGTGATTGAAGACAATACTTTTCATTTCGGTAGCTGGCGCTTTAGCATGAGTATCGTACAATGTTTGCAGCTAAGGTTAAAAGATAGAAATAAGGATTTCAAGCAAAAATTAAGTGTGTTTCTTTGAATAATATATTGCTGAACTTACGAAACGAAAAGATTGCACTTGTGCCGTTTCTGCTTGGGTAAGCATTGCTTACCCTGACCGACCGTCACTGGTATTTTTGCATAAATAACACCGTAACCATAGTTAAAGTGAAGTTTGGAGATGGTAGTGTTTTGTCACCCTGTTTGTACTTTTTAATAACCTACGATGGTAAAAAATTATTCATTATCAAATTATTGTAGGCTAAACATCAACTTGTTCTTTTTATTAATACAAAAATGAATGAATTCAGTATAGAAACTTCTTGTGTGTTGCATTGCCAATTTTATAGGTCAAATTTCGATGTGACAAAATGTGGTAGCGCATATATATGGTCTCATGAAAAGTAGTCATGCACTGTCCGGAATTTTTCTTTTTCGAATATGGTAACCCTAGGCTGGTATAAAAATTAAATAAAAGAGGAGCAAGAACCAATTCTTAAAGCATTGTAATCTGTGTTTTAGATTAATACCGGTCGTAAGGGTAAAGCTACCATTAATGGAACAACACCATAGCTATACGTATTAAAAGTGTAAATTAATAACACAAAAATGCATTAAAGCAAGCACGGTACACATACTAAGAAATCTGGTCTCCACTTCTGTAAATAAACTAAGCTCTAACTCATTAACAAAAAACACGGTCTCTTAATTGTCGCACAAGTGGATGACTGATATAGTAAGCGACTTGTTAGTTGGTTTGCCAGTTCGCCGTTTCTTAGTAAAAAACTAAAAAAATTTTTAAAGAGAAATAAATCTTCGAAACAGTAGGCTAGGATATTCTTAATTCCTTAAATTAAAAACAAAAATTCTTAAAATCGAGTACTTTTTTGATGTCACATATTTCAGCATTAGCCTACTATTATAGTATAACGGTATCTTATTGCTCATAATTTTGTACTCATCAAAAATCCTTCCTCATTATATGGCAACAATAAAAAATAAATCACTGTTGATTTCGGGTCTTGACCAGCTGTCATTCAAAGACATTCTGTTGACAATTTATTATAGTGTTGCCATATAATGAGGACGGATTTTTGATGAGTATGAAATTCTCTTCAAAATGTCATCTAACGTTGCATGAATATTAATCCGGAAGTTTGTTTAATTGAAGCTTGAATTCGAATAAATAAAAGTCGGGTGCTATTTTTAATTTTTGCAAATCGCTGTTGATTTTGGGTCTTGACCAGCTATCATTTCAGACAATTTTGTTGTTAATTTATCATAGTGTTGCCATATAATAAGGACGGATTTTTGATGAGTATGAAATTTCCTTCAAAATGACATCTAACGTTGCATGAATATAGATCCGGAAGTTTATTTAATTTAAGCTTTTTTCAAAGTATATTGATTTGGTTTAGCATTTTTAGGGTTTTCTGTTTGTGGGAAAAGTTGATCGTGATTTAACCAAAAACTTGTTATTTTAACTTATTTTTGAAAAAAGATTTTAATTTTTTATGAAATTTCAATAAGATAAAATTGTTTGTGTACGACGAAACTGCTTGAAACAGCTTTTTTACATTGAGGAAAGACTTTAGTTTTACGCTTGAAATGCTCGTTTGTCTCGTGCGTCGAATGCGTAATGTGTTGCCGCGGCATTTTTTCTTTTTTTATAAAATAGGATTTTTTCCGCCAGAATTAGAGTGCTGTATGTGGTTGTGTTTGTTTGCAATTAATTTTTGCTTTCAGTATTTTTTTGACATTATTAACTTTTAGAATATTTATGCATTGTCTTTTTTTTATGTGGTTGTGTAATTTTTTTTTGTTTTTTGTGGTTGTGTAGTAATTTTGTGGCTAATAGTTATTTTTGTATGACAGGTTTTGCTGATGTGTGTCATGCTTTTGTTTCTTTTTGTTTCTTTCATATAATAGTAATGCAGTTTACGGTTAAATATCATGTGCAAGTCATACCTCCACTTTACGTTATTCAGTTTTTTGTTATCTATGAGCATATAATGATGTAAGCTTTTTTTTAAATATATGACAACTTTTGTTGACAACATTTTTTTCATCTTATAATTCAGATTATAGTGTAGTGAAAAGTGTTTAACATAAATTCTCAAAATTTTGTCTGTATTTGTTCATATTCACTATGTCTTTTTTAAAATCTGCTTTTGATTTTGTTGGAGGCAGTAATAGTAATAATTCAGACCACGAATTAGTTGGATCATATGTTGAG
The DNA here is from genome assembly GCA_963680785.1 of Diplosoma virens. Classification (NCBI taxonomy): domain Eukaryota; kingdom Metazoa; phylum Chordata; class Ascidiacea; order Aplousobranchia; family Didemnidae; genus Diplosoma; species Diplosoma virens. Next base: position 27,759,639 of record OY796880.1, on the reverse strand, counting down.
CTTGGAAAAACAAAACTGTTTGTAAATAGAGTTATTGCCGAAGGTAAGATCATAGCTATTGATGTGAATAAGATATTTTAAAAAATTGATTGATACCTGTAAGTAAAATAACTATCATTAAAATTACCATGTTATAAATTTAGTAATTTCATTTACAGAATACAATTTATATATTTAAATGTTTTATAAGCATTTATATAAGTATTTTACAACGCGATATAAAATCAATTATGAAAGAAAAGCTGTGTCAACTAATTGAAATCAATCAAAAATAAACAAAAAAGTCTTAAAGTGGTTTTAATTTTTGCTACACCCAGGACTGCAAACTCAAACTTGGTCTTTTTTGCCAAACTTAAACTAAAAAAAGTTGATTGAGTAAAAAAAAAATTTTTTATACTTTTTCATCTTAACTCAATTAATAAAAATTTTTCAAATGCATTGAATTGAAAATAATAAATTCAAATTTGGGTTTGCAAATTTTTTGTAAACTTGAACTCTGTTAAAAATACATCAAGTTGGTAGTTTTGATTACATTTAATAAAATGAGTTAAGTAGCTTATGTAAGCTTGTCTGATTCAAAAATAACTAAGTCAATTTTGGACCAATTCTTAGTAATGTAAAACAATTATAGAATTATGTTTTAATTTTTTGATGTATATTTCGTTTATGAAAATAAAGTTTTTTGTTAAATCTTCAAAGCTTTACAAAAATGGCTGGACATCTTCAGGGGTTTTCAACTGGTGGGGCACATAGAGATTGTGTGAAAAAGTTTTGAAATTATATATTCAAAAGCTGTTTTTGGTTGTGAAGGAATGATTTGAGAATAAAAGTAAAAGCTTTTTTTCATCTTAACCTGACCTTTTTTTTTTCATCACTAGATTTTTGTACTGAAATGGGTCATAATTATGACCTGTTTCAGTGCAAAAAGACACAAAAAGACCTTATATCAATGTGAGATGGCAACTCTGTTAAAACAACTCTGGAAAACCTTGAATTTTCCCCCCTCCTAGCAAAGTGGCTTTCTAGCACCCTTGCTGAAGACTAGACACATTGGGCTGCAACAATTATGTTTTAAACTTTTTAGGCTATGGTGTTAAAAAAGGTTGAGAACCCTTGCCCTAAAGGAATGTGCTCAGCCAGCAACATGTTACAATTTTTTAAGATCTCTTGTTTTAGTGCAAAGATGGTGGAGAATTATTAAAGGAAAACTATTAAAGAAAGACATACTTTGATGGTTATCCACTAATAAATTTCAAACTTTCTAACATAAAAATAATCCAAAACTGTTGAAAACTAAAATAGGTCTAAACTTGTGAAGAATGAAGTTTCTAACATGTTGCTAGCTGAGCACATTTTTGTTAGGAAAAATATCCAGCCATTTTTGTAAAGCTTGAAATTTCAAACAAAACAATAGATCTGAAAAAAACTGGTCTTATTTGCTGTATATCATTACTAACCTTGCAAGGTTTAAGGATTCCTCAGAATGTAAATTGTAAATAAGTCAGAGTGGTGAACAGTGAACGAAATACAAGAAGACAATAGCAAAGATTTAATTCCTATACACCATAGAACATACACAAAAATATTACAACATTTAAATAAATTATCACTGTCAAAGTATGGAATTACTTTTCAATCACCCTGTATATATATTAATAGTATGTTTAAAAAAATTATGTTTTAAGGTGGTTTTGCATTTGTATATGAAGCAAAAGATTCGTCTGGAAAATTATTTGCTTTAAAGGTGTGTAAAAAAATTAACATTTTTATCGTAAAATTTAGTTTTTATTGAGTTTTGATTGACAAAGAGTTTATAACCTTCTAACTTGCAAGGAAACTTATTTTAATATATAATATCTTGTTATGCACTATTTGCATTTACCTCATGCTGTAATTTAATGTTTTTTTGACAATCTATGTATTTGTTTGGCTTTACAGAATTTTAAAATTGTTTAAAGAAGACATTTCTAAAAGCTTTTTAGTTGAAATTTAGAGGCAAAATATTCTAAAAATAAAAGGAAAAAGAAACTGCAAATTTCTCATTGGTCTTCTTTAATATGCAATTTCTATACATTAGTTTTTGTCTTATGCATTAGGTGTTAAAAAACAAAAAAACTTTTTTTATTATTTTTTAAAATTTCTCCACAGGTTGTTTTTCAATCCTTTTGTATTTTAAAAAAGATAGTTTAGTTAGTTTGCTTTATTTTTTTTATAATCTGCTGTTGTAAACTAAAAAGGCTTATAATTGTCTTGATTTTTTATATGTTTAGTATTTATTATATTCAATGAATATATTTATATTAATAAAATTTATGGAGTTCTTTACTGACAGACTTATAGCCTTTTACTGTACAAAAATGTAATATATTTAAAAGTTTTTGTACATAAAAGTTCAAGGCAGCAAAAGATAATTAGTTTGGTAATTCAGTAACACCATACTTATTTTAACTAATTTTTTTGTAGTCCTAATCTCAACTATTTTCAATTGCTTTTAACAAGTTTTTAAACCTTAACTTGTAGCGTCTTCTTTCTAATGACAAAAGCAAAAGCAAAGAAATACTCCAAGAAATTCAGTTTCTTAAGCGTTTATCTGGTCATCCTAATATCATCCATTTTGTATCTGCTGCTGCAGTGTCAGCAAATGAATCAGGCCATGGAAGAGCTGAATATTTGGTGTGCACTGAATATTGTGAAGGTATATTCAATAAATCAGTTTTATTTATTTTTTTGTCATGCCATTTATTGTTAATAATAAATCAAGTACTTTTTGTTGAAACGTGCTAAATAGCAGTTAGTTTAATTAAAGCTCTCTCTGTTGAATAACTCATCCTTTTACAACAATCAGTAATAGCTAATTTTAGATCTAATTTTTTATGTTTTTTTTACTGCAGTCATATTAACAACTAGTTAACTTTATTAAATTTAAATATCTAAATAAAAATACTAAATTGAATGATTTTAATCTTTGATTTTTGAATGACTAACAAATTATGTTGCCACAATATTGTACATTAGTTTTCTTTTAACATTTACAATGTACATTTACACTGTTTATATTTGAATGTTAAAAGAAAGCAAAAATTTAATTTGATTTATAAATCAAAACTTATAATAATTAAAATATCTCAGCATAAACAAAGAAATTTTTTTTACACATTTTAAATAAAATAAATTTTCAGTTGGCTAACTTAAATGGATGACTATTTCTTTATTGTTCTTCTTCAATAGACTTTTCTCATTTTACAGATTCATGTGCTTTTGATTTTTCATAGTATATACGGCTCTTCAATATTTTCTTAATTTTTAATCTGCTTTGTCAATGTTTGAATTTCTAATGTATTGATTTTTAAAATATATGCTTAAAAAGGTTACCTCTGAGCAATGATGTTTTACATCTTTAACATTGAGTTAATCTTGATAAAGAAATAATTAGATATAATATTTAGAAATCTTACTAGTGTAAATATATGTTTAGTATCTTGAATATTTGTTTGATTTTTTGTAGGTACTTCGTCATTCATTTTTTGTTAAAAATTGTTTTTGACTTGATTAAAAAATGTATAATATTTTTGGGTTTATTTGTAAAATTTTTAATTTTTATGTATGTGTAATGATATTGCATTCTGATGTTAGGTGGACAGCTTGTTGATGTAATGCGTCGAAGAGGTGGACCAATGCCCATTGAGCAAATCATACAAGCATTTTATCAGACTTGTAATGCTGTAAAGCAATTACACAAACAAAACCCTCCTATCATTCACAGAGATTTAAAGGTTAAATTTTAGCATGAAAGTTTTTAAACTAAAGTTCTAGAACAGTGCTCCGCAACCTTTTTTAACTTGCGACACACTTATAAAACTTGCTAAATTCGGTGACACACCGCAACAAACAACGTTAGTAAAAACACAAATAATGCAAAAAACAATAGGGATTTATTCTTGTACATCAATGAGAAATTTGTGGCTGTTTTAATGAGCACAATCGTTCTATATTTGGCTCAATACGTGAAAGAGCAACTCGAAGTTCGCCGTCAACATTTTTTATGCAGGATCGTTTATCATTTTTGATTACCAATAGTGACGAAAAGCTTTGTTCGCACATATAAGTTGTGCAAAATTGGAGCAGAATTTCAATAGCTGCATTGGAAATCAGCTTGTAGTCGTCTCTGATTGAAATCCAAAATGCATCAAGTTGAACTTTGCTGAATTTCAGTCTTAGTGTTCTGTCGCTTTTTACTTCAGACAAATTCTCTCGGATACGCAGAGGCAATTCTTTCATTGACATTTCAGCATTAGCTGAAAAAGGATTTCGGATCCAGTCATATTGTTCCGTGTTAATTGCAAAAAAGTATTTGTCATATTTTTGCTGTATTAAAGTTAAGTGTTCTTTGGCCAGATCTATCACGAAACCCTTTTCAACATTTTCTTGATTTTTGTAGCTTCTTGGAAACATTTCCAGAGATCCCAGTTTTAACTCATTTTGCCAGAGTAACAATTTTTGTTGGAACCCATGTAACTTGTCTGAACATGTCAATATGTTTTCATTTACTCCTTGCATTTTTATATTGAGCTCATTCATGTGTTCAAAAACGTCAGCCATGTATGCAAGTTTAGCAATCCAATGATCGTCTTCAAGATGTTTATACAATTCGCGCTTGTTTTGATTTAACAAGAATTGCTTTACTTCGCTTTGGAGCTCAAATAGTCTTGCAAGAACCTTTCCCCGTGAAAGCCAGCGCACAGAAGTATAATATAGCAATGATTGGTGTTCTGATCCCATTTCTTTACATAGTTTTGAAAAAATTCGCGAATTCAAGGCTCTTGATTTGATTAGGTTAACAATTTCGATACAATCACTCATTGTTTCCGAAAGTTCTTGTGGCAGAAGTTTTGTTATTAGAGCTTCCCTGTGTATACAACAATGCGTGATTTTTATGGCTGGATTTTCACGTTTTACCCATGCAGCAAAGCCTTTATCTGCTCCCATCATCGCTGAAGCACCATCAGCACAAACGCTGATGCAGTTACTCCAATGAATACCATGAGTTGCAAAAAAATCGTTAGTTATGCGAAATATTTCCTCACCAGTAGTTCTCTCTGGAAGTTCTTTGCAAAACAAGTACTCTTCAGATATGGAATTACCATCTACGAAACGCACTACACTTAACAGCTGTGCTTTCTTATTGATATCTGTTGTTTCGTCTATCTGGATCGAAAATTTTGGAGATGTTTTAAGCTTCTTTATTAAAGTTTCAAGCATATCATTTGACATGTCGTCAATTCTTCTTTTAATAGTATCTGCAGACAATGGCACTTTGTTAACCTCCTTAACTTCTTTTGATCCAAGCATCAATCGAACAATTTCCAGACAAGCTGGTTTTAATAACGTTTCACCAATAGTATACGGTTTTTTTTGACGTGCTATCAATTTTGCAACATGATAACTGGCTTCTAATGCTTTTTCGGAGACTGTAAAAGATGACTTCATAAAACACTCTTCTTATTTTGGCTTAAAAATCGCTGGAAATAATCCTTGTTCTTGCCTGCATGAACAGCATGGTTTGTATTTAAGTGGCGCATAAGTTTATTAGGAACCATTGCTTCATTTGCAAGTTTCTCCCCACAAATAACACAGAGCGGTTTTGGAGCATCTTCATTTCCGCACCAAGAAAAACCATACTGAATGTAATCTTCCCTGTATTTTCTTTTGACAAGTTTTTGTTTCTTTACCTTTATAACATTACTTGTGCCAGGTGCACTATCTTGCTGAGTACCAGCATTACATGTGTCAGTTTTTCTTTTCAGGAATTTATCCATTTTGCTAAACTTTCTAACAAAAGTACCTTGACTTTTAATTAAAGAACATTATGCACTGCAAACACACACTTCAGTTTGTTTGCATTTGGTTACACGTGTTCTGTTTTAGCCAGTGCTGCCACACCCATTTGGGCAAATTTCACTAGATTTGTACAAAAATTTCACTAGAATCAGAAAAATCCAAAAAATTTCACTAGATTCCCATTTTCAACAATTTTTTGACATATTTTGCTGATTTTTGCTGCAAAAATAAGCTAAAATGCTTTAAATTTCTGTTCGTAAAACAATAAAATTTTACTAGAATGGAAATAAATTTCACTAGGCAGAGTCAATTTCACTAGATCTAGTGAAATTGACTCCGCCTAGATGAAATTTCACTAGGCGTGGTAGCACTGGTTTTAGCAATTATTGAGGCTAAGAAGAACATCTGTAACCAAATGCAAACAAACTTGTTACGTCACAAATAGTAGATAGTAGACAAACGTTCAGATTTGCAAAAGATAAAAAGCATTTTTGTTAGTTTGTTTGAAAAGTTACAAATACTCTGCGACACACCTGATATGGTCTCGCGACACACTGGTTGCGGAGCACTGTTCTAGAAGGCTCTTTCAAGATTTCTTGTTTTCTTTAAAGTCTTTTTTTTATTATATTCACCGAAAAAATAATAAGAAATATTTACATATTTTTGAGAATTGTTAATTTGTATAAAACCTTTTTTATGCTGTATATTTTATATTTTATTTAAAGTTTTATCATAGTTGCAAGAAAAAATTTTTAGGTTGAAAACTTGCTTTTGACTGGCAGAGGGATTGTAAAACTTTGTGACTTTGGAAGCGCCACCACAGTTGCACATTATCCAGATTTATCTTGGAGTGCTGCCCAAAGATCTCAGGTTTGTTTTTATCTTGACATATGTTAAATTAGTGCTATTTAACTGGGTATACTGCCTAACCAAGTGTACGAGTCACATCTAGTGGATCAAGCAACTGAGAAACGCTATATGAATGGCAAACAGTAGGGTTGCAAGTCTTTTAATGTGGCCTGCAAAGAAATTTTAACAGATTTTCACTCTTTTGGAGATATTTGTTTTATTATCAAACAAAGAAAAACAGTGTCAAAGTAAAGACCTCTTTTAGATTTTTAACTAAATTACTGATTCAAATTCCTGTAATTAAAGGAATTGATTTAAAATTAACATATAAAATTAAAGTGAAGATCAAAAAAAAGTTCTTCACTTTGTGAGGTATACAAAGTTTTTGGAAAATTGTAAAAGGTGGACCATGAAAAAAGGTTGAAGAGCGCTGCATAAAATGAAAAAATAATTTTAAAATCAAAGCTAACAACTAGCATAGCTACAAAAATTGAGATCTTTTCTTTTAGGAAAAAATTTATTTTTAGCTGCATTAACCTTTTTCTTACCATTGTTCCACAAAGGGAACAAATTTTTCAGAGCTGTTTTAACACCCTTACTATTAATTATAGATAGTGTAATGTTGTTTGTGTGTTGTTGAGGAGTTCTTTTGCCATATTGACTTACTTACTGAAAAATACTTTGCGCATAAAAATATTTGTGTGATCGCCATTTTTATGAAAATTACGTTATCGGTGTAAAGGCCCGTTTCCACTACGAGCGTGAAAAAGAGCATTCTTTGTTTCTTTTATTGATCTTTGATTGAAGCGGGCGGTTAAAATTGAAGCGAGCGCAAAAAAAAATCAATAAAACAAACAAAGAATGCTCTTTTCCACGCTCGTAGTGGAAACGAGCCTTAAGGCATACTTACAAATGTATAAAAATCTTTGTCGTTTTCAAAACGCTTCTAGTGTGCTATCATATTTAGTGGACACATTCGGTTACATCCCCATGTAAAAAGCAATCTAAAATATAGATATTGGGTAGGGTAAAATTTAGCTGAAAAATTTTTGTTCCCTTTGTGGAACAATAGCGGTTTTCCGGACACAATTTTCTGATTTTTAATTGCAATGTCTTGAAATACATCAACCTTTGTCTTGCGCTAGGAAAGTAGCAGTTTTGATGTAAAACTATCCAGCTGTGATTTCAATGCAGTCGACGGAGATTTTATTTGTTTTAGGATTAAGTTCATTGTTCTATTTTTGTGACGTCACAGAACAGGTTATCGAGAAATAACGCAACAGTGTTGCTTTATTTTTGAGCTCTCAGCGAGCAAAGAAACACATTTATCAACAGTTTGTTTCAAGCACAGTAGCAGCAAAGTTTAGAAAATTGGATCAAACATGGATACTAGAGCTTTTCACGGTGCAAGAAAGGTAAACTATTTATCAACGTTGGCAGAAGTCAACGAAACTATGGAAAATGCAAAAAAAGTAGTCAATGTTGTTGTGTTGCCGCCTGAGGCAGGAGACTCTGGTAGCCAGGAGAGCGATGCTGAAGATGTCGCTGACAGTATGGAAGAAATTTTTGAGCCAGCCGGGGAACTTGAAGTGGAAGAAGACTTTGAAACTGATGAAGAATCAAAAACAGCTCTACTATCAACCAGGAAGAAAGGATTTTCAAAATAAAACAACTTCGATAAGACAATTTTGATTGATGACGATTTCAGTATTTTGAGAGAATGGTACTGACCGCTTTTTGTCAACCTTTTCAATACTACGGTTGTCGCTGCATAGAAGATTCACTGTCAGATTGGAGATAAGAAAATAACCCACATCGATTTTAGAAGGCAAGTGACGCTGTGCCTACTCAAAGTTCAACAACACCGTGAAATAGAAAGTAGTGTTGCTGCTGAATTACCATTGAATGTACGCTTCGATGGAGTAAACGACTTCCTTGGAACTGCAACAACCCAAGGTTGATGTAAAGTGTGCAAAAAAAGTACAAGAAGTATGTGCACAAAATGCAACATTCGTCTTCATGGGGAGCGTGGCAAGACGTATTTAAAAACTTATACTCGTTGCTAAGGCGTAAACACAAATAAAACATAATTTTCCCACAACTTGAGTGTTTCTGTAACCTTTAACGGAAAAACGTAGTTCTAAGTTAGTACAGAAATATACAGTAAAAGTAATTGTACAGAAACTTGTACAGAAAACCTCCAATGTTCCACAAAGGGAACATGACGTAATTTCCGCTAAAAACTTGTTGCGAACCTAAAACTTTGCGAAAAGATTATTTGTCACAAAAATGACAAAATACTTAAAATCTATAAAAATCTGACCAGCGGAACTATAAGCGGTAAAATAAAGGTTAATTGGGCATTATCTTTATTAATTTTTCTTGTTCAATGATTAATAAGGTTATGTTTAGAAAAACTTAGGTGAATTATATTTTTCTGACTGTTTATCAATACTATTCAATTTGTTTCATGGTTATCTATAGAAGTATCAAAAATGTTTATAACTATACCACCAAACGGTTTATTATCGCAACCAAACAAGTTTTTTTGTAATAGCTTAACTGTTTATTTTTTTTCATTCGAACGGTTCGAACAATATTTAAAGAGATTAAATCAGTGTTTCATAACATTTATTCACATGAACAATAAAACGAATTTTAAAATAAGTCGATTCTTCAAGTTATTAAACTTCTAAGAAAAAAGCAAGACAGCACCCAAAATTTAACTGTGGCATTGTGAATTGCACATCCCCTTCCTTAGATCATTATTTTACCATAATTTCAGGTTTTAAGCTCTCATCAGAAACACTCTGCTTTCTCGAAGGCGATAAGCAGAGCAGGTAAAAAAAGAAAGAAAAATTTTGTAAAGTTAAAGCATTTTTACCGTATTTTTATTTGTTTATTTTATATTGGCAACAATAAAGTTTAAAACCAACAAAGAAAGAAATGTTTTACAAAAAGGTTGGAAACCACTTTTAAATTCAATTCACAACCCGTGTGTACATGTCGTTCTAAAGCCAAAATAAAGCGTGCATTCAAAAAACATTTATGTATTCTTACATAATTAAAAACCGAAATTGATCTGTCAATTTTTTGCAATGTTGTGTTCTCGTTTAAAATTATTATACCAAACAAAAGAAAGCAGCAAAGTATTTTATTTAAATTACGTTTCGTCGATCAGAGTTCAACCGAGATTTTCATCTCTGAAGATGTCGGATGAACTATGATCGACGAAACGTCAGTTGAAATACCTTGCTAAATTTTTGCTTGAAAATTTATCACTGAAACCGGATTTAAAATAAATAACAATTGATACTTGCCTGGTGAGTCATTTTACTACATTTTTATAGATAAGCTGTAACTGTACGTTTGACATTGTTTATGCCATTAATGGTAGATTTAATGTTTAGGTTGAAGATGAAATTATTCGAAACACTACGCCCATGTATCGCACTCCAGAAATGATTGACATGTACAGTAATTACCCAATCAACGAAATGCAAGATATTTGGGTTTGTTGGTTTGTTTTTTTTGTTTAAAACCTTATAACTTTTAAAAACAATTTTTGATGAGCCATAAAAATTTTTTTCTGCTGTTGATTGATTGAGATAGCGGACAAGTTACCGCTTTGACATTTTACTTGTGATCAAGCATGGGAATTTGCTTAATTTTATTAAAAGTATGAAGAAGTGACGCTGTGTATTCGACATTTTATCAAACCAAATCCATGTCTCAACTTTTTATTGGTTTGACCTAATTTTTAAGCGTGAATTAGTAGTTGTGCTTTGGCAACCAAATTTCCGGAACTGCATTTCGCATGATTTTGTGTGAGGTTGATGCACGGAAATCAGGTTCAGATGATAATGCTTTGTACACGACGAACATTTTTGAGTTTCTATAATTTTTTATCATAACAATGCAACACTACGGAACCTTAATTAGCTAATTGTAAGCTGTTTCTTTCATTCTCTATGACATTTAAATTCGCCATCAATTCTCGACATTGTGCTTTGTCTTTTGATGAAGTTATTTTGAAGTTTCATTTTAACAGACCAATGGTAATTTTAGAAATCGATAATATAATGACCCGAAGCAGCTTTAATATATTTCTTGTTCAAACTCAGTTTAAAAAATACTTCTTTTAAGTTTATGAACATTACCGTATGCATTTGTTTTATTGTTCAATGTTTATCAATTTATCATCTTTCAACTGTTTTTGTTGGTTTTTTTTGTGTTTTTTCAGGCACTAGGATGTATTTTGTATTTGCTTTGCTTCTACAAACACCCATTTGAAGATTCAGCCAAGCTGGCTATTCTAAACGGAAACTACAGCATTCCGAAAAGCGACAAAGCGTATACTATTTTCCATCCTTTAATCAGTAAGTAAATGACAAATCGCTGCTATAAGAGCAATACGCCGTTTAGAAATCAATTTTAATTTTTCGGGCTTCCAAAAATTTCTTATCTTTTTTAAGAATCAATCTTGCAAATCAATCCCAACAATCGTCCGCCGGCCGCGGTCATAACCGAGCAATTGGTCGAGTTCGCTTCTGCTCATAATGTCAATCCTCAAGATCCAATCGATCTGGTACTTACATGATTGATGTTTTGCATCCGAGTGACTATATGTTCTTGCATTGTAAACGGTCAAGCATGGAACTGCTCGGATAATTTAAAACTGTTTAGCAAGCTACAGTAGCTTTGAATATCTGTTTCAAAGGTCTGCATTGATATTTTTGATGCGCGTAAATGATTACAAACAAAATTCGTGGATATAATTTTTTTAAAGCTACCGAAAGAAAGTTGATTTTTCGTTTCCTTTGTCATAATAATCAGGAAAGGATTTCTTTCCCATTTAACCAAGTAAATCATCTTGTTGATTTGCCAAAACGTGCTATGACTTGGCCATGCGGGTCTGGACATTGCGCTGGGACCACTCGGTCACTTTAGCGATACTGTCCAGTAAACGCTGTCCAGGCATTGACAATGCTGTCTCGGATTGGTCTTGTCTAATGATCAAATCCGCACTTTTTCGCCCAGGAATACCATTTTCTAGAGTCTATACCGGCAATCCGTTTGTGCTATAAGTAATTCAAATATTTTTGGTTGCAGTACATTGAAACTAAAAGCCGCGAAGGGACTATCGGTTCCAATCATCCGTCTGCAGATACGAGGCAAGCATCCGTTCCTACTTCAGCGTCGGAAACGCCTCTTAACGGTAAGTTTGGCAATACCGAACAAAACTGGTTTAAATTGTTTGCATTCCAACTTTTTCATCATAAAACCATATAGTATTTGCCCAACTTTATCATATAGCATACTCACAACCTACTTATACTTATATGACTTCGGTCTTTTTTTTTTTTTTGGTTTAAACTGACAGAATTTTCTTTTAAATAAGACATTTGATTGCTTCTATTAATTTAGTGCTTTTTTTCTGTACCGAAATGTAAGTTGGTCGATTTGTAACCGTTATAAATAACTACTGAATTTACTTAAAATAATAATCGATACCTACGTCCTAGCTATAACAAGTGATGCTTGTTTAGTTTCCGGTTCAAATTCCAGCACAGCCTTATTTTAAACCCTCCAAATTAAACTAGACAATCGAGATTTAACTGTAAATTTTCTCAATCACCTAGTCGAAAAATGAAATGAAATTAAAAGATGCGTCTGAAAAAGTACATTTGAAAAAAATTCTACAAAAATTTTCTCTCCTTTTCTTTTTATTTTTCCAAGGTTCTTGAAAAAAAATATTCTAAATCAGTATTTGTATAAAAAAAGCCGTGCAATAAATTTCGTCTTATGCTTTCTTTATCGTTCGTCTTGTGTATGTCACAGTCTCGCCAAGATCAACTAGTTTTTTAGGTTTAATTCGCTCAAATTAGTCGCCGGGTTAGAGAACCTGATGATAAAGTTCTACACTTTCGTTGTAGTTTATGCTAATTTATTCAAGGCCATGCACTTCAATGTTTTGTTCATTCAAGGCTAGATTTTCAAATTTTTCTTTCTTGATTAGTACTTAGTTACAATGCGGGTAATTTCGATGTTCACAAGTTTGGACTTGTAGATTATTGGTTGGAATTCCAAATTTCCAAAGAGTTACTTTATGGAATTCTTATCTTTCCGATGACTGTCTTAATTCAGTTGAAGATAGTTGGGCACCATTTCTCGGAATAATTAGCGCTGATTTCTTGATTTATTTTCCTACTTTTTCTTTACCGATTCATGATACAAATCTAGTTATTGCTGCTTTTTGGCTATTTTGTTCCTGAATATCAAATTGACTAACGATTTGTATTTTATTCTTACTTGATCTGATGATAAAGAATTATTTTTAAGAGCCTCCTCTGGTTTTATAAAACGTATTAAAAAAACAATTACGACTATTTTGTTGGTTATTGTTATATGATGTAAAAGGATAGCGTCTTTTAAAATTTATCGGTTAAAATTCTCTGCGTTGATTCATAAATTAGATTTACGCATTCAAGGCTGATTTATTGACTTGGCCATTGTGATTTTATAAATGAATTATTTATGTTTTTGCTGTCGATTACTATTTTACTTGTAAAGTCTTTCAAGTCGCATATACCATAAAGTAAAGATCAAGAAAAAGAAAAGGCGACACAATATTAGGATATAATTGGATAGAAAACATGCAAAAGCCAATTTAGAAGAAAGAATATACTCATAATTGGGTGGAATGCGTGGTTGCAACATCTTATTTTGAATAAAACTAAGAATAAAATTAATTAGAAGGCGTTAAACATTGCATGATTAATGATTGATCTTTGTGAATGATCCACGGGTTGCCAAGAGTTAAAGTTGCAAAGTCTTTTCAACCGAGGAAGGTGAATGAAGAAAAACAATCTATAAAATGGCACCTCACCAGGTTTCAAATTTTTTTTCCTTATTTAATAGGTTTTACTTGACGAGTCTTTGCAAATGAAATGCGATTGTAACACGATAGATGAAATGAAAGCAAACAATGAATAAGTTAAACTAAAGCAAAAGATGACGTTAGAATTTTTCGAAATGATAACTTTATGTCGAACCGATGCTTTTTTGGTGAGAATAAATTCTTTAGGTCAGTGGTTCTTAACCGCCGGTCCGGATCAGCTTTTCTGACGGTCCGCAACAGTTATTCCAATTTTATACTTTAAGGAGGCGCTACCTGTTCAGAAGTAAAACAGTTCAAAAGAATATTAACAATGATAATGATTTCCCTTGATAACTAAATGCAAGATCAAGGTTTACAGTAGATTGGGGAGAATATGTAGTGCTTGTGTACTGACCACGGAGCTGCCAGTATGGTTGGTTGTCATTCAAATGTATGTTCAAAAATAAGAAAAGCTGCAAACAAAAATCTGCTACCTTACGCATTGCATAATTCACCGTGAAAATTTAGCAGCCCAGAAATTGTCACCTGAATTAATTGACGTTATGATCGGGGAAGTTAAGATTATCAATTATATTCGCGACCGTGTACTGCATTTCTGGCTTTTTGAGGCACTGTGTGAGGGCATCGGTTCGCAACGTCACCATCTCATCTTTTATGCATAAGTGATGCGGTTTTCGAGAGGACGTATTCTTGTACGTCTTTTTGATTCGAGGAAGAAGCAAATAAATTTTTACGTGTGTAAAAATTCCCCATAAAAAAAATCGATCCGAAAAGATGAGAATAGGCAAACTTGCATACTTAGCAGATATATTCAACCGCTTAAATGATTGTAATAGTTCTCCTCAAGGTTATTGCATTAACAATATTTACAGTGTGCAACAAAACTTAAAAAGAAGTTAATTTTTTGTAATAGATGTTTGCGAAAAAGCGACATTGATATGTTTCCAAGTTAGCAAGATTTTATGGCAAGTACCTTTGTTGATACTACAGATTTATTTGCTATTATAAGTCAACACTTAAAAGGGTTAGCCATTAATTTTTGCTAATATTTTTCCGAAAATAAGATTCTGAAAAGGTAAATTTTTGGATCGTTTATCCCTTTACGGCGGACATAAATTTGTGTAATCTTAACGCTGCTAAAAAAGAATCGCTGAATGAACTCGTTTGGATACCAAATTAAATATGAAAACTTATCTTTTTTACAATTTTAGGTTTCACTTAAAAATGAATATATACAACTTATTAACAAAGCAATTACACTGCTACGTACATACAACGATGCATTTAAATTTCTTTTTCAATAGCTTACCACCCAACTTTGAACATAATTTTGTTTTTGTGTCACTGATATTTTTAATTTAGCAATAGCAATTAAAGTTGTTACACGTGCTATCTAGTGGCCTGAATCAAACGAGTTGAGAAAGTGCTAGGTGGGTGTAGAGATAATTGTCATCGCGCAATGGTTAGCTTTTTGTTGTCATGCTAAAGAACTATTTTTTGCACAAAATAAACTGACTATTTCTGCAAAGTACTGAATTTAGTTTAATGTTTTCAGTTGCAACATTAACAGCGATTTCCACAGTATCCAATTACTGTGATTGATACGACACTGGATCACATTCTGACATTGTGTTTGCAATAAAATATTGAGAGCCATTATTGACTTTCTTGTCAGTATGTAATTTACGAATTCAGTTTTTATCAAGCGCACATTTTTCACTTCTTAAGAACAATCTTAACATTAATTTCGGAGAAAAAATTGCATAGGTTTTTTAATTGTTTTTTTAGGATTATGATAAAACACTTATAAAAATAAATGCTTAAATAGATTTAGAGCTAACGAAAATGAAGAATGTATAGTTTGACGCCGGTATTTCGTGCTGGAGATTTATTCTTATTTTATTTCAACTTTTAGAATTAAACTCTGTGTCGGGCACTTTAAAAATAGGCCACTTGTCATAGGCCACTTGTCTTTAGAAGCAGAGCTAGTTTAACTAACTTGTTTATATAACTATGTAATTGAGTGTTTGTGTTTCCCTTTTGAAAGTAAATATTATGGATTATGCGAGTTTGAACTGGTTTAACAGTTAATTTCCTCCGCTAATGTTTGCTACACATGTACTTGCGTGGATACCACATGATTTGTTACGGTTGATTTATTTTTCAAGAACTGTTCAATGAAATCGATTTTTGGTAAACTAAAGTAAAATCCGACTGTTTAGTGTTAAAGTGTTTAGGAAATTTAATTTTTTTCAGATGTTTACCAGATTGCGTGTTAATGAAGTACACAGGCCAAGGTATTGCAGAAGGCATTACAAATCGTATTATCTGTTAGGTATAAAGTTGTGCGATTAGCATTACAGAAAGTCAGCATAATGCAGTTGCTTTGCTATTTTTCCAGCCAACAAGATGTATGTGTGCCGGTGTAGTTTGTCACCTGCTTTATATCCAAAAGCAGCCTTTGCGCATTCGATCTATTTCTCTAATTTTCTGAGTAATATTTATTATTAATAATTAATATTTGATTTCAGGTTTGTCAATAAAGTAAGCAAATCTTTCGTACAAACTAGGTTCAATAAAGGAAATAATAGAATTTTTATATGCATCTCAGCTTTAATTCGAGGCAAAAATGATCAGTAAATAACGAAAAAAGATTTTATTTCTAGCGTTTTTCGAACAACATAGATAGCTGAAACAAGATTCGATGTGATTTTACGCTTGCTTAGAGTTGTCAATATGCTTTCACGCCAACCAGTAATTGACGCTTCTTGAACTGATTTCTCGTTTGATTTCGACAGGTTACTTGTATGTGCAGGCACGGGGTTTTGTTGCGGTGAAACAAAAAAGATTATGGTTAAATGTAAACGTGCATCCTAAATTATTCATCGCGTCGTCCCTTCGTCTTCTATAAAAGCATCGCGCGAATTACTTCAGAAGCGCACTAGCGCGAGGCAGGTTGAGACGCGAGCAGTGAAAATGTTTTCGAGCTGGATGACTCGAGGAGCGACTGTTCTTCATTCTCCAGCCGGCGGGAGAGAGTGCAGGCAGAGGCTGACTAAGCAGCACGCGGTCGAGGAAGTTGGATGCGGAAGTGCGCGCGATTCTGTTTGTCGGTCCGCTGCTAAGGCTTCGCTGTTCAGGAGCTATAGCAAATGCGCAGTAAGCGAAGATGAGAAAGCCAGTCTTTGCGCGAACAATCGTATGGGTAATGAAAGAAAAGAAAGCGAATTGGATTATGCCGATGGCCATACTGAGGCGGAAGATACTGCTGACGATGGTATATATTGAAGACGTCGCTACCATTTTTCAACATTATTTTTGATTTGTAGATGTTTCTTATAAATTGATGTATTCACAATTATACTCTGCTTTTAACATGCCTTTACTCTGTTGCTTCTGTAGAATTATACCTTAAATATCCAATAGGAAATATATTTTATTCATCAAACCATTTCTCATTTCCGTATTATTTTTAGTATGGAAACCTAAAATTAAGCCATTAAACAATGAGACAAAAAGTTGTTGATTTATGAAAATAATTGAAAACCTGAAAAAGTTTTATGCCTACATTATTTTGTCTAATAACAAAGTTAGAAATTTTTTACTTCAAAAATTTTATCAATTTACATTTAAATGGCATCACAGAATTTATGAACGCATTTTGATATCTAACTGAATTAATTTTTCCTGAAATAAACTGCTTGGCACCAACTAAGTTTTAAATTTTGGTTTTTTGAATAGTCTACTATGTTTTTTGGTTGAAGTGTTTTTACAAACTATAATTAAGAAATTTAGCATCCAACAAATCTTATAACGGTACTTTATAGTATTGATTTGGTCATTGTTCGTTGAATGCAAACATAAAAACATTTTTCTAAAACGATTCTAGCGTATTGCATTGGCTACTGTTGACCATCCTTTCATTATTTCAAAACTTATCAACTTCTAAGAAAAGTATTAGAAACTGATATTTTAATTTGTCTTTAAAGTTTGGATTAACTTGCATCTTGTTTCGATAACTGATTATTACCAAAAGGAAACAATTTTCCAAATCTTGCGGTTACCAGATTTAAACTTCGTGCTTTAAACCATTATTTAAAATTATGAATTTAAAATAACTTAAAAATTTTAATACTTTTAAAAAAAATGTTTTTTAAACGTAAGTTGGTTTTACCAAAGTTGCCAATGGCGTTTAATGGGATAAAAATTAAGCGCAAAATCAATTAAAAGTTTTCTTTAAATTAATATTAACTTCTTTTAACATTTACTCGAATTACAATATATTTTGTTTGAATTTTTTCATTCTTGTCAACCACTCTCATTTTTTGGTTTGCCAGCGATTTTAAACCGAGTCAGATCAGGGCAAATACAATTACGAGCGCGTGAATCGTTTTTGTGTTAACAGGATCGTCTGATTCCGGACTTTTCAACATGATGCGTGGTGGAGCCGAGAAGCTCTTCACCAACATCCGCGACACGTCGAACAAAGTCGTGCAGACGGTGACG
The DNA here is from genome assembly GCA_963680785.1 of Diplosoma virens. NCBI lineage: Eukaryota > Metazoa > Chordata > Ascidiacea > Aplousobranchia > Didemnidae > Diplosoma > Diplosoma virens. The sequence continues at coordinate 27,741,545 of OY796880.1, read as the reverse complement.
AGCTACGCCAAGTCCGAGCTGGACATCTCGTACATAACGTCGCGCCTCGCAGGTACGAGCGATCGCGTCGCATCTGCTGACCCCGCCCAAGTTCATTTAAGTTTCTCATTGATTTTCGCGAAGAAAGAGTTAATGAAGCCGATGATTGCGTCCCAGACGCGCCAAAGTTTTACGACTTCAAAATCGATTCTTGCGTATCGTGTCATTGAACGTCGTTTTTTTAATTGTGATGTTTCGATCAAGTCTCTTGTGCTGTTGTCTGAATTTTTTTTATCTGATCGTTTTTTATTTTTTGCTTAATCCTTCGGGCAAAGCATCAGTGATTTTCAACCTTTTCGTAATCAAGGACCCTTTTAAGAAATCATTTTGCCGTGAGCAATATAATTAAAAACAAGTTTATCGATGCAATTTGGAGGAATAATCTTATATACAGTTTTATCCAAAACTTTAATGTATTGCCTAAAAAAAGACGTCATATCAAATTGGAAGGTTAAACCTCCTACTTTCTTGCGTTTTTTTCGGCTGTCCAAAGTCATTATGTAATCGTTTCAAACCATAGCAGAAATTGAAATGCATTTGCGGATTCTTGGTTGAAAAGCACTGGTTTCGAAGATCGCACATTTTGCGCTTGTGAAAGATTCGACCCGTTCGTAAAAATCTGCTTGTGTTCAAATTTAACATCGTTCTTCGTGTCGAAAAAACATTTTCTATCCTATCGGTCCTAAATCAAAGCTCGCTTGCAGTTATGTCGTATCCCGCCGAGGGCGTGGAATCGACTTACCGAAATAACATTGACGCCGTTCGAGCGATACTTGATGAGAGACACGGAAGCAACTACGCGGTCTACAACATCTCGCCGAGACAATACAACAGTGCCAAGTACTTGATGATGTCGATGATCTCGAAAAATGTTTTTTCCTACACTTTAGCATGGTCGACGACAGCTTTGCCCACGTTATTTTAATTTAAAAAGACAATTTATTGTTACCCAATAAAAAGACACCTTACGGCATTATATCGGACCCGTTATCACAGAAAAACGAACAAGTTATTGCTTGACGATTATTTAGACCAGGGTGGGGAACCTGTGGCCTAAAGACCACATGTGGCCTTCGAAGCCAAAAAGTGCGGCCTTTGCATGATTCGAACTGACGACCTTTTTTTTTTTTTTTTAGAAAACATTATGATTTTGGGAGGAAAAGAGATGGCTTTTTAGAGATCATTATCTTTTTGGGGTGAAACCAAACTTTTGAGCGGCCTTTACCAACTTTAATTTTTGAAAGTGGCCTGCGAGTGCAAAAAGGTTCCCCACCCCTTATTTAGACCATGGCTACCCAATCCGCGGCTCGCGAACCCTCTTGATGTGGCCCGCAAGGGAATTTCCTTTATTTCTATTTTGTTTGATTTAAAAATCAAAATGATTACCTTTTTTTTTGTTTGGTGAGGGAATCCTCGTGGTCAACTTTGCTAAATAAGAAGATTAATTAAGAATAAAACATGAAATTAATGTGAAGACCAAAAAAAGTTATAATTTTAATTTTATCTATTTTTCCTAAATAAAGCAGTCAGCGAAAACTTTTTTATTCTCCACTTTGATTACTGCATCGACTGCGGCTCGCAATCGCTTGCTGATAAAAATTTGGTCTGCGGTGTGTAAAAGATTGGGTAAACCTGCTCTTGTTCTCAACTTTTTTAGTTTTATTTTCTTTGTAGATTTCCTTAAAGATTTTTGATAAAAAACCTTACTGACTAATACGAAAGTAAAGGTAGTAAACAGTATTAGTAATTAAAAACAGTAGTACATAATTACGCAGAGCGACAAGGAAAATGTGCAATTGAATTCATAGGAAGATTTTGTATGCAAACTGATTTATATTCTTGGCAACCATTTCAAGATTGTTGTGTGATTGGAAAAGATAGTCAAACTCAAACAATGAAAATCCTTGCGGTCTTGCTACTTAGCCAGTCACGTTATATCTTGTTTTTGTTTATTTTGAAAATAACCAAGGGTTTTTTTGAAAATAACCCTTTTTATTGAAACCATTCACTGTGATTTTTAATGTTTGCCTGATATTCAAAATCATATAGTTGTTCTGTTGTTGCCTGACATCCTCATAGAAATGATGTTACTTCCCACTCAGGATGTAGGATCTGGAAGTAGTAAGTGCTTTTTAAAAGTTTTTTCTATTCTCAAAGAAATTCAGTTGTGTTTTTTTATTTTTCAGATTTCACAACAGAGTTGTTCACATGTGTTGGCCTGACAAGCAAGCTCCATCGCTTAAGGTTCTCTTTACTGTTTGTAAGCACGTCATCCAGTGGCTGCGCAAGAATCAAAACAACGTTGCCGTCATACACTGCCTCGTGAGTATTCAACTTTTTGGTTGAATTTTAACTGACAGTTTTGACTTGCAAAAATAAAGCATAGTTTTAGAAAATATTTCTGTCATCACAGCATTTTTTAAGTTAACTACAGTCGGGTTCGAATTAATCCTTTTAATTAGTCAGCGTCACAAAAAGCTCACATTCACACGAGAAAGTTCAACGCTTCGTATCGCTAGTTAACCCGACTTTTTTTCAATTGAAACGATCGAAATCGAGCCAAATAACGAGCAAGTGTTGATTTGATCCATTCGAGTTTTCCTCGGCAGGATGGCAAAGCGCAATCGGCAGTGGCCGCTTGCTCCGTCCTCGTGTTGAGCGGCCTCTTCACTTGCGTGGAACCGGCTCTGTTCATGTTCAGCATGAGGAGGCTTCCTCCCGGAGTCTCGGCCTCGCATCGGAGGTAAGAAGCTGAAAGGCTGATCCTCGTCTGGCTTGTGCGCTCGAAGTCCGTTTATTTAGTGGAAGTTCGGTTGGGCGTTGAGCGTGTACACCAAACTTTAATAAATAAACAAAGGAATGCCGAGCGATGTACGCTGGATGTTGGCGCTGCCGTTTTTAGCTTGGCTAAAACGATTTGTCGTTTTTCAAAGCGTGGTATTTCATGAATTGCTTGAATATGCAATATTAATATTTTTAAGTTAGCGTTTTTGCTTAGACATCTTTGACTTTCTTCGTTGCATGTTTTTCATATCTTGGGCAATTGTACCTTTACGTCTCACATGACAGATACATAGAATACATCAGCAACATGGCTGAGTCGGCCGCTGCAAAGAGTGCAGACCCTGGTTCCCAACCACCCCACGCTCATCACGTGTCCATATCAAAAGTTGAATTGACCCCGGTCCCTCTCTTCAATCGGTTACGCAATGGTTGCCGCCCCTTCTGTGAAGTTTACGTCGGTGAGAAGCGAGTCATGACCACGTCGAGGGAATACAACGCCACCAAGTACGTTTTAACCGGTATCGCGGAAATTAATTAAAGTTGAATCAATTAAAAAAACACAGTACAGCACTACGTTTACGGTGTTAAGGCTCGTGTTATCTAGCGGTTCAACGATTGTAGCTTTTCAGCTATGTCCCGGCTTTTTCATCGCACCGTGAAACAGCAAAACAGTGTAAAGTGAAAAGTGCAGAATGCTTTGTTCATACATTACTGCTTGCTGTTTTTCTCGGAAAATGCTCAGTTGGCTATTGATTTGCGAAACCGACAAATTGCGTTCTATACGCGCGCTGTATTGTTTACGCGAATATTTCAAGCAGTTCGACAACTAAACATGAGCAAATAGAATGAATGGTGAAAGCGGAATTTGCAAACCGGCGTTTTTTACATTGCTAAAATTTTGTCCCGACTTTATTTGGATTTAGTAAGCCGCGAAATTACTATCCGTTGATTTATTAAGCGGGGGCTAATTGTTTCGGCCCTTTTGTCGAATATAAATGCTTCCAAACTCTGTTTGCAATTTCAGTCTCGTTCGCTTTTAAACCATTTGAAGTATTTTAGTTTGCTTGAATGGTCCCGAGGAAAAATAACCGCGACTCTGCTGCGAAAGTTTTTAAACGCTTGTGAGACCGAAACACCCCCCTAGACATAAGAAATCTTGTTTTAGGGAATTCACCGTCCATGACGGCAAAGTGTCGATTGACGTCGGTGCCAGAGTGGGAGGCGCGTCGAGCTCTGACGTCACTCTCGTTGTTTACCACGCGCGGCAGATTTTGGGCGGAAGGTTGCAAGCGAAACAAACCGGGATCAAGATGTTTCAGGTTCAATTCAACACCGGCTTCGTCCCACTCAACACCACGAGCATCAACTTCAAAACGTGAGCCTGGCCACGTATCTTCAACTCTACTTTTCGCTGTTTATTGCTGATCAACGCGGCTTTGCGATTTTGTTTATTTTCGCAAATGACGTAGACTCGATGAACTAGCGACCGGTGTTTTTACTTGACCCTGGTTCTGGTTGCTCTCCTTGATTTTTTTTGAAGAGTTGCTGTAATTAAACATAAGTATAATCTGAATCGAAGACCACTGATAGCAAATTCACGAAAAATAAATAAAGCTGCAGTGCCAACCGCCCGATGTTAATTCATCCACTTTTCAGTTACGACTTGGATGCCTGCGACATTCAAGAGAAATATCCCGATGGCTTCACTGTCAGTATTCACGTGACAGTCCATAAAGACACTGCTCCGGCCCCGCTCAACCTATGGCAGGGATTTTCCACTGCCGGCGTTAACCCGAAAATTCTTTTTTCGAATGAAGAAGAGCGAAGAGAAATCATGCAAAAATTCGGTAAGGCCAATGTTCGTTCGTTAACGCATACAGAATATCATCTTCGCAATGTTTAAAGTGTTTGTTGCGTCGTTTAAAAACATTGCAAAGACGCGGTTTATTGAGCAAACCATTTTGTGACAAATCACGGACGCTGATTCGCTGTCACGATGTCATACGTTGCCGAGCAAATCATTGACCCGGATGTAATTGTCACCTTACTTCAGCACATGTCAAAGAACACATGGAACCGTCTGTTACCTACACAGTCTCAGGCAAGAGTTTGCCATCTCAATCAAAAGAAGAATCGGAAATGGAACAGCCGATCATCGAAGAGCCACCCGCCAGCACTGGGAGTTTTTTCGATACTTTAGACTGGCAGCAAAGCAGTGAATCCAAACTCGTTTCCATTGAAACTTCGCCTACAGTTCAAGGTAAATAAAAGCGCATAGTTTCTCCGCTTAATTGATGCTTTGTTTAAATTAAGTATTTACAAGTCTCCTCGTTATCTCCCCTTATAGCCGAGGTGCCTGCTTAGTTTGATTTTGTTTACTCGTAAAAGTCGATTATTATGCAAACGCCTTTTGTGAAAGTTGTGCCAGTCATCAGAAAAGAGACCGACGGGATGTCGTTTGCTTTCGTCATTAAAAGTCACGCTGACGTTAATTTCAGATCGTGATTCTTCGGAAGGCGCGTCGTTTCAAACCGACGCTTCCAAAGTCTTCGGTCAAGCTCCAGCTTCGCCGAAAGAAGCAGACCTCCTCGGGCTTCATTCGGAAGTTTCGCATCCGAAAGTCGGCGACGATCGCGGCGCGACTCGCGAATCTCCGAGCAACTTCGACATTCTCTCGGGCATTGAGCCGCCGACTTCCTCGGGTCCCTCGGCCCAGAACCTACCCGAACAGGATCTCTTGGGCGGTATGACTGCACCAAACACCGCTTTTGATCCGTTCCAATCCCATCCGACTCGAGGCGGATCCGAAGCGCTGAAACCGGAAGCGCCGTCGTCTCAAAACGACGTCTTTTCCTCGTTTGCTTCTTTCGATCCGTTTGCGACTGGCCAAGCTGACACCACGCCCGCGACTCACCCTACTCCTGTCGGAAATGATCCCGACAATTTCGATCCCTTCAAGCCTGCTTCTAATTCGTCTGTTCGAGCGAATACCAGCGGATCGAATTTATTGGGAGGGTGGATGAATTCGGGCAGCAATCAGAGCCTCCCCAAACAGACACCGACTCCGAAATCGAATCCGAGCAAGACGTCGTTGGATCCTTTTGCGGATATCGCGAGCTTTGGAAAATCATCGGGCTCTTCAAAAACCACGACCCTCAACAGCACCCCTACGTCTAAGTTGTCCGGTCAAAGTACAGGTGCGGCTCCGGTTCGATCGAACGTCAGCGTGAACGCGTCTCCTACGTCACAACCACGACAGTCGAAGCCGAATTACAACGTCAATATTGGCTCTGGTCAGCAAAACTGGAAAGCGAGTAAGTTGGATCAAGTTTTTCCTTTTTATGTTTTGTTTTATTTTTACTCATAATCAACTCAAAATTACTCATAGTGCAAATAGAAAGAAAGATTGTGAATAAGGAGGCAGCGACCAAAAGAAATACGTCATTACACGCACGACGTCAGTTGTGCATGGTCGCACCGTTAAACATAGCATTTCGTTGTTGAGAAATGAAAAAAAAGACAAAGAAGTTCAGAAAAATTAATAAACTTACAACAAACTCAGAAACCAAAAGCTTTAGACCAAAAAGAAGTTTTGTCTTCTCGTATAATCGCTAGTTTTTTTGTTTTTTTTTTTCAGATATCAAACCCCAAGTGAAGGAAAACGCCTTCGACGATCTGCTCAGCAGCAGCGGCTTCACTGCCCCGAAGCGTGACGAAGCGCGACGTAAAATGGCCGATCTAAGGCGAGAAGCTCAGGGCGCTAATTTGGATCCGGAAAAGGCAAAGGTCCGCTTCGAACCGAGTTTTATCTGTTGCGCTTCGCTTTTCGGCTTTATTTTTTCTCGACGCTTTTTTGTTTTCACGAAGATTTTGGATTGGATCGAAGGAAAGGAACGAAACATACGCGCGCTGATATCGACTTTGCACACGGTGCTTTGGGAAGGAGAAACAAGGTGGAAGCCGTGTGGCATGCATCAGTTGGTGCAGGCGAATGACGTAAGTCAGATATCTTTCGTGTCAACGTGCAACACCCTGTGCAACACTCATCATTAGTGCTTTAGTTGTGCGTTTCTTGTTTATTGACAGACTTGCGAGTTGCTGTTTTTGCCGATTCGATGCTGTTACCGTTCAGTTCGATGTTGTGTTAGGGTACACCCAAAAATGAGTAGGAAAACGTGTTAAGGCAGTGTTTTTCAACCTTTCTAACATAGAGGTTAAGAAAAATTGTAAAGCGACTGATGCAGCCCGGGAATCTGTTTTCAATCAGGAAAAAATATCTGAAATTCATTTAAAAGCCAAAAAAGGTCTTGGCTTTTTTAATTCGCTTCGAAAAAAAGGCCGTTTTACTGTTAACGTCAGTTTTATCTGATGATAAAAAAGTGACGGAAAAATATATTTGCTATTTGCACTTAGGGCTCAGTAAAAAAATGCGCGCCTAAAAGAGCTTTACGGCCCTTGTTTGAAAAGCGCTGTGTTAGGGTAAGCCCGATTTTCACTTTAATCGAGCGATTGAACTTGATAGTTGCTTCTCGTTCAGGTGAAAAAAATGTATCGCAAGGCTTGCCTCATTGTCCATCCCGATAAAGCCACTGGATTACCTCATGAAGAATATGCTAAACTTATATTCATGGAACTCAACGACGCTTGGGCAGAATTTGAAGAAAAAGGAATGCAAAGCTTAGGCGTTTGATGCCCTGGGTTTTTGTATGTCATATCGTATTGTAATAAAATTCTTTTCTTTTCATTATTTTTTTAATTTTAATTGAACCGTTTGCAAAAATGTTCTTTACACCAGCTCACGTTCTTTAACGCTCCTCTATTTTTTATTTACATCAGTAATTAGAATTTTTTTCATTGCCAAAAAAGTTTGGTCTGCGCTTGTAATGACAAAAACATTTTTAATGATACATATCAGCTTTTTAATTTTAACTATGTTTGGTATGAGCTGATTGGAGACGTTTAGGTGCAATATTTTGTTTTTCAAATCACCGTTTTGGCTGTTTCTCTTATTAAATGCTCATTATTTTGAGCTGCTCATTGTTTTCACGTAATCTATATTGTTATTAGTAAATAAATTATAAACTTAATGTGTTACAGTCTCTTTTTTTTCTCACGAATAAAAAAGCACTTCGTTGTAGACAGGTTCGTCCGCACAAGGGGTGGGGGCAATAGAGAGCCATGCCCTCCATTTTTTGGCATGTAAGTAATTTTTTAATTTAACTTATTAGGCCTGCGTATTGGTCCCTGACATAAACTGGAATCAGACCAGAAAACCAGGTAAAGACAAAAAAAGGTTTTCAATGATTAAAAAAAAATCAAAAACCCTTTTTGTCGTTACCTGGTTTTCCGGCTCCGATTCCAATTTTTCTCGATGTGCTCCCCACGTCTTGGGTTCTGGGGACGGGTCTGGTTGTAAACGCCAATAAAATCTTTATTAAAATCCTTCAAACCATCAAGCTTTTGTCAAAATTTGAAACTGAGAGTCTTTGGTCAGATCACGCGTCAGCTATTAGAGCAGTGGTTTTCAACCTTTTCTGTACCGTGGCCTATTTTTCAACCCAAGTTAACTTCACAACCCACTTTGGTCAACAAAATTAAATTCTCATCCCAAAATCATAGTGTTCTCTAAAAAAAAAAGGTCTTAATGTAGTTGACTGCACAGGACGCCAGAAAAATGCCTAAAAAATGGGACGGATGGCAAGCCTAATTATACATATTGCTTTCATTTTGATTTATGCTCCATGGCCCACTAAAAAAACCACTGTGGCCCACTACTGGGCCATGGCCCATAGGTTGAAAACCTCCGTATTAGAGCCTAGTTTATTTAGCTTCAAAATATTTTTTCAATTGTAATATTTCAAAGATTTCGTAGTGAGCAAATGCTGCACCAACACGCTACTTGTGTATTGAAGATTCCAATAGTTAACATATGTAAATGTTGGAGGAAAAAAAGTGGTTATCATAATATGCCAACAACAAACTCTACTATAAGAGAGTATGCGAATTTCGGAAGATGTTTTATATTTAAAAAACTAATTTTTTGCATGGATTTGCAGGGTTATTATTTAAGAGACAACGTTTAAAAATTAAAAAAAAAACAGATATAAATTATAAGTTTTTTCTGTCGGTCTTTATTTAGCAAAGACAAGAAAAAAATGCTGTAAGTTCGTCAATTTCGGCCAACGATTCCGGGTGATGACGAATATCTTTTTCCTAATGATCAGTAGACTTTTAACCCCAACCATTGTCTGGAATCTAGATTAAAGGTCAACAAACTTTTTGAAAAAAGCCATTTCATAAATGCGGCACTGATTAAAGCCAGTTATACCGGTGTTTCTCAACTGTGTTTTGCTGAACAATAAGCAAGACGTTTTACAAATGCGTCGTAACAAGCTTGTCATAATTTTTAAGGCCCGAATACACTACGAGCGTGGAATTGAGTATTCTTTGTTTCTTTTATTGTTTTTGCTTTGCTTAGCGCTTAAACGCGAACAGAAGTACAAAAATTAATAAAACAAACAAAGAATGTTCTATTCCACGTTCGTAGCGGTAACAGATCTTTAGGCAATATGTTTTATGACTTTTGCATGTTTATTTAATGTTTTACGTCGGTTTTGACAGCAACTTTTAATTCTTTGATATCAACGTGCAAAATTAAAGTCAATTTATATTCTTGACAAAATTGTGCTCGGAAATTTTTTTGACTGAATATTTAATGAGCTAAAATAGTAAGACAAGGAGTACCGTTTGTAAAAACGTTCGAAAAATCCTGGGCTAAACTATCGCCTTCGAAAGATTAAAAAAAATCTCCGAATTGAAGACTAAAAATTGATTTTTTGTCATTAAAAAATTAAAGTAAAAAAATATAAAAGGTTTTCATTTCAATATAATGACTGTGCCCCACTAAAGTCAAAGATTTTTTTTCAAGATTTTTTATAATTAAATTTACGCTTCAGAGTCTTCATGATGAGGTTTATGGGTCAAAATAAATCAAAAACTATTAGGTCAATTTTTTGTCTTGTCATAGCGTATTCTACTTACAAACGCAAATTTTTTTAAGCAGCAAATAAATACTTGAAATATTATTTTCGACAATACGTACATAGAGATATTAAAACTTTCAGGTAGCGCATTCTTCTTCATAGCACATATATATTTTACATATTTACATTGTTTCACTATAGCTTTGCGTCCTCAAACACGAGACGCGGGGCCAGGGTAAATTGGAATCGGGACCAGAAAACCAGGGGAAGACAAAAAAAGTTTTTCACTCGAATGATAACTACAATTAAAAAATAGTTGACTGGGTGGCTATTAATATGGCTTTTCCTAATCCTTTTCAAGCAACACTGGTATATTCTTTGTATATTACTGTTTTATTTTTGTTTACGTAATACCACAAATATGTAATTAGTCATTGCATTTTGTAAATTCGATATACAACTGCCTACTTTCGTGCTGAATGAATAACCTTGGTTTTACTTCTTCCTCAGTTTGAAAACCAGCCCGTCCCCAAATTGCGAGACGTGGGGCTGGGATAAATTGGAATCGGGACGAAAAACCAGAGGAAGACAAAAAAGGTTTTTACTCGTATGATAACTACAATCATTCATTTGTGAAGTGTTCCTTGTCTTTGATTTTAATTTTTGTCAGAAACTTTTCATTTATGCTTACGCAGGCCCTGCCGAGTAGCCTATAAATTGAAAATTTACTTATATAACAGAAAATTTTTGGGAGCATGGCCTCCTAGTGGCCCTCCACTTGTGAAGTAGGTCCTATTAAGAACCTTTAGAATGGTCTGTCGAAGTAAACTTTAGTACTAGTCAAGCTTTGTCTTTATAATATAAATACTTAATAACTAGTCGGTTGAATGGTTAAAGTGCCATGCTGATTTTCAGCATGGTCTCGGTTTAAAACCCATTCGTGCCATTCTGTTGTGTCCTTGGGAAAGACACTTTACGGCACTTTCCCCTGCTTGGTGCTCTTGGCAAGCAGTTGTAAATTAGTTATATCTCTATTAAATTACAAGCGGACAACAATATCTTGGCATCTCCGAAAGCAGGTCGGCGTAATTGCTTAGCGCCTCGTCGCTTTCCTGCGAGTCAGGGGAATAAAAAAGAAAAAAACTAGAAATGTGTGTTACTATAAAATCTTAAATGTTGATGCATGAATGTAAATTTACACAAGTTCAAACTTTTACTGGGATTATTTATAATGCAGAACCACTCTTAATCCTTCTTCGTTACGTTCATAACAGTGAATCACAAAATTACGAGTTAAGCTAAAGGTTTTTATGCTGTAGAATTGTCGAAGACAAAATGCGATTATAAATTTTCTAAACAATGTAAACTGCGGTTTTTGTAACATTTTAACAAAAAAGTTTCGATAAAAATTTTAACAATTTGCCGAAATCGCTAAATCAAAATAAAGTCATAAAATTTTTGTTTAGCCCAATAATAACCAAAAGTTGACTGAAAAAATTTGCTGGGATGTTTGACGGGATAGAGTTTAATCTCGCGGGTCTAATCAGGAAATAATCCCTTGAAGCAGCGAAGGAGAATCAGGCGGGGAATATTAGTTGGCTTTACTACAAAGTTAGGGATGGCTCCTCCAAGACATTTAAGGGCAGCGACAACGTCAAGATGGTTTCAGGATGTAAAAACACTGCCAAGAGAGTCTCGTCCACAAATAAATTTTAAAAAAACTGAAAAACGCAAAGTTGTCGTTTTAAAGTGAAGTTGTTCAATTAAAAACACAAATATCTGAGCAAAAAAAATTAACCTGTAAGCTATACTTTAGTTGTATTTTTTGGACACATAAAAATACAAAATCAACCATTAATAATAAATTTCAAAGCTCATTAAGCACTGATTAGCAATCACACGCCAAAATACTAAATCACCGATGGCTGGACATGCGCAATCTACATATTGCATCGACTCCTTGTTAAAAAAACTTTTCAGCTCTTGTAGGGGTTTATGAACTCATTGAACAATCGACAGAAAAATCTAATAGCAAGTATTGTACAAACAAGTTAAATAAATTGCATGCTCGAAAGTTTTGTAAATATGCAAATAAACAAACATAAAGTATTTGATTTGTCATCAAAATCCTTTAAAATGAACAAAAACAATCCAATAACAAAGTACAACAACTCAAACATTCATCCATAGATCAAGGTTATGAATTGCTAGAGTTTATCGAAGTTTCAAGATGCATATAAGCATTAAAAAAATTGAACTAACTATAGGATTACACAGCGTGACGAAAAACGAAAGGTGCTACTATAACGTGAGATCGCACGTCAGAGGAGTTATATGGCAGTGAAATCGCACATTAGAGTAGCAACAAACAAAAATATATATCTATCACATACAAAAAAACTTTTTTGACTTCGTAAATCAAAATAATACGTCAAAATGATTTGTCTCTGAATGAAATTCAAAAGGGATTTTTATGTCAAATCATCATCAAATCCTCCAATTGAATGCTACCACGGTGTATTCATCGGAGCCGGATTTTGCAAATACGTCATAACCACGGCAGATACTGATAGCCTAAATGACAAAAAAATTTAAGCAAATGGCACTGACATTTCATCACAATATTTATATTAAAGGAAGACTTAGAGTGACTTCGGGTTTTCCATTTCTAGCAATAGAAAAACTTCCAGCATCATTAAAACAAAATAGAAAGCAATTTAGAAGCTAATTTTTACCCCGCATACAAAGTCCACTAAATAACCAACAGCGGAAGCATTTTATAAAATATGTGATTAGACTTACGTAAAACTGCTAAGCACTTGTTTGCTGTCTTCTGAGGATCGAGAATTAGCGAAACTGATTAAAGAACAAAATACAGCACACCAAGCACACCACTTTATCTGAAGTAAAAATACAGTTTATTTATTACTAAACTTATTTTATTTATTTATTTCATCTCTATATTTCATCTCTGAAGGATTTTGTTTCAAGTTTTAACCAAAGATTGCTTTAAAGCCTCAAAAGATTGATGTGGTTTATCACAAGCACTTTTTTCCAAAAGTGATCAAACCAAAAAATCCACTGAGTTTAAATCTCGAGTTAGGTGACCACTTTTCCTTCAACCAAAATCAAAAATTTTCTTGGCAAAAATTTTGCCATTTTTGCCAGAAGAGTAAACTTCAATAATTTTTTTAAGGCTTCCATATGCTTTTTAGTAATTTTTAGTCATTTGGTAAAAATTTAATTGAAACAAAAGTAAAATAACTCTTGGATACTTTAATTTTAAAAAGACAAAATATTAATAAAGTAGTTTCACACAACTTGAGATATTTCAGGAATTTATACCACACTCTGTATAGTGTATATATATATATATAAATATAACACCACTGTGTATATGTATAATTGTATTTGAATAAGATTCCATGAGCCATTTTTTTGAAAAACAGGCTGTCATGGACTTTGAATTTTTAATTCTGTTTTAGCTTTTTCGTAATGCATTATACTGCTCTAGCTTTTTAGTTATTGAGCTATGTGCTGGCAAAGTAAGGCAAACAGATATCTCTGTATATTATCCATAATATGGACCTTCTTGTGTCTGGGGTAATTGAATAAATTTAAAATATCTTAAGGAAATACCCAAATAAAAGTCTAACATTACAATTAAGCATTTATACCTTCAATAACAACCCGCACATGCTAAATATCATAGCCAGCAAATTCATATAATCTGGTAGTGGATCATCAGAGGTTCCTACCTCCTTTGGTTTATAGCTAAAAAAAAAATTAACTTGGTAAATTCATAATCAGAAACAAAGTAGAACTATTTACATGTAAATTTAAAATAATGACAAATGAGTGATTAAGTATTTTTATGAAAATTACAGAGTGTTTCAAAATTAAGGCAACAAACTTTTTTGTAGATTTATGAAAATTGAAACGTGCTATTTTAATTCAATGACTCAGCAATTAAAGGTTATGTTAAATAAAAGGTTATTGAAGGTTAAATTAAATTATTAAATTAATATCAATCAAAGGTTATGCAAGAAAATGAGGGCTGAAAGAAGTTGTTGCATCTTTCATCAGATAGCCCAAGGCATGCTACCAAACTTGGTGTTCACAGATGAGAAAAAATTTGACATTCAGCAAGTTGTAAACCATCAAAATGACAGAGTATGGAGTGCTTTAAGTTCAAGTGAAGGTAGGATTGTTATGAGACATCAGAATGCACAGTCTGTCATGGTTTGGGCAGCTGTTACAGCCACAGTAAGATCCCTTGGCTTGTTTTTGTGCCTTCTGGGGTAAAACTGAACTCAAACTGGTACCTTTCTGTTATTTTGGAATCAGAGTTGCTACCATGGGCTAAAAAACACTTCTAAGGTTCACCATGGAGTCTCCAACAGGATTCAGCACCATTGCATGGCTCCAAAGCAATCCAAATCTGGATTCAGAGAAACATTCCATTATTCATAAGCAAAAATGTATGGCCAGCAAGGAGCCCTGACCTCAATCCTTTAGATTTTTCCATCTGGTCCATATTGGAGACAAGGGTCTCAGCTACTCCTCATACTTCTCTCAAGTCCCTAAAATTAAAATTGCAGAAGGAATGGGAAGCAATTCCTCAAGAATGCATACATGCTGCCTGTGATGCATTTGTAGATAGACTTAAAGCTGTAGCTCATAATAAGGGTGGCTACATCGAATAAATACCACAATGTATGATTTTCTATGTATTAATCTTTGATTGCTGACTCATCAAATTAAAATAGGACATTTGAATTTTTATAAATCTACAAAAAAGTTTATTCCCTTAATTTTGAAACACTTTGAAATTACAGAAAAACTTTTCAAATTGGCTATTGTTTATTTAGTAAATATGTAGCACTTTTCCTTTAATTTGCCATTTACTTACAAACATGTTTTGCTTGATTTTTATCTAAAATTAAGTAATTGTACATTTCCATTAAATAAATGATGAAAAACTGTCTTTATAGCTTAGTTACAAACACATAGGGTTTGATTTACATTACAGTATTGTAGAGTTTTGAACTTTTTGCATATTTGGTGAATTTTCTAATTCTAAGGCAAATTCTATTGAAAAACCTAGATTGCTTGTTATATATGCTAATATTTGTCACACTAAACATAACTGTTAATGTAATAATATGATTACTTTAAAACCAGATGGTTTTAACAAAAAGTAACTACAGTTGGTTTTTCTTATAACAAAACTATTTCTTTATTTTCAACAAACCAATTAGTATGAAATTATCAATTAAGATAAATGCTTAAAAACTTAATGTACGTACCATTAAACAACTGGGTTTCTTCAAGAAGTCACCTTAAGCAATTTATTTGGTGAAACCAGGGCTGCGAACTCGAAGAACTTGGCAATTTTGGCCGAACTCGAAAAATAAAAATTTCTGAACTCAAACTTGAACTCGGAACTTGAAAAAAGTTTGTGATGTTTGAGTTCATTTAATGAGTAAATTTGACTACAACATTTCTCAGCATTGGTGCCAAATTATAATTTGCTACCCTCTTTTATTTTGTTTAATAATAGATTAAAATTGGTAATGTTGATGACAAAGCATTTTTAACATGTGCTCAGTTTTCGTGGTTGAATTATTCTCTTAACTCTATTCCGACTGTATTTTTTCAACTCTATTTTTTCAACTCTATTTTGTGAACTCTATTTTGTGAACTCTATTTTGTGAACTTGAACTCAAAAAATTGAAATTTAAAGAACTCGAACTCGGACTTGCAAATTTTTTGTGAACTCAAACTCAATTAAAAATGCTTTGAGTTTGCAGCCCTGGGTGAAACTAACCAAAAATTCTGCCTGCAACCTTAGAATAGAGTAAAAAAACCCGGGATAAAAAGATCTTTTTAAAATGTGACAGTAACCAAAAGGGGGATCCAGGTTAGCTTCATGAACAAAAGTCAGTTACAGTGACTTTTTGAAGAAACCCAAACAACTTACCGATTAATGTTATTTGATTTGGGTTTGACAGATCCATTATTTTCAACAGAACTCATTTTAACTCCTTGATATAAATTTTTAAAACAAATTTCAAAACCCTGTTTGAGAAAAGAATGACTAAGAAAAATATCATCTTGTTTACATAATCTTGCAAGCTTTGGGGATTTTCTAAAATTTAAAAGATAATGAACTGAACTTGGTAAATAATGAATGGAAACTGAAAAACAATGGGGCCTCATTCACTGTTCACCTTGCTAACCTTGCAGCCATAAGGATTCCCAGAATTTGAGTTTCTTAAGTAAGTTTGGCATGTAATAAACAGGAACCAAATAATGTTACTATATTGTTATTACAGCATTTAGTAATATTGTCAAAGTTTGTTCTGAAATCAAATTAAAATGGATATACTTAAAATTTTGGGTTTTGTTCACTATTTTCCAAGTTTAGTTTATTACCTTTAAATTGGGGGAATCTTAAAGCCTGCAAGGCTAGAAATGGCAAATAGTGAATGAGACCCTAAATTTATTTACTTATGGTTATCTGTGTTAATATCATTGGTATAATTAAAGTTTACATACGTAAATTATTTAAGCTGAAAAACGATGGAAAAAAAGAATATCTATGTTTATTATCTATATGTACAGCAAATTTAAACGGGATAAATAACATGAATCATATTCAAACATTGTTCAAAGTATTTTCCATTGACAACCGTTTGTCTATGTAATTGTCAACCGTATTGTCGTAAGTAATTTTTTTCGGTGAAACTAACCCAGGATCCTCCCTTAAACACCAAGATGAAAAAGAAAACAAGAGCAACGAATATTTTTAAAAAGCGACAGTAATCAAAGGGGATTTGGGTTAGTTTCATATTCTTTTTTTCTATCGTTTTTCAGCTTAAATAATTTACGTACGTAAACTTTAATTATACCATATCATTTAAAATAATATAATATTATTCTTCTTATTCTGATTCAAATTCTAACCTTTTTCTCTATAAAGATTTTTCATAAAATGTGTTTCAAAATGTTTGTTTTTATGCATACAAAAAATTGGATCTCATTTACTATTTGCTGTTCTGACTTAATAAAATTTTAAATATTGAGGAATCTCCAAAGGCCAAAAGATTAGTAATGGCGAAGAGTGAACAAGATCCCAAATTTATTGCTGGCATATTATATCATTCTAAATGATATTAACACAGATAACAATTAGTAAACAAATTTATTTCTAGTATAGTGAAATCATGCACCATGTACTTGAACTCTAATTGTTTCAAGAGCTTACATTAAAGATTTACAACTTGATAAATTAATTATTAACACTGTACATGTATTTGAATAAGATACCCCTGATAATCCCTTTTGTGGGTGAAACAGTCTGTAGGGCTTTTAACTTTGTTTTTATTCCCGTGTTTTTGCTATTGTTAAGTTAATTATTAAGTTATTAGTTTTCAGTTTGTGCTAAGAGAAATATGAAAGTTATTTATTCACAGCAATGCACAGGTGAGTGCAGATTCTGATATATGTTTTTAAATCTGAGCTTTTTTGATGTTATTTACTGAAAAAATTGTGTCCTGATTTGGAGTCACTATATGTTAACTGGAAGAACTTACTCTTTTTTGTCACTCGAAATAGTGAAAAAGTTGAAAACGATTAAATTCAATTGCGTCATTCACACATTTTTTAAAAATAAAATATCTGAAATATTAGATCCAAAAAAAGAAAATATTAAGAAAGTATTTGGTGTTCATTAATAATTTGGAGTTATTCGCCTGAACTACAAAAAATAACAGGCTATTTACAATTACAAAAAAGTTTCAGGATTGATCAAAAACACTTTTTATTTCCTCAAATTTAAACTGATTCGAAATTGACTTGCCAATCACCACATGAATTTGTTAAAAATCGATTGAATTTCAATTACACTTAATAAAACTTTACAATTGATGCCAAAAAGTTTTAGGCTACTTTATGTAAGCGCTTATGGATTCGTTTTTTACTCCGCATTTCCATGAAATTAATAAAAGTAATCTTGCATTCACTTTTTAAACTGGACTATAGGTCTGCAATAACATAGTTCTACAGTGTTAACAAATTGTTACATCCTTGCAAATGTGACCGGTATATTCTACTGCGGTAAATTCCACTACGGTTAATTCTACCTTGGTAAATTTCAGGGAGTCGAACCGAACGCGAACCGGAGTTTTATAAACCGGTTTTACACCATTTTTTCCGAACCTTAACCGAACCCGAACCGTAATTTTACAAATCAAAAAGAGCGAACCGGAACTGAATCGAATAATTTAAATAATCGTAAACCTTAACCGAACCCGAATCAGTTGAAAAAACCGGTTCGCTCCGTGACGTCACCCGTATCACTTAGCACAGTGTGGTCCAACTACGGGCCCGCGGGCCGCATGCGGTGTGAAAACCTTTTTTTTTGGAGAACGCTATGATTTTGCGACGAAAATAGGAATTTTAGAGACCGATTCCAAGCGAAGACCTTTCTTTTTTTGGAGAACGCTATATTTAGAGAATACTACAATATTTTCTTAATTATCTTAATATTTTCCTAATGATGCCGCGAACCCGAACCGGAACTTTATAAACCGGTTTTGAGGTAATTTTTACAGGAGCGAACCTGAACCGGAGCGTTTCAATTGATCTGAACCCTAACCGGAACTGAACCGAAATTTGAAACAGCTGTTGAACCCGAACCGAACCTGAACCGGTAAAATCAAATGGTTCGACTCCCTGGTAAATTTCACCCATGCAAATTCCATTTGGGAAAGTTCCACCTGGTAAAAGTGTCAGGGTTGGGGTAAGGGTTAGAATTAGGGTTAGGGTCGTGACCTTCGTCGACAAAGAGAAACTCCACAGTTTACGATTGAACTTTGGAATGTACGTGACCGCGATTAAGTGACCAACTCTTCAAGGACTCAAGTCAGTTCGAAGCTAACAACCTTCGAACCCAAATTGAGTTCTTCAAAGCCGTGACACGAGTCGAGTACCTTGCTGAGATCAGTTTTGTGCGCATCAAGAAAAACTATTTATGGCGCTAGCGTCAACGTCAACATTTCAAAATCTCAACGGTGTTAGCTAAAGCTTAGGCTCCCACAAATTTGAAGGGTTAGCATCAGAGTCAACTTTAGCGTAACTTCTATAAAATTGAAGAACAAAAAATTATTACAACATAGGTAAAATTTATGACTTCTCCTAGATTTCGAACCTAATTTTTAAATAAAAGCAAAATAAAACGGATTTTAATCTAGCAAATAATAATGCAACAATTAACTGAAACAAAATTAATTATTTTGATTGTTGCTCAAAAATAATAACATTTGAAAATGCTTATAACTTATGTTAGTTCTTTTTGATCTTAAAAAGGTTTTTTTTCCATGGGAAATAGATGATCATCAGGGGAACAAGGAGGAATAAAAATATTATATCTTAAAAATAATACCAAAAAAGATTGAAAAACAAATTGGTAGTCAATATAATACCCAAGAACCAAATAGCCAATAACAACGATAACTAGATTTGTATCATGATTAGGTAAAGAAAAAGTTTAAAATAATCTTTTTAATTTTTCATTTCGGAAACCGCTTGAGTCGAAAGTTTTTTAAGAATTTTCCCTTTAAGATGTTTCTATTAAATTTTAGCGAAATTTTTTTTCAGAATTTTTGTAAAGGCCCTGCTTTAGTTTTTCGAGACGAGATTGATTAAAATTGTAGCTAATAGCTTACAGTATAACTATAAAAAAAATTTAAAAAGCAAGATTATAAAATAAACTACAAGCTATTGAAAGCGAAAAATGATAAAAAAGAGTGAGGCAAACATTTTTCTACATGACCGGCAACAGAGGATTAAAACAATAATTTTAAAAGATTTGAAAGTATTCTCTCACAGTAAAAACAAGAAAGGTTTTGTTATTTTTATTTAAACTACTCCCGACCAATTCTTACTATGCAGTTTAAAGGATATACATGACTTCTGATAAGAATTTTGATAAGACATTACTTAATAATTTCGATCAATATTATAATGTTTTAATTTTTAGCTTATTGACTTAAAATTTATAAAACACTTCGTTATATTAACATCATTTAAACTGTCAACTTCTTGAGTAGATGTTAGCGTGTCTCAAACTGCCTCAATCCTTAGCGGAATTTTTAAAAAAAGGTTATTAATATAAACACTGTTACCAGGGATATTACTTATTTTAAAATTCATTGTTCTTCTGGTAAAATCAGAGGCAAGTAAAACTTCAACAAATACAAAAGGCGTAATATTTATTAAAGAAGAACTCAACGACGTTTCGTCCGTTTCATCGGGCGGACTTCTTCAGGTAAAAGCAGAACACAACGCGCACCGTATTTAAAAACCAAAAAGTTAAAAACACAAACCAACAAACACAAGGTGAGAAGCGAACATACATAACGATTTCATAATTACTTAGTGCAAAAGAAACAAATTTAACAGGTTGAAAACCCACATTAGTTGAGATTTTTTATATTGCTATATATTTTTGGTAAAACATTACGATCTTTATCATTTATTGAATTTTTTGTATTATTAATATATAATGATTCTAAAAATTGGCGTTTATCATAGTCAATGTTATAATCCAATATTTCAAAATTACCAAAATCAATCCTATGTTCACAATTAAAACAATGCTTAACCAATGCAGTTTTTTTATTCAAATCGTCTTCTTTTAGCTTAGCCAAATTAATCGGTTTCAAATCACGTTTATGTTCCGATAAGCGAGTATTAAAATATTAAAATGGTTTTAATTGTCTTAAATTACGCATTAATGAATCACACTTTTGGATAAGAAAAAGTCTACAGTTTATGGAGAACATTAGAGAAGAATTACTAAAGAATTCCGTAATTAACTTTGAATCGATTTTAAAACATGTAGAGTTTACTGCTAATAAACTCTATAACACACTAATAAAGCATTATAAAGAGAAAATTGCAAAATTGAAGCAAGATTTTAAACAGAAGTACGACGAGATGAAAATTTCAAATAAAAAAAAATGATCAATGGTAACATGATAAATAAAGATAATTGGGTTGTTAATCTTTCTAATAAAAATTTATCAGAAGATGAAAGAAAAGTGTTATCATTAGGTTTAAATTTTGCGGTCTCACAGGATTTTATTCCAAAAACTGAAATATTGGCTAATATTGAAAAAGGTATAAAAAACTTATCTGATAATACATCTTTTATAATAAGAAGCAAAGTTGTGGATATATTAAACAAGAAAAACAAGAGTATTCCAAATTTATCTATTAAAGAAAGAAAGGCATTAAAAAACTTACGAAATGATACAAATATTGTGATTACAAAAGCAGATAAAGGTAATTGTACAGTTATTATTGATAAAGATAAATACGAAGAAAAAATTTTTAAATTGTTAAATGATAAAGATACGTATGTTTTAATAAAAAATGATTTAACGAAAAGTATTGAACGAAAACTAAATAAATTTATTTTTGACTTATACAAAATTGATCGTTTATCTCAAAAAGAATATTTTTATTTGCGAAGTACGGATGCTATTGCGCCACGCATTTATGGACTACCAAAGATTCATAAACCAGACTGGCCTCTTCGACCGATTGTTTCTTTTATTAATTCACCTCTATATAATCTTTCTAAATTTATGGCGAAAATATTAACACCTTTAATAAATTCCAATAATTTATCAATAAAAAATTCATTCGAATTGATCGATAGAATATCTAACTTTAAAATTAATGATAACGATTTGATGCTTTCTTTCGATGTTGTGTCTTTATTTACTAAAATTCCTGTACATACGAGTACTCGTATAGCCAAATCAGTTATTTTTGATCGTTTGAAATGTGATAGCGAATTAAAATTTAGATGTAAATTAAATGTCAACGAAATTATGAATGCTTTGGATTTATGTTTAAACAACACTTATTTCAGTTTTCGTAAGAAATTTTATCGTCAAATTTTTGGTGTTGCGATGGGTTCACCTATCTCCGTCATTGTAGCTAATTTAGTTATGGAATCTATTGAGAATAAAATGCTAAAAGATTTTGCTTCCCCACCTCGCATTTGGTTACGTTATATTGATGATACTTTTGTTGTGCTAAAGAAAACCGAGGTGGTATCTTTCTATGAATTTATAAATAATATTGAAGAAAGTATTAAATTTACGGTCGAACAAGAAGTTGATAATGCTATTCCGTTTTTAGATGTGTTAATAATTCGTAACAATGGTCAATTAACTACAAAAGCCTATAGAAAACCTACACATACAACTAGGTACTTAAATTTTAATTCATGTCATAATTTTTCTCAAAAAGTTGGTTTGGTTAAAACATTATTGTTTCGCGCTAAATTTAAATTAATTACAAATTATCGAGATAAAATTAATGAAGTTAAATTTGTTTGTAATGCTTTACGTGATAATGATTATCCAGATTGGTTATTGAATAAAATGAAAAAAGAAATTAAACATAAAAAAGTTAATAAAATTGTTTGCATGAGTGAAAAAATATCTAACTATGTCGGTTTACCATATATTAAAGGTTTGAGTGATGAATTGTCTAGAATTTTGAGAAAATTTAATATTAATGTGTATACTTACCCTTATAAAACAATTGGAAATATTTTACCAAAAATAAAAGACTCTGTTGACGATATATATAAGCGTGGTGCAATTTATAAAATTCCGTGTAAAGACTGTTCAAATGTATATGTTGGTGAAACGGGCAGATGTTTTAATACTCGCTTATCGGAACATAAACGTGATTTGAAACCGATTAATTTGGCTAAACTAAAAGAAGACGATTTGAATAAAAAAACTGCATTGGTTAAGCATTGTTTTAATTGTGAACATAGGATTGATTTTGGTAATTTTGAAATATTGGATTATAGCATTGACTATGATAAACGCCAATTTTTAGAATCATTATATATTAATACAATACAAAAAATTCAATAAATGATAAAGATCGTAATGTTTTACCAAAAATATATAGCAATATAAAAAATCTCAACTAATGTGGGTTTTCAACTTGTTAAATTTGTTTCTTTTGCACTAAGTAATTATGAAATCGTTATGTATGTTCGCTTCTCACCTTGTGTTTGTTGGTTTGTGTTTTTAACTTTTTGGTTTTTAAATACGGTGCGCGTTGTGTTCTGCTTTTACCTGAAGAAGTCCGCCCGATGAAACGGACGAAACGTCGTTGAGTTCTTCTTTAATAAATATTACGCCTTTTGTATTTGTTGAAGTTTTACTTGCCTCTGATTTTACCAGAAGAACAATGAATTTTAAAAAAAGGTTATTGACACCAAACGTCTTTTATTTTTAGGGATTCGTTATTTGCCGCACTATAATAATTTTAAGATTAGCCACTTCGAGCTAACCATCATCATACGATCGACTGATGAAACCATACTTGAGTGGGGTTAGCATACCGAATACGTACATCACGATACGTCACAACAGTGGCTTGCGGAAACCCCTGAGACTGGTCAGCACTTGGTATGCCAAAGCCTCGTGCCTCGGCCAACCGCCAAAGTCTTTCCCGCTCTTGCAAGTACAACACACGCCCACAACAATTTCACGAATCCGCCACTGGTCAACATCTTCTTGACAACGCCCAATGCGCCCTTCATTACAGCAACGAAAAATTTTCTATTCTCGCTTGAGGTCACTCTTCCTTTCACCTTTCTGCTCTTGAAGTGACTTTCATTAAATCTCTCAATCCCTTTCTGTGTAAGCAAAAAGAATTCGTCTACTCTTTGAAAATTTCTCAATCTTTTCTCTCATTGGCTAACTTCTTTCAGCCAATGAGAACTCTACTTTCCCCCTTCATAACTTAGTTCGGTTTCAATTCTGCTTCATTCTGACGATTTCCCCTGAAGAGTGTCAGATGAAAAGCTTTGGGAAGAAAAATCTTTTACTTCACGCAAAAAACAAATAAAGAAAAAGTATTAAGTTTTGAATTTCCAATTAAACGACCATAGTTAATAAAAAAATGAATTTTATTTGTAAATCGACGTAATTGGACCCCTTCAAAACGCTCTGTCATATGCATTAGACATTTTAGAAATGATTTCATATTGTTGTTGCCTCTCCAAGGATACCTTGAAGTAGCTATCCCTTAATCTCTCAAAGAAGCCAATCTAGATTCCCACTCTTGGATTACCCCTGCTGCTTCTAAAGGCTTTTTCCACAGACTGGTGTTGTGTTGTGTTGTGTTGGTAGTTGACTACAGTTAAAGAGGTAATTAGTGTCATGTCTCTGAGATAAGCATATAGTGGGCATTGTGGCGTGTACGTTTCAGGGTTCACAATATATATGGCTGACTTTTTGAGAGTGGTGATTTGTTGACTCGAGGTGTGGCAGTTTTGCACGCATAAGAAGTGGTAATATTTGTTCTGATAAATGAATGTCATAGGGTGTGGTGTAAGTAACTTTGTTGTTTTTTCTAGAACTGAGGTATTGTGAGGTGATGGTAGTCTGAATGTGTTTAAGGTTTTCTCTATATTCCTCAGGTATTATGTCTGGTTTTGAGATGATGATGTTAGTGCGCTCATTGTTATGAAAGATTGTGGCATTCATATTTTTGGGCAGATTTAAGTATGCATAAAATTATGTAAAAGATGTATTTGTGTTTGAGTCAGTGGTTTAAATTGAATAGCGCGAAGTTTGAAATGGTTGTCCATTGGAAGGACTTTGGTTTTGTCGTGTATGTTGAGTGTTTGTATCTCGTGTACAGCCAGTAGCGATTCGCAAAGCTGTGTTTTGAATGGTTTGCAGTTTCTTGATGTTGGTGTTTGATATGATAAGGCTCCATATGGTGCTTGCGTAATTCAAAATGGGGCGAGTGATGGCTTTGAATGTGGAGACAATTAATTGCTTTTGTTTACCCCATTTGAAAGAAGTGAGTCCTTTCAGAATGCTAAGCGTTTGTTTTGCTTTAGCGATGGTGAGTGACACTTATATGTTGTAAAAATGCTAGCTTTTGGTCTAGAGTGGTTCCAAAAATTGTTGGGTGTTTTGTTGGTAATGTTTGGTTGTTTAATTTAAGTGATAGAGTTGTGCTATATTCAGCTTGGTCTGGTGTAAAAAGTGTGGTGGTAGTTTTCTCTGTGTTTATATGAAGGTTATTAGTGGTGGCCCATTCATATATTTTGCGAAAATATGGTTGAATAATTTGTTAGGCCTTACGGTATTTGGTGTACGCTTTAGCTTTTAGCTTTTTTTCGAAACAAAAAAGATTTTGTGAAAAAATTGAAAATTACAAGGAAGAAAGTGCTTTAGCCAATCTTCGTCTGTAGAAATAGTATTTAAAAGCGTCATTTGAAATCGCTCACATGATTGCTAAAGAGAAAAAGCTTACAACATCGGTAAAACTTTAATTAAACCGTGCATTTTAAAAGCTTCTGGTTTTGTTTTGGCAAAAACATACAGGAAGAAGATGGCCAAGATTTCACTCGACGATTCTAGCATCAAAACACTCATTGAGGAGCTCGTAAAAGACATTGAGTGTCAAGTTCTGAAAAAATTTCAATCTAATGTGATGAAACAACTGATATTGCCCAATTGTCGCAATTTTTAGTCTTCGTTTGTTTTGATCGAAGAGGACATGTTTCGCAGATCTCTAAAGACCACATGTACAGTAGAGCATAAGATATATTTAAAGTTGTCTCCATGTTTATTGCAACAATAGTATGCTTTGGGAAAAAATTTTAGGTGTCTGCACTCATGGTGGTTTGACAGTGTTTGGCTCTCGAAGTGAGTTCATCGCAAAGATAAAGGAGAAAATCTATGCTGCGTGATTTACGAGAGGTGCTAAGCTCCAGATTTATTGCCATAAAAGATAAGCTTGCAACAATCTTACGATCCTTCAACTACTTTAAAGCAAGTGCTGTCAATACAAATCTGTTTATCAAGTTTTGCAAAGACATGGATTTTAATCATGACGCTCTGCTTTTTTATACATCCGTTTGGTGGTTATCAAAAGTTAAAATGTTCCCACTCGTGTATGAAATAAAAGATAAGCTTGTGTGTTTTTTGAGGCTCATGGGAACAAGATTTTTTTGTCAATCAAATCAAAAGAGTTTCATCTGACGTTGGCAAACCTCATGGATATTTTCGAAATTAAATGATTTAAGCTGGATTTTGCAGGGAAAGAATATCAACTGTATCAATGACTACGATGCCACCAACGCTTTCATGGCAAAACTAGGGCTGGACATCGTCGAATTCAAAAAGGAAATATAGCTTCCTTTCACAAACTAGATATTGCCCTCGAGAAAAACCAAATTGAACTTAAGGGCGAGCTTAAAGTCTAACTGGAAGGTCATCTGCGAGTTTTAAAAGAAGAATTCGTATGCTACTTCCCAAGTTTGAACGAAACAATAATATTCTTTCCGAAGAATTTTGGGAGGAATTTTCAGAAATGAAATGTTACTCGACTGCAAAAAACAATTTTAAAGCTATGTCACTAACTGATTTCTGGGCGAAATATGTGCATTCTTTCCTTTTCGAAAGTGGCTTTTTCTAAGTATAAAGACAAAACACAGGAACAAACTTGACCGTGAAGCCGATTTGAAGTGCGTCATCAGCTACAAAGTCGCGAATTAAACTTTTGGTTTTCAAAAAACAGTCAACTTCCTTCTTGGTAAGCCTACCAAAATTTAGTTCTTGTTGTTCTGTTCAATGCTTTTAGATTTTCGATATGATGGGGCTTGAGTTTTGTTGGTATCATCAAGGGGTGGCGCGAGTTTTGCATGCATCATGAATGGGGGACGCGTCTCAAAAAGTTTAATAACCCCTGATCTAGCGCATCTATGATAGAACTTGTCAAACAGATATGATTGATTCTTTTATGTGATAAATTGAGGGCCGTCGTTAAGTTCATTAAAAACAAAATCATTAAAACAGAAATAACAAGAAACTTTCGTAATAAGTAATCGGTGTTGTTCTTTGTTTAACAGCTGCACGAACGTTTTCGAACTTTTTGCTTTTTGGAGTTACAATGTAAAGATATCAGTTTCATTTATTAAATATAACATAATCGTACTAAGCATCATTAACACATTTATAACTTGAAAAAACAAACTAGCACACAATATAAACGTTTTCAGCTTCCACGTACCCTCTTCGGACGATGGAAATACCATAACAAATCCATCAAAATTTTTACCTTAAGTCCATGGTTTAATTTTGTAAAAGCGTTTACCAAAAATATTCTTTTAAATTATTTCCACGCGTTTTAGTGAAAAGAACGTAATAAAAGTTTAAGGTTTGTTGAATTTGTTTCATTTTCTATGTCACTTGTCTAAAGAGGGCTTATGAAAGCCGAAGACTTTCACGTTGTTTAATACATTGATTTTTTTAATAATGAATGTGTTGGCGTTCCTTCTTAGTACGATTGCGTTTAGATGAAAAAGTTTACTAGCTCTCTAAATTATTATTTAATGCATTTTTTTTTTATTTGAAAAAGATAGTAGCAAACCTTCAAATCGTCTTTGAATTCAATTAAGCTTTGTAATATAGATTTGCATGCGTAACTCTGTTTGTTTTCGACCTCACGAAATTTGCGTTTGTTTTCACTGATTTTCTCGAACAATCCGCAGGATTCGGCAAACACCCGGACTCGTTCGGGATCGACTTTGTCGCAAGGGGATCGACTCCGTCAAGCCAAAGCGAGAAGACATCCGCGATCAGCTACGACCGGAACACTTCAGTGAGTCCTTTGAAAAAAAGAAATTACGCTTTTTCTCTGCGTCAGCATATTCTACTTGAACGTGGCGCTTTTGTTTTTTCTCTCGACATTGTCGCATGGTTTTTGCTGATTCACGAGTTCACTGCTTCGATCGAAAACAATCGACATCCTCAATTGCTGCAGCGATTACTAGAGTCCATTTAGCTTTTGTTTCTTTTCCTACCACGTGGTTTTGTGTCATTGGTCTTTATTTAACTCCTTTCTCAATTACACGTCACGTGTCTGACAAACTTTTATATCAGCCGCTTTGCAACACTCTTTAAAGCGTCTAACTTCTTAATTCGAATAATTCGACAACCTTCGACGAACAGCTTCGGCACAAATAATACTATGACGTGGACTTTCGCCCCCGAACCGCTCGGAAAGATTGTGATTTTCCACAGAGTTGACGACGGCTTCTTTCACACTCGCTCCCCGTCCCAGCCGGTCTCCCGTCATCCCCGACACTCTGCTTCGTCTTATAGCACTAACTCGTCCCAAGGCGGCCTACTCGACGCCACTTCGTCTCCCCACAAAGGGTCCAAGTTCGCCGCCACTCACAGCCAAGCTGACGGCCACAAGGTCGCGACCCGAAGCAAAACTCGCGCGTCGCCAGCTGCTCTCAATTCGCAAACGTAAGTCGTACGTAGAACGGCGCATCGATCGAGATTGAGATTATCCCATTTTTAACTGAACAAATCTGCAATTCTGCTCAAATAATTCATGAACTACGTTGAATCAGGTTTGAAAAAGTTAAAAAAAATTTAAGAAAAGTCAACTTCTATATTTAATAAATCTTATCCCATTTTTAACTGAACAAATCTGGAATTCTGCTCAAAATTTGTTACATTTTATAACGCACTTTTGTATTAAACACAATTCTTCGTTATTTTAATTCAACTTTTCTGTGACACTACCATGTTGCCACCAACAACATTTTGTATCTGTTTCTTTTTTAGTGACAAGTTTCTTTTCTTTTTCAGTCTTCATTCAGATGTGTAACTAAGTAGAGTAAGTAAGGAGAGAACCACTACGGACGATGCTGTTTGTAATTGTAATGTAAGTAAATGTAATATAAAATAATGTAAATGTAAACTAAGTAAGGAGAGAACCACCATGGACGATGCTGTTTGTTTATGATATTGTGATTTGCAAAGAGACCAGGGAAGAAGTGGAGCAGAGATTAGAATCCTGGAAGTATGCATTGGAAAGAAGATGGATGAAAGTAAGTAATTCGAAGACCGAATATCTTTGCATAAATGGAGGAAATGACGACAAAACAGTAAAGATGGAGGATACAAAAGTGCCAAGAGTAAAGGAATTTAAGTATTTGAGATCAACGATGCAAGAAAGTGGTGGTTGTGAGAGGGAGGTAAAGAAGAAAGTACAGGCAGGATGGAACGAATGGAGAAAAGTATCAGGAGTATTTTGTGACAAGAGGTTACCAGCTAGAGTAAAAGGAAAAGTGTACAGTTTAGTGGTAAGACCAGCAATGTGCATGGACTTGAGACAGTAGCAGTCACAAAGAAACAAGTGGAAGAGATGGAAGTCGCAGAGATGAAAATGTTAAGGTTTGCTATGGGAGTGACGAGAAAAGACAAGATTAGAAACGAGCACATCAGGAGTACTGTTAAGGTAGAACGGTTAGGAATGAAGATGAGGAAGGGCAGGCTGAGGTGGTATGGACATGTCATGAGGAGAGACCAAGAGTATGTAAAAAGAAAGATGATGGAAATGGAATTACCGGGAAAGAGAAGAGGGAGACTAAAGAGAAGATTTTTAGATGTGGTAAAAGAAGATATGAAGGAAGTTGGTGCGAAGGAGATCGACATTGAAGACAGAAAGATGTGGAGAATGATGATACGCTGTGGCCACTCCTGACTAAAGGGAAAGGCCGAAAGGAGAAGAAAAACGTATAAAAATACGCAAAAGTTTTGGTTTGAAAACAACTAGCAAAAACAACCTAATTGCACGCTATTCTTTGGTTGTTTTATCATTAAATATTTTCGTACCGGTATTTATTTGTTTGCATTTATTGATGTTGTTTTATGTTAAAAGTATTAAATTTTTTTTCGTATATATTTCTTGCAACGCTAAGTGTTTTATCTTACTTGCATGAATTGTTTTTATTCAAACAGACTCAAACTAAGAGTTAAGCAAAAAAATTCTTAAAATAACAATTTCACTCGCCCTTTATACTGTGTGGTATTGTAAAAAGACGATTAAAACAGTAAATGCATCATCAATCTTCGAAAAATGTTTTACCGTACCGGCCTGGTAATTTTTTTGCTCCAATGTAACATATCCGGCCGTATTCTTAGATTCCTTACTTTTTGTCGTAAAATCGTAGTGTTCTCTAAAAAAAAAGTCTTTGCCTCGGATCATCCTCACGTTTCTCTAATTTTGTTCCAAAACAGTGGTGTTCTTTATTCAGTTGAAAAATAAAGGTTATCGCGCAAAAGTTCGTTAGTCTTGCAATGCATGACTTGCATGCCCTGACCGCACGCCACTGCGTTACAATCAAAACTTTAAATATATTAAGAAATCCTTCAAATAAATTAGATGGTTAAATATAAATTAAAATTATTGATGAAGTGTGACATTTAATAATAAGAAGTTTAGTTAAGTTTTTAACGAACATATTTTACAATAAAATGTAGCAATACGGGGCCCCCTTGTGCTGGGGCCCCGGTGTATTGCATCAGCTGCACCGGCAATAGTTACGGCCCCATGTCCGGGATCATGGGACGTAAACCCTAGTTGAAACAGTCTGTCGGTTCCCATAAGATTTTTGCTTTCATTTTGTGATTTTAATTCAAAATATCTCTCTTTGACATTCATCGAGGACTCATCTCTGGCTCCCCCTCCCCAACTACTTCTGACCTTCCCAATTTCTCAAATTGCCATACCCCTGTAGATTGTGCCAACCATCTCTCCTCACATCTACAGTCCCACTTCTCTACCCAAACCCCAAAACCTTTTCGAAGCACCGAGAAAGCCCAAATGAAGCAAATCAGAACTGCACACTGCAACACCCTGCATTCCACTTTCTGTTCACCATTCTCCTCAATTGAACTCTCTACAGCTATCTTTCAACTCTCAACCTCAACCTCCTCAGGCCCTGATCAAATTACCTACCCTCTTCTATCCCACCTACCACAATCTGCGTTAAATTTTCTTCTATACATCTTCAACCTTTCTTGGTCAACACACACCTTCCCGTCTGTTTGGAAGCAATCAACAATCATCCCCATTCTCAAACCCGGAAAACCCTCTGACTCACCTTCTTCATATAGACCCATTTCTCTCACTTCATGTACCTCCAAACTCTTCGAAAGAATGGTACTAGGACGACTAACCTATTTTCTCGAACAACAAGACATTCTCTCATCCGTGCAAGCTGGTTTTAGACCTGGTAGATCGACTGTAGGCCAGGTTCTCCTTCTCTCACAGTCAATCGCAGATTCCTTCCACCAATCTAAGCCAGGCGCACGTACAGTCCATGCCACTGTGGATTTTGCGAAAGCCTTTGACTCAGTTTGGCACTCTGCCCTACTCTCTAAACTCCTCTCATTAGATCTTCCTCATTGCTTTGTCGAATGGATACGATCCTACCTCTCAGATCGCCGTTCGAAAGTCCGTATCTGTAATTCATACAGTCGTCCTTTCCGTCTCCGAAGAGGAGTGCCCCAAGGTTCGGTTCTAGGACCAGTTCTCTTCTCTTTATACATCAATGACCTTCCCACTTTCCTTCCTGCATCTGTTAAGACCTCTCTCTATGCAGATGACCTAGCCATCTGGGCCTCCTCCCCGAGTGTTGAGTGTGCAACCGCTGTAATACAAGCTGCCCTCAACAGACTGGTGGAATGGTCCTCAAAATGGCGCCTTCCTCTTAACCCTCTCAAATGTGAAACATCCTTCTTCAGCTTAGACCCCTACCAATCACGTATACAACCCTCTCTGCACATTCTTAACACCCCACTCAAATTCAACCCTCGTCCAACCTTTCTCGGTGTAACCTTCGACCGCACTCTCTCTTTCAAATATCACGTCTTATCCTTACGGAAAAAGTTTCACAGCCGATTCCGTGCTTTCCGCTCTATTGCCTCTGCTTCCTGGGGTCCATCAAAAGAATTTTTATGTACCCTATACAAAGCCTTTATTCGCCCCATCCTCACCTATGCTTCCCCAGGCTGGTTTCTCTTCTCATCTCCTACTCACATCACCTCCGTGGAGAAGATGCATAGATCTTCCTGTAGAGTAATCACAGGTTGTCTATCGTCCACTCCCATTCCTCTACTTCATATAGAAGCACTTCTACCTCCACTACGAGTCACCCTCACCAACTAATCCTTCTCCTTCTTTGAACGAGCCCTCCGTCTACCTCCCACCTTTCCCATAGCCTCTCTTGCAAAATCTAACCCACGTACACGTCTCAAGAAGAGCTCATGGAGATCCTTCTCCAGATCACATAACCTTACCCCTAACCTACATCTCACCCGTGAACCACTAATCCTCTGCCCTCCTAAACCCCCCTGGTCTGCCCCATCTAATTACACAATCTCACTCCACCTCTCATCCCCATGCTCCCACAAAGACCCCCCCTCCCTTCAAAACACTGCAGCTACCTCCCATCTTTCCACTCTATTTCACGGCGATATCTCTGCCTGGACTGACGGTTCGGTACCTGGCGGGCTGGGACAGGGTGGTGCAGGGATACACATCAAGTGTACAAAGTGTGTCACTGCTACCTCGCTTTCCTTCTCGACTGGTCTCTGGGCTACCAGTTATAGTGCTGAAACCTTCGCTCTCCTACATGCTCTTGAGTGGTGTATCTCTCACTCCAAGACATGTAATTTCGAATCTATCACCTTCTTTTCCGACTCTTTATCTGTCCTATCAACTCTCTCTACCCCCTACCATATTTAACCCCCAAATCCCTATCCAATACTCAATCTCTTCTTAACTCTCTATCTCAATCCAAGGTTGTCCATCTACAATGGATACCTGGTCACTCTTCCCTCCCAGGTAACGACTTAGCTGACTCTCTAGCTAAAGCCGGTGCCTCTCTCGATCCCTCCAGTATATCAGTGTCCCTCGCACCCCTTATCTCCTCCCAACGACTATTCCTCTACACCAGTTGGAGACGCAGTGTCCAATCTGGTTTCTTTCAACACCAAATCCCTTCAGTATCTCCCGAGGAGCTTACTCTGCCTCGCTCCGCTCGCTGTGCTCTCTCCCGTTTACGCTGCAACGGGCACAGTACTCTCCTCAACTCTTATCTACACAGGGTTGGTCGAGCCGAGACTCCTTCTTGCAGCAACTGTGGTTCTGAACCACAGGATCTATCACATCTCGTGCTCGACTGCCCTGTACTAGACCCTCTGCGTCGGGCCATTTTTGGCCACACCCCTTCTCTTCTGGACCTCTGGTCCCGTCCGTGGGGAGTCGCCCGATTATTGAGATTCCGCGGAATTGATCCGCCCCCCCATCCCTAGGAATGGGTCGGGTAAAACCATCACCACCACCAGGACTCATTTGAGATGTTGATTTTAACTCTCACTAAAATGTACATGTAGATAGCTGCATTTAAAAAAAACTTAGGCTAGAAAATCAATAGATTTTTTGTTTCCGTCTTCTACTGAAGCAAATATCGAAATAAAAATTAACAAGCAAATCAATTTATTTATTTTTGAATAAATGAATAGGCCAACTACTTTCGGTGAAATAGCAAACACATGAAAACCTAAAGCTGCAACAACAATGACATTATCAAGTGCAGGTGCAGCACAATCAACGCCAGCACCGTAACGACAGAAACTACGAATTATTAGCACTGTCAACTCTATGAGATACAAAGCGACACAATCGACCAAAGATGATGTGAGCTATAAAAAGTGCATTATAAATAAGAGTGAACCTGTACTCGTGCCCTATATACAGTGTAGGCCTGGATATCACAAAAGCCCTTTGTGGTGTGGCAGTTGAGATAGAGATAACACCCTGGCGTCGACCGAAAAATAGAAAAATAAAAGCAGAGAACTAAGGATCCTCGACGGATTTAACAGAACTTGAAATTTGGCACTTTAAGTCACAATGAGGCCGCATGCTTTGAAGTTGCGAGAAACTCTAAGCGTGCAAATCAACGCGGATCAAACACGTGAATTGAAGCTGGGACTAATAGCGTTGCACTTAGCAAATATGCTTTATTCTATGAGCAATTTCTTTGAAAAAGACAAATTACGTTTCAAAGTAATACTGTTGCTTAAAACTGTGTTTTTACAAACAAAAACTTGTTCACCCGATAGAAATGAACAATCTCAAAATTTTCAGGTGAGACAACTCCAAACAAAGCACAACTTATACAAAGCGAAAACATAGCATCAGTTTAAAAAAAAAGCACAAAAGTGGAAATAGTTGAAAAAGTCAGGGACAAGCGGCTTGAACTATAGCAGAGCACCGTTCAAATAGGCTTAACTTTATTTGTTACGACAGCTTTTTAAAACTTGTTAGAATTCTGAAAGGTACATAGGGTAAAACAAGAACAAACTAGTACAAAGTTGCTTAGAACTAATTTTTACAAACGCGATTAAAAAATTTAATCATTCAAACTGTAGCTTTTTAAAACTAAAATAACATTGAAACAAAAAAATAAAATTCACATGAAATCCTTAAAAGAATAAGCAAAAACAAATCAATCTACTGCAGTTGTATTATCAACAATGTATACTTTTAACAACCACTTCTAAAAAATA
The DNA here is from genome assembly GCA_963680785.1 of Diplosoma virens. Taxonomy (NCBI): domain Eukaryota; kingdom Metazoa; phylum Chordata; class Ascidiacea; order Aplousobranchia; family Didemnidae; genus Diplosoma; species Diplosoma virens. The sequence continues at coordinate 27,707,236 of OY796880.1, read as the reverse complement.
AATCAAACTAAGAGGAAAAACTCGACATTTAAAAAGGCACGTCTTAAATTGTAAGGAATTAGTTTAGAATTGGTTCATTTTTTACGTACAAAGGGGAAGCCTACTACACCAAATCAGCGAATCAAATTTGGTCGCAGATCATTAAATTAACAAGCAAGTTATTAAATTTTTGGTAATAGCAAGCAAGCATTTTAAAAAGACACACGAATAGATATGCGTTCCAATTAAGAACCACGTGACGTTAAGACAAAAAATCTTAAAATGACGTGCGGACACGTCAGGCAACGGCCGACGTCATGCTACAACAAACACGTCAAACGCTCAAACCAAGACCAGAGTGCGACACTTCACAGTGACGCATAACGTAATAAAAAAAGGCAAAAATCACGTAAAAAAAGCAAACAAGCTGAAACAAGCAAAAGAACTGTAATGACGCGGAGTTTTGGTCGTGCTCGTGGGGATGTGAGCGGAGTCGAAACTTCGGAGAAGGCAGGAGCTTAGAACGGAATTTTCAAGTGAAATTTGTACGCGGAAGTTGGGTGCTGTAGTTGTGAGTACTAGACCGACTGCAAAGACATGATTGGTTAATTAACCACAGAAACATGCAACACACGAGCATAAAAGGCAAAAGAGGAATTAAGTCGTTATCGAATAAAAAATAAACTTTTCAGATTTCAAGATAACATTTATAAACCAACCTAAAGTCTATCAATTATGCCAATTCATTTTGCAGAAAAAATATTCTTAAAAGCAAAAAAATTTTTCAAAGTAATGTTTTATTCATATTTTATTCATTTATCATTATTTATCAAGCGTTTTTTTAAATTACCATTTGCCTCAATGTTGTAAAAGCTTTTTTTTAAAGGCAAGCCTCACAACCACTAACATGTACATGAACGAAGATAAAGGTAACTAGAGGTAGTGTTAAAACAATTAAGCAATGTTTGTGTTTCGTTCAGTTTACAGCAAACTGGTTATTCAATCATCTACCACATAAGATCACGGTCACGATTACGTCTTTCTATCTTAAAAGCAAAATAAAATCAAAAGCATCATTTAATTCAACAACATAACTAAAGACATTCATATCGAAAAAGGTTTCAACAACGAACATTTAATTAAACAAATTTGATCCGAGCTAATTTATCCGAAACTGATTCAAACAAGACACAATTAGTACGTTCTACTACAACAGCGAATAACACGTTCTTTAAACCTTAATAAACTTTAGCAACGACCTACGTCTGCTAAGAACCGAAATAAATCCGGAAATTTTGTCTTGTAATTATTATCTCGACCGCATGATTGCATTGTCTAGAAATCAATCCAACTAAAGCTGTTAACATGAAATTACAATAACAGCGCTCATTAATAATAAAAAGTACAAAAAATAAAAGGTTGTTAATGAACACAAACACAAAACTGTTAATTTGCCAAAAAAAAAAAAAATATTTTAGAAAAAATCTCGACAGCACACGGTTATAACGCAATGTCGTCATTCACTTGTCGACTCACTGGCTGAAAACGCGAAAGATAGCCAAAGCTCGAGCCCTGCAAGCTGAAGTCATGGCTCTGGCGAGTGTCAATATATCGCTGTCGCTCGTCGTCGCGGTGCGATTTGCGCTTAACAAGAGCGCTGTGCTCCGACCGGGAGCGGTGGTGCGATTTTGACGAACGCGAACACAAATCTTCCGACTCACGACGGCCTCGAAAGCCGACGGAATAAACGGAAGCGCTGGCAGGAGCGGTCGGGTTGCTATCGCCCGCGTACGAGTTTCCTTCGAGCAGGCGGTTCAGCGCCGGGTAACTGTTTCGAAACAGGGGAAAAGCAACTTTACACCCGACGAAGTCGGTCTTACTCTAAAAGCGAACCAAGCAATCGGACTTAAAACATTCAATCTCGATCGATGCGCCGTTCTACGTACGACTTACGTTTGCGAATTGAGAGCAGCTGGCGACGCGCGAGTTTTGCTTCGGGTCGTGACCTTGTGGCCGTCAGCTTGGCTGTGAGTGGCGGCGAACTTGGACCCTTTGTGGGGAGACGAAGTGGCGTCGAGTAGGCCGCCTTGGGACGAGTTAGTGCTATAAGACGAAGCAGAGTGTCGGGGATGACGGGAGACCGGCTGGGACGGGGAGCGAGTGTGAAAGAAGCCGTCGTCAACTCTGTGGAAAATCACAATCTTTCCGAGCGGTTCGGGGGCGAAAGTCCACGTCATAGTATTATTTGTGCCGAAGCTGTTCGTCGAAGGTTGTCGAATTATTCGAATTAAGAAGTTAGACGCTTTAAAGAGTGTTGCAAAGCGGCTGATATAAAAGTTTGTCAGACACGTGACGTGTAATTGAGAAAGGAGTTAAATAAAGACCAATGACACAAAACCACGTGGTAGGAAAAGAAACAAAAGCTAAATGGACTCTAGTAATCGCTGCAGCAATTGAGGATGTCGATTGTTTTCGATCGAAGCAGTGAACTCGTGAATCAGCAAAAGCCATGCGACAATGTCGAGAGAAAAAACAAAAACGCCACATTCAAGTAGAATATGCTGACGCAGAGAAGCATTAAAAAGCGTAATTTCTTTTTTTCAAAGGACTCACTGAAGTGTTCCGGTCGTAGCTGATCGCGGATGTCTTCTCGCTTTGGCTTGACGGAGTCGATCCCCTTGCGACAAAGTCGATCCCGAACGAGTCCGGGTGTTTGCCGAATCCTGCGGATTGTTCGAGAAAATCAGTGAAAACAAACGCAAATTTCGTGAGGTCGAAAACAAACAGAGTTACGCATGCAAATCTATATTACAAAGCTTAATTGAATTCAAAGACGATTTGAAGGTTTGCTACTATCTTTTTCAAATAAAAAAAAAATGCATTAAATAATAATTTAGAGAGCTAGTAAACTTTTTCATCTAAACGCAATCGTACTAAGAAGGAACGCCAACACATTCATTATTAAAAAAATCAATGTATTAAACAACGTGAAAGTCTTCGGCTTTCATAAGCCCTCCTTAGAAAAGTGACATAGAAAATGAAACAAATTCAACAAACCTTAAACTTTTATTACGTTCTTTTCACTAAAACGCGTGGAAATAATTTAAAAGAATATTTTTGGTAAACGCTTTTACAAAATTAAACCATGGACTTAAGGTAAAAATTTTGATGGATTTGTTATGGTACGAGTATTTCCATCGTCCGAAGAGGGTACGTGGAAGCTGAAAACGTTTATATTGTGTGCTAGTTTGTTTTTTCAAGTTATAAATGTGTTAATGATGCTTAGTACGATTATTTTATATTTAATAGATGAAACTGATATCTTTACATTGTAACTCCAAAAAGCAAAAAGTTCGAAAACGTTCGTGCAGCTGTTAAACAAAGAACAACACCGATTGCTTATTACGAAAGTTTCTTGTTATTTCTGTTTTAATGATTTTGTTTTTAATGAACTTAACGACGGCCCTCAATTTATCACATAAAATAATCAATCACATCTGTTTGACAAGTTCTATCATAGATGCGCTAGATCAGGGGTTATTAAACTTTTTGAGACGCGTCCCCCATTCATGATGCATGCAAAACTCGCGCCACCCCTTGATGATACCAACAAAACTCAAGCCCCATCATATCGAAAATCTAAAAGCATTGAACAGAACAACAAGAACTAAATTTTGGTAGGCCTATCAAGAAGGAAGTTGACTGTTTTTTTGAAAACCAAAAGTTTAATTCGCGACTTTGTAGCTGATGACGCACTTCAGATCGGCTTCACGGTCAAGTTTGTTCCTGTGTTTTGTCTTTATACTTAGAAAAAGCCACTTTCGAAAAGGAAAGAATGCACATATTTCGCCCAGAAATCAGTTAGTGACATAGCTTTAAAATTGTTTTTTGCAGTCGAGTAACATTTCATTTCTGAAAATTCCTCCCAAAATTCTTCGGAAAGAATATTATTGTTTCGTTCAAACTTGGGAAGTAGCATACGAATTTTTATTTTAAAACTCGCAGATGACCTTCCAGTTAGACTTTAAGCTCGCCCTTAAGTTCAATTTGGTTTTTCTCGAGGGCAATATCTAGTTTGTGAAAGGAAGCTATATTTCCTTTTTGAATTCGACGATGTCCAGCCCTAGTTTTGCCATGAAAGCGTTGATGGCATCGTAGTCATTGATACAGTTGATATTCTTTCCCTGCAAAATCCAGCTTAAATCATTTAATTTCGAAAATATCCATGAGGTAGTTGAAGGATCGTATGATTGTTGCAAGCTTATCTTTTATGGCAATAAATCTGGAGCTTAGCACCTCTCGTAAATCACGCAGCATAGATTTTCTCCTTTATCTTTGCGATGAACTCACTTCGAGAGCCAAACACTGTCAAACCACCATGAGTGCAGACACCTAAAATTTTTTCCCAAAGCATACTGTTGTTGCAATAAACATGGAGACAACTTTAAATACATCTTATGCTCTACATGTGGTCTTTAGAGGTCTGCGAAACATGTCCTCTTCGATCAAAACAAACGAAGACTAAAAATTGCGACAATTGGGCAATATCAGTTGTTACATCACATTAGATTGAAATTTTTTCAGAACTTGACACTCAATGTCTTTTACGAGCTCCTCAATGAGTGTTTTGATCCTAGAATCGTCGAGTGAAATCTTGGCCATCTTCTTCCTGTATGTTTTTGCCAAAACAAAACCAGAAGCTTTTAAAATGCACGGTTTAATTAAAGTTTTACCGATGTTGTGAGCTTTTTCTCTTTAGCAATCATGTGAGCGATTTCAAATGACGCTTTTAAATACTATTTCTACAGACGAAGATTGGCTAAAGCACTTTCTTCCTTGTAATTTTCAATTTTTTCACAAAATCTTTCTTGTTTCGAAAAAAAGCTAAAAGCTTATCTTTATGGCCAGGGTGTTTGTTCAGAAGATGACGTTGCAAACAACTGCTTTGCGTCTTTACTCAGATTTTTATAGCATATCACGCATCGTGGTACCACTTGACAATTCACAGTGGAATCTATAAAACCTGACTTTAATGATCACTGTCTATGCCAACCTTTTCTTTTATCCATTTATTTTGTGTCAATGCAATTATCTATTCAGTTTGAAACCAATTGCTCGCGCCTGCCTTATGAACCTTTCACGCCCCACAAGAGGGGCCCATCCCCCAGTTTAAAAATCCTTGCGCTAGATCGATGATACCGGAAAATACAGGTTCATAACTTAGCCTACGATACGCAGTCTGGGTTCAGAGATGATTAACCATATGGCCTAATGAGAGATTGCTAAACTTGCGTGTGCAGGTAGGCTTGCTTTGCAATCAAATATAAAAATAAGCCGAGTTTTATATGGATTATCATCAAGCAATCATACGAGAAAATAGATGAAAGAAATTTTTAGCTTGCCTGCAATGCACACAAACACACTCCCAGTAAAAATAACAGAAACGCCATCGACTTAAAAAACAAGGGCTCGAATATTTTTTCCGTGAAATACTTTTATATATTGATGCAAGAAAGCAATAAACAATCGCAGTGAAGCTGAAAACATCAATGCACTCTTTCTAAAACAAGTTAACACCGACTGCCTAACGCTGCCGATATCACCTTTATTTCTCATAGCAAAGACGATATTAAAAGTAAATGAAAAACCGGGTTACACAGCGCGACTTAAACAGCGCTGGCGCTAAAAACAATCAACTTACTTTTGCTTTATTAACACGCGAGAACAATCGCGAACCGTTTCCAAGCTTCTCATCACCGCATTCCGGAACTTCGTCATTATTGTTCCGATCTCGAATCGAGAATTCGTCCATACCCGACATAACTTGCTTCAGCGCCAATCGGTTGGCGCCTCTGGCTTTTCCCTGGCTTATTTCGGCCCTCTGCAAGTCCCCTTGGGCCCACATTTTATGTTGAGTGCTGTGAAATATCAGGTTTAAAAATACGGAATATAAACTGGATCACGATCGAATTTTTTCCAATATTTTATTAGTCTCAAATTTCACAAAATCGAAATTATCAAACCAAAATTACTTTTGGTTAACGTGTATCTCTAATAAGCTTGGGCAACTTTATTCTATTGTTCGTAAAAACGATGATGAAAATTCGAATAACCCGAACAGTTAATCTTCACGTTAAACGCGACAAAACAAATGAATAGATTTCAACTTTGGACATTAAGCAGTAGAGCAAACAACTAAGCAGTGTAAATTCCATAGAAGTTTACGAGTATTAAGCTGAGGTTTTTAGAGTTTGATTAAACACTGAACGTTCAGCGAGAAAGTTTTTAATTAAAAACCGATAGCAGGCAGAACGACAGGCACTTCACGTATGGAACAAACGGTTCGCATATCGCTCAAACCGCAAGCGCAGATTCGTCGCTGATGGCAGCGCAACTTAGTATATTAAGCGATTGCATTACAAAAACACGCGCGCAGAAAAAAGTCAGCTGCAAGACTTACTTCTCGAGAAAGTGCTGCTGAGGTCCGATGATCGAACCTGGCCGAGCGATGCGAATCCAGCCGATTGCCTCGGAAGCGGTGAAACGGTAATGCTTCATCATGTAGCAGGCTATCAATGTACCAGTCCGGCCGAGTCCAGCTGCGATGGTAAAAGGAGAAGGTTTTCAATTAAATCGAACTCGGTTCATGGAGTGGAGCCGAGTCCCTTGGGCAACAGCGACGATCTTTGATAAGACACAACGCAGCTAACTTGCAGCAATCATAAACCGTCCTGTGTTGTGCTGGTGCTCTGAGGCAGTAAAAATGATAGCTGGCGTCACATGTTGCATGCGTGATGAGCACAGATGAGATTACGGAGGGTACTGCACAGTAAGTGCTTGATTCAAGGCTTGTTTGTTCACAGGCGAAGTGGTTTACTGCGTTTACTGCGCAGATGACAATTTAGAACTTGTTTCGAAGCGACGACGCTAAGGTATTGAAGTTTTAAATTTTGAAAGACGATGTTCTAGGTTGAGTGACATAAACCAAAAAGAGTCAGTGACATCATTGCTTTGCTTCAGTTAGGAACTTTACTGCTGTACTATGAAATCACAGCAAACTATTACAGTATCTATTAATAGATTCGCGATCCGTTACCAACAACTAATCAATCAATCCAGATTTAACCCGGTAAGAGGTTCCGGTCTGTTTAACTTATCCGATAAACTGCATAAAACAAACGACTTCGATAATTCAAGCATGTAAGCCTAGAAAAAGCTTTTGACGACAATAATGCAAATATTTTAAAAGCAAACGAAATTAATACATATCAGCGACAACAGGAAACAAATAGCAATTAGCGAGGTAGTAGTTAATTTTAGAATGTTGGATAAACCTCATTTTTCAAAGTAAAGTACAATTTTTATTTGTATATTTCGATGTGTGCAACGGTAAACTGCAGTAACCACTATGAGATTTCTCTTTGTTCTCGAAAATTCAAAACAAACTTTTAAAAAAATATTCAAGTCAAAGCACTACCGTTGTCAATAGAATAGCAATAAATCTGAAGAGAATTGTTTTAGATTTTTGTGAAAGATCAAGTATTTTGAACATTTTTCTTAACTCGTTTGGTCGTTCGACAAAACACCAAAAAAAAAAAAAAGGAAAAATATAAACCAGACAAAGACATAAGATGAAAATCTAGCTTCCAGATGTCAAAGTGCAATCAACAAATAAATAATTTGAATTTGGAAAGAGCAGCTTTAAAACGTTTACCAATCTGGACAAAATAGAAAGTTAACGATTATCAAAAAAAAGCAATGCATAAAGAAGTAATAACAACTATTTGGTCAAGGACTCTTTAACTGAACGAAGAAACACAGGCGTAGTTTTGCCACAGCAGAACGGCCATTATCGCTCGCAACAAAAGAATAAAAAAGTTACTTCTTAAAACAGGTTGAAAAATAAAATAAACTGCCAAAGAGGCATTTCGCTAAAAACATCGGGCAGACCTCGTTGCCATGGACAACAGTGACGAACATGTTCGAAAACAACAATCGAGCTGGCGTAGGCACGCCGCTAAAGTAATTATTATGGGACAGATTAAACCGTTCGGCAAATAAGGCATTTTTATTCTGCAAACAGCGGCAGTTGTTAGTGAGCATAAAAACTGGTTATGGGCCGGCGTGTAAAAGCCAACAAGTCTTTTGAATTAAGCTGAACATGGAAAGCGTTGATTCTCATGCTGAACACGTTTGACTCAACAATAAAACTCGAAAAACACGTCTTTGACGCAACGAAACGACGTTGTAGTTAGTGTGATGGATTGCCATCAGATGTTGTTCAGTGATAAGTAAAAGCGCGGTTGATTGGCAAACTGTTTTATGTAGTAATACAGCTTTCTTCTCAACGAACGATTCATGACATGGTAAATTGAAAAAAAGTTCATAGAATCGATGGCGAAAGCAAAAAAATTTCTAAGAAAGCAATCTTTAAAAAAAATAGTAAGAGGCTATTAAGTTGATGAACTCAAAAATTCTTGTTACTGTTACTGTTACTTAATGTTATTTCAAAGAATCGATGAAGTATGAAATTAAAAGTGCAATAGCCCAGATTAAAGTTTGGATGACGAAATAACAATTTTTTTCTCGAAAACATGCGCACTAATGCTGCAAGACAACTTTATAAGCAGACAATTTCCAGCCGATTGTTTTTTTTAACACGCATCATTAACTCGGTAGCGTTAAAAAAAAAGCCAAGACACAATAAAACAATCAAACCTCGATGAAGAAATCAAAAAAAGCTAAAAAGAAACAAAAGCAATCGGGTGAAAAAATAAATAAGCATCGACAAGAAACGAGATATAATCGAATATTTTACACATACGCACCTTTACAATGTACGGCGACGGCGCCGTCGGTATTTTCGCAGATGTCGAGAAAGCGCTTGAGAATGGCATCAGAGGGCGTGCTGCCGTCGACAAAGAAGAGGTCGTGGTGGTCAAAGCCGGCATCCTGTTCAAATCGATGTTTTCAATCGAAGCGTATTCAATAAAAGCGTTGTCGCGACTCGGCTAAAGCCATTCACGATTTAATGACGAAGGCCGGTGAAATAGCGCCGATGACTTTTTGAAGTATGGACAAAAAAGACATTGACGATTTATGAATATGGATATATACAGGTTTCGCACAGGCAGCACATTGTGTGAACAAGTTCGCATGAAAATACTAAACCATTTCATCAAAGAAATCTGTCATTTTTATTGGTTTGTGATTTAAGACTCAAAAATAATCCGGAAACGTTTTGCTACAATTTGTCCGTGTTTAACAAGGTCGCGTTTGAAATTCTGTCGCAGTTCAACTTTTTTCACTGAGGCTTGAATAAAAAGCCGTGTCAAGTGACAAAAGCTTTTTGAAATTGTATTTAATCTTTGAATCAAATTTATTTTAAAGGAAAGGCAAAGACAAACAAAAGAATAAAGAAGGCGAAAAAGCAAACCATGGTCAATGTTGTTTTTGTTACATTTAATAAAATATGCTTGAAAAGCAAAGTAGATTGGCTTTAAGATCAAATGCCCAACTCTTTACAAAGAAAAAATCCAATTCTCAAAAGCATTCCAACCTGAAACCTTCTGGCGTCATACATTTTCTTATTCAGTCGAATAATACAAGAAACGTTGTGTTTTCGGAAGTAGGGAAAATAAGCTTCAGGCGCGTGAAGTGGATAACCTTGAACGCAATAATATTGATCGAATTATTAAAAAAAAACGTCAATCAAAACAGTAAAAACACAAGCAAAAATTTTTTTCGACAAGTTTAGACGCTTGTATTAAGCTTTACTGAGGTCTTATATTAGACAAACGTCAAACGTATGCTAAAGACTTGCAGGTCAAAATCATTGCTATTTGAATTTCGAAGAAAATCAAAGTAATTTAAAGAATCAAACTTTAACGCTTTAAAAACAAACCACTTTTAAAACTTTTTCAGGCGCACGACCATCGCAATTAACGCAGTGTAATCGAGTCCGGTTAGAAACCATGCAAAACTCAGACCTTTAAGCAATCGCCCAGGTGCGCGCGAGCAAATCTCACCATTTTCGATTTTGCTCCGAGGATGAGGACCGCTGAAGGCGAGAAACTTTCCGGGCAGGATCCAGTTAAAATCGCCGTTCTCGACTCGCTCGTAATGTTCGTATTCGTCGGGATCGAAAGTGTCGGGCGAATAGAAGTTGTGAGTCGAAGCGCGGTCGAGGGCGTGCAAGCAGTCGAGGAGGGTCAAGTTGTAGGAGCACGGTCCAAAAGAAGCGTCCCTGGAAGAGGATTTTTTTAAAAAATAAATTCGCTTTTCAACGGATCGGTGGTGGAAAACGCTGAACGTTCGAAAAAGTTTAAACTTGAAACCGAGTCATTTCGGGGTTGCCAAAACTGGAAATGTTTTCGAAAACAACAAAAGTGACATGCAGCTTTGTTTGAAATAAACACAAGCTTTTTCGTACTTTGTAATGGTTGCAAAGCTAGATTATATGAAAAGTTTAGTTGGGTGCTTCCGTGAAATAAAATTAGATAACGCGTCATGATTGTTAAAAATGAGAGGTTTTAAGGCGAAATATTAGGCTATTCCTGGTAAAGGTCTCATAAACAATTACCAAAAACTAGCATAACATAGCAATATAAAAAACCGAATAAGAGAAAAAAGTTAAAAAAAAAGTATTTTACCTGAATGGCAAATATGGGGGACTGCTGCCCGCAACAAGAGGCCGGTAAGCTTCCTCGGGCGTCTTTTTTAAGTGCAAAATCTAAACGTCAAGAGAAAAAAAGTAAAAGATATTATAAGATGATCCTTCATTTTAAAGTGTGGCAAAACCTGAACAAAAATAGCTTACTTGGTAAGCACCAACCAGAAAAGCGGCATTCGCTCGTTTTCTGGCATCAAATGACGTATAATGAACAATCTTCTTTTTCGCCAAAGTGGTTGACTAAAAATCAAGTATTATAAATAAAAAAGCTTGTCAAATATAAAGAGACGAATTTCTGCGAATGCAACGAAAATTATTTTCTAACGAAAAGGTTATTAAGTTGAATGCAAAAGGCAGTTGCTGAAAAAGTATTTAAAAATATATATATTGCGGAAGATTTAAGAACAGAATTTTTAGACCTATAGGCCAATACCTAAGTCAAGACTTTGAACGAGAAAAAATGCACGCATACTGGGAATTAAAAAAAAGAAAGTTACCGTTTGTGATGCAATGTCGGGCATGAATCTACAGCGTAAATAAGAGGAAGCGCCTGACACAGTTTCGGGATTGGCTAAAATTACTCTTAGTTAAAAAGATGCAACAGATGTGACTCAGCCATGGTGTACTGTTGTAGTACGCAAAATAACACACGAACACAACACATGCATCAAAGTTTTTTACTTGCTAAACCATTTTTACCAACGGTAGCAAAACATCAAGTGACACGGCGGTCGAGGTATGTAAGCGACCATTGAAACCAATTAATTAAGATTCTAGCCTATTCAAAACATATCAAAAACAAGTTTTTTTGGTAAAAAAGTAAATTTTATCGTATTCTGGTTACTTCGAAAGCTTTAATTCTAATTCGAAAGCTTCTTTAATTTACTTCGAAAGCTTTAATCCTCGCACTCGTCAAGAAGAACAACCGAAGAGCATTATATTTTACTATTTATTTTCCTGACTTGAAACACAGCAAGAAAGACTTAAACTTTAAATTTCTGTTCAGAGATTAAGATGATGGCTGACAAAAATGATGGTCAAAGGGTCCATTTTAATTTTTTGCTTGAGTTGGATGTGCTACGACATTAATTTAAATGTTTTGGTGTGGTAGCTAAACAGATAAATTTTAAAAAATGCTCATTTTCCAACTACAAGCGCTTTAAGCAAGGCAGAACCTACAATCTAGGCAAGGCCTAAGTAAGAGCGCTATTTTTTGCTAAGTGAGACCATTTAACTGACTGGAATCAAAATATGGAACAGCAAACGAATGCAACAATGACAACAAAAGATTTTTTCGGAAAGAATCAGTTCACATTCTTGACGTAGTGCGACAAGCAATAAATAAATAGAATTTCTAACAATAGATTCGCAATCATGTTACCAATCAATAAAATATAAAAACTGAGAACAAAGTAACGATAGTTGCGTAAGTGAGTGTCATTTAAGAAGTGACTAATCTTTCAAACAAAAAGACTCAATGATATCACCTTTAAATTAAAGTTATTATTATCTGGCGAATACACAGAAACATACCAATGATAAATAGTTTGCAATTTGGATATTACAAGAGAATGTTGAGCTAGCAGATGTGGCCAAAAAATAATTATAGCACCGAAAAAAATGAGACAAGGGCGCCAAAATGTTAAATACAAAATCGTGACTAGTAAATGAGCAACCCGATAATTTGCCAGATGGGTTATTCAAACTTGTTTACATGCAAAGTAAATAAAACAACATACCGATGTATCAGAAAAAATCTAAGCATGCTAACGGGTTAAATTTCATGTGCTTAAGTTGTATTGCAGCAAAGAAAAATAATTGAATACGACTAGAGATAGAAAAATGGACCTGTGTGCTATCAGTGAACACAATCTTGATCTGACACGCAGAGTAACTGCGTCATGTCGCTATTTCAACACGGCAGTACTTTACTAAAAACCTTTTGAAGTAAACGTTACCTACCCTAAACGGCCTTTAACTTGATTTATAAGTTAACTTTGAAGTAAGCACTTCAACTGAATGGCACTTAAACATTTTTTTTATTTTTAACTAAAATAGCTTTTGAATTGCCTTGACCGCCAAATTTTTTAATAGTTGTATTTGTAGGACAATCAACCCTAAAAGTTATTGATTAAATTACATACATGCACAATAATTCTTCAAAAAATAAAATTTTAATTAGCCACAGCACACACTTTTAATGTAGACTTGAACTTGAACAAAAGGCGCCTGCGAGTGTTTTGTGCAAAATCTAACCAAATTTTTATTGATGTAACACGTCCAAATAATTACATTGTGATAAACTTTTGATATTTGATTATTACGAAAAAATTTCGTGAAATAATAAAAGCTGTATATGCAAAAATTACTTTTCGCAACATTATTTCAATTTTAACAGACAAAAGCATTTTAAAAGAATGTTACTCAGTGATTGTGTCTTAGAAATTTCGATAATAATAAAACAAGTGCTAAAAATGTTAACCTTTTCAAGTGCAATATTAAAATACATATTTCAGTTGAACATAAAAAGTAATATCTTACTTTAAATTTTTTATTGACTTTATTACAATACCGGTGAACCTGAGCCAAATTTAATGGACCAAAATCAGCATAAAAACTGAAAAAAATAAAAGTTAAAATAAACCCATTAAAATATTAAAGTTAAGAAATAATTTTATGTTGAGGTTAGCTTAAATAGACATACACTCACTTTTCATAAACCAACTCATCATCAATGCAAAAGTAATGAGTGTGTAATGTGCTTTTAGGTTTTGTTCGTAATGTTGCAAAATAAAATTGATCTGTAATTAAACAAAAAACAAAAATAAACAATAGTGAAGGTGCAACAAAAATGAACTTGTTTAGATAAATTTTTAAATGGAAATTAAATAAATATTTAAAATACAAGCATTAATCTGCAACACATTTTCAAAATTAAAATGGGTTTATGATGTTGATTATGATTCTAAAAACATTACTGTATAAGTTGTTAATACTTCTGATTCATAGGAAAATAGTGGATACCTTATTCTTAGAGCATTTGTCAAGAAATTAATAGACATGTTTATGGAGATACAAAGACTACTGTTGGATTAAAATTTTTTTTTTGTGTAGTGATAAACTTTACTTTATAAAAGCTGCTTTTTAAGACCACCAAGAAACCAAAAAGTGCATTGAGATGCTTACAAAAGACACATCATAATGAGGGTAGAAGTGAAACTGAGACTATGTCAATTACAAGCATTAGAAAAATAAAACACTTCTATGCAGTTGAGCTACTGCAGTAAATAATCCCCCCAAAAAATTACAAAACAGTATCACCAAGACTTAGTGTACATATAAATATTTTTTGGGGGGTTAGGGTTTTAAGATATACAAAACTGTTTAAAGATATACAAAACTGTTGGAGTAATACAACCACTGTCTTTATTTACTTTATGTAAGAATAATATAAAAAGAATGAAAAAAAAACAATAATAAAGCAACAATTGCTATCAGATTAATTTCAATATAAAAGAATTATGGTGTAGCTTGAGCATTGATATTCCTTAATTTGGCTATGGCTTCATGAATGTACAACAATAAAATATGTATTTTTTTAGTACCTTTAAACTCGAAAAGTGCAACTTCTGTGAGAAATAAATTCTTTCTAACTATAATATTGGTTGTAATGACATAAAATTCAAACTTACATTTTTTAAAATTATTTTACTTTAATTTTTTAAAATTATTTTTAAAATTATTTACTTACATTTTTTTAAAATCATTAAAGTACCGTAGTTTAAATTTATTCAGACTAAAAAGCAAACATAACCAAACAATATGTGATCTTTTATTACACTTGATACATGAGAGTTGAAATCAAAATGACCTTTAGCTTTAGTGCTTAAATGTTGGATTGACATACCAAAGTATGTTTTAATATTTCAAATTTAACATACAAAAAATTAAATAACTCAAGCAGAAACGATTTAAACATTGTGACAACTTGAATAAATACATTACTAACTAAAATGAGTAAAAAACTTACCTTTAATTATTTCAGCAGCACATACTAAATCATGATTTTCTTCATTAAATGCTATATTTTCACGTCTTGAAAAAGCAGACGGACTAATAGTTTCAAGTGCATCTCTCTTCATTGAAAACTTTTTCTCATTAAATTGGGGATCATCTAATTTTAAATGCTTCAATGAAGAAGCTAAATACATTGGATATTAAACAATACAAGTACTATTAAATTTGATGTGCAGTATTTGCAAGTTATTAATTGGGCACTGTATCTTGAAAATTTTTTTATGAGTGTTGATAAATAATTTACAACTTACTACAAAATACATATAACCACAAGCAACAAAATTCCCTAAACACCTGAAAAATAGTTTAAAATAAATTTCATTACTAGCTTTACTATCCAGATCATTAAGTCCATGAATTTAAATAAAATAAAATAGAAGGAAGTCTTGAATTGACTTAACAACACAATTCATATTATGAAGAAATGTTAATGTGTGATATAAGGTATTTAAAATCATTTTGTGTTATCAATTTTTAGAAGTCCACAAATAAATATTGTTGATATTGTTAACAGAACCAATACTTATCAGAAATATGGGAACAAGTTTAACTGCCCTTTAGGTTTAGGATTAGAAAATTGTGAAAAAACAAACCACTCACTTTTTTAATTAGATATGGTGTAATTAAAATAATTATAGGTCTACAAAAAAAATTCTAACATTACGTAATTACCAAGAGTATTCATTTATTGCTTTATTTTTTTTCTGTAGTTATTCTCCTGACTCGCAGGAAAGTGATAAAGGAGCTAAAACATAGGATAAGCAATTACCATGACCTGCTTCTGGAGATGCCAAAATATTGCTGTTTGCTTAAAATTTAATGGAGATATGACTAAAATTTAGAACTGCTTGCAAAGACCACCAAGCAGAAGAAAATGCTGTAAACTGTCTTTGTTAAAAACACAAAAGAATAAAGCGAGTAGGCTTTTAACTGAGACCATTGATCACAATCATGGTGCTCTCGACTATGCTGCCACCAAGTAAAAATATTAATTAATAATAATTAGTAAAAGCTAAAATTTTTAATTTTAAAAAAAAGCAGATTGTCAAGATGACAAGAAAATGTAAAAAATTAACAAAATAATAATATAAGACCACTTAAAAACACCACCATTGTTAATTATTATACTCACTCATAATTGCACAAATCAAGTTCAAAAATTTAGTTTTATTTATTTTTGATAATTTATTGGTTTTATAAATGACAATTAAATATTATAAAAATTGCAGATGTAATAAAAACTTATTTTTACATAAACTATTTTTAATTTTAGATTAACTATTTTCAGTTCTACATACAATTTTAATGTTGAATATTGCAAACCCAGTTGAGTTTGCAGTGTGGCCAAATGGTTAGAAGCACCATTTTGATAATAACTGCATAATAACATATTTTGTATTAAAATTTAGCTAAAGCCATGCTGTCATATCTTTGAGAAACAAATTTTTCTTGGCTTGATGATCTTTATAATCAGATTTCAACTACAAGGATATCATTTTATACACATAAAAAAATAAAGAAAACTGTAAAGCAATATTTAGCATTTCCAAAACCAGGTTGAAATAAATGTTTGGTGGTATTACCTTCCAATAAAAAGATTAACATATTGATTGCTGTACAGAAAAAAAGAAAGCTTGTTATTCACTATTTATCAAGTTTAGTTGATGACCTTTTAAAATTTGGGAAAGCCCCAAAGTCTCTGGTTTAGTAACAGCAATGAGTCAATGAAACCTGAAAAAAATTTTCAAAAATTTGGCAGTCAATGTGTTAAATAGATGATATATTGATTACTCAAAAAAGTTTTAGAAAACTCAATTTTAGATTTACATTAATGCTATAATGGCTGAATGAATATGAGTGCCATATTATTGGCAAACCAATTAGCATGGTCACATTTTCCATCATTACTTATGTGCTCTCTTTATCTGGTCATTCTGCTGTGTTCTTGAGAAAGACACAATTCTTTGCAAATCTAACTCTGTCTAATCTTTAAAAACCTAAATATAAAATTTCCATTGGATGGCAATATCTTGGCATTTTCAAAAGCAAGTCTGGGTAATTGCTTGATGGTTGCCCTAAGGATGACAACTCCCATGTTTTTCAGTATCTTCATGAAATCACTATAAGTAATTTTTATTATTGAAACCTATTATTATTGAAACTAACCTGGAATCCCCTGTGGTTGCTATTGCTTCTTAAAGAGATCATTTTCTTCTTGATTTCCTTTTGATTTCCTCCTGGTGCTGTGAGGGGATTACCAGATACTTTTACCAACAAAAAACAATTGAGTCTTTTCAAGAAGTCACCAAAGTGATTTTTTTGGTGATACTAACCCAAAATTACCCTTTCAGCACCAGGGTGAAATAAAGAAGAAGCCCAGAAAAAAACAATATGGTTATTTGGCTTATTCTAAACTTAATATAGCAGTCGACTCCTTTTATCAATAATATTTTGAAAAGAAACAAAATGTAGCAATCTTTTTGTTGTAGCAAAGTTGGGAAGAGGGCAAAGAAGTTATGACCCCTCTCCAATTTTTAAGATATGCATTTTTAATAACCATTAATCAAAAAATCTATTTGAGACATTTACATTAATGTATGCTTATGTAAAACAAAAGCCTACATACTTAAAGCATTGAAAAAAAAGGTATAAATAGATCAATTATTCATACCAGTATCTTTTCAAGAAGTCATGATAAGCAATTTTTGTTTGTAAAACTAACCTGATCTCCCTTGTTGTTATTATCACTTTTTTAATAAATCAATTTATTTTTGTTTTTTTTTACTCCATCTTAGTATTGTAAGAAGGATTTCGGGTTAGTTTCACCAAAAAAAATCACTTACAGTGACTTCTTGAAAAGACAAATCATTCTTTACAAAAGCATAAAAATCAAAAACAAATAGTAATATAAAGATTGCTGTAATCCAAATTCAGCAAATAATTGTTCTAAAAATCTTAAGAAATAATGCTATACAAACACAAAACAACACTTTTAATATATAGCTTATATAGCCTACAATTTTATTACAATAAGACAACTAATTACAATACATCAAACAATAAAAATTTTCAAACTACATCAAAAGTAATTGAAAAAAACTATAAAAATTTATCCCAAAATAATATTGGTTGCTATATATCAGTATATTGGTGCTAAAAAATTTGGGTCTCTTAAAGAAGAGACTGTAACTGTTGTTTGTTAGTGAAACTAACTTGGAATCCTTACCATACAGCACTAGTAGGCTATAAAAAAAAACCAAGAGAAAAATAATCTCTCAAGAAACAATGGTTACTGGATAGTAACCACAGGGGATCTGAGTTAGTTTCACTAACCAAAATCGTTCACAGTTGCTTATTGAAAAGACCCAAAACATTTATATACATCAAAATAAATGAACACATTATTCAATTATTTAATTGCTGTACATAATGAGTAAAACATTACAGCAATTCAATGGTAGAAAAATATGTGATCATAAAAAATTAAACCTTGAAAACGAAAAGTTAATTCAGTAATGCTACTCAACTTGTAAGTTTATTGTTATTGTTGTGCATGAAGAAAAAAATGATGAGATTAACCATCACAAATTCTAATCGCAAATCATCTAATTAATGCTGCAGATTACGAACCAAAAAACATGTTATGACAAGAAATGCCACAATTAATCATTAATTAAGCAATTAATTAAAAGCAAATAAATTTATTAATAAAATAAAGTAGTTGATTAATCTTGACTTGTATTAAATATACCCCAAAAACAAAACCAATCAAATCGGCGAACAATCGTTTCTACGGTAACAAATGCAAGCTATACAGGAGTAAAATTTCACCAGATTTACACTTTGACGGATACCGTACATCCAGAATTATTTTTACGGCAATACTGAGATGTATACAAAATTACAATCAATATTCAAATTAATAAAATTTTTTCAAGAAAAAAATTGTATTAAAAAGATTTTTTGATCAATTCAATCTACTTTTTGCATACCTGTCAAACCGAGCATTGGTGCCCATTGAATATGCCTACTATATTTTCAATGCCCAAAAGAAGAACACACAACTTAACAGCTTTACGGCAGATGTCAAAGTAAAATGAATAAAAATAACAATCACTCATTTGGAAAGCCTCATTGCAATGTAGCTAAAGTTTGGATGTGAAAAAATGAGTAATGATTAAAAAAGGTCTTTACTTTGATACTGTGTCTGATGTCTCAATTTTTTTTGTCAAAAAAATTGTGATGGCTGAAAAATTTTTACGAGTATATCAGTTTAAAAAGAAGGACATTTGGAGTTTTTTTCCTCAGAGGACACGATATTTTTTTGATAAGTATTGGACAAATCTTTCTAAAAGAAGACATTTGTTAGGCCTAACATTGGACAAATGATAAACGAAACACCAAATACTGTTAGTGCAAATCTAAGTTACGTGCTATCATTCCCAGGGGTGATAATACATCTATGACAATGGAGGTGCTTAAAACAACTTATATCAAATTCAATCGCTTAAGGGCCTGTGTGAGCGGTATCATTTGTGCATGCGCAAGTGGAGTTTTTTTCTATATCAAAATTTGAGTGTGGCGCTTCTTAACAAGCTGCAGATTACGTTTTACCAGTATGCCTCATAAATCCAGCATCACATAAAGCAATAGGTTTTTTGGTGTTGGATGCAAAACCTGATTCTGGCTCAATATCATTGCTGACAACATCTCATCCAAATAATGTAACATTTTTAAGTGGTAAAAGCATAAATCTTTAGCCTCAGTTCTATCTGTCTAACACCTAATGAAGGCCCTTCCAAACGTCAAAAAGGAATCAGAATCTTTTTTTTATTTATTTTATCTCTATATTTATCCTCCTGACTCGCAGGAAAGCGACGGAGGCGCTAATACATAGGGTAAGCAATTACCCCGACCTGCTTCCGGAGATGCCAAGATACTGCTGTCCGTTTGTAATTTAATAGAAATATTACTGTAATTTAGAACTGCTTGCCAGGACCACCAAGCAGGGGAATGTGCCGTAAAGTGTCTTTCCCAAGGACACAACAGAATGGCGCGAGTGGGTTTTGAATTGAGACCGTGTTGGTTACGAGTCCGGCGCTTTAACCACTCGACCACGCTGCCGACAAATCTTTATACTAAAACTTCGAAAAAATAATTTTCTAATATATATTGATGAAATTATCTGAATCAGATTTCAAGTCGGTGTTTGGAAATATTCATAAAAACTATCCTTGAAATATAATCCATAATTAATTTGGAAACACTAATTTGCTAAGTCTGAATCTCTAAATATTTTTAAATCTTTTTGTTTCTTTTAAAATTGGAAATGGTAAGACCTTATTAAAATCCGAAAACATCGGCTTTAATTATGTTTAGATAATTCTATGAAGCAAAGTATTGTCTTCCTCTTTATTTTTAAATTAAGTTGAAACTTTTGGGAGATATGAATGCTTGGTTTTTATTGTATTAAGTTTTGAGTTTAGACCGTCCAAACGAGCCAATATTAGGAATTGATTGAAAAAATTATTAATCAAATTGTGACTTGCAGAGGTTATTGTAGCATCAGGAGCACCGGAAGCTGGGGTGCAGGAGGGGCAATTTCCCCCCCTGCCTTTTAATTTTTTTAAACGCGGGGCAAAGGGGGCAGATTGTGCTCTTTAAAATTAGTATTTCAGATAAATTTTTTTTGTTTATGCTCTACAATTAACCTATATAATCTTGATCACCATTAAATCCAACAATGTTTGTAAAATTACAAAGACCACCGTGACTCATAGTACAGTTTTCGAAACTAGCTTGGGTGCTTTTGACAAAAGTTAAGTTGTGGGTAGCCTATGTTGGATAGCGTTTGATTTAGTAACCAGTTAATAGAGTTATATTTTTTTAATGTCTAGCCTAATTCAGAAAATCTTGTGTAAAATTGGCTATTACTGTGGTTATCACAGTGTGGTCATGGCAGAGTCAACTTAAAGGCTTTTGCAAGATGCAGCACACTTTAAGATTAAGGTTTTTAACTTTAGGTTTATAAAAAGAGTTAACATTGACTAAAAAATTGATCAAACCAAAATAACAGATTAGCAAAATAAAACTTTTCTGACATACTGGTCTGTTTTGTGCAAACTAAAATTCTATCAAGTCAACCAAAATTTCAAATTGCAGCATGAATACCAAAATTTGCTTTTGTTGGCAGTGCCTTTTCAACATAAAAAAGTGCCCTTTTTTAAATTTTGTCTTTGCTGGCGAAAAAAACTCTGGCACCCCTGTGTAGCATATAATTTTTTTAAGTTGATATTTTTAAAAGGCTTAATAATTGTTAGATTATGATTTTAATTTGCATAAAAGAGAATTAAACATTAGTAGAAGCTTTGGTTTTCTTATTGAAAGAAATTAGTCATTTGATATCATATATTTTTTTAAAATAAAGTGTAGTAAATGATGTTGTTTCAATTTGTATAAATAAATTTAGTAATGATGAACTTTATCTCAAGATTTGCTGATAATATTTTTTCTTTATTTATATTGAATCTCTTCAAGAAGTCACTGTTATCAATTTTTTCAGTGAAGCTAACCTGGAATTCTACCTATAACACTAATATAAAATATAAAAAAATAAAAAAAAAATGTTTAGGAAGTGACAGTAATACAGGGGGAATCTGGGTTATTTTTAAGAAAAAAAATCAGTTAAATGATTTCTTGAAGAGACCCTTTATTTTTACATACCAATGCATAAATAAAATGTAACTTAAAACAACATTTTCTTTTGCATTTGTATTGTTTGTAAAGATTTTTGGGCTCTCTTCAAGAAGTCACCATATGTGATTTTTTGTTTGTGAAACAAACCTGGATGCCCCTGCAGTTATTATCACTTCTTGGGACATCCTTTTTTATTTGGTTTCTTCTTTATTCCACCATGTGCTAAACGGGGGATTCCAGGTTAGTTTCACTAAAAAAAATTGCTTACAGTAACTTCTTTAGGAGACTTGATTTTTGTTTATGACTGGTAACAACTATGATTATTATTAATGTATAATTTGCAGGTCTCTTCAAGAAGTCATTGTAAGTGATTTTTGTGAAACTAATGCCTCCTGCGGTTACTATTGCTTCATTTAAGATCCTTCTCTTGGTTTCTTTTTTATTCCATCCTGGTGCTAAAAGGGGTATTTCAGATTAGTTTCACCGAAAAACATTGCTTATGATGATTTCTTGAAAAGACCCAAATTTTGCTTTCCAGATTTTTTAAAAAGAGTTGGTATAAACAATTGTATTTGAAATTTTTGTTAAATTTAGTGGTCTTCTTGAGCAAAATTTTGTCAATGTTTATATTTTTAAAGAAAACATTTAAATTGAAGAGATATAGCTGATATTAAAACACTTATTTGTAAAACCTAGTCAGCAATTTTGACTTAACCATCTTTAATTTATTGTTCCATATGACAGTTTCAGGATGTGATACGTCTAAAATTATGTGTTAAACTAATGATTACTAATAGTATTTGAAATTTGTGCATAAGACTAATTAAAGTTTTGTAATATTGTTGTAGACCAAGGGAACCTCCAGTTTTGGTAAAAGACACACAAAGACACATACTTTATGTCGTCGCACTGGTCGATCCAATTATCATATTCAAAAAAAACGATCTGCCAAAGTAGGAAAATGTAAGTGGACATTTCAAAAAACTTTGGAACTAAAATACCAATTTGAGTTGCACCAAATATGATATAGAATATGTAATTTTAACTATAACTTTGAAATGTATTTTCATATGACTATACTATTTTGTTAGGTCTTTTCAGTAGATTGTTTGATATTTTACATTATTATTTTATATTGATATAAAGCAGCTTTTTGACTAGGTCTGGTTAATCTGGATGTGTTTGTTTTAGATAACTGGGCATACAAGGCCAAAAGACGACATGCACCTGGTACTGGGCGTCTGCGACATGTCAAAGTAGTCAATAGACGTTTTCAGTAAGTAAATTTACTATTTCAAGTGAAATAAAAGTGCAATTTTTATAGGAACTTCATGTTCATTTTCTTATTGGCTGTCCTGACCATCTTTTTGGTATTTTAAGCTTAAGCTGGTATTAATTTGTTATATTCTGACTAGTTTTTTCCACTGGTCTTTTTCATCAAACCCTTTATAATTTGAAATTACAATTACTCTATTTCTCTTGACTTTGTTTTCCAAGACTTTATACATTGGGCAAGCTCATTATCAGAGAGAATGTAATATTTGTGAAAGCTGTTTTTTTGCTGTTTAAATTTTTTGCAATTGTTCGCTAATACTTATTTCGATATATTTTGCTAGCGCTTTTTTGATTTCACACACTCGTTTTTCTTGTTTCTATTTTTCTTCAATCGTAACGCGACTCGCACCTATAACATACATAGATATTGCTTGCTGTCTATTGTATACTTAGATAACTCTAATCTAACTCTTATCTAACCCCTAACTCACTGTCATACAAAAATAACGAATGAAAAACGTATAAAAAGAAAATTATTTATTAGTTTTTATTTGATGGCGTATATACGAGTATAATTATGTATGTCGTGTGCAATAGACGCGAGAAAGAAAATAAAGCGAAAAACGCTATCAGAAACAGAAACATCACGATTCGAGAAAAAAATTGAACGAGAAAAAGTAAAAACGGGAGTGTGCGTGTGAAATCAGAAAAGCGTTATTTTGCTAACATAAAGAAAAATCGCATAACAATGCAAATGTAAACGTGAAGTTGTTAAAAAGACACTCATTGTCATTTGAAAGGGCATTCACTCCAGGTCAGACACAAACGGGACTGAGGCCGAGGGTTTATCCTTTTACTACCTCAGGCTGCTGTAGTGCCAACTATATGTAAGATCATCTGTGGCGTGTGACTTTCGTTTCTATATTTATCCTCTTGGAATGCAGAAAAGCGTCGAAGGCGCGATACATAGTGCAATAGTCAAGCAATTATCTCGAGCTTCCGGAGATGCCAAAATATTGCTGTCCAGTTGAAATTTTTTACTTTTTTATGAAGTTTTATAGAGATATGACTAAAGTTTAGAACTGCTAACCAATAGTCTTTCCGAGGAACACAACAGAATGGCGCGAGTAAGTTTTGAACCTTGACTATGTCCATCACAAGCCTTGTTTGCTTTACTAGTCTTTTTACTTTTAAATCGCATATCATCGGCATCGTCAACCTTTTTACTTTTAAATCTGCATATCATCGGCAGTGATGGCCTTACAAAAAGAAGGGCCTGGTGCCAGAAATGTACGGGGGGGAGGGGGCACTAAAAAAAGGTAGCTGAAGCCATTTTTAGTAAATGAAAGTAAAGTGATCTCTAAAAAAAGGTCTTCAATTTAAAGGGGGCCACTATTGGGTATTCCAAAGCCTGAAGAGGCACTTGGTACTGCCTTTAAGACATTGTGATCTCTAAAAAAAATGTCTGTACTTCCACATTTCCACAAGCAACATAACAACTTAAAGAGCAGAAGCCGTTTTTGTTTTTAAAAATTTTTTCTTTTTTTGACATGCCATCGACGTCCTGATGCTAATGTAAAGAAATAGAGCAATTTCTTGTGTAGGGGAGGCCATTTTTTGATGTATTTTAGGGGGGCCTGGTACGGCCGCTCCGTTCGCACCCATTAAAGCCATCATTGAACATCGGCTACTGTCGTTATCTCGGCTTTGTTGCCTCATATGTTGATATTTTGAAATACAGTATTTTTTTGTCACGTCCCTCCCTTCACCCATATTGTACTTTTATTTTTTGTATTTGAAAATTTTTATAATCAGCTCGAAATTACTTCGTAGTGCAAATTGAAATAAAGTTTGTAAATTACCGTTGTGCCGTGCTCGCTGTACGTTTAAGCAAAGCCGTGTGGTCTCTGAGAAAAATAGAATAGATTTGTCTCCATTTAGAGAAAAAAACTCATGAGAATATGAACAAGTTTTGTTGGTTTGAAATATCAATTGCAGCATTTTACTGCAGAATTTCCCATATTCCTTCTCTAAACAGTACAATTTTTCTTTGGGTAGAAGCTGTAGATGCATTTCTAATTTCAAGATTTTTTCAGTAATGGATTTAAATTCCGCGGTAGCGTCACCGGAAAGCCGAAAAAGAAGAGAGGAGCGAAGAAAGAAGGCGAAACCAAGGCGTAATCACGTTTTCTACTATCGCTCAATACATTAAAATGTTAAAATGCCTCTCTTTCATTTTTCAGTGTTTTTCAGAATTGTTGAAAAAAAAAGAATTTATGTAAAGTTGAAAGCACTCAGTACTACAGTAAAGTTTATATACGATAAGTGCTTGTGCATTAGGATTTACGAACTTTGTTAAATCTTGGGTTTTTTGAAGGCGGATATTGAAGTTTATGGTTAAAATCTGGTTTTGTGATTTTGGGCATTTGTAGTAAAACGCCTGCAGTAACCAAAAAAGCTCCAATTTGTTTGTTTTTAAGCAGGAAATATCAGTAGTTTTTAACTAATTTTATAACTTTAACGTGAATTTTTTAATTTAATAACTTGGAACCATTTAATTCTAAACAGAAGTTACAGTTTGGACAAATGTTGGGTAGAATTGCTCACCTTACAAGCGTCAATTTTTATCAATGGTCTTAATCCATCGAAATCGAAGCTTGACTTTAATTATTAATTGTTTTTTTACGTTCCTAATGGTCAAAATGGTAACTTGTAATTTGGGGGCGTGCCACGATCGACTTTTATGCACCCAAGCGGAGCGTCAGGCTTGTTACTAGCAGGTGTTCCGATTGATCGAATTACTAGCTTTACTGAAAGCAAGTGCGAGATCAAGCAACTGAAATAAAAAAGTTTTTTTAGGAGCAAATTTGGATCTTTTTAAGAACCGTTTCCGTGGATAAGCACTGCACTAATCTTTGTTGATTCCTTCGTTCCATTATACAGAAGGCCAACATTACATGTAATTATAAGAACTTGACAAATTTGATAATTTCAATGACAACCATTTTTCCTATTCGCGATAAAGTCAATATCGCAGTTTTAACAAGCTAGTTGAGATGTATCCAAAATCAATTTGATTGAGGCCTGTCATGGACCCGATGCCAATAGGTACAAACTCTTTTTTTTATCCGGGAAGACTTTCGAGCGTGGTCGAGTGATCAAGAGCGCCGCCTTGATGAAGCACGCAATCAACACGGTAACGTTTCAAAACCCGCAATCCGCATCATTTTGTTGTGTCTTGAGGAAAGATATCACGGTATTTTTCTCTCTTGGCAAACTGCTCTGAATTTTAAACTTATCTCCAAATCAGTGTTTCTAAACTGAGGGTCCACGGAATTTTTTCTATGAGAAAATATGCGATCTACATTTTACTTCATTTAAAAGCATTTTTAGATCTACATTTTACGTTCAAAAAAATTGTCATTGATATCTGCATTACCCAAAAAAGACTTTCCAAAAGTCGAGTAAGACCAAAAAAAAGGCTGTGGTTGTTTGTTAAACCTACTGTAAAGTGAAGAACTATCTTTTGTCTTTGACTTTCGGAAACATTTTAAAAATTTGTGAAATTAATCTAAGGATCCATATGATCCAACAAGTTTAGAAACCCTGCTCCAAATATAAACTTTTAACCGAACAGCAATATCTTGGCATCGGCTTGATAATTACCATTAGGTAGCTAGCCGACAACGTCGCAGACGTTTTGTGAGTAGGAGAATAAATATGAAAATAAAAAACAGACAAAAAATTTTACAGTTTAAAAATAAGTCAAAACGAGTTTTTCGTCATAAAAGGTCAAGTAAAAGCTACAACGTCTTCGCTTAACTTAGCTACTTAAAAACATTTGATAATGGCGCCGTGCCATAGCTCATTGGTTCCCTATTTGTATGAGCTGAATTCACGGCGCACTGAAGTCCAGATGGGAACCAGCGGCCTCCATGAGTTTTTTGTGCGGCTTCCATGACAATAGAATTATGTGCGAGTCAGGAGGATAAATATAGAGATAAAAAATAAAAAAAATGTGCTAATGACTACTGCTCATAAAAAAAACAACTTTTTTTTAGAGACCACTACTTTTCAGGGACAAGAATGATAAAGTCCGGAGCAGATTCAAAGTGAAGATCTTTTTTTAGAGATCACTACTTTTTGGCGACGAAAATCCAAGAAATACGAGACAGATACAAAATAGTTACGCTATTTTTTTGGGTATTTCAACTTATGCAGCCTCCTCTGTCAAAAATTTAAAATCTAGCCCCTAATAATAAAAGGTTTTCCACCTCTGGTCTAAGATTTGTACAAACAACACCTTTCTTTTGAAAAGTTTTCAAGCCGACGAAAGACAAAAAAACAATTTTTACCTATATCAAACTGTTTGATAAATACATTTCGAAAGTCAAATAAAAAGCAAAAAAGGCCTTCGTTTGTAGTTAAAAAAAAACTATTTATTTAAACGTCAAGTGAAAACCTCTTTTTCGTCTTACTTGACTTTCGGGATAAAATTTATGTTTAAATGTCAAAACATCCTTTTCGAAAAAAAGTTTGATGACCCATGGTTTAATTCTAATATGTTTATATCCTTCTATCTTGCGACGCCCTTGTAGGCCTTGTTTTAAAACGACAAAACCAGTTAGGTATTTCTGCGGTACAGACTACGCTTCTGTTTTTAGTTGAAATTGAAGAAAGAAAAATGTTTTGCTTTTAAAAGTCAAATAAAATTTTTTTCTTTTTTTTGTCTTTAGTTCAACATTTAATATAAAAAGTCTTTTTTAGTGTGGGGGCGCAAAGCCTCCCGTCCCCCCGCTTTGCACACCCCTTCTTGATAAACGTAAAAAATTATTTAAATAAATCTATTTGTTATCAGCCTACATAAGTGCTTATACTACTTCTTGCGCACAGAAACAAATAAGATTTTGGAGTCAAATTTACGAAAACTTGAATTGTTTTCAATAGCCTATAGCTCGATAGTCCTAAAGTTGAGAACTGATATTTACCGCAATTTCATACTTTGATGCCAGCAGTTGTTTTCTAAAATAATTCTTCTTATTAATCGAGCAACATATGAGAAAGTAACAGGTGAAGTGTGCATGAGAGCAAACTGTTAAATTGTGTTTTTCAGCTTCAGCTTTTCTCTGTTTGCTGAGACCCTGCGAAAAATTTATTGAAAAAAACACTTAACTATTAAAGGTATTTTCGTGGCCTACCGCGTAACTTATGAACCACAAAGAAATTTTAAAAGAAACGCTAAGATGCGTTGGATTGAGGATACGACTTATAAAAAGACTTGGTGTCAATTCATATAAGTCTTGCCAAGTCAAAGATTGAAAAATTAATTTTCCTATTCGTTCTACAGACTTTTGTATATTTAACATAATTAATTTAATACTTTTTGATTTCGATAAAATACCTGAGGTCTTTTCTTTTCGTCCGAATTTTGGCGCAAGAATCGTGATAAAATGTGGAATCGAATCTACGCCGAACCTAATTTTTAGGACAAGTTATCGCAGTGGCTCTCAACCTTTTTGCAACCGCTGCACACTTTGCTCTCTTTCCAAAATTTGCGGCACACTTCGACCAGAATACAGATCTTGATTTTTGTCTTTAAAAAGTGGTGTTGTCTAAAAAAAAGGTCTTCACTTTGAATCTGGTTTCGAGGCACACAGGTTGAGAAACACTGGTATAGGGTCATTTTGTTTAAACTATAATCGAACCGTTATTTTCAAAGTGCAATGAACTAAGCCGAAAGTTCTTCTGCAAGCTCTTTACATTGACGATTGCAACTTAAAACTTTGACGATAGAGCGCACTGCAAAATGGCTGAGCAGTTAAAATTTATGGTTTTTTAACACTTTGTATATTTATTTTTTATCTATTTATTTAAGTCAGGCTCACGATCCTTCAGAGAAAAAAAACAAAAACAAAACAGTAAAAACTTTACAGAATAAGAGACACATACAAAAAACAACAACACTTTAAAAAAAAAGGTTGCCAAGTATCTCTTGCAAACAAACTAATGCCTTGTAGTGTTTATAGTATAACTAAAACCAACTGATTTTATCAAAAGTTTTAAATTTAAAGCATTAAATTGTATCAGATGAGCACCAAAACTTTTTAAACCGGAGGTGAATCGGAACTTTTAATTGCTCCTAACCGAAACCATAAGCTAATTGAGTTGAATTTTCAAACAATCTTCGGGCTTACAGCTGAGTTGAAAAAATTTACCCTTTAAATTTTATACGATAAGATTAAAAGTTTAACATTTTATCGAAGGAAGCTTTTTTCTCTCCTGGAATTAAAGCAAAAACTTTTTCAAACTTCTTGGGAAATGAGCAGATGATAAAAAGTGCTTGAGAATTTTTATCTTTAAAAACAGAAAAGAACTCTAAGCTTTTATCCATGTGTACGAAGTAAGCAAGGCTGCAATTTGCAATTACGTTTAAGAAAAAAGTTTTTTCCATATGTGGCCAGATGCATATGCGGTTAAATAAAACTTTATAATTTATTTTGTGCTTTAATCTTGATATTATTAAATCAGAGACAGTCTGCTAGATTCAGGCGGATATAATACCATAAATATAAGCAGTGAGCTTGGACTAGGGTTTTTGTGTTGCACATTGCCATAGGTGAAAAAATAAACTTTTTACAGCTTTTTTACTGTATTCCTAATTCTTATAAACATAATGTTCCAATTTTTAGACACGTTTAACGTAAAAATGAATTTTTATGGTTTTCTTGAGATTTTTTTGTTTTTCATTGCTGTAACATCTGGAAATCCATCAGTAAAGACTAGTAACGGAAATTTGCTTGGAACTCAAAATTCAGAAGCTCAAGTTTTTTTCAGGTAAGTCTAACCGTTAGATATCGGGAAATAAACAATAGCTTTTTGTCTGAACAATTATTTTTGCATTAAAATTATTCAGCATTTTATTAAAGCAGATCTATTGAGATTTTTTTCGATTTTAAAAAAGCGTGGGCTAAGCAGGCTGCAAGTCTATAGGGGTATGCAGGTGGGAAAAGATTGGGATTGGATATGCATGTGGGAAAAGACCCTTATAAAAAATGTTTGCAGACCACTTAAAAGAAAATTAGGGCATAAAAAAAAGTAAAAACAAAAAATGTCTTTACTTTATCTTAACTGTTAGTAGGCTGATCATGCTTTGGGCTCGCCATTCCCCATGACAAATTTTTGCATAGGCTACGCCACTGGACAAGCCTAAGACACAGTAGCCTATTTAGGGAAAGGGATTTTGCCATGCCTTGGAGATTATTAATACGAGAACTATGACTGAATTTGAGGGTTGATCATATTCTATGAGCCTTACTCTGCTATGGTCCCACCAATGCACCGCCCCCACGGCCGAGTTTTGTTTTTATCAAATGGCCTCAATGTAACTTAATTTTTTTAAATGTGCTTCTTATTTTTATCTTCCTTTTTTTTTCTTTTTTTCTACAAACCAATTTATATTGAGGTAAAGCAACCTTGCTTCTTGTAATACAACGTCTATAAATAATTCATTACTATCCTAGCAAGCTGCAACGTACATTCGTTTTGTTACTTCTTCCTTTTCTAATCCGCAGTCTTAATCATGTTTGTTATTAAATAATTATAATTACATTTTTATTATGTGGCAGAGCAGAAATAAAAGAAAACTGAACTGAACTGAATAAGAGACAGATTCTAAGTGAGGACTTTTTTTTAGAGAACAACAAATTTTTTTGACGAAAATCGAAAAATCAGAGACTTGAAAAAAATTTCCAGTAAGCATAATCGATATTTGCATGCCCCTCCCCTTTTCAAAAATCCACGATACATCACTGCTTCGACTATATATCTATCAAAGTCAAATTTATCACATAAAATTGGTATCCTCTTTCTTGGGACTAGGTGAGTAGGCAGAATAATTACATGACCATAGTAATTAACAAAATCATTTTAAACAAATTTTTATGGCGTAATAGTAAAAAAAATTGCCAGTAGGTCTATTTTCAAAAAAAATAAATCTTTTTTCATAATTTCTTGTGTTGGATAGGCCGAATTTCTGTGGCCTTAAAACTGCAACTTTATTAGTTTTATGGATAATCAAGCCCAGCTGTAATAGTGAAGCAACGTAACCAGCTAAATAATGTGATTGAAGCCTATACTTTACCAAAAGTTTAAAAGCATTTCTACGTTTGATTTTAGTGTACCTTTTGCAAAACCGCCTATTGGAGATCTTAGATTTCAAAATCCCGTTCCAATTGGCTATCATGGTGACTTTGATGCGACCAATAACACAGGAGTTGGATGCATTGGAATGAGAGTATTGTGCAGCATTGGGCAATGTGCAGAATTTGTGAGTCCGTTTTAAAAATGTCCTTGTGACCAATATTAGCTATTTTTGTCATAGTATAATCGTACCTCGACAGTTTAAGGTAAGAAATAATTGAAATTCAAACCCTTTAATAGCAATAAAAACTATTTTGAATATTACGTTTGTTTTTCGACGAAGGTTTACATATCAAATCGCGCAACAAAATCCAACGTATTTTTGCTGAACATCTCAAATTTGGTTTCAAATGTATTTAAAAAAAAATCGAAAAAGCTAGGAACCGCAAATACTTTTAAAATCAATATATTAAATTTATTCGAGACTGACATTGTTGAGGTTTAAAGTTTTGTTTTAATTTTATCCTAAATTTATTTCATCGATTAAGAAAGCGATAATACAAAACCATTGTTCTTTCATAAATAGGAAATTAATAACAAAATTTGAACCACTATTAGTGAAATAGTTAGCAATGTGGGAAACGATTAATGACAACTGTGCAACAATTCGATCGCACATTTCATGTTTGTCTCATGGTGCTTATTGTTGCGTTTTAGAGATTAATAAAACCAAAAACTTTAAAACGATTTTTTGAGGCCTTATTAGCGGGTTCTTTAAAAATCAGATAGAAAAATGTAGGCTATAAAAAAATTTAGGAAAGTGAAGACTGTCTTTACATGAACGTATACGTTCCAAACTTTGTCGATTTATCGGACCCGGAATCTCCTCCAGCTTCCAATCTCCCCGTACTCGTGTGGTTCCACGGAGGAGCGTTTTGGTTTGGAACCGGCCTGTCTCCTCTCTATGATGGGCGCTACTTATCTAAAGCAATTGGTGCTGTCATAGTCACTGTAAACTACAGATACAGTAAGTTTTTTGTTTTTCACAAATTTTTAAAAAATAATATAAAATTTGTCATAATAATTATAAAGCATAAACTTACTTCATACCACATTTAAGCAATTTCTTGAGATATTCATTTCGAATTATTTAAGCAATTTCTTGAACTTGAAGTGGCGCAACCTTTCCCAAAAAATGCATTTCATAATTTTTAAACTTGTGTTATCACTAGAAGCAATATTTAACGAACTTACGCGAACCGTTGTGTGCTGTAAATTATTGCGGCATAACTACCATTTATGACCGCACAGTAAATAATATAACGCAGTTGAGCAATGACTTTTTTTCGAAAGCTTTCTCATTCTGTATTCGTACCCTATAACAATAGAAAAACTAAAGCTTAGTCATTTCGAATTTTTTAAACATTTGAGTTTTAAGTGCCATTTGGATTCTTGACACTGGGATCAGGACGATCTTCCGCTCCGGGAAATATGGGATTCCGTGATCAACAATTGGCATTGCAGTGGGTTCAAGATAATATTGCCGCTTTTGGAGGAAATCCCGACGAGGTTTTGTAAAAGATGACTTATCGTTACGAAAATAAGTAATTTTTAAAAATCCAACAATTAGAAATTATTGGTAAAATCTTACAATTTTTGCGCCACTTCGACTTTGATATGTTTAAAAGCAGATTAAAAAAATAAATTTGCACTTTGTATGAAGTTATTCCAACAAAAATACCAAATTTTTTGTTATACTTACTTTGTGTCATGGGGTCTAAGTTTGTTGTGCTCATTGTCCCTGGGTGACACAGCCTCTTAGGCTACATGGTAGAGTTAAAAAAAGTTTGTTAAACATTAGCTCTTACTTAGCTAAATTTTGCAACTCAAATTTCTCTTTAGTTCATTAATAAACTAAGAGTTCGTGTGATCTGCATATTTTATGTTTTGAATCAATCTTTGTTTATTCACTGCAGGTCACCATATGGGGTGAAAGTGCCGGAGCTCAATCGGTAGCTTTGCATTTGATGTCGTCCATCAGCGCCCCTTTATTCAAAAGAGGGGTAATGAATAGCAATCCAGTCTCGTTCACTTTCAAAACTTTTGAAGAGGCCCAAGGTGAGGGCACTGACTTAGCGAGAAGAGCTGGTTGCTTGACTGGAAGCTTCCAATGTCTTTCGTACGTAAATACATTTTTTTGAATCTGTTAATTGTTTTTTATTTTAAAATAAAAAATTTAATTAAAATCTAAAATAAAAACTTTCCACATGCAAAATTAGTTTTTTAAATGAAAAATTTGCAAGACTTATATGTTTAAAAAAATGCCAAAGCAGCGCAACATTTACAGAATTTTGTTTTTTAATCTGTCTAGTGCAAAACAAAACGCAACGCAGTCGTGAAATAAGTTTTACCATTGAGTGTCGCTGACTACAGTCTTTTCGTTTTTAATATAAAACTTTGGTTTTGTTTTGTTTGTTTTCTCAATACTGTGACGTTGCAGGTACGAAAATTAACTGATTTACGACCTGATCTATAGGTCATCGTCTGGTATGATCATCGTCTCTAATTTTTCTCTTCACTCACTGAACAACGTTTGAGGCATTTTTAATGGCTTAAGACTCCTTATAAAGTAAATTTAAGGGATGTTCTTAATGTTTATGTCTAATTACAGAGAAGTATCAGCGGATGAGATTGTAAAAGCCTTCACAAAAATAATGATAGGAAACATTATCAGCGGAGATTTTTATGGATTTTTGGAACCGTTTGCACCAATAATTGATGGAGAAGAATTCACTCAACAGCAAGTGGATGCATTTTCGGTATCTGCTCTTCATGTCAAAATAATCAATTAAATCAAAGAGAAAGGGTCAAGGGCATAATGATATAAGGGCCTAATGATATAAAATCTTCGTCAAAAGCCTTTTTTTGAAGTTCTAGTTTCCAAAGTTGATTTGTGTTGGATAGTCTTGTTTGCTCTAAAATCATTTTATTGTATGTAATTTTCATGCTCAGTGCTTCGTATTTTTGTGAGCAAATCGTCAAAGCCTCTCGTAACTATTTTGGAAAAGATTAAGAAAATGAAAGATAAAAAAATAAAGAGAAAACAAGAAAAAAATCTAGCAATCAATAAGAAGTAAATGTGCAAGAAAACTACACCTAGAATTCATCTGTACAAATTAGATATTTAGTAAAGTAAAGAAATAAAATTTGTCTATCGTAAATACAGTTACACTAAACCCTTTCTTGGTAATGTAAATTTTTGAGTACTCAGATATGTACTTTTTTCTCATTTGTTTGATTTTTTCTGTGGAATTAGTTTTTTATGTTCAATTAAATTTGTTTTCATTAGTCTAATTTTTCCGATTCTTTATTACTGCTGTTTTATTTTAAATAGAAGTTTACACAACTTGATATCAGGCATGGCGAACCATTTTTTGCATGGCAGTTTAATTAAAAAATGATTAAGTGGGTCATTGGCTAAAATAAGAAAAAAATCTTGAAATTATTTATTTTATTACCTTCTGGACAGGTGAAGACCTTTTTTTGGTCTATACCAACTTTTTGGTGCCAGTTCTGGTCAATTTAAGGGGAAAATTCATAATAACATGTCAATTAAAACTTAAAGGAAAAAATTTCTTAATCTGTAGGCAAGTCAGTTCTTGTTTAATCAAGATTAAAAGATTTTTTTGATCTTTATTTTTGTAATTGCTATGCTATTACAAACTTTGCCCATTAGATTTTCTAGAAATGGCACGATAAAGTTTAATTTTTAGGAAAAAATGAGTCAACATAATGCCAAAAATTTTTAAACGTCAGACGGGTCATTAAATTTCAAGGGTCGGGTCAGTGGTCGTCATCGCTGACCTATATGCTGTTGTTTGCATACGGTCATAAATTAATCTTGTCAAACGACATTTTTAGAACGGATTGTGGAACACAGAAAAAAGTTTCATCATCGGCACCAACTCGCAGGAGCTTTATCTTGTCTCGGCCATGATTCCATTTCAATTATCCTACGAGGTATTTAGTTTAGACTGCGCAGGTATCGGTTAATCTATGCCAATAAGAATCGAATATAAAGATAAAAAGGAACTTGAAAATTTTTATTGATAAATTGTCACCTTATAAAGCTCTGATTTTGTTTGGTTATCAAGACAAATTAGTTACATATAGTCACAGACTTTATTTGGAAATCCTAAAGGACCAGTTGAACAAGGTAACCCGAATATCTGCGCTGAAACAAAGCTGTGTCTAAATTTTATTTTATCCGGCTCAAGAAGTAGTTTGCTATACTGCTTTTATATAGTTGGTTTGAACCAAGCTCAAATTGTTTCCTTGAGGACTCTTCTCCACAAACAAACAGAGGTCACTGTCTCTAATAAAAACGAATGTATTACGAAATTCCAATTCACAATCGACGAAAATTCTCTTCCACGCTCAGCCAAACTGCAAAGCAAAATCGGCGCTACAACTTGATCAACACAAATAATTCTACCTCCGTAGAACAAAACTCCAAAACATTGGCGCAAAATAGATTCAACACTCGTCAACCGATACAAAATTTAACGGGCCCTCTACCCACGCTCTGCGCCCAAACTCTACTTTCTCTCGAAACGACTCTACTTCGAGTGACGCTTTTTGATCACTCCCTCCGCGAACGAGCGAACATATATATTAGAATATCTGATTGGACAAAGCCAGGTTACCGTCTAAACGTCCGAACACAACATAGATAGAAAGCCTTGTATCTTGTAAAGCATATAAAACGAATAACACTCGACAAGGCCCTGTTTCGCCCTTAAGGGGCTCATCAGGAGTATGGTACGAATTACATGTGCAGTTCTTTACCACGAGGGACGACATACGAAAGTTTTACTGTACTGATAAACACATATTACCGGATAGAGAACCGGATACGAATGAATTGCTCATGACCTAAGATAGAGAACATGGCACGGAGCAATGTAAACAGGTACTATATTGCGAATTAAACAAGCATAAGCCAAATATATACATCACGACAACAATATATATACATATATATATAGAAAAACGCCACGCGCCGACCAAATTACTCGAATAAGCTAGATCAGGGGTGGGCAATTGTTTTCGCTTGCGGGCCGCATTGCGGCCGTGGAAGCTAACTGAGGGCCGCATTTAGATGTTGAATTTGTTCGCGGGTCGCAAATTACGCTATTTTTCTCCCAGAATCATGGTGGTCTCTAAAAAAAAAATCTTCGCTTCAATTCGTCTCCAATTTTCATCATTTTCTCATCTTCAGCCCGACATAATTCTATGCAACTGTGGCTCAAAGTGGGGGTATGTATTTTTTAAAAAGAGCTCCGCGGGCTGCACAAAACGTCGTCAGGGGCCGCATGCGGCCCGCCGGCCGTAGTTTGCCCACCCCTGAGCTAGATCATTCTCCAACCCTCTAGAGAGAACGCTTTTGCTAGAACCAAATTGTATATGCGCGAACATTCCACTACTAGTGGGATAATGACGCTGGACAAAAGCATATTACGTCATTACTGTCGGGCGAAAAGAAAAAAAAGAACAAGAAAATACATTTAAGCAATCGAAAGCGAATCGTAGACATTAAATCACACAATACGAGAGTAGAGCTTCACCGGCCACGCGATTATTATTTCATAATAAAACTTTAAATTACTTTTAACGGGAATAAACTACATCGTCATGATTAAAATTATTATGAATGAAGTGTGACACATATCTTATCATCTATTTTTTTATTAACAACTTCCTTATCATTTACTTACCTTGTTCTTGTATTAAATGTTGCTACGAAAATTATCAGACCTTATTCTATAAAAAACTTTGTACCTAAACAATTTTTTTATATTTTTTTCAACAAATTGTTTTACTTTAATGTGATATTTTTTGTGCGTCCTTATCTAGGATTATTGCTTGGTTAAAATTAAAGATTATAGTTTGCCAATTCCTGTAAAAACTAAAATATTTTCCTAAGTTTAGCAAAATTCAAGCAAAAAAAGTTTTGCAAATCTGCGACAATAGGAAGTGACATAGCGTTTTGATGTCAATTTTGTTGTAAGTAAGCTAACTTGCATTTAATTTTTTTTGTGATAATTGTCATAATTAAGATACCTAAAATTTGTTTTAAATAGAAACGAGTTATTAAAAATCGTGTACTCAGTTATTGAAAACGAGTTATTGAAAACTGAAAGCAATTCATGGCAAGTTATGGCTACTGGGTGGTAATTGCAGTGGCGTGCAGTCAGGGCATGCAAGTCATGAAATGCATGACCAACAAACTTTTCTATACAAAAAAAAAAATTATACTGTATATATTATTTCTTTGTATTTAGGAATATATACTGTACTTCAATGGCGAGCGGTGACCTCTACTGGTCATGCAATTGACATGCCAAAAGCTGATGCAATCGAATATTTTATGGGTAGGAAAAAAAGTCTGTGTGAGATTCTAATTGTTAGTGCGAAGTTCATGTGTTGTAGACCAGTGATTTTCAAATTTTTTTTGTTCAAGGCACACTTGACAACATAAATTTCAAACGCGGCACACTCGGGCCTCGGCCAAATTGCTTTTCAACTAACTAGGCTAAAACACTATTGCAAAGAACTCGCAAACAACAAAAAACGAACACAAGAAATAAATAATTTAGTAACAAAACAATTTATTGAACTATGGCATATATATATGCCATAGTTATAACTAATGTTTTTCAACCTTTTTTCGTTTGAGGTACATTTTTGAAACCCATCAAAAATCGCAGGACTTTTAGACCGTTTTTATTAATTTTTGTTCCCAAAATTAGGTGATCTCTAAAAAAAAAGTGTTAACTTCGATTTGTTTGCCGTTTTTCTCTCAAAATCATAGTGATCTCCAAAAAAAAAAGTCTTCACTTCGCGGTTTAGACCACCCTGCTCTAAATAAAACAGAAAAATCTTTACCTAACTTCACGCTCTTTCTTGTTAATTTCCTTCCCAAAATTGGTTCTTTCTAAAAAAAACCTGTCTTCGCTCCGAATCTTACTTAGGCCTATTTCACATAGAAAACCGCAAAATTCGACATCCCTAAATAATTTTAAACGTTAAAATAATTTTAATCTTTCGCGGCACACCTGGAAACCTCTCACGGTACACTAGTGTGCCGCGGCACACAGGTTGGGAAACACTGTTATAGAGTGTGTTTACGTTGCTGTTGCGGAGCATGGATTAATGTACAGTATTTTAAAAAGTTTCACGGCACACTTAAAAATCTCTCACGGTACAGTAATGTGCCGCGGCTCACAGTTTGAAAAACATTGTTGTAGACCAATTCTCGTCCTACAGTCAGTTATCCTTCAAAAAAAAGCTCTTCACTTCAAATCAGTCTCCGATTTCTTGGTTCTTGGTTTTCTCCTAAAGTCAAGGTATTTTCTAAAAAAAAGGTCATCACTAAGGATCTTTACCATTTGCCTTGAAGCCATGTTACAATTTCTTTAATTTAATGTATTAAAGAAATTGTATTAAACCAATTGCATTGCCAGCCTCAGAGTTCACCGCACGCCACTGATTAATTGAAACACTAATAAAAAGAAATTGATTTTCATTTTGCAACTTCAAATATTCATTTTTGGCAAATTTGAATCAAAATTTATTTAAGATAAAAAATTGTTTAGTGATACAAAATTTGGTGTTTGGTTTTTAGCCTTATGATAGTATTCTGCAAAAACTGACATTTAAAAAGAAAAAAAATTTTTTTCCTCATAAAAGCATATTTTTTAAACTAAAATTTGAAAACTTAAAATGATTGGCAGTACGAAAGCCAAAACTAGCAAAAATATTTTTTTTAGAGTTTTTTATGCAATTCTTCAGACTTTGTATTCAAATGATTTGTTTTATTTTTACTGAAGTTTTAAATAAATGCAATCTTTTCTAGCTTTTTGCTCGAATGAACGATTTAGCTTGGCCAGGAATTTCTTCTCAAGTGACAAATCTTTACGCTCCTGATCCTAACCTATCGGATTACAGGTAAAAAAATTACATGTAAATCAACTGCTGGTTTACAGGACATTGTTAAATCGAAAAAAAAAAAATCGTTTTTAGGGTAGATCTATATCAGTGGTCCCCAAACGTTTCGAGTAGGGGGCCGTATAGAGATTTTTTAGACCTCCTCGGGCCAAAGCTAGAGACTAAAAAAAAAACGAAGGCCTTCACTTCGATTCGATCTCAGATTTCACCATTTTTCTCCCAAAATCATAATGATCGCCAAAAAAAAGCTCTTCGCTTCAATTCGATCTCTGATTTCACTATTTTTCTCCCAAAATTTCGACATAATTCTATCCAATTGTGGCTCTGAGTGAGTGCATATATTTTTTAAAAGAGCTCCGCGGGCCGGATAAAAAGTCTTCGTGCGCCGGATTCGGCCCGCGGGCCGTAGTTTGTTGACCGCTGATCTATATAATGCTAGCAAATTAGTTTTATTCTCAGAAAAGACACTTCACAATAAAATCTTAAATCGAATCGCGCTCCATCTGCAATCCCACTCCGCTTAAAAGAAAAATCAGCAACCAGCTCAAAATATTGGTTGACCGTCAGAAAAAAGCTGAAGGTTAAAAAGAATATTAAAGTTTACGGTTAAGGTTAAGAAGAATATGAAAAAGGCTTTTATACTAATCGCTTTATTTGCAATAATACAATGTCGATAATCTCATTTTTAGAGACGCTTACGGAGATTTGTTGTCGCATTTTGCATTCACCTGCTCGTCTCGGGCATTGGCACGAAACGCGTCCAGAACGAAGCAAGCTTCAACTAACATTTATTACTTTACCAATTACCAGCCGCTTGATGGACCCGACTGTCCGACCCTTCTTGGACGAGCAAAGGTTCAATCGTTGCATTTTTAATTTTAATTTGAATGCTGTGGTGTGACACCAAACCTTCGTTCTTAAAACATCTTTCTATTTGAAGCAAAGTTGCACTTTTTAAGTAGATTATGGAGCTTTGCGACTGGTAAATCGACGAAAAACTAAGACGGGTACATAAAAGAATCTGACGTTTTAAAACTAAAAAATTTATTGAGATGGAAAATCCAATATTGTCAAAAAACCGAGAAGTTTTAAAAATCTTCAAAAGCAAGTAGATCTAAAAGTAAATTTTTCCGTATTGCGAAAAACGTTGGTCTTGGAAACTTTCTTTTATGTTGTAAATGAAAAATTTTGATTAAACTATCTTAAGAAATTATTGCACTGCATAGCCATCAGGTTCGACTTTTTGAAATTGAGATTTTTTTTCAAAGTTTATCTATTTCGTGTTTTCCTGTCGTTTGTTTAATTGTTTATTTTGCTTTTTTTTGCATAAAAATGTGGTTTGTTGTATTTGCTCACAATTGCGTTGTATTTTAAAAAGTACTCATTTACTTTATTCTATACAGGTATACAGTTTATTATACATACAATCTTTTTCAACTTTTTGTAAAAATCATTGAGTTTATTTTGAATGCGTTAAATTGAAAGAGATAATATAGATACAAGGACAGAGTAAATGGAAATATTCATTATTTTCTCAAATAAATATTTTTTAAATGTCTAGTTTTGGAAATGTTCTTTTAACACCTTTTCTTGTTTTCAACGTTCAGAATTTATGCGGATACAGTTACCACTCTTCTGAGCTATCTTATTTTTGGAGAAGCGGACCTTCAGTTGGTCAAACCTACATGGAGGAAGAAAAAAATTTTGTAAACGCATGGACAAGCTATCTCGGTCAGAGACGTCACTTTTTTTGAACGTAATTAATATTTGTTGTCGAGTGGACATGGTTTGGTGATAATGACTTGATTGAAAATTTTTTTCACCTTTAAGCCCTTTCAGCTGTTTAAGCATTTATCACTCCACAAAAACTTTACCAGCAAAATCTGTGAAATGCCATGGAGTTGGAGTTGCTACATACAGTACATAAAGTTGTTTTTAAAAGCACCCGATTATTAGCTCATAAAACTGCAGTGCTTTAATTAAACTCCATTTAATTTTAGTATAATATAAAGTGGGCATGGGACTGCTATATGGATCCACTTTTACACAGTTATTTTGCGTTGATGCTCTTGGAATCGGTTCAAAAATCAATTACGTGTTTTTTCGGCAAAAAAAACTTTTTAAAAACTTGTTATTTACAAAGAACTTTAAGTGTATACATGTTTTTAATAAAGAGCTTCAAGTATAATGTCAATATTTACAAAAGTCCAACATTCAAGAAGAATATATAACTTCTTAATAATAATTTGTGATAATGATTTTGTTATGTAAAAGTTTATAGTGAAAAATTTTTTAATT
This sequence comes from Diplosoma virens, assembly GCA_963680785.1. Taxonomy (NCBI): domain Eukaryota; kingdom Metazoa; phylum Chordata; class Ascidiacea; order Aplousobranchia; family Didemnidae; genus Diplosoma; species Diplosoma virens. The sequence goes on along the minus strand of OY796880.1, from coordinate 27,666,090 downwards.
TTAAATTGAAGCAAAATAAGTAATTCCAATAAAAACATTATACAATAAATAAATACAGACATACAGCACAAAGTTACAAAACTTTATGCCAGGTAACAGCAAGTTCAATAAATAAGCGGTCCAAAAATAAAAGAAAGTAACGGCCCCATAAAAAAATCTTGAACTTTTTTGAATAATAATTTATAAAAACCAAATCCGTTAATGTGGTGAAATGTGGTCAATCTAATAGCTTTGTTTAAAAAAGAAAATTTTTTTTCAGGAAACTTTGTTCACAGTGGTGACGTCAATGAAGGTTTGTCGCAAGCATCTCAGGAAAACTTGGGTCAGTTTCCCCTGTGGCCAAGGTACCAGTCCACATCGGTGGACTCAACGACGATTGGACCTGAAGACTGGGTTAGCTCTAAACTCATTGCTCCTAATCCTGAAATAGAACAGGAACCTTTAAATAAATATTGCTCGTTTTGGGATGAAATAGGTTACGATTTCAAGTTGTTTGGTGGAGGAAGTCAGATTTTGAAACTTTTGCAAGAAGTTAATCTCGAGAAATGAAGTTAATTAAACCAGATTTTCTTGCTTTGCATTGAGTACAAATTACAAAGAATAAACAAAATAATCCAATGAATATTTTATTTTTTTATAGAAAGCATGGACAAGTGGATTATTTCGGTTTTATGCAAGAGGCAAATTAAACTTAGATACATGAAGCTATACATTTAAAAAATTGAAATTTGTTTCAGGCTTGATTAAAATTTTTGAGTTCAAATTTTTGCGCCAAATCTTTTCTTAAACATTTTCGTTTAAATACTAAAATTTCAACTAAATGGATAGTTGCTTGATTTCATAGGCGCTTCTGCTCTAGTACAGTGGCTCTTAAAATTTTGTGGTCCGTGGCCTTCTTTTAAAGACTCTCAAACAGCCGTGGCCCAATGGTCAAAATATTGTCTCAACGACAAAAAAAAAAGAAAAAAAAGATCATCGCTTTGAAACTGTCTCTGATTTGTCAATTTCGTCCCAAAAGTCAAGAAAAGACAAAAAACGTCATCACTTTAAAATTGTTCCTAATTTGGTCAATTTTGTCCCAAAAGTAAATCGAAGTCCAAAATAAGGATCTTTTCGTGGCCCCCGTTGAAAAACCCTGCTCTTGTAAATAAAAAAAATTTTGGCACAGTTTTTTGCAGAGAAAACAATTAATGCGCATTCTAAAAAGAATCATCTTTTCTCGACATACGTAAATAGCTTTCGAAGGCTTACTTTTCTACAACAACAGCAAAAAAACAACAACTAATAATAACATGTGACAGTTATTGTGTGCTTGCAGTTAAATCAAAAAAAAAAATTTTTTTAATCAAGTTTGAAATCCACATTTACTCGAATTATGGAACAAAAAAATAAAAGCAAAGAAATGCTTGTCTCCTAAGATGTTGAAACTTGAAACATATTGTCAACAAAAACTTTAACAAATTAAATCAATGAAGCATAAAATTTGGTACGCTTAATAAAGTTCAGAATAAGAAAGTAATGCCAATATACCGCCAAACATAGTTTATTAGAGAAGGATTCAGTATCGCAAGTCATTCCATCATCAGCTGAATTAAACTAATGACATTTCGAAACGTCCTTTAATGAACTATGATTCGGATTTCGGAGTGTTTTAGTATTACATTGAATTCGAAAAATCATCAATGATTTCAACATGGGTTCTTTTTATTTTATTTCTTTAAAGAAAACTACTTTAGATTTTTTAATGTGTTGACTTTGGCCTATTACAAATCCATAAAATGCTTTGTTGCAATTCTTAGTCGTTTAATCATTAAATTTTGCAAAGACCCAATTTATTGAAAATTTACAGTACTTTTCCGTCGTTTTATTGTTTAATCCCGTCTTTAAAAAGTTTCTAAAAAACTCTAATCAAAAATGCTTTTCGTACTGTAAAACTACATCTATCGATATCTACAATCAAAAGTTTTTTTTTGTGCAGTGAGCACTAAGCATATAGATAATCGATCAAAATATTTGTTCGAAGATAACGTCAAAGTAAAATATTGTGTAACAGTTATATAACCATTTTTGTTGCATAAAAACCAGCAAGAATTTTATAAGGTTGCTATACAACAGATTTCTCCATCTGATATGTAATTAAACAAACATTTTACAAAAATCAAAGTTTGTCCTTAGCTTAAAATACAATTTGGAAGGTTTTATTGATTTAAAACCGCGCCGAAAAAACAACAAATTTTGTATCATCATTAAAGCTGCTCTCACCTGTGCAATACCTGGGAATACGCTTGACCAGAAATGAGGAACCTTTTTATTATTAGAGGCCAAATTTATATTTTGCAATAACAAAAGAGGCCGCATAAGTTGAAATATCCCAGAAAATAGCGTCATCAATTTGGATCTGTCCCGGCATTCTTCATTTTCGTCGCCAAAAAAGATCCCTAAAAAAAGTCTTCCATTATCACCGGTAGTAATTCACACATGCATTCATTCCGTTCTTTACTTAATTCTATTAATTTTTAAATTATAAAAATCTATACAGTTAAATGTTAATTAATACAAGAGCTAGCTTTTAGGGAGGCCGCACATTTCCCACTTAGGGGCTAGACGTACTTTGGCTTGTTGATTAAATTTTGTACGCCCCGGGGCATGCACGAGGTGCAGTCAAAAGTTGACCAGCCCTTGCTTCTTAACATGTCAGTTAATTGATATCGGCAGAAATTTAAAATCATTGAAGATTTACATCGTTATGATTCCGTAGAACAAAAAAAAAAAAAGATTAGAAAACTAAAGCACTTAAAACAAAAAATACCAAACTCGAGTTTCGCTGCTGCTAGTGCTTTTGGTTGATGCCTATCTTGTTGGGATTCAAACCGAGTTTATAAATTATAACAAAGAAAAACATCATTTGTCAATTAAATCGTCTAATGCAATAATTGAAATTTCTTTTATTGGTTTAGATAAATTGTTTTATTTCAATATGTTACAAAGCCCTATTAATATTATTGTTAACTACAAGGCTTTAAAAATTGTTGCACAGAATCGTGTTCATCTTTTGTGCCAATTTAAATTTTTTAAAAAAATGTTCTAAATTAACGTGGTTCCTAAAACTCAAAGATTTTTTCAAGAGAAAAAATTTTAGCCGACTTTTGAAATTTTATCAAGAATAATAATATCAAGAATTTTATCAATAAAAAAGAATTAAAGTGATTCAGACTTGTCGTTACAACATTTTTCGTCCGAGTTTATTTTTTGCCCGATTGTTGTGGCTTTTCTTTTTCTTTCTCGATAGACATGAATACTCAAAGTTTATAATTATGCATAGGACATGGAAGGGTTTTGTTTGATTTAGTGCAAAGCAAAGCCTGGTACTGCAATGAAAAGGACTTTGCAATATCGTTTTTGAAGCATTTTGACAAACACTCGATTCGCACGTTGTTTGCGGAAGAATGAGCGTGATAGAACGTTCTCGTAAAAATCTGTTTCAATTAGTTGCTTTAGTATTTTGACCAAGTCTTTCTCTATTAATTTCAATCTTGAGAATTTTTTTTGTTATAAATTAGCTGTTGAAAATTCGGATGTCGAGATCAAAATATTTTTTAGTGGAGTATAACTTCCAACACAAAAGCTATTTCCAAAATACGGACATGTTATTGACGTTCATATTACCATTATGTTACAGATTACTTCATAAATATTTATCACAAAATAATAGAATAGTTGAAAATAGTATTAGGTTTTTTATCAGTTCAAAGATGTATTGATCATTACAACAACTCTTTTGGCGAAAGATTCACAACAAGATATATTTCAATGAGCCACTTCAATAAATTGCGCAATCGCAAACTGAAAGTCATAATTCAAACGAAGCGCAATCGACAAAGTAAACAACTTCTATGATTTTGCGAGAAAAAAAATTATAAAAGCCTTTGAGATGCAGCGAGCAGACAAACAAATGCAGCTGCGGTTCTAAGTGACTGCTAGGTGTAAAATTTATTTTAAATAAGTTTTGTTTAATGCAAGATAAGCGTTGAGATTTCTTGCTGCATATTAAAAACGATGCTTAAATAAACTAGCAAATTTACTGTTTAAAACTAAAACGGATAAATTTATTCAAAGTATATGCTTAACAGGACGTAAACTACTATTTGTAAAATTAAATTTTTATGAAATATAGAGAGAGATATTGCATGAAAATTTAATTTTTGTTAATTGCGACTTAATGAAACTTCGAATCGGCAGCGTGGTTGAGTGGTTAAAAGCGCCGTAATTATGACCGGCTTGGTTCAAAACATTCTCGCACCATTCTGTTGTTTCTTAGGGAAAGACACTTTACAACACTTTCTCTGCTTGCCGGTCTTAGCAAGCAGTTCTAAATTTCTTATATCTTTACAAAAAATTTAAACCGAGAGCAATAACTCGGCATTTCCCGAAGCAGGTCGAGGTAATCGCTTTCCCTATTTATAGCGCAGCCGTCGCTTTTGGTGCGAGTCAGAAGGATAAAAAATGCAGATGAAAGATAAAAAAATGGATCAAAAGATTTATTATTTATTTTTAAATACTTGTAAATTTTTTACTAATTGTCAAAATCTTAACTGTTTTTCAAACGATCAAAAAAGTTATCTTATTAAACTTGGTTGAATACCTAGTAAATTTCGATTACCTTAGTTTAAGTTGAGAAGTTATAAAAACAATGGTCAAACTTTTAAAACGCTGTAGCGTATTAAGAGTTCTTGATGCGTATCTGCGAGCACCGCTCCAAGACAAAACAGCCACTACTGTGATACTGCCACAATTTCGTTGATAACATTGCGTCATATTTTGCCCAGCCTAGAATCAAATCTAGATCCCCCGCAAAATCCACAAATGCAGACTAACAGGAAAGAAAATTGCCGTGTATCTCCATGTATAAGACGCAGTTTTGATCTACAAAAATACCCTCTAATTTCGATTGCAACTTATACACGCGACAACGCTAAATAGACGCTGATTTAAGAAGTTTTGATGACTTTCTTTGATTCCAAGTTTTAAAGCTTTAGCTCTTTAAGGGACAATGGTCCATATGTGTACTATGATTGTGATTGCAACGTAACAAAAAGACTTTGTGAAGGCTGTCTGATTTAAATTTAAATTTAGATTCAGATGGGGGTTTTATTAAATAGTGTTCAATTTGCAATATACACTAAGAACAATTAACGGTAGTTCTTACAAGACGTAGTTAAATTTACAATAAATTCCTGTGAAATCCTGTCTGTTTTCATTGCGGTGACTAGGATAGACTCTAAAAATATGTGACTATAGAACAGGGGTTCCCAAAGTGGGGTACATTTAGACATCTCAAGGGGTACATTACTATGTCAGAGAATATCCAAGTTTAATCCGGTCTCCAGAAAAAGGTTTAAAATAGACTGAAATGCTCGGAAATTTTGAATCCAGTCGATAGCAATTACGTTTGACAGGAAAATGAAAAGGGAAGATCTTTTTTTTGTTGGCAAAAATTGGGAAATTTTGTGCTTAAAATTATCTGAAGACCTTTTTTTCTTTCTTTTTTTTTAGAGATCAAGTTAATTTTGGACAAAAATCGGGAAAATTCGAGACTAAAACTAAATGCAGACCTTTTTTTTTAGAGAAACGTCACAAAATTTTGGGGGTACATACAAACCTGTGAAAATGGCCAAAGGGTTCCGGTGAACTAAAAGTTTGGGAAGCCCTGCTATAGAAAGTCAATTAAAAACACAGGTTATACCCCCGTCTTGTACATGAACTATATGCTATTGTGCTATATCGGACTCAAAATGACGTGTGTCTAATACATGGAGATACACGGCACTTTTGGACTGTAGATTTCGTTTTCATTGCGGTTCAGTACCAGAAAGGACTTTTTAATTATGTAAACAATCTCATTTGTAACGTGCATAAAGCCGATTGTCAAGCTCCATTTTTTTCTTTGCGGGCAATAGAGAGGCATTAAACCAGGGTTTCTAAACTGGGGGTCTATAGCGATCTATACCAGAGGTCCACAGGATTTTTTTATAAAACAATGCTTTGTTATCTACATTCTACTTCATCAAAAACTATTTTTAAGATCGTAAGAACTTGCTATAAGCGCTTTATCCAAAATAGACTTAAAATTTTTCCAAAAGTTAAGTGAAGACCAAAAAAAGTTATCAACTAAAGTTCGCGTATGGTTTTTCTTTAAACCTAAATTTTTTCTAGATCTTTAATTGATTTTCAGAAAAAATTTAGACTTGGTTTTCATAGAATTTTACAAAATTAGCCCAGAAATCCATGTGTTCCAACGAGCTTAGAAATCCTGTATGAGACTGAAAAAAACGGTTGAGCAATTACGCTGATCTGTTTTTGATACGTATATCTGTTGGAATACATTTTCTATTTGGTTTTAAATTTGGCAAAATGAAGTTATAAGCAAATAACACCAAGTAAAAACTTGGAGCTTGACTTTTTTTATTTTGGTTCATTTCATGCTAGATACAATTCTTTTAATTTTTTATTTAAATAAAGTTTAATAAAATGCGATAATTTAACAGCAATCACCGGCTACTATTCTTATTTATCGATGAACTTTCCAAAACTTCAGTCAGTGCAATCATGCAAGTTTATTTTATTGCTCAGTGAATTTAAACTTTTTAAGCTGCGATGCAATCTGAATTTACTGTAAAAAGATTTTTCTGGAACTGCACCGCAACCGAATTGGCAAAACAATTGAATACAAAGTGATCAGAATAAGCGTTTTATTCTTTCTACCATAAATTTTCCTATGTTAAAGTATAGAATAAGCACATCCTATTGCACAGCTTTAACAACTTTTTTAGTCTAACTTTTTAAACTATCATGTGATGCTGTTAAAAATTTCTGTAAAATGAAATGACGCATAAGCGCATGACAACGTCATGAACCAGTGGTTGGATATAAGCAGAGTCTATCATCTAAAATTTATTTGCAGAAAAATTTTAAGTGATACTTTGGTTAAAATTTCGAAATGACTGTCAAAAAGACGCATTCTCTGTCTACTGAACCTAAAACCTATGTGCTTGTGGTGGTATCTCTTTTATCTACCATAGCTGCAGTCGTCTTTGGGATATTGAATGCATTGCAGGTTCAACGTAAGTAAAAAAACATTTTAATTAATTGGTTGTTGATCTTCAATGATTTTTAAGCTTAAGAACTGAAATTTAGATAAGACTTCTAATTTTTGTCACTTTGCAAATTAATTTTGTCGAAAATTACGAACAACTTTCTGAAGTTTTAATGAGTGAGGTGACATTTTTTTAAAAAGTGTTTGTTTCAATTTACTGCAGTATTAATTATACTGTACAGCTTCAATTTTTGTTTAAATAACCTTTTCAAAAATAAATGAATAACTATAAGCTATCAAAGCAGCAGACAACTTTAAATTATTGTAGCAGTTGCTACCTCATTCCACACCATAAAATCTTAACGTGGACAAACTAAAACATGAAAAGATATATACTAAAAAAATTTACTAAAAATCTATTCTTTTTTGTTTTAGTTTGGAAAAATCTTTTTGCAAAGAAGCTCTTAAAAAACTTTAAAAAATTAAATCTCATTATTTTGATCCTTAGAATGACGAATAAGTTTTAGGAAAACAAGCAAAGTAATAAAAAATATTTAGGCCGAAAAACTTTGAATAAATTAGCTGACCGACTAAATAATTAAATATAAAATTTTTAAATCATTTGTCTGACTCCACAAAGAAATAAATATTTGTTTTATTTTACCTGATTTGGTTATTAAAAAGCAGTCAAAATTTTTTTGATAGTTTAACCTACTGTATATAAGAACAATCATTATATTTCTTTCGAATTTTTTACATTTTTGATTGTGAATTTGAGCAAAAAGCGAAATTAAGATGTTCCCCTTATTGACAATAGCTGTGGCCTTATGTAGCATTTGTTGCACCCATCTAATCTGACTTGTTTCACAATCTTTCTACGGAAAATGTTTTGGCATTAATACCTCGTGATATATATAAAAAATAATGAACTCCTGACCTACATTGCAGCGCTTTTCCATCAATCGATTGCCAATTTAAGCGTCAAATACTTCAACGAAGTCACTCCTGCTGGATTCGTATTTGGAGTTATCTGGCCAATCATTTATCTATTTATTTTGGCTGGGAGCATTTACTTATTTGCTTCAATGTTTCTTCCTCCGAACGAAAGCCCAGTCAATCACCAACCAACGTTAACTACTGATGTAGGTGAAAGTTTTTAGTCTGTATTTAATATGTATTTCGATAAATAAACGCGTTTACATTGAAAATTTTTTAAGAAATCAAAGAACTCGCTCAAAATGTCAATTATACCAAAACTCTGCAGCCTATTTGTCAAACCACGTATTACAACTCATGGCGTGGTTTAATTTTACAAAACCCATTATTTCTTACATCAGCAGGCTATTTTTAAACAGAATTTGACAAAAGTAACGCAAAATCGTGAAACGATTATTTTATGGCTCCAATCATACTTTTAAAGATTGTTCAGAATCTATGATTTGCTTGACTCATTTCTCAGGCGATTTCTATGTTTCAACTTTTCTTTCAATTTTTTGTTTCTATGTTTCAACTTTAATGTTTTGCATGTATATTTTATTTAAATCTCTCATTTTTTGTTACTTTTCTCACACCTTGTATACGTATATTTTGTTTCAATTTTTCAAATTTAAAAATTTTGAGTAAAACTTGAAACACTTTTGAAAGGTCTAATTAAAAAACAATAAAAAAAAGTTTTAAAATCTACAAACAATTTTAATACAAACTCGAGAGCTAAAATATTTGCTAAAAAAGCCATTAAAACTTTTTGTCATTAACTTTGCAATTTCTTATTCAATTAAAAACTATTATTCCAATAGAATATTACTTCTATTTGAATAAGAAATTGAGAATGCTTTAAGTTAATAGCAAAACGTGTCAATCGTTTTTTTGCCAAATATTCAATTCGAATATAAAATTCAATGCATGTTTCAATTTTAATGAGATAATTGCGCTTATTTTATTCAGCACTATCAATGTAAAGCTCGATGTTTTAGTAGAAGTACAAAGTTTTCCATCAACATTTTCTAAGCAGAATCTTTTATAACTTTTAGTTAATAAACGAGATGGAAAGCTTTGTTTGCACAAATAACATGTTGAATAAACGTCTCCAAGATTTTGTTATGGTTTTCTATAGAAATACAAAACTTATCAAATGTTATAAGCAAAGGTGATTTTTGCATTGACATTTTAACATTAGCTGCAAACTTATTTCGCACGCATTAACCAGCCTTCTCTTATGCCAAATGCCTTCAGATAGCACAAATTTCAATTTATTTTTATATCACAAAAACATCATTTATGAGTATTAGGATCTAGCAAGATTTTGATGCAACAAATCTTCTAGCTCAGGGTTTCTTAACTTTTTTTTATGATATCGCCCTTTTTCCAGTTTTAAAAAATAATCAACCCCTTTCCTGATTAAAGCAATAATTGGCCGTACTTATTGCAAAATTAATACACAACAAATTCAAGATATTTTATTTACGCTCATAGCCTGCTGGAAGAGAAGCAGGGAGCAGTAGTCCTCTCAAGTCTCTAAAATTTGGGCAAAACGAGAATTTTTCGGGAAGCGATAGAAAATATTTGGAAAAATTAGAAGTTTTAGGGCGGAGACAAAGAAATATTTAGCAAAACAAATTTTTTTAGTTTATCGAAAATGAACACTGAATACAAAAAAAAAGTTTAAGAATTGAAGTGATGATCTTTTTTATTTTTAGAGATCATAAATGGTTTGGGGACAAAAATCGTGAAATCAAAAACAAATTCCAAGTGAAGATCTTTTTTTGCTTTTCACCTTAAATTTTGGATAAAATTTCTTTTCATGTCCATAAACTGCTAAGAAATAAAGATTCGAGCAAAAGTTACAAAATTTGGGCAAAACACTATTGCCTGGAAAAATACAAAGAACAGTATGTAATCTAAATAAAGAACGTTCAGTTGTAACAATTTTCGGACGATCTGAACGTTCTTTATTTACGTAGATTATGTCCTGTATGTTTTTTTACTTTTTTTTCGATTCTTCTAAGAGTTTTTTTCTGTAGTCTCATAGCGATATTTCTCTTGAAATTTTCTAATTGCTTCAATGCCAGAACCGTGTTAACTCATTAATTCCACGATGAACTTACGCTGTTCAATAGTCAGCTGATCCATTTTCTCGGAGTAAATCTACATTAAAAAAGGGTTCTTTTATTTGGTCACCTTGTAGGATACATAGGCAGAAAAAATTGATTTAAAAATGCTTAATGCTTATTTAAAAATTTTTTTAAAGAAATTTTTAACAGCTCTGCTGACAATTTATTGCCCTTTTTAAGAGTGATTGGTCTAGCAATTGTAAAAGTTGACTTTTAAAAACAAAAAATTTTTTTCTTCTTAAAAAAATATATTCAGATTCCAGTTATCTCGCGGAACACCTTACATTGTCTTGCGTTACACCGATTGCGGAGCACGGTCTAAGTTGAAGTGTTTGCCAAAATGTTTAATTCTTTTCAAAACGTAATAATAGTTAAAATGCTATAAAAAAAAGAATAAAACTTTCTTTATTAAACTCTCTTCGTTTCGAATCATAAAAGCTTTATATGGAGATAAAAGTCTTCAAATGATGTTCATTGTTTTTTGCAATAACTCCATTTAATTTTTAAGACATTTTTTATAAGTAATTGCAAGGACGAAAAACCCGAAGTTTGTGCATTACAACAAAAACAAAGAGTAGGCTACTGTTTTTCAGCTCTTTTTCACTCGTTATAATCAGATTATGTTTCTGCGTCTGGTAGTCTTGAACCCAAACAGAAATAAATGTAAGTTGATCTTTTAAAAAATATAAAGAGGCAATGTCGGCTTCATTTTAATTGGACAGTGAGCCAGTAACTTTTTTATAGTCGATTCCATTGTTTGATCAACAGAGCGACCGATTCAGTTGGTTATAAATCTTTTAACATGAAAACAATAACAAGCGCAACGAAAGCTATTAAAATTTTTTTTAACTTCAATCATTTGTTTAGGCTTACTTGATTTCTGCTAGTATTGGATGCTTGCTTACTGTTGTATGGCTTTTTGCATTCGACCAAGAACTTCTGATTCCTTCCTTTTTCATTCTGCTTGCTGCTGCATATTTCTTGTGGACGGCTATCAGCTCGTCGTTGTCAGTTGTGTATGAAAATTTGGAAGACCTTGAAATCAATAGTCCAAGTGAGTTGATCTCCATGATTTATAACAAGAAATTTATACTGACAAAAGCTCTTCTGTAGATATTCCTCGTATTGATTCGTTTTCAAAAGGGCGTCTTTGCAGTATAATATTTGTTGAGATGTTTTTTGAAATTTAATGCACTAAAAGACTAAACACATAGTAGTAAATTTTTCTTTCTATAATATGCTTAATTAATTACCACTAAAAATTTAGCCATGCTTCTGGTTATGAGAATACTGATTCACAATGGCCTTTGTCTTTTTGCAACTTGGGCAACAATCGCAAGTGTTGTTGGTTTTTCAATCGCTTTGATTTATATCGACAGTCCTGGAATGGATAAAGCTCAATTACGTGGTACAGTGCCTTGTTTATATTTTTATTATATTTTATTGTAATCGTAGTTTTTCTTGAATCGAATAAATCGAACATCAAGCTCACTTTTTTATCATGGTCAACGATTTCTACTTATGAGTATTGACTGGAGGACTTAGAAAAGTCTTTTTCAAGACTACTGCCGATTGTCAAGATTGCCGGGGGGCTGGGGACAGGAAGAGCAATAGTTTGTTTAGCTCAGAAGTCATAATGGGCAAATTTTTCAGACAAAAGACCTCAAACCTTTTTTTATTAAACCAAAGCTCGGGCTAGTATTTATAAGCTGTAAAACAAACAGGAAGTCTAGCAAAGTCTAGCTTTATTTAAAGACATAGAAAAATTATAATTGTTCTTTGTTTACTGCATACCAAAAATGAAATATCCTTTTCGAATGACAATAACATTACAGTGAAATCTAATGGATACAGCCACATTTCTTGAACACTTAGTGAGCGGGATTTGGTCCGCGGCAAGTAGTTTGCCTACCACTATCATTGATAAACATTGTCTTTTACCGGTTCCCTAAAAGTTAAAAAGAGATGAAGAATTACGTAAAACAAATAGCGTTACTACAACAATGTTATATTTTTATAAAAACAATGCTAATTTCAACTTTGCAAACACAATTAGTTGATGTTTAATTTAAATTTTCTGTTTTTTTTCAGGTATCGTTAGCCAAGAAGATGGTTCGACGATTGCTTTGGTTGTTTTATTTGTTTTCATAGTTGCGACATTTGTTGCGGAAAACTTTACTTACGAAAAATACTTCCGTTACGTGTTCACTATCTTTCCAGTGTTCGTTTTCGCGTTGGTTGGCATCGTTGTTCAATTAAGCAACCTTGGAGCGTATCGAAATCTACAAATCGCCTCAATCGAACTCGGAGTCAGCGTTGTTGGCTTAATAACAAGAATCGTTCTAACCATTTTTAAATTTATTCCGGCGCCGGGTGAAAAGAAAGGCGCCTCAGACAAGCTCAATCTCTTAAAAGAAGAATATTAATTGAATAAAATTGGGAATTCATAATTGCTTTTTTTGTTGGCCTTGTTTTCACTTATTCTTTGCGGTTGATTAAGCAGAAACAAACTAAAAATTAATCATTATATTTCGGTTTTAATATTTGTTACGAAATTTTAACATTGTTTTAATTCTGTATTGTACGATTTGATTTGTATCAGAAATAAAAAGAATTGCAGGTCTAGCTCAGTGTAGGTTTTCTTTTCCAACCTGATAAAAACAGCTTAAAAAATGCTTGCGTAATCCAGTTGCTTCATTTTTTCACCATCGAATTGATTTGATGTGAATGTATGACCAGGTAAGGCCTGAACACAAATTTTCCAAGCAATACCTAACTTGTTTCTTACCGGAAGGAACAATAAAAATAAAGTTATTTCTTAATCAGAATCTTACGTCGCAAATAACCTAGATCACAAAAAAGTCTTTATCAAAGTAGACAGAGAAAGCTGCAAAACCAAAAAATTAAAGAAGTTTGGGTTTTTAGCTTTTTATCATTGCACACACTTACTATCTCATCAACTAACAAAAACATCAAAACAATGTCTGGTCTTGAATGTAGGTATGTAAGATCGAGACCGTTATGTCCATTAAGAAATGAAAAGTCGAGAACACATGACCTCGAGACCAAAACCGCGTCAAAAACTTCCAGGTGGAGACCACACTTTGTTTTTAAAGCCTTCGTCACTGAAATAACTTTTTTAAAAGAAACTGGAATGAAAAAGCGATTGTATGGTGGTTCGTGCTATTTTTAGGTTGGGAAAATGCTCAAAAAAGCAAACAGCTTGTTTTATACAAATGATACTTAGCCTAGCTTTAAACTCGCAATTTAGATTTGTGTTCCATTCCACAGAATTTTATTTCTTTGCATGATCAATCATAACTTGAAAATATGCGAAATCTATATTGGCAATGATTAAAGAATAAAGCAACTAGGACTATTTTTCTTTTGATTGACAGCGTCGTCGGCAGCCTGGTCGAGTAAGTAGAAGGGGTTTTGACTCGGTCTTGATTCAATGGGTACTTTAGTCACCCAGTTTATTCGTAATACAGGTACTAGATCACTTTACTCGGGTAGGAGGTTTAACTAAGCAAATCGAAATTTTATTTATATCACAATTATGGTAATAATTATATTGATTGGTCAGTCGTCCATCGGACTACGATCAACCGTGATTATGGAATCATTGTAAAGAACCTTTTTGAAGCTTTGTGCGACTTCCTCCAGTATTTTTATATTAGGTCTACCGTCGGTTCTTTTTCAAATTATTTTGCCTTCCAGAATTAAATGCATTATTTAATTTTGTTTGTTAGTCTCGATTAATTTTCCTTTCGATTTTCAAAACTTTTGCGCCTGTGTCCATGTACAAGTCAATGCGTATTTATCTAGTGGTTTTTAAACTTTTTAGCTCGCTAACCCCTTTTGCTTGCTTGAAATAATGATAGATCTTCCTTTAATGTATGCAACAAAGAAAATCCACAAAACTTAAAAATAAAATTCAAACAAAATTGTCAACGATCAATTATTTGCTATATTTCTGACTTGGCAAATTTTTAAATCGATAAACTCTTGACAAAAACAACAAAATAATCTTTAATTCTAAAAGCACAGGATTTTGCACGGACCCCTTAAATGTTCTTCACGGACACTCATAGGGTCTGTGGACCCCTGAGTGAATGAATGAAAATGAAATGAATGAATGTCCTTTCTTTTATAATAAATCTTCAACGCCAATCCTATCTTTTCATCGTATCTCCAGCAGTTGTGTTCATCAGTCGCGGCTGGGTAGTAAAAAGCGAAGAGGGCTGCAAACAGAAATATTGAAAATTTTTTAGACAGACAGGGCAAAATTTTAAAAGGCACTCTTTAATGAAATAAAACCTGAAAAAATTACATTTTATTAAAATTATTAATTTTTTTTGCTGAAAATATTTAAAACTGCTTGCTGCACGGATATCTGAGGGTGCCGTAGCTCTGCAGCTCCTTTGGGCGTGCCCCAACTGCTCTCCATATCCACGTTTCAAAGCGCTTAAATTTTCTTTTTTGTCAGTTGTAAATGTCTATGTTTCAGATGCGGCTAAGTTATCTGTACGTTCTACTCCATAATAAGAATTCATGGCTTTGCTTTTTGAAAAAAATGTCTTAGCTGCTCCTATTCGAGTCGTATTATTCATTGCTCATAAGTCTTTTAAGAAGCCAGGAAACCAGCAATTTTTTTGATGTGTTGGCCCTTTTTATATATCTTAAACTTGGCTTCCTTTTTTAAAAATCTTTTTCTTTTTTGTCGTGGCGGTGTTGATTTTTATAGTTTTCGTGAATGTTTCCCACATTTTTAAGCATTTTTGGAGATAATTTTCTGTCTGCGAGTTTAGGCTAGAATCATCTGCATGTCTTCTGCTGTGTAATATCTTACTTTCTCCTTTAATCCTTTCACTAGCTTTTTTCCCCGGCGTTTCTACTTGTCCAACCACTGCACAGATTAATTAGAGCTTGAAAGAGGATACATATTTGTCTACACTCAACAGCCTCCTCCAGCCTAATAGGCTTCCTGCAGAGAGAATCTTTGTGACTGATTTATTTAGATAAAGTCTTGCAAACCTTTTATCTTTTCAGTGTAATCTTACTTCGTTTAGAATAAAATAGGTTATGCATGAACTTCTTGCAGTCAACTCAACAACTGCAGCCTAATAGTTTACACAAGATACATACATGTCTTTTTTCTATTCGACTTCTTATAATCTTTTTCTATTGGACTTTTTTCTATTCGATGTCTTTTTTCTATACATGTCTTTTTTCTATTCGACTTTTTTCTATTCGACTTCTTATAGTCTCTTTTAATTGTAGAGGTTTGTCGTCCTCTTTACTTGAAATTCAAGAATTATGCAAATCACATGATGTTATTCTGCTACAAGAAACATAGCTTGCTAAGCAGCAACTTCACTCTATTCATGATGATTTTCTTTTTGTTGGTACTTCTTGCATGGATCTGGAAGATGGAGTGATGACTGGTTGACCACATGGTGGCACTGCTGTTCTGTGGAGAAAATCACTCATTGCTTACCCAGTAAGTAATGTTGATAAAAGCATTGTTGGGATAAATATTAAATGTCAAAACAATTCTATAGTTATTATTAATGTTTATCTTCCGTTTAACTTTCCGTCAAATGTTGAGGCCTACTTAAAATATTTGGGTGCTCTTCAAATTTTGTGTGAAGCTCAGCAAAGCTCAAATTTATGTATTGTTGGAGATTTTAATGCCAATAAAGAAAGTACTTGTGGACAGTTCTTCAATAATTTTTGTAAGGAACAAGATTATATCATCTCTGACAGATCTATTTTACCTTCTAACACTTTTTTTATCTCTATATTTATCCTCCTGACTCGCAGGAAAGCGACGGAGGCGCTATACATAGGGTAAGCAATTACCCCAACCTGCTTCCGGAGATACCAAGATATTGCTGTCCGCTAGTAATTTAGTAGAGATATGACTGAAATTTAGAACTGCTTGTCAAGGCCACCAAGCAGGGGAAAGCGCCGTAAAGTGTCTTTCCCAAGGACACAACAGAATGGCGCAAGTGGGTTTTACTTACTTAAGTGACTCTCATCATACAACCAGCTGGCCTGATCATTGCATATCTTCTTCATCTGTTCATAAATCAATAAAAAACATTTCAGTATTATATGATTGTATTACATCAGACCATCGTCCACTATCTATTACTTTTTGCTCTAACTTATTACCTCTCTTGTTGTCAAGCGATGAGCCTACTAATCAATACACTAAATCTTGGAACTGTGCTAGTCCTGAACAGAAAAAAAGATATAATATGATCTCATCTGAACTCTTAAAAGATGTATCTTTTCCGCTGCTGCAATGCAGTGTAGAAATGCCACCTGTGATGATCACTCTCATCTTAATGAGATAATACTTTTTTACTCAGAAATTATCTCTGCTTTGACTAAAGCATCCAAAACAGCATTAAGCTATCATCAGAATACCCAGAACATTGAGGATTCTTTCGAGGCTAAAAAGAAGACCGGTGCCGTATTTATCGATCTGACAGCTGCTTATGACACTGTCTGGCACCGTGGCCTTACCTGCAAGCTGCTGAGACTACTTTCGGATAAGCACATGGTCAAAATGATCATGGAGCGTGTCCGAAATCGAAGTTTCACCCTTACTACCGGTGACAGCAAGCAAAGCAGGCTACGCCGTCTTAAAAACGGCGTTCCTCAGGGATCGGTCTTGGCTCCCCTCCTATTTAACATCTATACGTACGATCTTCCTTCCACGATTTCCAGAAAGTTTGCTTATGCTGATGATCTAGCATTGCTGCATTCTTCTGGAAACTGGAAGGACTTGGAGGGGACTCTAAGTCAAGACATGTCTACACTTTCAGCGTATCTCCAGACTTGGAGGTTGAAGCTCAGTCACACTAAGACGGTGACGGCAGCCTTTCATTTAAATAACCGAGAGGCCAAATGTGAGCTAAAGGTCTACAACAATGGTAGACTTTTACCGTTCTGTCCAACCCCTACTTATCTTGGGGTAAAACTGGACAGATCGCTCACGTTTCGTCACCATTTAGTGGCATTGCGCAAAAAACTATCCTCGCGCGTCACACTGCTGAGGCGACTCGTGGGCTCGGGATGGGGTGCTGGTGCTAAAACACTACGCATAGCCACCTTGTCTCTAGTCTACTCAACAGCTGAGTACTGTGCGCCAGTCTGGTGTCGCAGTGCTCACACTCGCCTCATTGACAGTGTCTTGAACGACGCCTTGCGCATAGTCACTGGATGCCTGCGTCCCACTCCAACGGACCACCTAACTATACTCTCAGGCATCCAGCCAGCTGAGCTTCGCCGAATGGGAGCGACACTCTCCTTGGCTTACCGTGGATCTCCGGACCCCGATCATATCTTGCATAGTCTATTAAGTGGGTCCTCAGATACTCGCCAAGTGAGACTAAGATCCAGACGCCCGTTTGCGCCAGCTGCGCGGAATCTCTTGGACAATCTTGCCAAACTTGGTATCCGCGCCTCTGAATGGACAAATCACAAATGGAACGCGGAGTACTGTGAAAATGCTTCCAGGCTCCGTGCTTTTGGGCCCGAGACCGGTGCCAGGCCTGTTGGGATGGGCTTACCCCGAGCAGCTTGGGTTAAGCTCAACCGCCTGCGGAATGGTGTTGGCCGATTCCATTCGTCCATGCACAAATGGGGTCTCTGTCCTTCACCGAATTGCGAGTGCGGCGCCTCTGAGCAAACCGCAGACCATATTCTAACAGCGTGCCCTATACATCGGGCACCACATGGAGCACGAGGTCTGACGGTTTTGGATGACGAAACTCGATGCTGGCTTAATGGCATCACTGCCAGCATCTGATCCAGGCAGTGCAGCAGCCTGGGGTAGTAAAAGGATAAACCCTCGGCCCCAATCCTGTTTGTGTCTGACCTGGAGTGGATGCCTCTTCAAACGACGACGACGACGACGAGAATACCCCTCAATATTCTCAGGTTCCAGGGTGGAACAAAAAAATAAAATCTTTACACTCAGCTGCTTGTTATGCTTTCTTAACTTGAGTGCATAATGGCCGTCCTAAGCATGGAGTTTACTTTGAAAAAAATGAAAGTTACTCGTAAAAAATTTAAGCTATCTTTAAGACACTATAGAAGATCAAGGAACAGCATAAATCGGATGCCTTAGCAACTGCTCTTCAATCAAGTTCTTCAAGAACAGCATTTTGGAAAAAAGTACGTGCAGTGTACAGAAAAGATAATAACAGCATTTCACTCTCTGTTGGCAATGCCACTGGTCAGTCTGATGTTGCAAATATGTGGAAAAGCCACTACAGTGGACTTCTAAACAGTGCTTCTGGTAAAAGTTGTGACAAAATTTTTGTTGATAACTTTCTAACCCGCCGATCCAATTTTTGCAATATAACCAACTTTCAGTGCACAGCTCCTGTGATGTGTAATTTAATTAAAAAATTACCTTTACAGAAATCTGCTGGTGCTGATAGTATTACGGCAGAACATTTACGGTATGCTCACTATTGTCTTTGTATTTATGTAAGCGTTTTGTTTAATTTATGTGTGAGTCATGGCTTTATTCCTGAAGATTGTCTTATTACTGATATAGTTCCTATTCTCAAGTGTAAAAATAAAGATGCTACTAATGTAGGTAATTACAGGCCTATAGCTGTGGCTACTACTATTTCTAAGCTTTTTGAACATTTTATATTATTTCACATAAAGCCTTTTTTGTCAACTAGTGATCACCAATTCGGGTTTAAGCGTGGTACTGGCACTGATATGTGCATCTTCTTGCTCAAGCAAATCATTTCGTCTTACCTTCAACAGGGTCGCTTTATTTTTTCAGTATTTTTAGATGCCTCTAAAGCGTTTGACCGAGTATCTCATGAACTTTTGTTTAAAAAGCTGTTACTGCGTGATGTTCCGCCGTGTTTTATACGATTGCTGCGATATTGGTATCGTCAACAGCAAATGAGAGTGAGATGGGGATCTCAACTGTCTCAATCTTTTGGATTCTCTAACGGTGTGCGACAGGGGGGAATACTTAGTCCTTATTTATTTGCTGTCTATATCGACCAACTGTCAAAAGATCTCAATCGCGTTTCTGCTGGTTGTTATATTGGAAACACTTTGGTTAACCATATCATATATGCAGATGATATATGCTGTTTCAGTCCTAGCGTTGCAGGACTTCAAGATTTACTCGCTGTGTGTGATAGCTTTTCTTATAAAAATGGTATTGTTTTTAATAGTAATAAATCCCAGTGTAGGCAGTTTCTTCCAAAATCATTTCACCTCACGAATGTCCCTATAGTCCGCTTGTGTAACAAAACGCTGAATTTTAGTAAAAAAGTTAAATGTCTTGGTGTATATTTAACCAATGCATTAACAGACGATGATGATATAAATAGACAAGTAAGATCTTTATATTGTTCCGCAAATCAATTAAAATCTGCTTTTTCACACTGTTCGTTTGATGTTAAAAACCTATTGTTTAAATCGTTTTGTACAAATTTTTATGGTTCACATCTTTGGAGTAATTACCTAAAATCAAGTTTTCACAGTATTCGTGTAGCCTACAATGACTGCTATAGGATGTTACACAACCTACCTAGATACACAAGCGCACGTGAATTTCAAGTTATAAATCATATAGAGGAAAGTATCCATACCTGAGCCGGTTCCATAATTGATCAATTAGCCTTTTTTTCCGCCTCGTTTAAATTTTTTCAACCGTAAGAACTTTAATATTTTTGTATCAAGATGGCGGTTTTGTTGTTATTGTTACGCAGTTGTGATGAAAATATTATGTGCTAGATCAGTTTGTGCAATTTTTTAATACAATTGTTGTTTTTTTTTTTTAAAGTAAACTCGATTATCTCTGAAGTTACTGCAGCTAAGAAAGCGAAAGTTTTTATGAGTATAACATAAAGCTTTACATTTTAAATCGGGTTAGATTTATAATTACTAGATCAAAGGCAGTGATAAAATCTTGAGATATGTCCATATTGAGCGCTGTTTTATAGTTGAGCCACTACACCAATCTTTAGTTGAGCCAGCTGGCTCAACTTTGGTTACTTAACATGAACTAAATGCTTAATTAAATTTAAATCGTAAACATGAAATAATTTGAACTTAGTTATATTTACATCAATTAATTTTGTCATTTTCAGTTAAAATACTATAATACTAAAACTTATTGTAACCGGAAGCCTTAGAATAATGGAAAAACGTAAAACTGATGGCGGAAGATGAAGTCAAATCCTGGAACCCCTTGCACAATTTACAATGTTGCTGGCATTGCTAAGGAAGCATACAATATTGCTTTTAGCAAAAAGAACATGGAATCAGCTTTTAAAGCAACTGGAGTCTTTCCACTTAATAGAGATATCTACACAGATGAAGATTTCTTGCCAGCTGAAGTTACTAATAGACCCGACCCTACTGTTTCTGATTGAAACACAACAAATAGAAAAAACTTTTCTTCATTCTGTTAATCCTCCAGTGACAGACCCTTTTCCAGAACAAACACAAAATCTTCAACTAGAGTACCAGCCTGTGCAAATGAGCAATACTGAAACAAATAAAATTTTAATCAACAGAACACCCATTCAAAATAAAAGAGGTTTTTCTAATCCTAATTACGTTTCTCCATTTGATATCCTGCCAGTACCAAAGGCTTTACCTCGAAAACGTTTTGCTCAACAAAAAAACAAAAAAAAAATCGCTTGTTATTACTTCGACACCAGAAAAAGAACGCCTTGCCGCAAATTTAGTTTGTTTGGGCAAGAAACCATTAAGAAGACGTAGAGAGGTTGGAAATAAAGACAAAAAGTCCAAGACCAAAAAAAAAGCAAAAAGCTTAAACACGTAAAAAAAAGGCAAAAAAATCAATTGTTTTCTCGAGTTCGTCGGAAGAATCTGTTACTATGACACTTGATGACAGTTCTGATCTTTCTGAATTTAATAATGAAAACATTTGTTGCATTTGCTCAGAATTATACTGTAAAGATGTGGAGGATTGGATTAAATGCAGTTGCATCGGTTGTTTGTATTGCAATCCTAGAAATGCTGCATGCAGCATTGTTGGTCCTTATAAAAGCTGGGCACATGAAGCTTGTACAGATGATACAACAGTTTTTAAATGCCAGTATTGTAAAAACTGACTACTATTTTATAAAGCACTCTCAATTTTTATTTGAAAGACATTGTTACTTTTTTGTGTACATACAGTAGTTGACTCTGATTGAAAATTTGTATATGTTTTTTTCTAATATTTTGAATAAAGTTTTTGGTTCTAATGTTTCTCTTATGTGATGACACGCAATACTCGACTTAATTTTATAAACTAGAGAGTGGCTCAATTAAAGTTACTGGGTGGATCAACTACGGAAATCCGACTCCATAGTTGAGCCAAATTACTAGGCAATTTTAACCCCCCGAATATACCACAAATAATTTGCCTATAATGATTCTAAAAATTTAAATCATTACCACAAAGAAGGTAGTTTATGAATATCACTTTGTTTTGATAAAAATACTACTGGTTTAAATTTTCTGGTCAAAAATGTAAATTTTGGCTCAATTGTGGATACTTTTCCTTACCTACTTTTGAAGCTCTCTTCAGAAAAACTTTGTAAAATTTTATTAATCGCTGCCCTAACTCCTCTAACTTACTTGTCACCAACATGATGAACACTTATTGCTTTTTTGATAGTCGATTTTTTACTTATTATAGGCACATGCTTTGTCATTTTTAATATTGATTGTTTTTCTAATGTATACATTTGTTTTGTCGATAATTTTATATGGACAGTACTGTTTGAAATTAGTTTTTAAATTTTTGAATTTGAATCATTCTGTGCAGTTTTTGCTGTTTTATTTTGTTTTGTTTTTTTGTTGTTGTGTTTTTTTCTTCTCTGTTATGGACCGGGAGTCTGAATTAAATAAATAAAAATAAAAATAAAAAAAGCTATTGAAATATTCTGTGGCAACTAAACTGATCCTTGGGCAGGTATTTCTCAATCTTAGCAGTTTCAAGACAACCTTCATAAATTAAAAATCAATTTAAAAAAAGTTCTATCGGGCACCTACATCTAATCTGCATTTCTCAAAGTAAGTCGGAATAATCGCTTTATGATTGGCCAAAGTTAAACGCTTCCGACGTTGTTTAACAAATCAGAAGAATTGTATTGATTTATGATGACGACCTAATATCATTGCTGTTTATGCACTAATTACGATTTTTGCCTACTATTAAGTTTGGATGTAGGCCTACAGATTTCAATATCGCAGTTCAGTAATATATACATTAGTTTGAACGTTAACTTCTAAATAGTTATCCATAGAAGCGATATATTTTGCATTTCATTATCGGTTGCTATTGACAATTTAGTAATTTTTCTTCGCACAACACAAATTAATAACAAGAAACACGCTCAACAAACTAATTTTAAACACAAGTATTTAAGTTAGCTTTTTTTAAATAAGTACTTGCAATCGCGATTTTTTAGTCTTCACATCTAATTGAATGCCAAAAACAGATCCTATCCCTGGAAAAGCACTCGCTGTATACGTATGTACTCATGCACTTGCAGGCGCTGTAAATTAAATTTTGAGTCAACGATATTAAAATACCTCGAAACTATATCATGCAAAAAGCAAGCAAGATGGACACCGGTTGAATTTGCTTTTAGAGCATTTTATTTTCTCTAATTGATAGATAGCAATGGATAACAAAAAAAATCTTAACTCAACTCAAAACAAACCAAAACTTTAACATTACATTAATGATTTCGCCACAGGCTGGTTGAATATTAAAAAAAAAGAGAAAATGCAGCAAATATGGTTCTAGATTCTCATTCAACAAAAAATTCAGAACGCAAATATTTTTGGCAACCCGAAGCTCCCGAAAAAATATCGAAATCGCTTTTTTAAACTTTCAGTTACACGAATGAGGTAAAACAACAAAAACCTTCGTCGCTAACAAAAAAACATAAAACACCATCTTTTTATTATAATTTTTGGTTAGTCAAAAAGATGGTTTTAGCAAGAATAACTAGTTTCTTTTTAAATTGTTTTGCGGGGTGGGCTGCGAAGGACTTCACCTAAACAATCAATCAATTCAATTTGCCACCAAGATTCGCTGAAATTGTTACGGTCATTACTTCGTTTGCTGCGGTGACAAAAGTAAACAATGCCGCGACTTGCTGAAAAAGCATTTAAGATGATTTCTATCTAGCAAACATCCAAGTCATCTATGCGGTCATCGTGAAGAAATTTTTGAGCTAGCTTCAAACAATAATCTTCAAGCACTTCTCTAAAGAGATTTTATCAAATGGCAGAAGGACACAAAAACGCCTATTTCTTACATCTTTATGGTAAACAACAGCAAAAGATTTCTTAGCGTAATCGTAAACAATCACTCGATTTAACGAATCAATGTAAAGTTTATCTTCAATGGCACAACTCGATCCAACTAAACCAAGATTCATCGTATCTAAGCAACTAGTTGTTAAATTGGTCCAGATGCGGTTGGTTGTGTCTAAGAATTCCACTGCTGAAAGATATTCCTCATATCGACCCATTCCACCACAAACATAAATGTTTGAGTTAAAAACTGCGCTGGCGAACGCTGCTCTAGCGGTTGTCATTGGACAAATTTCAGTACAACTTTTCTTGCGTGGGGAAAACATTGTTGTAATTTTGCAAGCTATTCTTGAAGGAATTGTGTTTTTATTTTTTAAATGGTCTTCCTCACCAGTACTTGGTTCAAACCCGCCAATTAGATAAATCTTGTCTTTCAATGTGTGAGCAGCCAAAAAAGAACGAGGAGTAAATGGGAAGAAAACGTAGTTCCAACAATTCCAATTTTTATTCCATTTTTCATACGCAGTCTTATAATAGAATAAATCTGGGTTTCCAGTCTTTGTCGATGGGCTCCAAGTATGTGTTTCCGCACTCTGTCCCCCAAAAACGTAGAGATAATCGCCAAAAAACACGGCGGCAGCACCGTAACGTGGTTCATTCATATCTGGAAGTTTAGTCATAATTTGCTTTGTAAATTTAAAAACATTTCTAGAAGCAATTACTCTTGGACCATCGTAATCTTTTCCTCCACACAAAATTGACATAGGATATCTCGTAGCAATTGCACAACCATCTTTGATATTTACACTATCTAAATTTATTAAATCATGGGAATAAGTTGTTTTCAATTTAGTTTCAACATCGTATACATTTATTGGTTGTTTGGATGATAAAAACTGAAGGAACAAATTTGGTTTTATAGTACTAACACGCTGTGTTTTTATTCCAACATATTCAGAAACAGAAGCAAAGAATGCAGGGGAAAGTCTTTTATAAGCCAAACTTTGGGACTCGACAAATTCACAAACAAGCTCATGTTGAAAAATGCGATCCCAGACTACATCCAATGGAACACACTGAAGCCGAAGAAGTTTAAATAAACTCGGAAAATACACACGCCTCGTTTCAGAATCATGATATATCCATTTTACAATAAAATCAAAAACGCGTATTTCACTGGAAATCTTTAATTTATCAGAATCTAAAATTTGAGAGACTTCATCGTATGTAAACTTCATGATAAGTTGCGCAAGTAAAAGCTTATTTTCAAAATGCTTTTCTAGCCAGATTTGAAGAACATCTGACAGCCTTCTTATTTGCAATACTGATGATTCACGGTATAAAACAACAAAGTTTTCGACTGTCAGTAAAATTTGTTCATTGTATATCCAGTCTAACATTAAAGGGAATGTATTAGCATTGATGCCTTTTAGTTCAACTTTTTTCTCGTATTTCTCCTGCATTTCAACAGTGAACATTTCATTGAAATAATCGGAGCAAGATGCCAAGACACATTTGTGAGCAGGAAACTCCTCATCATCAACAACCAATATGATGTCACAATAACTTCCATTTGATGTTTGTTTTGACAAAGTCTTTAATACCTCCTTTTTTCCTGTCAGTGTCCAATGATCATCCCAATCTGTTGATGTTTTATCCATTCAATAGTATTCTAATTTAACTAGCTAAAACGATAATCTAAATAAAAAAATTTCAGTTATTTAAATGAATTTTATTTAGAAAAATTTCTGTAAAAATACCCGTATCAGGAGACCACTCACAATCTTTATTCACGGCAGTGGGACCCAGAATGGCGACCAAGGTAGAAAAGATCTCGATTTTATTTCCACTTTTGCAGACACACTAAAATATTTTACTACTATTTTTTCTGCTTGGAGTTGCTTAAACTGCAGTGACATCACTTATAAAATCAAATTAAAAATTTGATTGAAGTGAATAAGAGGTTATTTACATTTTCACAAGAGAGGAAAAATGGTGGACATAATAATTGTAATTTTGATGATTTTTGTGAGGGTAACCACTACGAGCAGCAAAATTTTTTGTTTGCATGTTGCCGTGTTGCCGATTTCTATTAACGTTATTTTCCATTTAACTTTATTTTTTAATTCGACGAGCCAATGTTATAAACCAAGTTTATATTTCAAAAATTATCTTAATTTATTTTTTTCCCTAATTTCTTATAAAAAAAATAGTTAATGTGTGTTTTTTATGCGAAAAATGCTGGAATATAACTAACTGTAGAATAAAATTTAATTGAATTTTTCAGTTTTTGGCGGTTAGTTTTTGTTTATTGTTGGTTTTTAAACTAGAAAAACATAAAATTATGTAGCATAGAATTTATAACATAATATTTGAAATCATCCATTACACCGCTGGCAGCAGAAAATCAGAAAATACTTAAGTGGTAACACATGCAGCTAATGTGCAAAGCGTTCCAGAATCCTTTTGATGTTATTTTCTTCTTTTTCTCGTTTGGAGAAAAAAGGTTTTCAAAGTCATGTTGTTGATCATGACAAGGAAGCCTACCTAAAACGTGTTACAATAAAGTCAAAAGTGTAATCCAGCACTTTTTAAATTTAACAAATTAAAAAATTATTTTTGTGTAGAACACAGTAATATTTGGTTTAATCCGGAATATCGGCAAAACGAAACCAGCGATTAAAAAAGTGCTTTCAAATCAAGCATCGATTGTCTGTTCAATGCGTCTAAAATTTATGTCGCATTAGTAACTGTCCAACAAATTGCTGAAAATACTTGGACAATCATCAGAAAAAAATATGAGGAAAAATATCTACACAAATGATAAAGCACTACTGTGTCTAATAATATGGGCGATTATTTTGACAAAAGGCACAACTGGACTTCTTTATTCCAATGACGCTGATAAATACCTAAATTCATTGAAGCACAAACCAACATTATACTTGTTCGTACACAAGCGCAAGATAGGGCCGCAGCATAGCTTAAAAATTGTAAAAAATCATTCTTATGCAGAAGCCAAGAAAAGAGTCCTGATCTTAACCCTTAATAATTATTTTGGCTTAACCCAATAATTTTAGAAACATCGTTCAAGCACTTATATAGTAATTAAAAATTATTTGTTTCTTGCATAGTTAAGCTCTTATGTCTCAAACTGTTGAGATATGTGAAGTAAAGATCAAAAAGGTGTGACGGAGTCGAAAAACTGGCTCATCCTAGTCCAGCTACTCACAAACGCGTCTCACGACCGGCACTAAACTTTATGGTTTTACAGTATTTTTATCCATCAAAGCGATATTGATACACTAGTCGGAAAGCGTTTTTCTATAAAACAATTCACCTAAATTAAACTTATCGCCTAAACACATTACCCACACACTTACCGACGATATTAAGCCAGCAAGAGAAGTAAAAAGTTAACAAAACTACCTAATTACTACCAGAAATAGTCTCTAAAGTGACTAATAATTGTTAGTGGCAAAATCAATTCTGGAATTCTGCTATTAAAATCCTATCTCTATTCCATCACTCACCGTATATCACCAGTTCCAAAAGCAAAAAGCAAAGGAGACTCTCGTACAATCCAAAGTGGCAAGCAGTTATCGCCCAATACAACGTGGCATCACTTGATGCTAAACAGCCACGCGAAAAGGCATAAAAAAGCAGCGCTGATTATTCAGCGCAAGAACAAAATGGTTGGAAACCCGTTAGAGATTACCAACGTGGCAAACATTTACGCACAACATAACAAAAGGTCTTGTTCGTTAGTGAAATCCATTTTTGTTGTTTCGGGGTTTAAAGACTTTTTTTGGTCTTCACTTCAATGAGTCTATGTGTTTTTTAAAATATGTCCCTTAGACCTATGCCAGGAGCTGCGACCACAAAATTGGTGAGCACTAAAAAATCGCTTTGCATATCTTAAGCTTGTATTAATCAAATAAAAATCGCTCAGTAAAAGTACGGCCCACCTAAAAAACCTTTGTGGCCCATTGGTGGCCCGCGCAACACCGGCTAAGAATAACTGGTTTAGCTGAAAATGAGTTAAAAAAACAACATACCGGTAGTTTAGTTTTTCTGGAAAATCGCGCTACTCAATAAACTTTCAGACCCCATTGTGATCAATGAAAAGCGTTTAGTATACCTCGCGCCCACTAGCGCACTGATGTACAATTTAAAATATCAACTAGTAATAATCATTTTTGTGAACATACAATTCTTTTTTCAGTTGTTTTTTGGGGGTTAATAGAATATGTATATTTTAACAACAGCAACAAAAACTATTTTTTTCAACGACAGGCTTTCTTTGAACATACAGTATTATAGTCTGAGAAATAGTTGTTATGACCAAGTTAAACACGTAGAAGTAATTTTATTAAAGCTTTGCAACTTTTACTAGTAACACCTGAAATTTCCAACAAAAATTTACAATTGAACTAAAACTTACATTTTTTAAAAACTTATGGTTTCTTAACAGTAGGCAAAACCGACTTCTATTTGCACACTACTAATCTTAAACCTAGAATGAGATTTTTGTTTGAAACACGAAAAACGTGAATGTCACTCAAGGGTTTAACAAATTTACGACAGAAGCAACCTTAAATTATATTGACAAATATAACAAAGGTTTGAACCTTACAGCAGAACCGTCGATCATTGAATATTTTAATGCGTCACGTTTGCTGACCTTGGCGTTGATTTTTGTTACACTAACTTCACTGGAACTAGTTATATTTTAGAAAGATCTCTTTTTTAACATTAATGAATATTTTATGAATACTGTTGTGAAAACTTTCAAGAAATATCATAACTTGATATATCGTCGCTCCTATGCTATAGTTACGGAAGTGACTTTTTATTAATTTTAAGTTTTATAACTGAAGCAAAGTTTCGTTTAATAATCATATTTTGCACTATCTTTGGTAGAAATATTCGGAGTATTTTTTTATTGATTGCTACTTTTTCATGTTCGCGTATCTTTTTTAAACTACTCTTAAATGTTGATTGAATAAAAAATTTTGCCAATTTACAAAAAATTTTTTAATTTAAAATTCATAAACTCTTCTGGTATAAATCAGAGGTCAGTTTAGTTTCAATAAATACAATAAAAAGCGTAATACATATTATTTAAGGCACAACCTGTATGTGACGTTTCTTCCGGTACATTGGGCGGACTTCTTCAGGCATAATAAGAACATACATGCTAAAAAACTTTGGGTGCTTTGGCAACACTAAAAATAATTATTCCGGCTTAAAGTACGGTGCTGCAAAGAAAAGAAAACTTTTTTTTAGATTCTAAATTATAAGATAGAATTAGTCAAAATTAATAAAAATTAAGGCTGACTGTAAAAATAATCTTTCTGAAATAGTAGACTAGAGTAAAAATTAATTGTAAAAGAGACCTAAACTTGACAAAAGATTCGTGGCAAATTTTCCGGAACAAAAAGGGAAATGGTGAATATCAAATTCACATTGATTCCCGAGGTCAGCATTAGAATCTATGGTTGACCCTGACCATAGACTTCTAAATAGTAGTATCTGGACTGGAAATAAACTTTTCGCAGCGACCAACATGAGGCCTACGATAAAGACAATCTCATCTCGTTCATAAAACAAAATCTAGTACCGCATATTTCATAATTCTGAGATAAAAATTGTTAACCGCTACTTGCTTTTTAAATATTTTTGTAAATTATTAAATGCGATTTCTTAAATGTTAATTAAAAAAGCTGAGTTCGAATCTTTAAGTGGTCAAATATGCTAACTACATATATAATTAAATTTTCCACTCTTACCCTCAAAATTTACTTTTCGGTGACACAACAAAGTAAAATACTGTAGAATAATTTTATTAAATGAACAGAATGTGAAGATTTAGTTGGTTCAGTCGAAGCAAAGTTACATGCTAATATGCATTTAACTACAGTGACTGAGTGACGCAGCTCACTTTATCAAAATATTTCACAGACTACTGACTGAAAAATCCATACTAATTAAACATTATTAAAAATAATTTAGATGCAATAGATCTTTAGATACAATAGATACATAATTTTGTTAATTTTTTTCTTTTATTATTTTTTTTTCAAAATAGTGTGCACAACTTGTCTTTTTTGTTTTTGTTGTTTGTTGTTGTTGCTTTTTTGGTACTGTATTTTATTTTTTAACTGATACGTTTTCCGCTCTGAGACCATATGATTTTAAAAATCTCACCGTATAGAGCGGTGTACAAAAACATTGTTACTATTATTATTATTATTAAAGTATTTTTTTTGAGTTTTAGCTTTCAAATTTTTGACCGGATAAATTCTGACTATGTCTTGGTATCCGCTCGAAAGTGACTAGACCAGTGATGGCAAAACTATGACACGCGTGTCACTAGTGACATGCGAAGAGATTTTGTCTGACACGTTAGTGAAAAGTTAACAGGAAGTTTTAGGTGATCTCTAATACGAGCAGTGGTGGATTTTGGGCGAGGCGAGTGAGGCAGTTGCCTCGCGCCCCCCATAAAAAGACCGCATATAGTTTCATTTTGCTGCATATGTTTTTTTAGAGATCATTATGAAGTTGGAACGAAAAGTGAGAAATACGAGATCGACTCGAAGTGAAGACCTTTTTTTTAGAGACACGATGATTTTGGGAAAAAAAGGAAAATACGAGTTCAAAGACCTTTTTTTTAGAGAACACTAATTTTTGGGAATCCTTGCCTCGGGCTTTTAACTTTGGATATCCGTCACTGTATACGAGCATTATGATGCGTTGTGATAATAATTAACTCCGATGCCATGTTAATTGATGATAGCACTTTAGTTTACAATAATAATAAAAAATATAAATATGCCTAAAATTAAAAAATTGTTATTTAAAAGTGACACGCGATGAGAAAAAAATACAAAAAAATTCCTTTTGACACACCAACTGAAAAGTCTTGGCATTACTGGACTAGACCAAGTAGCACAAAGCTGTGTTGCAATTTCGCAGTTATCTGTCAGACCTAAGATATGACTCCCAGTACCTTCAATACGTTTAGAAAGATAAATTTCAACGATCGTAACAATTATATTCCGATCAAATGCATTTAGTTGTGAATATTGCATTTGTAAATATCTTTCGTCATTTAGTCCAATTCTTTTATCTAAATTCATTGTAATTTTTCCAAATTTTTTATCGAAGGCAGCATAATGACTTGCTTCTCAAGTAACCTTTCGTACGCTTTTGCACTTGTGGCAAAAACAACGTACGACATCATCAGTAATTCCGATGAATATCTTTTCTACTTCTTGCAGGTAAAAATTAGTTGAAATTGTTCTATCACAAACTGGATGAAAGGTCTGATTTGGTCATTTTTGGTTAAAAGAAAAAATTTGTTCAGCAATCTGTTTATATTTGATAGAAAATTTTTGGTCTTTTTCGTTTCGCTTTCTTTTTCATTTTTTGCCAGCGCCATCAAATTTTTAATTTGTGGAATCAGAGTTATTTTATTGTCGGAAATAATGTGATAGTAAGAAGATGGTGGCATCACTTGCTGTTTTTGGTGATTGGTCACTTTTAGATCAGCATTTATAAATATTAAAGCTTCAAAGGAAAGAGGTTGTTGTGTTGATAAGTGGAACAAATTAACTCCCACATCAGTTTGACGCAGCAAATATTCTTGGTGGCGAATTTCTTTAAAAATTTTTTCAAGAAGATCATTAAAATTTTCAATTTTATTGGCATTTAAAAAAGTATCGCATTGTTCCTACAGCCTGGCTGCTGCATTTTCATGTCGAGAAGAACATGAAGCGACACCTGAACGAGCGGGGATGCTTTTAAAAGTATAATAGGCAGGCAAATTGTTAAAAATAGAAGGATATGCATTGTCTTTCAACCTTCTTTATTCCAATTTTATTGTTCCTCTTTTTCTTTTGCGTCTGTCCTGTTGATCAGCAGAATCAAAAACCAAGTCTTCTACCTTAAAATGAAGGGAACAAATTCTGGCATTCTTTAATGGATTGAAATTTTTTTGCAATTCATTTCAACCCAATGCTTAAGAAGTTTTTATCATTAAATGAAAAAGTATGAAATGGAATATTGGAAACCTTCTTTTCTTTGGCATAACCAGAGCGACAGTTAATGGCTGTACATTTGTCAACCATTGTGCATGAATATGCCTATTTTCAAACCAATAGCAACAATAGAAAAAATCAAAATGAAGTTAAAAACCCAGATTAACGCTAACAAATAATAATGATATTAATGGTAAACTACTAATAACAACTGTAATATTTTTGCAAAAATTGAGTTAGATTATCAAATAAGAATATTTGACGCAGTTTTTACATTAAACAAACTCTGTGTCAACGTTATAACAATGAAAAAATACTTTTGCGTTATTTTTACGTTGTAACACTTGAATATTACTTGAAAAAAAACTTTTCCTACCTAATTTCTAGTTTTGAATAGTTTTGAATCCTACCTATTCTCTAGTTTTGAATTTAATAGAACATGATAGTTTTGAATAGTAATGCTTCTGTAATATCCTTTACGGTTAACTGGAATACTGTACAAATAGAATGATGTTTCACTTGATTTTTAACTATTGTTGTGAAAACACAAGTTTACTTTTAACAGCATTTTATTTCACTCAATTATTTTTCTCTGTTGGAACTCTCCATACATTAAATGACTTAGCTGCTGCAGCTGCTTTCTAAATTGCGATTGTTTGCATTTGCTTTGTTGGTCGACGGCTGTTGCAAACGCGCTTTCTTTTCTCTAGGCCTCCCGTTGGTCGGCGATAGCTGTGATTTTCGCTTCGTTTCCAGTCCAGATACTACTATTTAGAAGTCCATGCCCTGACTAATATTGGATCGTTGGTGGCCCTGAAGAATTGAGATTGTTTGGCTTATCAAAACAAAGTTTCAACAGCTTGACAAACGAAATAAAGCACACAACAAGCGACGCAGATTAAACGGTGGTAGGCCTAAATGTTAGAATTTTCTTGTATTTTGTTTTTGTTGTGTACGTCGTTCGTATTTGTTTGTTCCTTTTCGTTTGTTTATTTATTTAAATTTATTTGGCAACACTAAAAGATTATTATAAATTCAATAGCGCTCTTTGTTTTGGTTCTTTTTCACCGTTTAGAATACCTGAAATTACAGTCGTTATTTGCCGGTTCGAAAATTTATTGGTGAGTTAATGTTTTATTTGTTTCGATTTGGATAACTTTAAATGTAATTGTGTCTGCCTTATAAATGTTGTGTATGTTGTGTTTTTTCGTTTAATTTATGCCGTGCCTTTAATTTAAAATAGAAAACCATTGCAAACCGTTACAAGGCATTGTACACGTGCATGTTGTTCAACCGAAGAACTGAAGCAGCGACGTATTTTTGAATTCTACGGCAAAGCCACGACTCTTCAACGGAACGTTGGAAGAGTCACAACACTAAACGCTTAAATTTTAAATTCTGTGAGAAAAAATATTGTCGAAATTTGTTGTGTTTAAATGCGTGCTTGACAATATGCAAATTGTGCAAACAAACGAGCACGTGACCCTGCTAAACCTCGGCTGAATCAAGGAAATACCTTTTGGTGTTTGAGATGTGCTTCCATCCAACTGAGGGTCACGTGAGGAGAGAAATTTTTCGAAAAAATCAATATCGAATAGATATTAGGCTAAAGCGGTAATGAAAAATATATTGAATAGAGAAAAAACAAGCAATTTTTGACAAAAATCCGAATTAAACTATAAGTATTTTTTTAACTTTGTTAAATAACTTAGTGCAGGCAGGCCCATCCAGGATCCAAAACGGGGGAGCACATCTGGAAAAACAGGAATCGGAGCCGAAAAACGAGGTGACGACAAAAAAAGGTCTTTCATTCTTTTTTTTATAAGTGAAGAGGCTTTTTTAGTTTTCACCTGGATTTCCTGTTCCAATTTTAGTTTTTGACCTGAACCCATTATACACCAGTTGACCAGAACAGTTCTTCTTGGCCAACTAACGTAGGTCCTGCTAAGTGTATAAATCAGTGTGGTCCAACTGCCGCACCGTGTGACGATTTTGGCACGAAAGCGAAATGCCCTTCTTTTCTAAGCTTCAATGGCATAAAAGACTGCATGTACAAATATTGCATAAGTTTAGACTTACAGGCTTGGTAAAATAGAGACTCTAAGTTTAGTCTTATGTTTGTGCAATAAGGCATTGATATGTGTACTTAAAAACTATTTATTGTTGAATGTATTCCTTTGCTTGCTAGCTGTTACCAACCTAGCTGAGCAGAATTTCTGGGTAGATTAGGTAGTCAGTTTCGGAGTTAAAATGTGGCTATATGGCTGTTCTCTATGTTTAAAAGTACATATATGAGTTGCAAATTCTCGCTTTCTCGGCAAAATTAAATAACGGCCCGATAAAATTAAATTGGATCACTTTGATATAAATTAGAGAAAATTAAGTTCTATGGCAGAAAAAAATAAAAGATTGGGTGTGGAGCACAAAAAACTTTGAGGCTTTGACCACCTATTGTTTTTTTCCGTGGAGACGGG
This sequence comes from Diplosoma virens, assembly GCA_963680785.1. NCBI lineage: Eukaryota > Metazoa > Chordata > Ascidiacea > Aplousobranchia > Didemnidae > Diplosoma > Diplosoma virens. Next base: position 27,632,027 of record OY796880.1, on the reverse strand, counting down.
CCTAGCGCAAGAATGCGCAACTTTTTTACTGTTGTCCGCCGCATTAAAGTTAATTTTAACTAATGGTTGCTAGTAAGTTACAATAAAGGAATAAAATTATGCTTAGGGTGTATACCAAGGTAGTTCAAGTTCTTCACTCTTGCGGGCCTGAGCCGGCTACAAATTGTTCCAAATCATGGTGTTCTCTAAAAAAAGGTCTTCACTTGGAATCGGTCTCCGATTTTCCTATTTTCGTCCCAAAATCATGGTGCTCTCTAAAAAAAATTCTTCACTTGGAATCGGTCTCGGATGTTTGAAAATTTCCGAATGATATGGCAACTTTAGACTCTGTCCCGTAAGCTCGCTATGCCTTGTTATAGAAGGCTGCCGCTGCTTATGATTGACAAGCCTTGAACTTTGTAAAATTGTTCAGCAACCACAGAAAATTACAGTTAGGGCCGCGGTCTGGACCACCCTGGTCTCTACAATAGCGCATACGAAATGTCACAATTTTTTAAGTATCCAATTGATTAAAAGAACAATTCGTAAATTATTGTATTACAGTGAGCGTCTTTTATTATTGCTATCTTTGGCTAATCATAATTATACGAGGTACAGTAACCGCTCGTATTAATTGCATGTGCTGATTTTTGTTATATAGAGTGGTTTTATAGAAGTTTTCCCGTCGAAAGATATTCTAATAAAATTAAATGATTTAAATGCTTGAGAGTAACTGCTTTCATTTTTTTATCTGCCACCGTCAGAATTCCACAGTATTATGATTTCTTGGATCTTGAATGCTCACAGATAAACTTACAAAATCAGTCAGTTTAACAGCTTACAAAAATGTACAGTCGACGGTTGTTTTAACTGTAATAAAGGTAAACCAAAGCAACATGGTTAAAACTGCTTCAACAAAGAGAGAAATTAAAGTAAGTTAAGTTTGCAATGAGTTAGTGCGTGAAGTTTGTGCAGGGCCGTATTATTATCCAAGTCAAGGCTGCAGACAGTCGTAACAGCAGCCGGTTGTACGCCTTTGATTAATAATGCTACCCCTTTTAATTGTTGCAGGCCTAGTTTTTTTATGATTAGCCTACATGTTTTGACGAGTCTCAATTCAAACTTTTCGTTTTGATGTAGGTTATATCTTACATTAATAAACTTAAGAGTGTTTAAACGCCACTAAAAATTTTTCATTTGAGGAGTGGGTCCGGCAGTAGAAAGTTCTTCTAGTTCGGACGCCGGGTTTTGAACTACTTTTAGTTTCCCCTTAATGATTTGTGGTACTTCAAGCCTACACACCGCGACAAGATGGTAATCCAGCGTGGAGACTATAGGACTATAGGGATTCTCCCCACATGCCAAAAATTCCATGCCGCTCCACAAGACATAGACCATATAATACACCACTGTCCTAATACATCTCCGCCAAAAGGATACGCAACGATCCACGAGGCAGAAATAGATTCTATTAACTGGCTAGAAGACACTGGCTTGGAGGTGTGAAAGAAGATCGGCCATACGAGACTAATATTAAAAATTTTGGAGGTTTTTAGGCGTATAAGCTGCAAGTTTAAAAGGAATCTAATAATTCCATACACACACCATAGCCTACAAAAAAGTTTTAAAATCTTGTCACTGGAGTAAAATACTCATTCAAACATGACATCAAACATAAAATTACATAAAATTCGTCTGTGCTTTTGGGGTTTACAAAATCTTTAACCTTATTGAGAATATGTTGAGTTGGCTTTACAATTAAAACTTGCGGATAAACAGATTTAGTTTTTAATTCTTAAAAACTTGTACCAAAAATGGTTTCACTTTAAAATTTTTTGGGTATGCAACTTTTTGTCAATTTTTTCAATATTTCAGTTGACGTCCATAATTACATAGCTTATTTTGCCGAGATGCTTCAAACATAAACATACATATTTTCGGGGCAATAAAGCCAGTTGCTATCCTGTTCACCAGCAAAAAACTTTAAAACAATCTGATTTTTCAGGCGCTGAGTATGTTTTTAGAAGGACAAAATGCAACAATAAAATGTTTTTTGGCCTAAAAAGTAGTTATTTTACGTACAAATAGTTATTTCAAAGAGTTGTAGACCAGATTCAACCGTAAAATGGTTGTTTATTGGGTAGAATTTATTATTTCACGCATAAAAGCTGTAAATTGATTTTTTTAGCATCAAAAAGATTTTCATGTAAATAACAAAACTAACTTAAAAATTTAAATGAAAATATCTAATTAAACACTATAACTGTTTAGATTATAAACTTGACAAGCACGCAAACTAAAAATATTCAATTAAGCTACAATTTAACAATTTTTTAACGATCAAAGAGAAAATCAGTTTAATTGGGATAGGATTTAAAAATGCAACAAAAATCTTTTGAAAACTGAAATTCAAAGCGTTCTGTTAAAAAATCCCCAAGTGGGACTCATTTCCGCCCGTGTTTATTTTGATGAGTTGTTTGCCCGGAGCATCTTAATAGTTGTTTAGATTGGCTTCCAATGCAAGAAGTCAGTTTAATTTGGGTAGGATTTATTAACAGCACAAAATTCTTTAGAAAATTAAAATTCAAAGCTTTCTACTGGGAAATTTCCGAGTAGGAATCATTGCTGGCCGTGTTCATTTTGATAAGTTGTTTACGAAGAGTATCTTAATAGTTGTTTGGATTGGCCCCCAACGCAAGAAGTCAGTTTAATTTGAGTAGGATTTCTAAAAAAAAGAAATTCTTTAGAAAATTGAAATTCAAAGCGTTCTACTGGGAAACCTTTAAGTGGGACTTGTTGCCGGTCGTATTTATTTTGATGATTTGTTCACCCAGAGCATCTTGAAAGTTGTTTGGTTTGGGTCTTAAAGCTAAAAAGCAATTTATTGTGAATGTAAAAAAATCTAAGTTTTAGTTTTTTGTTGTTTGGAAGCTTTGTTTTGGTTTCGATTCGATTTTTAGTTCCGTCATTTAGCAGAATTCTGCCAGAATAATAGTGGTACAATTATGGGATTAATAATAAGCTTATAAAGCAGTGGTTCCCAACTGGAGAGGAATTTCTCCCCGGAATTTTACAATTTAAAGGGAAGAATTTTACAAATTCTATTTTGTAAAATTCTTCCCTTTAAACTGGTGCTTAAACTGTGCTTGCTTTATTTTTTCTGTTTGCAGTTTATTTCAAATCCAATATTAGGTCGCTAGTCAATGTTAGTAGTACTACAAGTGGCAATGCAAAATTCATTGTTACTGTCACAAGTTAATAACCAAGCAATCTTTTAATACCAGGAATTGCTTTTCTTAAATGTAATCCTTGTTTAGTATATTTAGTTGAACGTGTTTATATATTTAGCTTTGGCAAAATAATGGCCGCTCTCTGTACAAGTTATCCAAAAATTTTTAAAACATGTTTGTTAGTCAATCTTTTACCCGCAATCTCACTTGCCTCTTTTATTTTGACAAATAAACTGGTCGTTCTATGAATCTGATAATGTACTGAAACTTTACCGGTGAACCTTGGTATTTTTATTTTATCTATCTTAGTATCTACAAAACAAACCCATTTGACTAATTTGAATATAAATTCTTTGTGGGCCATTGTTGGAAATGTTTTGCCCCGCATTTTCGTTCAAACATTATGTAGAAAAAAACCTGGCTTTTTCAAGAAATATCCATTGGTGCATATATATAGCACCTGCCTGATTGTAATATTTTGAGTTTCAAGTGGGGAAAAGGGAATTGGCATTTGGTACTGTTTATTTCTGTGAGGAAATCATTTATTTGTTTGAGTCAAGAGTATTATAGTTGATTCATGTTTAAGGAGTGAAGTAAAGATTTTGTGAAAATTGCCAAATTGATTTAGAAAAAAATTGGATTTCTTTTACTATCGGCCGTCACCTTCATTTTTAAAACTTTTTTCTTCTCTCGTTTCTAAAACGCTCTCTCGTTTTCGCTACTCTCACTCACTTTTCTCTTTTCTTTCTCTTTTAACTAAATGATAATCGGTCATAAAACCAAGCCAAACTTTGTAATAAAAACACTTTAAACATTTTGTTTATATTTTTTATCACATTATTTTAAATTAGTAAACATCGACAACGTGATTTTAAACCAAAATATTCAATTTAAATGCAGTTTTCGTTTTGATTTGTGCGACGACTTAAAACAGATAATAATCGGTGATTTGGGCAAGCTAAGCTTTGTAAAATAAAATACTTCAAACGTCTTTTGTTATATTTTTTATCACATTATTTTAAAGTAGTAAATATCGACAACGTGATTTTAAACCAAAATATTCAATTTAAATGCAGTTTTCATTTTGATTTGTACGACGGCTTACAGTAAAAAAGATATTTAAACAGTGATACTTGAGCGACGGCTTGGAGTAAAAGAGATATTAATGGGTCATACAACCAAGCCAAACTTTGTAATAAAAACACTTTAAACATTTTGTTTATATTTTTATCACATTATTTTAAATTAGTAAACATCGACAACGTGATTTTAAACCAAAATATTCAATTTAAATGCAGATTTCATTTTGATTTGTGCGACGGCTTACAGTAAAACAGATGATAATCAGTGATTTGGGCAAGCTAAACTTTGTTAAATAAAATACTTCAAACGTCTTTTTTATATTTTTTATCACATTATATAAAATTAGTAAACATGGACAACGTGATTTTAGACCAAACTATTCAATTTCAATGCAGTTTTCGTTTTGATTTGTACGACGGCTTACAGTAAAACAGATGATAATCAGTGATTTGGGCAAGCTAAGCTTTAAATATTTCACTGCCACAAAAAGAATTTTTCAATTATTGAAATGAAACTACGCGATGTAATAATAAATAAAGAACATTGGAAAGAAAATAATTTAATTAAAAAAACACTTGAGAAAAACAATACTACTTTATATAATTGTTACTGTTGGTCGTGGAACATATCTGGGCATCGATCAAAGCATGAAGCACAAATTTATAAGCAGTAATACGTAGAAGAGCCACATATTTGACACTGATATCATCATTTGTTTTTTTTTTTTGCATTTTCTGGCCTGGTCCAATTTTATTATCATAGCAGATATAACAACGTTTCCTAAAATTAGACTTTGAAGCGCATTTTCTAGGTGTAAATGTTACAACACTACAGTCACTCGCACGGAAATGACTTTCTCCCAAGATCAATTTCGTTGAACATCAAACTGTAAGCCAGTCAAAGGCCTTCTTTCAACGTGTAGTTAAATTAGGGCTGGCAAGAGGTTGGATTGTTTTGATGGAAACAGATCAAGACCGTATACGTTCGTTTCTTTTCATATTAAGGGTAAGGGTGAAACTTCGATTTTGGACAAGCTCCATAATCATTCTAACCATGTGCTTATCCGGAAGTAGTCTCAGCAGCTTGTGCCCAGATGGTAGGTGCTTTCTCGCAGCCTGGGCCGTGAGTAAGTTTGTTCATTGGTATTAAAGATGACAGACCGAAACCGAATTTACCAAAACGAAAGGGTATCCACCCATTCCGATGTTCAGTGTGGGTCTGCTAATCGGCAAACGTCCTTTTCAGGACGGGGCAATGCCAGGATAAAACTGCCCTTTTCAGGGCACATGGCACAGGTGCGGTGACCATGCACAATTTTTTGTGCATGTTATAACGTAAATCGTTTAGTTGCTGTCTCAATATTTGCAACCTTTGCTCTATTTTGTCTTCAATTATTATCAATTGTTTCTTTTGGGTGCAAATAAAAACAAACTACTACTACAACTACACATTGCCAATAAGTTCCGAAGACCCACTATTCTTCAGCTGAACATCGAAGGCCTCACTGCAAGCAAGATAAACGTTTTTCATCACCTCGCTATTCAGTCTGAGGCACTCGTCATCCTACTGCAGGAGACCCACTGCACTGATGCGGAGAAGTTGGTACTTCCAAACTACCAACTAGCTGGGTCTTCTTTAAGCAGGAAGCATGGCCTTGCCACGTTTGTCCACAAGCGACTGAGGTACACGCTTTTGGACCAATCTCCACCGACATCGGAGATCGAGTGGTTGTGTGTGCACGTTGATGGCTATAAAATAGTCAACGTCTACAAACCACCGTCAACACGATTGCAAACCCTGGATCTCCCAGTGTTTCCTTACCGCTGTCTTTACACTGGCGATTTTAACTGTCGTCATGGTGACTGGGGTTACGATGACAAAAGTCCGGACGGTGAATGCTTGGCTGGCTGGGCAAGTATTAATTGTCTTGTTCTCTTATATAATTCCAAGGACGCTGCCAGTTTTTATTCCGGCCGCTGGAACACTGGCACTAGGTAAAGCTCTGGGACCTGATTCCATCTGCTCAGAGCTTATACTGCATTCTGGAGCTGCTTTGAAGTCCTGGTTATGTGACTTCCTTTCTTCCTGTTTGCGTCGACTTAAAATTCCCAAGATCTGGAGAAGAGCGCTTCTGGTCGCGATCCCAAAACCGGCAAAGCCTCTAGGCGACCCAAAAAGTTATCGACCGATATCTCTGCTCTGTGTCCCCTACAAGATCCTCGAGAGGTTATCTACGCCCGCGTTGAACCATTAATCGATTGTGCACAATATGCGCAAATTGATAACTTTAGATGAAAGAAAGTCATCACTTTATTATTAGAGTTGACGTTGAAATTTTTAGGTTTTTTTGTCAGTTAAATGAAACTTTAGGTAACGGAAAGCGTTGAAAATTTAGCTCTTATCTATTTAAGATGTTCTGGTGATTTTTGGAACTTTTTAAAGTGTACCGCAGGATCGAAAAAGTAGCCGAGGACAGCTCAGGAGTACCACTTTTAGGCAAAACAATTGTCGCTACTACATGTAGTTGTCAAAGGTCAGATGGCTGGATGTTTGAAAAAGGTCGTAAGTGGTCCGTTTGAAAGAGATGGAGGCATCAGTGACTACGCGCAAAGCCTCATTCAAGACCATATATATAAACCAAGTACTACGACAGCAAATGCGACTCCAATACTCAGCTGTTGAATAACTAAAAATAAGAGAGCTGTATCTTATGTTTTGCAACAAATCAAAATGAAAACTGCATTTAAATTGAATATTTTGGTTCAAAATCACGTTATTAATGTTTAGTAATTTAATATAATGTGATAAAAATTAGAAAAAAGACGTTTGAAGTATTTTATTTAGCAAAGCTTAACTTGCGCAGATCACCGATTATCATCTGTTTTACTGTAAGCCGTCGCACAAATCAAAATGAAATCTGCATTTAAATTGAATATTTTGGTTTAAAATCACGTTGTCGATGTTTAGTAATTTAATATAATGCGATAAAAAATATAACAAAAACGTTTGAAGTATTTTATTTAACAAAGCTTAGCTTGCCCAAATCACTGATTATCATCTGTTTTACTGTAAGCCGTCGTACAAATCAAAACGAAAACTGCATTGAAATTGAATATTTTGGTCTAAAATCACGTTGTCAATATTTACTAATTTAATATAATGTGATAAAAAATATAACAAAAACGTTTGAAGTATTTTATTTAACAAAGTTTAGCTTGCCCGGATCACCGATTATCATCTGTTTTACTGTAAGCCGTCGCATAAATCAAAATGAAAACTGCATTGAAATTGAATATTTTAGCCTAAAATCACGTTGTCCATGTTTATTAATTTAATATAATGTGATAAAAAATATACAAAAGACGTTTGAAGTGTTGTATTTAACAAAGCTTAGCTTGCCCAGATCACCGATTATCATCTGTTTTACTGTAAGCCGTCGCACAAATCAAAACGAAAACTGCATTTAAATTGAATATTTTGGTCTAAAATCACGTTGCCCATGTTTATTAATTTAAAATAATGTGATAAAAAATATAACAAAAACGTTTGAAGTATTTTATTTAACAAAGATTAGCTTGCCCAAATCACCGATTATCATCTGTTTCACTGTAAGCCGTCGCACAAATCGAAACTAAAACTGCACTTAAATTGAATATTTTGGTTTAAAATCACGTTGTCCATGTTTACTAATTTAATATAATGTGATAAAAAATATACAAAAGACGTTTGAAGTATTGTATTTAACAAAGCTTAGCTTGCCCAAATCACTGATTATCATCTGTTTTACTGTAAGCCGTCGTACAAATCAAAACGAAAACTGCATTGAAATTGAATATTTTGGTCTAAAATCACGTTGTCAATATTTACTAATTTAATATAATGTGATAAAAAATATAACAAAAACGTTTGAAGTATTTTATTTAACAAAGTTTAGCTTGCCCGGATCACCGATTATCATCTGTTTTACTGTAAGCCGTCGCATAAATCAAAATGAAAACTGCATTGAAATTGAATATTTTAGCCTAAAATCACGTTGTCCATGTTTATTAATTTAATATAATGTGATAAAAAATATACAAAAGACGTTTGAAGTGTTGTATTTAACAAAGCTTAGCTTGCCCAGATCACCGATTATCATCTGTTTTACTGTAAGCCGTCGCACAAATCAAAACGAAAACTGCATTGAAATTGAATATTTTGGTCTAAAATCACGTTGTCCATGTTTATTAATTTAAAATAATGTGATAAAAAATATAACAAAAACGTTTGAAGTATTTTATTTAACAAAGATTAGCTTGCCCAAATCACCGATTATCATCTGTTTTACTGTAAGCCGTCGCACAAATCGAAACTAAAACTGCATTGAAATTGAATATTTTGGTTTAAAATCACGTTGTCCATGTTTACTAATTTAATATAATGTGATAAAAAATATAAAAAAGACGTTTGAAGTATTGTATTTAACAAAGCTTAGCTTGCCCAAATCACTGATTATCATCTGTTTTACTGTAAGCCGTAGCACAAATCAAAACGAAAACTGCATTGAAATTGAATATTTTGGTTTAAAATCATCTTGTCGATGTTTACTAATTTAATATAATGCGATAAAAAATATAACAAAAACGTTTGAAGTATTTTATTTAACAAAGCTTAGCTTGCCCAGATAACCGATTATCATCTGTTTTACTGTAAGCCGTCGCATAAATCAAAATGAAAACTGCATTGAAATTGAATATTTTGGTCTAAAATCACGTTGTCCATGTTTATTAATTTAATATAATGTGATAAAAAATATAAAAAAGACGTTTGAAGTATTGTATTTAACAAAGTTTAGCTTGCCCGGATCACCGATTATCTGTTTTACTGTAAGCCGTCGCATAAATCAAAATGAAAACTGCATTGAAATTGAATATTTTGGTTTAAAATCACGTTGTCCATCTTTACTAATTTAATATAATGTGATAAAAAATATAAAAAAGACGTTTGAAGTATTTTATTTAACAAAGTTTAGCTTGCCCAGATCACCGATTATCATCTGTTTTACTGTAAGCCGTCGCATAATTCAAAATGAAAACTGCATTGAAATTGAATATTTTGGTTTTAAATCACGTTGCCCATGTTTATTAATTTAAAATAATGTGATAAAAAATATAACAAAAACGTTTGAAGTATTTTATTTAACAAAGATTAACTTGCCCAGATCACCGATTATCATCTGTTTCACTGTCAAGCTGTCGCACAAATCGAAACTAAAACTGCATTTAAATTGAATATTTTGGTTTAAAACCACGTTGTCGATGTTTACTAATTTAATATAATGTGATAAAAAATATAAAAAAGACGTTTGAAGTATTTTATTTAACAAAGCTTAGCTTGCCCAAATCACTGATTATCATCTGTTTTACTGTAAGCCGTCGTACAAATCAAAACAAAAACTGCATTTAAATTGAATATTTTGGTCTAAAATCACGTTGTCAATATTTACTAATTTAATATAATGTGATAAAAAATATAAAAAAGACGTTTGAAGTATTGTATTTAACAAAGTTTAGCTTGCCCAAATCACTGATTATCATCTGTTTTACTGTAAGCCGTCGTACAAATCAAAACGAAAACTGCATTGAAATTGAATATTTTGGTCTAAAATCACGTTGTCCATGTTTACTAATTTTATATAATGTGATAAAAAATATACAAAAGACGTTTGAAGTATTGTATTTAACAAAGTTTAGCTTGCCCAAATCACTGATTATCATCTGTTTTACTGTAAGCCGTCGCACAAATCAAAATTAAAACTGCATTGAAATTGAATATTTTGGTTTAAAATCACGTTGTCGATGTTTACTAATTTAAAATAATGTGATAAAAAATATAAACAAAATGTTTAAAATGTTTTTATTACAAAGTTTGGCTTGGTTGTATGACCCATTAATATCTCTTTTACTCCAAGCCGTCGCTCAAGTATCACTGTTTAAATATCTTTTTTACTGTAAGCCGTCGTACAAATCAAAACGAAATCTGCATTGAAATTGAATATTTTGGTTTAAAACCACGTTGTCCATCTTTACTAATTTAATATAATATGATAAAAAATATAAAAAAGACGTTTGAAGTATTGTATTTAACAAAGCTTAGCTTGCCCAGATCACCGGTTATCATCTGTTTTACTGTAAGCCGTCGGACAAATCAAAACGAAAACTGCATTTAAATTGAATATTTTGGTTTTAAATCACGTTGTCGATGTTTACTAATTTAAAATAATGTGATAAAAAATATAAACAAAATGTTTAAAATGTTTTTATTACAAAGTTTGGCTTGGTTTTATGACCGATTATCATTTAGTTAAAAGAGAAAGAAAAGAGAAAAGTGAGTGAGAGTAGCGAAAACGAGAGAAGAAAAAGTTTTAAAAATAAAGGTGACGGCCGATAGTACAAAAGATCCAAAAAATTTTGTCATTTTTAGCACTAGTGTGCACCTTCTATAAATAAACTTTTGACATCTGTAGTAACTTTGGAGCAAGTTAAGAATTCGCCCTCGCTGTTTAGAACTCTTTTTTTAATTTTTGAATTCTCTCGTTTTCAATCGCTTTTCTCTCTCTCGTACACTCTCTCTCTCGTTCTTTCTCACTCTTTCTCAGTCTTTCTCCCTCTCCTCTCTGTTGCTCTTTACAAGAAATGAAATTGTAGAGCTGGGCGAATGCTTTACAAGATGAAAATAATCGCGGTTGGGCGAATAATTTACAAGGAATACAATTCGTTTTTTTCGAACGACATAATCTTATCCATAGGCGATTACTTTGCAAGAAACAAGAAATAAATTAATATGATTCTAAAAAAGTTGTTATTTTTTGTTTTTGAAAAAAACAGTTTATCGTTTAGCCTGCTTTACAAGAAACAATTACAAACTATAGTTGGGCGAAATAAAATATAACCATTTTTTGTTTAAAAATTAAAATTTTATCAATAATAAAGTTATAAACTCGTTTTTAAGCCTTCAATCTCAATGATGTAAAAAATTGGCGAATTCTTTACAAGAAGTAAGAGCTGGGCGAATGCTTTACAAGATGAAAATTAACGCGGTTGGGCGAATAATTTACAAGGAATACATTTCGTTTTTTTCGAACGACATAATCTTATCCATAAGCGATTACTTTGCAAGAAACAAGAAATAAATTAATATGATTCTAAAAAAGTTGTTATATTTTGTTTTTGAAAAAAACAAAGTTAATCGTTTAGCCTACTTTACAAGAAACAATTAAAAACTATAGTTGGGCGAAATAAAATATTACCATTTTTTGTTTAAAAATTAAAATTTTATCAATCATAAAGTTATAAACTCGTTTTTAAGCCTTCAATCTCAATGGTGTTAAAAATTGGCGAATTCTTTACAAGAAGTACGAGCTGGGCGAATGCTTTACAAGATGAAAATTAACGCGGTTGGGCGAATAATTTAAAAGGAATACATTTCGTTTTTTCGAACGACATAATCTTATCCATAAGCGATTACTTTGCAAGAAACAAGAAATAAATTAATATGATGCTAAAAAAGTTGTTATATTTTGTTTTTGAAAAAAACAAAGTTAATCGCTTAGCCTACTTTACAAGAAACAATTACAAACTATAGTTGGGCTAAGTAAAATAATAATTTTTTTTAATTTTTTTTAATTTTTTTAATTTAATTTATCAATAATAAAGTTATAAACTCGTTTTTAAGCCTTCATTCTCGATGGTGTTAAAAATTGGCGAATTCTTTACAAGAAGTAAGAGCTGGGCGAATGCTTTACAACAGTGTTTCTCAAACTTTTGTACACCAGAGCGCACCTATGAAACAACCAAAACTTTGAGGCGCACCATTGTTATTTATATAGCAAAATTAGTGATGAACTTTAGAAATAGGAAAATTATAAAGAATTTACTTGAAATAACCATTTTTATTTTAGAACAATACATTTTACATTCAAATATCTTAATGGGAAACATGAGATTGGTGAGATTTTACAATTTTGTGAATATTTGGCCTTATATGCGATAAACATACTCTCATCTCTTCATCTATGCATTTAAGATTTGATCTATTTTTACATTTAATGTTAGTTAGCACAGAAAATCCTTGTTCACAGAGATACGATGTGGAAAACTGCAATAAAACAGTCAAAGCTTTCCTAGCTATTGAAGGGTATTCTCCTTTGATTGAAATCCAAAACTGCTCGATGGATGTCTCTTTATGCTTGATCTTTAAGCCTCGATCAGTAGATATAGCAGCCAGCTCCTCCTCTTCTATTAACGAAAAGCCAGCATCATAAGTTGAAATGTCAATGAAAGGGTTGCGAATCCAATCGTATTGCTCGATATTTATTGATGGAAAATAATAATCCATTTTATCTTCCAAAATCGTTAAATGATCCACTATTAATGGGATTAAACCATCTGAATTGTCTTTTCCAACCAAAGGGAACATTTCTAAACACCCTGAACCGGCTTTTCTTTTCCAAATAGCTAGTTTTTTCTGGAATGCTTTAATTTTGTCGGTAGATGAGAGAAGATTTTCATTCCCATTTTGCATGGACAAATTCAGATTATTAAAATGCTGAAACATATCAGTCAGATATCTCAGCTTTGAAACCCAATACTCATTTTTCAAGAGTCCACAAAATTTACTTTTATTTTCTTTCTCAAAAAATGCCAATAGTTCTTGATGAAGTTCAAGCACTCGACAAAGCACCCTACCTCTTGATAACCATCTTACTTCTGTATGCAATAGTAAGCGTGTGTGCTGTGAATCCATGTTTTCACAAAGTAGCTCAAATACACGAGCTTTTACTGGTCTAGTCTTAATAAAATTCACCATTTCCACAACTTGATCAAAAACTTCTTTCAATTTAGTACCCAGTGTTTTTGCCATCAGGACCTCTCTATGTAAGAAACAATGAGTTGTTATGATGTTGGGATGTTGTTGCTTCACAAACGATGCAAGACCTTTAATAGAACCCACCATTGATGGGGCTCCATTAGTACAAACCCCAACACACGACTTCCAGGATAAATTCCATTTCTTAAAATAGTCATTTAATATATAAAAAATATCTTCACCTCTAGTAGTGGTAGGCATTTCTTTGCAACAAAGATACTGATTTACTATATTGTCTGCATCAATAAAGCGAATAAAGGTGAGTAGTTGTGCTTTATTGGTTATGTCGGTTGATTCATCAACTTGGAGAGCAAAGTATGAATCCTGAAGTTTATTAATGCAAACATTTTTTTCAATATTGTTAGACAGTTCCAGAATGCGCCTATGAACAGTATCATTTGATAAAAGAATTTTGCTTATTTGTTTTTCTGCATCGTCTCCTAACATAGTCTTAACCATCTTTTTGCAAGCAGGCAAAATTAAAGATTCAGCAAGAGTATGTGACTTCATTTTAATAGCTATCATTTCTGATACTTCATAAGAAGCAATTTGAGCTTTCTCAGATACCGTTGCTCTACTTTTGAAACCAACAGCTTGCTTTGTTTGATTTTCAAGTAATCTTTTGAAATAAGATACATCTTTGTCTTGAAGACTGCGATGTAATGTTTGAAAATGCTTACTTAATTTACTAGGAACCATTGCCTCATTTGTCATTTTGCACCCACAAACCAAACACAATGGCTGAGGCTGATTTTCATCTCCAGTCCACGTGAAACCATAACTTAAATAACTTTTGTCATATTTACGATTTGGTCTGCTCTTTTTTTTCTTAGCTGGAGGTTTTATGCCACTTAGAGTAGCTTCATTAACAGAAGAAAGTTCTTCACTGGTACGTTTCTTGCTTAGAAATCTATCCATTGTATGGGCAATTCAATTTTTTTAATGATAGATAAGAAATTAAAAAAAACACTATATTTCACTGAGTGTATCGAACGAGAGCTGTAAAAAATAATACATTTTTAACTGGAAGGCAAATTCATTAAAGTCTTAACCAGGGGTGGGCAAAGTTGTTCAAAGAAAGAGCCGCTTGCGGAAAACCATAAACAGCAGCGAGCCGCAAAATTGTGCAATATATTTAGTATTATATTAAAACATATACTTGTTTTACCACTCTAAAATACATCGATAAATGAAAACAATATTAATAAATGTTAGAAATTTAGAAGGAATTTAGTTATAATCGAAATGTTTTCTTGGGGAAACTCCAAGAACTTTACCCTCTCTCGACTCAAAAAACAAAAACTCAATAATCCTGTTCAATGTATTTCATGCAATTCAGTAAATACCAGCTACAAAACACAAACTGCCACTCCAAAGCGGTCAAAAGGGGTGTTTTTACTAAACAGTTTTTTCCGGCAGTTCTTCTTCCAAACACCAAAACACAATAATAATCACTGTTCTAAAGTTCTTTCTTATATCACTTCCTAGGCGTAACTTCAAAGTCTCAGTTCAAACGCGTAACTTCAAAGTACCTTTCAAATTCAAACTCCCGAGACAACATAATAAAAGTGCATTGAAGTTGTAAAGTGGAATGGCGCCACGAACAGAATTTTTAATTATCTTAATTAATTAAATGAAGTGAACAATGAAACAAACACTACGCAGGTCAATGCTTTAACAATAAAGTATAATCTTAATTTTTTTGTAATATTACGATTCAATACAAGACCCACAAAATTTATGTCGGCGAGCCGCAATTTGCCCACCGTGGGTCTTAACTGACTTGGATACAACATTCATGATGTCTAAAGTATATCAAAGTCATATGATTTTTTAAAAATATAATCAGATAAAGATTAAATTTTCTGTGATCAAAAGCGCACTTGGCCACCTTCTAGAGCGCACCAGTGTGCTCTTGCACACCATTTGAGAACCACTGCTTTACAAGATGAAAATAATCGCGGTTGGGCGAATAATTTACAAGGAATACATTTCGTTTTTTCGAACGACATAATCTTATCAATCAGAAAATACTTTGCAAAAAACAATAAATATATTAATATGATGCTAAAAAAGTTGTTATATTTTGTTTTTGAAAAAAACAAAGTTTATCGCTTAGCCTACTTTAAAATAAACAAGTAAAATCTATAATTGGGCTAAGTAAAACAATAATTTTTTTTAAATTTTTTTAATTTATTTTATCAATAATAAAGTTATAAACTCGTTTTTAAGCCTTCATTCTCGATGGTGTTAAAAATTGGCGAATTCTTTATAAGAAGTACGAGCTGGGCGAATGCTTTACAAGATGAAAATAATCGCGGTTGGGCGAATAATTTACAAGGAATACAATTCGTTTTTTTCGAACGACGTAAATCGAACGACGTAAATCGAAATGACATAATCTTATCCATAAGCGATTACTTTGCAAGAAACAACAAACAAATTAATATGATGCTAAAAAAGTTATTATTTTTTGATTTTGAAAAAAACAAAGTTAATCGCTTAGCTCACGTTACAAGTAACAAATAAAAACTATTATTCTTGAGAAGCATGTGGTTGCAAAGATCATGGAGCGTGTTCGAATGGAAAATTATACAATTGCTACTGCTTACAACAAACAATGTCGGCTTCGACGTGTAAAGTAGTGCGCTTATCAAGGATCGATCTTGGTTTCTCTTTTTTTACCATTTATACGTACAACCTGCCTTACGACTTTCACAAAAATTGCTAATGTAGACGCTCTTGCATTGTTGCACTCTTCTGAAAACTGGAACAAGTTTGAGGGACTTTAAGTTAAGACATGATTGCAATTTTAAGGTATCTCCAGACTTTGAGGTTGATGCTCAGTCACGTTAAGACGATGACCCGCTTTTCATGTAAATAACCAAGAGGCCACACGTGAGCTGGGAGTCTACAATACCAATATAACTTTGTTATTTGCTAACCTTATTTTATCTTGAGGTGAAACTTGATAGATCGCTCACGTTCCATCACTATTTTAGAGGCGTTGCGCATGGAACTATTTTCGTGTGTCATGCTGTTGAAGCAACTTGTAGGCTCAGGATCGGGCAATGGTGCCCAAAACACTGCCCACAGCTGCCCTATCTTTTGTCTATTCAACAGCTGACAAGTAGCAGAGCACTGCAATAGATGCTGACTGTGGTTTATTCATTGGGTATCAAATACCAGCCTAAAAGACTAAAATCTAAATGCGTGTTTTGTGTGCTGTGCAAAAATTGCTTAACAATCTTGCCAAATTAGCATCCGTGCGACTCAGTAGATAAATCATAGATCGGATATGGAGTAATATGAGAGTACATTACAAATTCGTGCTTTTATTACCAGCACATAACCGATACCCCGCTCGTACGAAACAGCGTTTCCAAAACGGGTAGGGACTATTTGATAAAACGGTTTTGGCGCGGCCGTTTTAGCGCAGCCTTTTTCGCGCCAGTGTATTTGAAACTAGCAGGAAGGTTTGAATAAAACAGTATAATCAATCACCCTAACCCTAACCTAACCGCTAAACCCTAAACCCTAAAATTTTCAAGATTTTACGAATAAGAAAACGACACACTGCCACAATGGCTGGCGCCTAAACGGCCGAGCCAAAAAGGCTTCGCCAAATAGTCCCGTCCCGTTCCAAAACAGCTTGGGTTATGCTTAAATCCATGCGGACGGGCCTAGGACAACTTGCCGCAACCCAAATAACGAGTCCACTGCGGCTAGATGGACTTGCTTGCAAATTTTGTTTTCGGACTTCCAAGCCAAGTTACTTCATGCCAATTTTCGGCGCAAATAAAATAATCGCCACTACCTGCATGTCCCTGATGCGCTGATGTGGTAACAACTACTTTTCCATCCATTTATTGGTTTTAGTCGAAAGTATACAAAACCTACTTTATACTAAACGCTAAAATGCTATACGTAAATGAATAAAAGTTTTATACGTATGTATGAAAAATCTTTGTTTTATATGCTAGACTTTTTTTGATATTTCTGCATAATAACATCAGTTTTAACAACGAACAACAATATTTTATTTATCAAAAAAATTTATTCCAAACAAAAATTGTAACACAAAAAAGGTAGATTTACAGTGAATATTGTCCTGTAATTGCTTGCAATATATCGGGCAATACTCTCTCTTTGGTTCTATTTCTCCTCCACAAAAATTTGTCAATGTATGAAGCAAGAAAAGTTCGTCGACATCCTTGCATTCTTCTAAGTTTTCCCTTAAATTGTCCCTACATACAGTATTATCAATAATATTTGTGTGGATACCTTGAGGATCCACAAAATGCCGACGGTGATTAACAGTTTTGTGCGTGTATCCTAATGCAGTGCTTTTGAAACTTTTTTCACTACGGCACACTAATAAATTCTGAGTTTGCCTGCGGCACCTTACTTCATAAAGGCGAAAGCCTACTTAATACACTCTTCAAGTTTACATACAGAAATTATATTCAATATATGATAGCAGCAATACCTAATGAAAGGGTGTGCCCACAAAATTGTTTTGATACTGGCAGTGGTGGATATAGGTTGAGGCGAATGAAACATTTGCCTCGGGCCCCCCTTGAAAATACCGCATATAGTTTCATTTGCTGTATATGTTTTTTAGAGAACACTATGATTTTGAAAGATAGATAGCGAAATTAGAGATTAAATCAAAGTGAAGACCTTTTTTTTTAGAGATCACTATGATTTTGGGAAAATAAGGGAAACACGAGATCCAAACCTTTTTCTTTTAGAGAACACCAATTTTTGGAAATCCTTCCCTCGAGTCCCAACTTTGAAAATCCCAAAAAACAAACAACTTTATGCAAATGACCTCTTTCCTTTTACATTTTTACTGAAGCAGCCCATATTTAAGATTTTTAACAATACTAAAATTACATAAAAAACATAAATCCTCTGTAGACCAAGACTCTATGGCTTTCTGTTTATACACGAAAATTTTGCGGCACACTTTAATCTTTTCCGCGGCATACAGTTTGAGAAACACTGTCCTAATGCTAAAAATAAAACAAATTATCATTTTACTGTTCATGTTTATATAAACTTATAAGAGCATTAAGATGCTTCATCTACTGAGTCGCACGGATGCTAATTTGGCAAGATTGTTAAGCAATTTTTGCACAGCACACAAAACACGCATTTAGATTTTAGTCTTTTAGGCTGGTATTTGATACCCAATGAATAAACCACAGTCAGCATCTATTGCAGTGCTCTGCTACTTGTCAGCTGTTGAATAGACAAAAGATAGGGCAGCTGTGGGCAGTGTTTTGGGCACCATTGCCCGATCCTGAGCCTACAAGTTGCTTCAACAGCATGACACACGAAAATAGTTCCATGCGCAACGCCTCTAAAATAGTGATGGAACGTGAGCGATCTATCAAGTTTCACCTCAAGATAAAATAAGGTTAGCAAATAACAAAGTTATATTGGTATTGTAGACTCCCAGCTCACGTGTGGCCTCTTGGTTATTTACATGAAAAGCGGGTCATCGTCTTAACGTGACTGAGCATCAACCTCAAAGTCTGGAGATACCTTAAAATTGCAATCATGTCTTAACTTAAAGTCCCTCAAACTTGTTCCAGTTTTCAGAAGAGTGCAACAATGCAAGAGCGTCTACATTAGCAATTTTTGTGAAAGTCGTAAGGCAGGTTGTACGTATAAATGGTAAAAAAAGAGAAACCAAGATCGATCCTTGATAAGCGCACTACTTTACACGTCGAAGTCGACATTGTTTGTTGTAAGCAGTGGTAGGGACATTCCATATCAACTCACATCCCTCTTTTGCCGACCATCTCCGATTTTTTTGAAATTTGGAATGTTTGTAGGTTTGGAAGAGAAAATGTCTCACACCAAATTTCAAGTTTCTAAATTAAATAGTTTTTGATATACAGAGGTTGAAAATTAGACACAAAATCGCAGCTTGAACGCCCCTGATCGAGCAAAAGTGGCCCTCCTGGCTTTATTTTTTGTTCGATTTCAAAGATGTTAATATCATTGGAAAGCTCTTTTCAGCGGCTTTGTAAAGATATTCATATCACAAATGTATGTATATAAATAAAAAAGTTATTTTTTGTCGTGATCTTGTGACCTTGACCTCGCATGACCCCAAAACCCCAACTCTAGACAAAAAAATTTTTTCAATATTTTTGTTCCTCACATAAAGGACTATAAGCATGCCAAAACTCAAACTGGGATCTCTATGGACTTTCAAAATATTTTTTAATTAGAAAAAAATTAACAAAAAACTTACGAAAATGATTTATTTAAAAATATCAACAAAGTTGCGAAAATATTTACTGCGTAAATATCAACAAATTTGCATCATTAGGCACAACTGTTCAATAAAATGCAAATATCTTAAAAACCCATTGAGATCCCACTTTGATTTTTGGCATGCTTATAGTTCTCTATATTACGAACAAAAATACTGAAAAATTTTTTTTGTCTAGAGTTGGGGTTTTGGGGTCATGCGAGGTCAAGGTCACAAGATAACGACAAAAAATAACTTTTTTATTTATATACATACATTTGGATATAAATTCCATTGTAAAGCTGCTGAAAAGAACTTTCCAATGATATTAACATTTTTGAAATTGAACAAAAAATAAAGCCAAAAGGGCCACTTTTGCTTGATCATGGGCGTTCAAGCTGCAATTTTGTGCCTAATTTTCTACCTTTATATATCAAAAACTATTTGATTTAGAAATTTGAAATTTGGTATGAGACATTTTCTCATCCAAACCTACAAACATTACAAATTTCTTCAAAATCGGAGATGGTCGGCAAAAAAATGTCATAAAGCACGTGAGTTGACATGGAATGTCCCAGTAATTGTGTAACTTTCCTTTCGAACAAGCTCCATGATTTTGCAACCACATGCTTATCAAGGATAATAATTTTATTTGTTACTTGTAACTTAGGCTAAGCGATTAACTTTGTTTTTTTCAAAATCAAAAAATAATAACTTTTTTAGCATCACATTAATTTGTTTGTTGTTTTTTGCAAAGTACGTATTTCCTGATTGATAAGATTATGTTGTTTGAAAAAACGAAATGTATTCCTTGTAAATTATTTGCCCAACCGCGATTATTTTCATCTTGTAAAGCATTCGCCCAGCTCGTACTTCTTGTTAAGAACTCGCCAATTTTTAACATCATCGAGAATGAAGGCTTAAAAACGAGTTTATAACTTTATTATTGATAAATTAAATTAAAAAAATAAAAACAAGTATTATTTTACTTAGCCCAATTATAGTTTGTAATTGTTTCTTGTAAAGTAGGCTAAACGATAAACTTTGTTTTTTTCAAAATCAAAATATAACAACTTTTTTAGCATCATATTAATTTATTTCTTGTTTCTTGCAAAGTAATCGCTTATGGATAAGATTATATCGTTGGAAATAAGCGAATTGTATTCCTTGTAAATTATTCGCCCAACCGCGATTATTTTCATCTTGTAATGTAAAGCATTCGTCCAGCTCTTACTTCTTGTAAAGAATTCGCCAATTTTTAACACCATCGAGAAAGAAGGCTTAAAAACGAGTTTATAATTTTACTATTGATAAATTAAATTAAAAAAATAAAAACAAGTATTATTTTACTTAGCCCAATTATAGTTTTTACTTGTTTCTTGTAAAGTAGGCTAAACGATAAACTTTGTTTTTTTCAAAATCAAAATATAATAACTTTTTTAGCATCACATTAATATAATTGTTGTTTCTTGCAAAGTATTTTCTGATTGATAAGTTTATGTCGTTCGAAAAAAGCGAATTGTATTCCTTGTAAATTATTCGCCCAACCGCGATTATTTTCATCTTGTAAAGCATTCGCCCAGCTCTTACTTCTTGTAAAGAATTCGCCAATTTTTAACACCATCGAGAATGAAGGCTTGAAAACGAGTTTATAACTTTATTATTGATAAATTAAATTAAAAAAATTAAAAAAAAGTATTATTTTACTTAGCCCAACTATAGTTTTTAATTGTTTCTTGTAAAGTAGGCTAAGCGATTAACTTTGTTTTTTTCAAAATCAAAATATAACAACTTTTTTAGCATCATATTAATTTATTTATTGTTTCTTGCAAAGAATTTGCTGATTGTTAAGATTATGTCATTTGAAAAAACGAAATGTATTTTTTGTAAATTATTCGCCCAACCGCGATTATTTTCATCTTGTAAAGCATTCGCCCAGCTCTTACTTCTTGTAAAGAATTCGCCAATTTTTAACACCATTGAGATTGAAGGCTTAAAAACGAGTTTATAACTTTATTATTGATAAATTAAATTAAAAAAATAAAAACAAGTATTATTTTACTTAGCCCAATTATAGTTTGTAATTGTTTCTTGTAAAGTAGGCTAAACGATAAACTTTGTTTTTTTCAAAATCAAAATATATTAACTTTTTTAGAATCATATTAATTTATTTCTTGTTTCTTGCAAAATAATCGCTTATGGATAAGATGATGTCGTTCGAAAAAAGCGAATTATATTCCTTGTAAATTATTTGCCCAACCGCGATTATTTTCATCTTGTAAAGCATTCGCCCAGCTCTTACTTCTTGTAAAGAATTCGCCAATTTTTAACACCATCGAGAATGAAGGCTTAAAAACGAGTTTATAACTTTATTATTGATCAAATTTTAATTTTTAAACAAAAAAAAGTATTATTTTACTTAGCCCAACTAATGTTTTTAATTGTTTCTTATAAAGCAGGCTAAGCGATTAACTTTGTTTTTTTCAAAAACAAAATATAACAATTTTTTTAGAATCATATTAATTTATTTGTTGTTTCTTTCAAAGAATTTGCTGATTGTTAAAATTATGTCATTTGAAAAAACGAAATGTATTCCTTATAAATTATTCGCCCAACCGCGATTATTTTCATCTTGTAAAGCATTCGTCCAGCTCTTACTTCTTGTAAAGAATTCGCCAATTTTTAACACCATCAAGAATGAAGGCTTAAAAACGAGTTTATAACTTTGTTATTGATAAATTAAATTAAAAAAATAAAAAAAAGTATTATTTTACTTAGCCCAGCTATAGTTTTTAATTGTTTCTTGTAAAGCAGGCTAAGCGATTAACTTTGTTTTTTTCAAAAACAAAATATAACAACTTTTTTAGAATCATATTAATTTATTTCTTGTTTCTTGCAAAGTAATCGCTTATGGATAAGATTATGTCGTTCGAAAAAACGAAATGTATTCCTTGTAAATTATTCGCCCAACC
The DNA here is from genome assembly GCA_963680785.1 of Diplosoma virens. Classification (NCBI taxonomy): domain Eukaryota; kingdom Metazoa; phylum Chordata; class Ascidiacea; order Aplousobranchia; family Didemnidae; genus Diplosoma; species Diplosoma virens. The sequence goes on along the minus strand of OY796880.1, from coordinate 27,609,585 downwards.
GCGTTAATTTTCATCTTGTAAAGCATTCGCGGAGCTTTACAATTTCCTTTCTTGTAAGGAGCAACAGAGAGCAGAGGGAGAAAAAGTGAGAAGGAACGAGAGAGAGAGTGTACGAGAGAAAGAGAAAAATACGAGAGAAAGTGGAAAACGAGAGAATTTAAAAATTAGAAAAAAGAGTTTTAAGCAGCGAGGGCGAATTCTTAACTTGCTCCTTAATTTCTTCAATCCTAGTTTTAATTTCCAGTATTCTGTATTGGTGTCATAAATTTAATGTTTATTGTGATTTGTTTTTCACAGTTTACAACAAGTTGCAATTTGGTAGTTTTTATAAAATGAAATTTACTCTTGTTATATTTGCTTTTTTGAGCAATATTGCTGCTATTGTTTTTGGTTTTTTAAATGCTACAAATATTGGAGGTTTGTTTTTTTTGCTCATTGTCTCTTTAGATTTATTATTAATATTATTTTTTCTATATTTATCCTTCTGACAGTGATAGAAGTGCTAATACATAGGGCAAGCAATTATTCCAACCTGCTTCCAGAAATGCAAGATATTGCTGTCTGCTTAAAGGTTTTTATTTTGTTTTGTTTAGCATTATAGAGGTATGACAGTAGTTTAGAACTGCTTGCCAAGACCATTAAACAAGGAAATGGGTAAAAAAAACAACAACAACAACAAAAAGTGAAAAGATTATTCACATCTATACAATTTTATTCAACCATATATTGTAGAAATTTAAAAACAAATTATTTGGACTCATCAAAACTTGGCAACTACAACTAGGCTGCAGTAATTGTTAAATATCTTTATAATAAAAAATCCTTTGATTAGCATTCTAAAAGAGAGTAAGGTCTGCAATTATCAAAAATTACTGTTTTTAAATGTTGTATTTAAAATAACAACAGTATAACTTTTTTTTCAACAACATACCCTTGTTTAATAACCCACTCGCACCATTCTGTTGTGTCCTTGGGAAAGACACTTTATGGCACATTCCCTTGCTTGGTGGTCCCGGCAAGCAGTTCTAAATTACAGTCGTATCTCTATTAAATTACAAGCAGACAACAATATCTTGGTACCTCTGGAAGCAGGTTGGGGTAATTGCCTACCCTATGTATTAGCGCCTCCATTGCTTTCCTGCAAGTCAGGAGGATAAATATAAAGATAAAATAAATAAAAAATAAAAATAAAATAATAAGAAACTAGGACGCTCTTCAAGCTTAAAAAATTGAAAAAATTAAATACATAACTATAGTCTTGATTAAAATTTATTTGCTTTGTAGCTATTCTTGATGATGAAAGTGGTTTAAAATTATAAAAACTCCTGGTGCCTTTTATTGTGGAAGCATACACACAGGGTTGCCAACTCAAGCTTATCACAGTCCACCAACACTTTGAGGAAAATAAGCTAGATTCCATTAGATTTTAGTTTATTTCCGCAAATTTTAAGCTAAGAACTTAAATTGAAGTTGAATTAAAAAATACTCTCTTGTACATAAATTAAATTAAACAAACAATTAAAAAGCACTTATACCTTTATTTTAAACAGGAAAAGTTGATGTACTGTAAAAGGCTGATTGTCCTCACCATAGCTACTTTTAGCCTCATCAAAATTTTCTTTTCAATAAGCAGCAATCATTCCAATTTTTTTGAGAACATCATTAGGAAGTTTATAGGTACTACAGCACTTATTGTGTCTAATCAAGCCAAACTTTATGGCAAAAATAGAAGAACACATTTTTTTTTTTTTTTCTGTTTCTGAGTTTGTTTTTTACATTATTTATAGAATTAAATATTCTCTCCACTTCTGCATTTGAATGAGGAAGTACCAATGTACAGATAGCAAATTCTGAAAGTTCCTGAAATGGATTTTCTCCAGATGCATCTTTATGTTGAAAAACCTCAGCCCAAAACTCCTTGGTAACTGTAGTATTTTTCCAACTAGTTAAATGAATTGTTCTGTACTAATTTTCAACAGCTGAAATTGTCTCTTCTGGAACCTTCTGGAAAAACTCCATTAGACTGGCAATTGGCTCCTTATTAGTATAAAGAACCTTATCAACAGATAACACTGATACTTTTTGAAGAATTTTTATATTATCTGGCAGTCTTTGCTTTAATTGCTTATACAATGATAAGAGAAACTTTTGACACCTATCTCTTATTGCTTTTTCTTCTTGTTTAGAAAGTTTGTTGTCTTCTGACAAGCCTCTAATCTTTTTCTCACATTTATATCCCAAGTATGGTTGTGGATTTAGAAATTCTTCTATATTTGAATTAAGGTAATCAAATCTTGATGATGGATTTATTAACTTATTGGCAATGGGTTTTGGTAAATGAGTCAGGTTGTTAAGTTGCTTCATTTCATCTGCTACTTTTGCTTCAAAGAGCTTATTAACTCGTTGCATTTCAACCAAAATAGAATGGAGAAATAGCAAAACAGCTAGATTCTTCTCATCTTTTACATTTCAGTCAAGATTTCAGCTGTGCAACATCTTTCACATGTGTCTTCAACTCAAGCCATTAAGAGATAATCTGTCCAAATGCTGGTTCAATTGACAGCCATCTTGTTTTACAGTTTGCAGGTATTTTTAATGGAGATTTATTACCATCATTTATACCTCTAGATATTTTTGTAGGATAACTGTCTCATGCTTGACATAGAAAGCCATTTACCGGTATATGTTTCTGATATGAAAAATTCTAAGTTTTTAGACAGACATTCTGAAGATGCAAGAGAAACTGCTAATTGCAAGGAATGACATAGGCATCTAAATAATCGCAAGTGAGGAATTTCCTTTTTTAACTTAGAAAATACTCCATTATTTACTCCTACCATATCACTGGCATTGTCTGTGCCAATTGCTACAAGCTTAGCAAGATCAAGGTTTCTGTTCAATAATTCTTATTTTAATGCATTAACAATTACATCAGCAGTGCATGCTTTTAATGCAATGAGATTAAGAAATGTTGAAATGACCTTTTTTGCTACTTTTACTAAAATATATTACAGCAATTCCAAGTATTTTGTTCACAGTAATGTCATTAGACGTATCAAGAAGTGAGCCGTAGTTTCCATCACCAATGTCTTCTATAAGGTTGTGAAAATAAGGGCCTAGATCATTTTTTATTATTTCAGAGCACTTTGTTCTTTTCATTGGCAGACTAGAAACAGTCTTGCTGTCATTTATTTTTATTTATTTTATCTCTATATTTATCCTCCTTACTTGCAGGAAAGCAACGGAGGTGCTAATACATAGGGTAGACAATTACCTTGACCTGCTTCCAGAGATACCAAGATAATGCTGTCTGCTTGTAATTTAATAGAAATATGACTGTAATTCAAAACTGCTTGCCAGGACCACCAAGCAGGGAATGTGCCATAAAGTGTCTTTCCCAAAGACACAACAGAATTGCGCAAGTGGGTTTCGAACCGAGACCATGTTGGTCACGAGCTTGGCGCTTTAACCACTTGACCACGCTGCCGACAAATAGTACTCTTCAGCATTTCTGTAAGATGATTGCAATCCAATATTGGTGAATAACAAGCTAAGTTTAATGCAAGTATGCTTCCAAATGAAAGTTCTTGTCAGATTTTTTTACCAAAAATTTAGTAATTTTTGGAACTGGAGTCTTAACAGCATTACTATGTTTCTTAGAGCTTGAGTGAATGGTTAAATCTGAATATTTTGCGGTTATAGTACACTTACACACATTACAGTATGCTCTTGAGGAATCATTTTTCACCTCCTCTAGCCAGCCTTTGAATTCGCTTTTTTGCTTCCATTCACTTCTAAATTTCTGAGTGTATGTTTTTAACTTTCGGCATGATTAGGGTTAAGAATGTCCATAAACTACAGTAACTTAGATAACTTTACAAAAAAAGGCATTGAGATTTGGGAATTCTTCAAATAGCTTCAACATCATGATGTTTAAACAACTAAAATTTAAAAAAAAGCTGAAAATCTACTAAAGTTAAAAAAATAAGTTGAATTTTCTGCTAACTGCTAAATGTCATATTTTTCCTGCCAGATGCTGTAAAAACTATAGGCTAAATCTAGCGGAAAAATAGGCTAAATTGGCAACCCTGCATACACAAATTTTTATTGGAGCCAATTTCTAGCTTTTTCCTGTGCTTGTTGAATAAATTTCTTGGAAGTGAATTTTTTAAATGGTATTTTGACAGTGCTTTAATATTTTTTTCAAATTTAATGTCTGATTTGTGACTGGTCTTCTGAGGTTTTCTAAAGCTATTTGTAGCATCAGAATCTCAAGTTGAAACACACTTTGGAACAGTTTTAGTGGTTTTCTATTTACAACAAAAATTATTAACAAAATAATTGTTCAAGCAAATAATAATAAATAAGACAAAGGAGAAACACTCACCAACACTTTTCTGAATCACCAAAAAACGCCAACACAAATATTATTTCTAAACAGTTAAATTTCGAGACACAGTAGCTCATAGTATCGTCAGCCTTTTTAACTTCAAACCTTTTTAAACTGGCGTTTTTGTTCATTGCCACATGCTGGGCTTGCATTGTGACGTAATCACTAAATGCCACAAAAAGCACCAAAATTTCAAACTCTTATGCACGTTCTCTAACAGTTGCTTGTACAAGAGGATTTATAAAACATTGCATGTATGACACTCAAACTTGCTGTAACACTATTGATCCTGCCTCTGATTCCATCACTGCAGATTTACTATGGCTGGTAGCAAAAAAAAAAGACCACTCTGCACAAACACCAAAATCTTCATGTTTACATAAATTTACAAAATTTTTACAATATTTCTACTAAGATGCACAATCATCTGTATAGTATTAAGCTTTTGTTAATGATCCCAATTTATTTTTTAGAAAGCAGATTGTTTCTTTTTGTATTTCATACACCACCTCTACATCATGATTTAAATTGTTTGAAAGAAAGCACAAACTGTAGTGTTGTAAATCACCATTTATAGTAGTAGCATACCACCAAATGTACAGTACAACTATTGTGGATCCAATGATAGCTTTGAGCTTCATCTTGAACATAAAAAGCTTAATTTTTACAGAAATCCATGAGGCATATTACTGTTTCATTTTCTAAAAATTGCTTGTGATTAAAAAAAAGTTGATTGTTGTTTGGCAATAAAAAATGTGGAAGAATTTTCATCTATTGGTCATGAGCTATATTCATTGACTGGAAGTGTTTGATTAATCATTTCAGTTCTGTCTGTTGTTATCCATTGTGTGAGCAAAAGTAATTTCTTTGCATTGCATTTCTTGCATTTAAATTTAAATCTTCAAATTCACCTACTAAGAAGTTTGCTATAAGGTCATCTCCTGGGCAATTTTTACATTGCTGTGACATACAATCTTTGTTATTTGTATCACATACAATCATTGAATTTAAATCTTGATAAGTTTCTTCAATTTGAGCTGATTTCAATGTTAGAATGACATATTGGTGAATTGTGCATTCACACACAACATGAATACCTGCAGATCCAGCTAGGACACACCACTTTGGCCATAATGTTGCAAATGTAGAAAATCCAACTTTAATTCCAGGTTGTCTTTAAATGATTGGTACAGATTTTTAAGTGTATTGGTACATAAAACAAGCCTTTTCTGTTCATAAATATTAGTTGCAATGTTGACTTTGTCATGAGCACTGAGCATGACTCTTGTATTTTCATTGCCACAATAAAAATTAATAATAATATTTTTGATTTTACTACTTGAAGTTGTTCCTTTTCTTGCTGATAGTTTGCTGCAAATTCCTTGGAAAATTGCCAATGTTTGAGCTGCTCTAACCATGTATCAGTAACCAGAAAGTAATTTACAATGGCATTTCATGATTATGAATCTGGAATAAGTGTCAATAACTGTATTTTTTCTGATCATGTTGTTCCTGGTTAGTTTATTTTTTCTTTTCTCTATTAGGGTATAAAAATCTTAAGCTTTTTTCTTGGTTTTATATTCAATTAATGTATTTTTGCTTGTCACTTCATGGAAGGAAACTTTCAAAGCAATTGTTACTCTTTTTGTTAATTTATTATATTAATCAAAGAAAGTTTGCACTGTTCATAACAAGGTTGGCTACATGAAGGCATGCTGTGTAATTTTATTGGGGACTGACCAATTCCAGATAAACTTGTGTTTAGCTGACTATTTGACAAACTAGCTGCACAAATATTTTCTTCACTGTCTGTACTGTTTCCTGTTAATGCAGCTTCATAAACCATACCTAATGCTTCCTCATACAGTTTATTCGATTGTGATTTACAGTTTCCAGAAACTTTATGTCCTGGGATAATTAAAAATTCTTTTTCTTTCAGTTCTTTAGCAAATTCTAAGCTGATTACTTGCAAATTTTAGCCAATATTTTTTTTTGAGTTTTAAAAGAGTTATATAAAATAATATTTTTGAAGAACTTCATATTTATGGAGAATAAGGGTTTTGTGATGTGCACACACAGTTACAACTTGATCTTTTTGTTCAACTAAATCAGTTCTAAATAAAAATTTTTTGTTATCTTTAAATGTTGTAAATAATATTGTTTTAGAAGTAACAATTGTTTATGGCATTCTCTTTCTTTCTTTTAAGAGTTTGTATGCTGCATTTCTGAACTTCTTTATCAATAATCTGTACTCACAATGGCAAATAGTTAACAACTTAACAAGCTAAAAATGCTTATATATTTTCAAGCTGTTAAATAAAAAAGATAAGTAATGTGAAAGCATGTAAATGTTCACAATAATGTACAAGTAATTGAATTGCTTAAAAATTTTGCTTAAAATTTACAAAGGTAGTTTGTACAAAATTATGTTTATTTTAATCATTAGGTTTTAATTGTTAGGTAAAGTCGTATATTAACATAAGTTTTAAAAACTGCTTGATCTTTGCTGTCATATTTGACTTTTGAACCCTGAGTAATACATAAAAATTTTGCAGTAAGATAAAGAATTGTTAGTAAGCTTTCTGAAGAATTTAATTTCAGACCTTATCTTCTTCTGTAACAAAAGTTATGGTTCTTTCAAAATGAGTGGTATCCAAATCACTACATGTTATTGTTGAATGAGCACAAAAAGTGGTTATTTTAAAAACACTGTGATTTTCAAATTCAAATTTTTTTTCAATCAGAATTAAATTCTCTGTAGTCTTGATTTAATTTTAACAAAATCTGGTTATTTTGAAAATGCTGTGATTTTGGAACCACTTATCTCTGATTTTAAAAATCAAATTTTTTTCAATCAGGGTTAAATTCTTTTTACTCTTAATTTTAACAAACTCTGAGACTTGGGGTTAAATAGCCAGGTTGATTTGACATAGAATGACCCAGGAGTTGTTTTTTGATTGAAGAAGCATGGTTTGATCTTGAATTTATGTAGAGTTGTCAGCCATTTAATTTGCAGTATGGCCAGCAGTACTTTTTAGTTTTCAGATTGACTGTGATGTTAAGCAAGTTTGCTTGTGCAAGATAGGTGTGAACAGAGTGTTTTGCTCCAAAAATTGAAAAAATTCTTTGATGCATGCCATATTAAGTTCTGGTGGTTTTTTAGAATAGCTACAACATCATCTTTGTGCACACTTTTTCCATTTTGCAAAGTGTTTATCTAAGTCAATAGAAAAACAAGACTCTACAAGCTGTTAGCAAAGAGCTTGAATACAAAAATATTAGTGGTTTGAATGGAGCCAATACAGAGCTGAGTATTACATTTATTATCATTAGCAGCACTAGGTGTGAAATTTAAAAACTGTAAGCAATTATTGATATAACTTTAAATAACTTTATACTAATATAACTTAAATTTATTTTCAAAGTTGTTTTGTCTTCAAAAAAAAAAAAAAAAAAAAGTAAAAATCTGACAATTGTAAAAAAAAAATCAATTTTACAATATCCCACCTAGCAGGGTACACATATTAAAAAAATCTTTGCAGGTGATTAATACAATATTTTTAATGCTTTACTTTTTATTTTTTTGATTAATTAAACAAATTTTCAAATATAATTTAGATCAATACTGTAAGTCCTTTTTCTTTTAAAAGTGTCTTTTGCAATTGATTTTTTTACAGGTTTATTTCACAACAACATTGCAAATTTGAGTGCAAAATACCATAATGAAATTACTCCAGATGCATTTGTATTTATGATCATTTGGCCAATCATTTATTTGTGGATTTTTGCAGCCAATATATATCTCATTGCTTCACTTTGGCTTCCTGCTAATCAAAGTCCTGTAAACTTTATTCCAACACTCACTCCAACAGTTAGTATTGAAACTGACTTTTTGTATCAAAGTACTTTTAGATAAGATATTTGTAAAATATTGATTTTGTAATTAGTTTTGAAAAAGTGCACAGAGTGGCTTAAGATTGGCAAACATAATGCTTTAAAGTGGTCTGATAATCTTTGTTTAAGGAAGAAAAAAATCTTTTAAGACTACCTTTTTCCTTAAAAAGTTATGAATTTATCTTTAGGCAAAGGTTCTCAAATTTTGATGACATCTTTAACATTTTTTAATTATTCAGATTTTGTAGAATTTTAAGGCACAAAACAAGTTTATACTACTAATTAACCATAAATAATACTCTATGTTTAACTTTTTATAAAAATTTTAAACTAGCAAGATTTGTCAGCATTAAACTTGATAAAATTTTACTGCTTATTGAATTATAACAGCTACAAAAATATTAGATCATTATAATTTTTTTCTTGTTACAGAAATTTTTGATTTCTTGCATTGTTGGACCTTTGACATCTGTTGTCTGGCTCTTTTCTTTTGACAGAGAATTGGTCAAAGTTTCATTTGTTGTGTTGTTGATAGGAGTGGCTGCATTGTGGAACGCTGTGAAAGTATCTTTGACTGTAGTTTACGATAATTTAGCTCGCCTTGAAGCTCAAAGCAAAGGTATTTAAAAAGTGTTTTATCATTGAGTATTTAAATTCGTTTACTGGGTGAAATAATTGCGTTATTGCAATTTTATTTAAAGGTTTCAAAAATGTCGTAAATCAAGTACAAATTTTGTTGAGTTCTAAACAAATTTCATGCATCCTGGTGGTATGCTTTGATCATAGCGAGCTGGCAGATCTTCAGCAGTTGGGAACAAAATAGCTTGAGCCCATGCTTCATAAATTCAGAGTTGTTATTACGTTTGACATATTACCGTTTTCATAAATTACATTACTTCAACGAAAATGGCGAACCACTCACCTGCGGGTCACGGCGTAACCCATCTATTTAAATTCAATGTTTCACCTGCTCTTCCAAAATTACTAGCATTTTACAAAAAAATTAATTTTTTTTATTGATTTTTGAAATTAAATTGTCATTACTGAATATAGCTCAGTTTATCTGGAAAAACTGAGTCCGAAATTTATAATATGGAACAGTTTCTTCATTTTTTGCGATTTTTTGGAATATTCAAGACCAATGGTAGACGTCGCTCATTTTAACTTTTTTAAAAATCAGTTAACAATGTTTTTGAGTCTTTAAGTAGATGAGGAAAAAAGTATTGTTTTGTCCACAACCTAATGTTTTACGCTAATGAGATGTTAGATGTTGTAGAAACCTTTTTCTGCCAAATGCTGATTTCCAAATTCTGTGCTTGTCAAAAGGAACTGTACAGATGAACAATCATAATAATGATTATTGCTAAGCTGCTTCGATGTGTCCGTTGTGTAGCATGAAGAAAAATTAAGCTATCGAAGAAAATATGCAAGAAAGCGAAAGTATAGCCTATAGATAATATCGAAAACAATTGTTAGCCTCTTCACGAAAATCAATAATACAACTGTATTTTGTTTTGATTAGTCAGTTCAACAGTTGAATTTTTTGGTTCTAATCCAATGACTAAATCTTTCGACTAAATTTTCAGAATGTGCGTTTTGACAGCACGATTTCCTTCATCTTACTTACCACGAAGTCAATTGCTATAAAGTTCCATGTCAAAAAAAAAAAAAAGATTTGAAGACATAAAAACTATATTATTAAAGTGACATTAGTGATGGTTCTGTCACAGATAACTTGAAAATCTTCAATACAACTACCTATCTGCTCTTGTAAATTAAAATCACTCCTATTTAACGAGATAGAGTTTATCTCGTTTTTATTTAAAAACTTGAAAAGTGACTTTAAAGAAAAAGGTTCCCGCCTAAACGTCAAAAAGTGCCCCCCTGTGTGCACCTTAACTTTAGAACGAAAGTAGGGATAATGTACTGGATTTATAGTGAAGACTATTTTTTAGAGATCACCATAAATTTGGAACGAGAATGAATAGTTTGGACATCATTGGAAAGTAAAGAACTTATTCTAGGCGCACTAAAAACTGTCTCCTTTTGTAAGGCCATTACTGTTTATATACGATTGGAAAATATTAAAAATAACGGCGTCTCTGATTGGTTTTGAGTAAGAGAGCTTGCGATTGGTTGCGCACTTGCGCCGCAGGCGAGAAAACTTTAGTCCACAGAAGAATTCTTTCTACTGACAAAAAGAGGGTTCAAGAAATTCTATGAAGGTGGCTTCAAGCGTTGCCACACGAAAAAATGATCGTCCTTGAGCTAAAATTGAGAATCGGTTAATATTGAGTATTATCGCGCAAATTTTGTTATCTAACAAACGTCAATTAATAGCCGAATCCCAAATAGGTGCATTTTAGGTGTATTTAGATTGATGCTTAGGGAAGTTTTTTTGAGGTTTAACTTAATTTTTAATTAATTTTGGAACATGTTGTCGTATTCGTTCCAGTCGTTGGGATGTTCTTTTTACGTACACACTATCACAGCACGTTATTCTTCTGACGAGAATCGGACGAAAACAGAAAAGCAAGATAATTTTTTGTTGGCGATTTAGCTGTGCAAGTTTCTTTGATTGAGCCGTTTCTTAGTTATTTTAATTACGATTTATTAACAAGAGAAGAAACTGTGAGAAGCTGTGGCGCCATATTTTCCTATTATGCAGTTTCTATAAAATGTCGCGTCACGGCGTTAGTCAACCATCAAATACTCGGTTGAATCATTCCGATTCATTTTAAGTTTAAAACAAACAATTTTGGTGAACTAGCAATATTATTAATGTGATCGTTTCACATCATTTTTATTAAAAGGTTATTTTATCATTAGATGAAATTAATTGTTTAAACTTTGGTATTATTTAGAGATGCTGTTGATCATTAGAATATTGATTCATAATGGATTGTGCTTGTTTGCGACCTGGTCAACCATTGCCACAGTTATCAGTTTCGCAAACGCTTTGATTTATGTGAACAGTAGTGGCTCTGCTACTGCGAAGAGTACTAGTAAGTTCTATTTCTAAATTGAATAAGATCAAAAAAATTTTTTTCTCTCTTTTGCATATATTCTTGGTTTCGAAGTCAACGAGTCGATTGTTACATCAGCGCTGTTTCAGATTTTGTCAATGAAGAAGACGGATCTTCTATTGCATTGGGTATCTTGCTTCTTTTTATTCTCGGCATGTTCATCCTTGAAAACTTCACAAAGGAAAAGTACTTCCGATACGTCTTCACCATTTTCCCGGTTTTCGTCTTCGCTCTTTCCGGTCTGGTGGTAAAATTGAGCGCGAGCGATGCCAAGCGCAACTTGATCATTGCGGGAGTTGAACTGGGTGTCAGTATCGTGTGTCTGATCACCAGGATCGTCTTGTCGATTTTCCGCCTTTCGTCAGGGAACCGCGATTACTACCCGACCAAGAAGAGCGCCAAAATTGATCTTCTCGACGATTACCAGTGATCTTTGTTCTGAAAAGAAAGTTATTTTATATTAAACAATCACAATGTTTGATGTACATGCACTTGATTCGATTTTTTTTTTAATTCAATACCTTGTACTCTTTAAATTTCATCTATTTAGTAATGTTGCCTGGGATTTGTAATCTTTGAACTAAAATTATTAGCGTGACTTTCGTGATGTAGGTGTTTCGGGTGTAACAATTAAGTGAATGAACTACAAATCTTTGTTGCAAAACTCATTATTAGACCATGGCATACCAGAAATTTTTTTTATATTTTATGATATACGGTGTAGTTTACGAATTTGCTTCGATTTATCTTGTTTGATTTATTCATTAACATAATCAATTGCTTTTTTTGGTTTTAAGCATTTTTTGTAATTTGTGTCTGATAAACTCACACAACATATGCCTTAATTTTGTAAATTATGAAATCAGGTAAAGGTTCGTTTCCACTATGAACGTTGTCGGGAGTATTTTTTTATTTATTGTTTTTTTCTTTCCGCGTTTAAGCGCTAAGAGAAGTAAAAAAATTACAATAAAACAAGAAAGAATGCTTCGGTCAGTAGTGAAAACGAGCCCTAATTGTCGACATCTTAATTGCCAATTAAAGCTGCTTGACTTTATGATCTTTATAGCCTCTTTACGCAACTTAATTCTCTGATTTATGATTATTTATATGTGTAAACCTAATCAAATCAAAATATGAATAATTGAGAAATGTATTAACGTTAATGTTATTTCGTTACATTAAATTATCAAATGAAAAATTATGTATGCAGAAGCTACATGTTTGTTTTTCCATACCAGGGTCCACCAACAGGCCTCAGGCCCCCAGGTTTCCTCCTAGTATCAGTTAAACCTTTTGTTGGCCAGTTGAAACCTAAAATTACTCTTTAATGGTAATATATAATTAAAGAAAAATTGAGAAAACTTGCTATTTTTAGCAATCGCATTTGAGCTGGTCGGCCTTTGTATGACTCAGTTTCCATAAAATAGCTCTCAATTTCAAATAGATTGATAACCTCTATTCTACAGCATAATCCTACGTTAGTTTCCAAAAAAAGTTAGATGGACCAAATCGATTTTGTAATAGTAGTAATTTTGAAAAATTTAGATGCAAACTTGAATAATTGATACAAAATTTTAAAGATCTCAGTGTTACATAGTAACCAATCTTCTGTATACGCTATTGCACAAAAAATATGAAGAATAGCAACAAGAATACATGCTCACCCGTATGTAAAAAAGGAGTCCCTGTTCTTTTCTGCAAGAAGCATTCAGATTTTACACGGTCAAATGTTTTCCTGCCAGATAAAAAGGTCTAGATCAGAGTTTCTCAAACTGGGGGTCCGCGACGACATGAGAAAATTTGTCAAACATTAATATTATAACCATGAAATCCGAGACTGGTCTAAAGTAGAGAAATTTTAGTGAACACATCGCTTTGCGGACAAAAATTAGGAAATCGGGGACTGATTCGAAGTAAAGATTTTTTTTTAGAGAACACCTTGTTTCTCAACCTTCTTTTGGCCATGCTCCACCTAATCACTTTTAAAATTCTGATGTTCCCCATTTGGTTATACATAGGCGTAGTTACAGTACAGTTTGCCCAAAAGACTAGTGAAAACTAAAAAAAAGGTCATCACTTTGAAACTGTCTCTGATCTCTTCATTTTCTCAGACTTCAGCGAAGGCTTCTACTCGAAGCCTCTCGTGTTTTTTCACCAATATTGGTTCATAATGTCTTTAATCTCCATGCCCCACCAAATGTTTGCTGGGCCCCACGTTGCGAACCACTAGTCTAGATGTTAATCCGATTGATGTTTTGACTACTAGTCTGTATTATGTTTTATCAAGCAAAGCGTTATCTGATATGAGGTCATAGATCAGGAATCGGGAACCTCCGGCTCGCGAGCCAGATGTGTATCTTTTGATAACGACATCTGGCTCTTTTGTTGACAAGCATAAACTAGCGTACATAAAAAAAGGATCAGCGCACACAAGATTTCAAAAGCGAAATCTCTGTTTTTAAGACGAAAATCGAGAAATCAAAATCAGATTAAAAGGCGAAGACTTTTTTATGAGATCACTACATTTTTGAGACAATCGAAAGATCAGAGTCAAAAGTCAAAAATAAAAGTTTTACTTCGCAAAAAAAGACAAAAGTTTGCTCACGAACAAATTTCTGCCCACACACACACAGTTAAAAATTAGAGGAACATTCTATGGCGCTCACGAAAATACATTTAAAAGTATGTAGCTTTTATGGCTCACTTACCCAAAAAGGTTCCCGACCCTTGTGATAGACATTTGGTTTTTTCGTCATTCAGTTTTTGCAAAATTAATTAGCAAAGATAATGCGTTTAAACAGCTAACAATAATAATGTACTGTGCTAGTTTTTATCAAGTTTTGTAATCCAATAAGAAACTAAATAAAACTTAACCTTTAATCGTTTTAGCTTAATTTGACTCAAAGTTATTTCTGGTTTATGAAGTTTTGACTCGTTTGTACTAGTTAGATCAGGCTAAGTGATTTGCTGTCGCTAAGTAAACAGGGCATCAGAGTACAAGTATTTTCGAGACCATAGCTATTAGCTAACTACAGGGTCAAAACCAATGTTTTGTCAATTTCACTCTGTATCGACTTTGTTTTTTCAAACAATTATTGGTAATTTGCTCAATATATTTTTTGCAATTTTTTTGTTTTGTCCATATTAAGCGATTTCTTAAGTCTGTGTATATTTGCTACATTGTCAAAAGCAAAACACGTTATTATTAACTTTTACAGAGAAATAAAGCAAAGAACACTTTTTTGTATAGATTAGCCAAGAAAATTTAAATTTTTATTAGGGTATATTACAAAAATTGTTTTTGTTTCCAAAACGGCAGAGACTCTTAAGACAGGTAGTGATCAGTGATAAAGTCATAAAATCCAGTGACATGATTTCAATTAAATAAGACCTAATTCAAGAGAAAAATTTCTTTTTTTCCGATTGAAAAACACTAAAATAAGGAACAGATAACTTAACTATTGATGCTGCCTGCAGTTATTTAAGCTATGCAAAACGATGATGCTTCAAAACTTAACCCATAGAGCAGAGGTCGGCAACCAGCGGCTCTGGGGCCACATTTGGCTCTTTGGGCCATCTTCTGTGGCTCCCTGTGGCTAGTCTTGATTTAAAAAAAAAAAAACAACACATGTAGGTACAGTATATATTTTTTAAAAACTAAAACGCCAACATGACGTTTTATTTGTAACATTTGCCGGACTTTAACGCGAAGAAAACAAAAAGCACATTTTATAAACTAAAACCAACATGATAAAAAGTAAATACATTGATTTTTAGTAGTGTAATGAGTATTGCTAACTACAATGGTAGCAGAAGAGCAGTGGTGGATATTCAAATTCCGGGGCCCGAGGCAAGAATTTCCAAAAATTGATGTTCTCTAGAAAAAAAAGGGCTTTAATTTCGTCTTTCACTTTTTTCTCCCAACCTCATGATAATCTCTAAAAAAAAACCACCTTGAATCAATCTTGTATTTCCCACTTTTCGTCCCAACCACATAATAATCTCTAAAACACATCTGCAGCAAACTCAAACTATAAGTGCTATTTTCGAGGGGACCCCCAAAAAAAGGGGGAGCCTGAGGCAACTGCCTCATTCGCCTCACCCAATATCCACCACTGCACAAGAGTCTAGCTCAACCGATCAAAACCTAAACCTCTTATAATAGTTTTAATTTAATTAATTCATTTTAAGAATTAAAACTTCTTATTCTTCAAGATGAATGAATTTCTTGTGCATTTAACTTCGTCAAAAAATCTCATATTTTCTGTGCATGAGATGAATTTTCTGTACATTTAACTTTGTCAAAAAACTGACCAGCCAAGCTATTAAAATCAGGTGTTGTCGTTAGTTATGTGTTTCTAGCTTCACGAGGATGAACTGTATTTGTCTGTTGCTTCTCAAAATATATCGCAAGAACAAGAGCCGCACTTATTAATAAGCTTGATCGTGTACTTGTATCTTTCATTACTACGCACAGACTTTTGGTTTGATCTTGTCACGAAGAATGCCTCAGCGACAAATGCGAGCTTTTTTGGTTTTTGTTCCTCTTTTTCTTATGTACTCAATTCAGGTTTCATTGTTGTAGCTGCAACCTTATTCTAATCCATTTTACTAGTGCGAAATTTAACTTTTATTGTTGTAATTTCGTTGTTGTAGCTGCAACCTTATTCGAGTCCAGTTGAATGGTACAAAATTTAAGTTTTTATTTGTTAGAGAGAGATTTTGCTTAGTGCTAACTGTTATATCGTAATTGTTTCATAGTTATTATTACTTCTTAACGCTTACTTTTAATTTTCTATCTGATTATTTGTCATTTCTTTGTATATTCGTGGAATGTTATTCTAAATTAACTACGATACAGTTCAGGTACGTTTGATCGTTTTTGTATTTATAGTTTTTTGTGAAACTTAGCTACTAATAATCTGACTTGGCGTTTATTAAGCGAATAGGCACCAACTGGGTGCAAAAATTTGCTTTGCGAATTTGTCAGTTGCGCAAACTTTTTGAAAATTTTTTAATCAGTTGCAGTTATACGTTGATGCAAAGATTAAATGTAAAAATTTCTTTTTATGAATGACCCTGTTTTTACGATCAATTTTGATCGACATACTTACCACTTCGAAGTTGTTTCGACTCATAATCTAATAACGTGCAAAACTATCTGATAAAGGTCTGCGCTGATGTCGGCTACAGTGTCAAAAAACTGTTGCGAGTTGTTTGATCATTGCAGTCGGCGTTTTTTGATGTTTGCGGAATTTTGCAACATTTCTTTAATTTTTGCTGCACGTTTTTTGACAATGTATAGCTGACATGGGCAAGCTAGGCCCTACGAGTTAAATCTGCTTTTTATTTAGTCATTAGTCCCAACAAACTTTTTACAGTATTTTAACCTAATTATGGCAACAATTGATTTCATTGTTTTCAACAGGGTTATTAAAAACTTAACAAAACCTACTGCGTTTTTGGCCATTAATTAGTAAATTAAGGTCTATACTTTTCGACGGTGTTGTCTTAATTACTTCGCCCGTAAATATTTTTAATTTCTCAAAAAGATGGTCTACGTCCCTGTGGCAAAGGAAGACTTTCGAAGGAAGGCGAAGAATGACAAAAATAACACCCTTTTTTTAAATTTTATCCCCCTTATTAATTTACAATTTGTTTTTGAAAAAAAGTTAATTGACTTCTTGTCTATATCAATATTGTACAAAGACTTTATTGGTCGAGATTATATAATTGTAGAGACAAATTTAGCACAATGCTTCTGTGTATCTCTCTTGCAAATTTTAAAAGCAACTGACCCCCTCTCCCCACTTCCAATGCTCCTGAGTCTTCCATCTGTAAAACGCAATTTGAGTTAATTTGAAAGACATTAAAAGCTTATTGCAAACTAAACATTTACTTAAAATACTTCAATTTAATTCAATTCAATTCCATTCAATTTTATTTGCAATCAAGGTATCACGTTTCGAAGTTCTTATTGACAAAGTGATTGCGAAATAGGAAACAGCCGCTAAACGATATACGTTATTACACGTACAACGTCAATTGTGCATGGTCGCCGTATTTTTAAAACGAAGTAGCTACGTTAATTTTTTAAAAAAAGAGAAAAAAACAATTAAGATAAATGTTACAAAAACAAAAAGGTGTGTACATAAGCGCAAAAGATAGTAACGACACTGTATCACAATAAAATATACACATCCGACCAATATAAACAGAATGTTGCATAATCTTTTTTTTTTTAAATTTTTATCTCTATATTTATCCTCCTGACTCGCAGGAAAGCGAAGGAGGCGCTAATACATAGGGTAGGCAATTACACCGACCTGCTTCCGGAGATACCAAGATATTGCTGTCCGCTTGTAATCTAATAGAGATATGATTATAATTTAGAAATGCTTGCCAAAACCACCAAGCAGGAGAATGTGCCGTAAAGTGTCTTTCCCAAGGACACAACAGAATGGCGCGAGTGGGTTTTGATCCGGGACCGTGTTGCAACGTTCCCTCTAAGAGCTTGCTTAGTGTGCGCGGAATGAAAGGCCGTGTGAGCAGTGGTGGATGTTCAAATTTAGGGACCCGAGGAAAGGATTTTCAAAAATCGATATACAGAAAAAAAGAGTTTTGATCTCGTCTTTCACTACATCCTCCCAAAATCAAGACCATGTCTTTTTTTTGTGTTTTCTTTTGTTTTTGGTTTTTTAGAGAACACCTTGATTTTGGGAGAAAAAAAAGAAAATCAGAGACGAAATCGAAGTGAACACTTTTTTTTTTAGATATGCCCTTGATTTTGGGAAGATAAAGTGAAAGACGAGATCAAACTCTCTTTTTTCTGCTCATCGATTTTTAAAAATCCTTTTCTCGGGCTCCTAAATTTGAATATACACCGCTGTGAGGAGCTTGCTTCTGATTGAAAGCACGTATTTATTAATACCTTGTCTTGCCGATACTTATGCAGTGCGCGGCAAAACGAAAGTACTGCGCGGGGGTTCTAGACTAGCTGCACGGTCGCACAGCCGCGCAGTTTAGAGGGAACATTGCCGTGTTGGTCACGAGCCCGGCGCATTAACCACTCGACCACGCTGCCGATGGGTGGCAGAAACAACAAACTTTGTGACCAAAAGGGTCAAGACGCAAAAGGGTTTAAGCAGGCAAAGAAACCCACCAAAAGAAATCTTACCGTGGGTCAAAAGGACCATTCCAAATGTATATGGTGAGCACAAAAAACAGCAACCAAAATTAAACCACAAAAACAATAAAAGAATTGTGTGCATCTCGTTAAAAAGTTGAATTTTCATTGCGATTGGCAAATTTCGTCATTGATTTACTAACATGATTTTCTTGTGGATTGTCTTGAGCTCGTACTTAGTTTCTTCATCAAATTACTTAAAGTTTCGAGCATTCAATTCACAAGCGATGAAAAAATTAGACTTCTTGTGTTTATTTGTAAATCATTGCCTTCGATGTTGTGTTGAAATAAATTAAAAAAGCATGGTGGTAACAAGTTTTTTGTGTGTTTGTACATAAAACTACTATTGATACATAGTTTTAGTTTATTTGTTCTATCAATTGTTATTATGCTATTGTCTTGCATTATGTTTGTAACACTTGCTCTATGATGTAATCTAAAAATCATTCTAATAAATTTGTTTACAAGTTGTTGAATTTTTGGAACTGTGGTTTTATTACCATTAGACCAATACCATATCATATGTGACTTTATCAAGGAGTCGTAAAGTAGTAAAAGTATGTTTTTGTCAAAGTATTTTGAAATTTTCTCAATAGTACCATAAGTTAAACACAGAGCTTTTTTATATAAATTTCCATGTGTGGTTTCCAGCTTAAATCTTCTTAAAAATTATTCCCAAACACTTTATTTTTGATTGCGGAAAAACAAAATAATTCTGACTGAGAGCAGTGCCGGATTAACCAAGTGCGGAGCCTGTAGCAGATTGATTTGATGTGTATAATGACCGGAAAGTAATTGAATATTTTATAAATTTGGTCTACATTCTACAAAAGCAAAAGTATGATGTAATCTTTTATTTGCAAGTAGAAATATAAAACTTAAACAACATTATTCAAAGGTCTTTTCGATGCATTTTGATCTCTGCAAATTTCAAGACTCAACATATCGAATTGCTTTTCAAAATTCGGTAGGGATCCTGCCAAAGAACACACAACGCTAAAGCAATGTTGAGATTTTGCTGCTTTGTCTGGAAGCGCTCGAGTAAGCTATTCCAAAAAAGCACTAAGATTCCAATTTCGAGCAACTCCATTTTTTTGAGGAGTTTATTTGCCTGCTGTCAACATTCTGTCTTTTGCTCTTGCTCATTTGCAAGTTTCTCCAGTGCCTCTTTATGAAAGGAAAATGTTCTTTAACTTGATGGCATTAGCTCTTGCGGACCATCGTGTCACAGAGAGTCTTTAGCACTCCACCACCTGCACGCTCCAGAACGGACCACCGGTGTGTTGAAACAGCAAAGAATGCATAGATATTTTCACGAAGTCAAAGAACTAAACTATTCTAGACACGATTGTGCAGCGTATACACCAACTAAATTCAACGAATGAGCATAGCATGGAACATATTCTGCAACAGCACCAAATTTTTCTTTGACAAGTGTCTGTACTCCGTTATATTTCCCGCTCATGTTGGATGCGTTGTCATAACTCTGTTCACGGCAATCGGCAAGATTGATACCCTACTCACTGGTAAACTCTACCAGGCTGTCAAAAATCTGCTGAGCAGTATGGCCCTCCATTGGCAGAAATGCCAGAAACCTTTCCACAGGCCCTGTTGGCTTGACATATGCTGTATTAGAGTGAAACAAAGCTGGTCCGTGTGAGCAATGTTTGGGACTGAATCTGGTGATATGGAAAGTATTTAGCTTCTTTCAGTTCACTGATAATTATAAATCTTCGGCTGCTTTTTACAACATCTTGACTACCTCTTCGCAAATGGTCTTTGATAAGTAGGAAGTGTGCCCTTTTCCACAATTCGCATACATCTTGATGTGTTGGCACAAGAATGGCTCTACAGTTGCAAGAAGCTCCAACAGTCCCAAATGGTAGGAGACCCTACTGTTTCATCTGTTCCTCTAAAAACCAACCCTCTTTCACAAAAAAACTTATGACATTTATAATCTTTTCCAGTAGGGAATCCCAGTATTTCTTCTCTTCCTCAAGTTGTTTCATCAGGGCAACATCAATTTTTTCTCTTATCTTTTCGGAAATTGATTAGATACAGGACCTCAACTTTGTGCATCGAACTTAAGTCGTGTCTCTCAATGAGCAACAGTGTATTCTTCCAGTCATTAAAACCTGCACAAAATATGTGCAGTTGAGTTTGCAGGTAAAACAGTACAGATTGTTTTTGGTCTCGCTGTAACAACCACTCCCTAAGCCACTTTTCATTTGTGGTTTTATGCACATGTGTAAAATATTACTTTTTACAAAATCTATTGTAACCTTCAGCCGCATAGAATCTTTTTGATTTGGCAAAGTCACTGTTTATGTGTTGACATTCTGAGCTGTCTCTTGCTGCCCATTTCTTTTTTTGTTTATGTGTAAGAATTAGAGGCCACTCCTTCAAGTCATTGGATTGAGCTGCCAGATCTGGAACGATAGGTGTTGATGAGTAGCAAGGCTGTTGGGTTTCCATTGCGTCGGTTGTTTCCTGTTGTTCTTGCTCGGTAGTGCTTGAGCTTGAGCAAGGCTGTTGAAGTTCCAGCATTGCAGCATTATCATGAGTAGTCTAGCCAACAGCAGATGGTGATAGGAAAAAAATTGTGAGTTAAGGCATTTTTTTACAGTAATTTCTTTTGCTTTTCTAATGCCTCTCTCTTTCTTCTGGCTTTCTCTGTTCCGGAAAGATATTTCCTTCTTATATCTCTGTCTCGTGAAGTCATTGTGAAGTCAGTCTAAAAATGAAAAGCTAAACATTACATTAGAGAAAGGAAATCAGAGTAAGGATGCATGCAAAAAGCTTTCTATTATAGTTAAAAACAGAAGGCCAAATTGCTGCGTCAATAAACCGCCACTGAAAAAAATACATATCAGGATCAGGATATCAACAATAAAGAAGTGACATATTTCCGTCTGTCAAAATATTCAATCAAGGGTATTAAAGAAAAATTCTTGGAAAAAATCCGGAAAAATTTAAAAAAATGGCCGCACTATTGGGACATTCCACGTCAACTGACATCCTTTTCGGTATTTTTTTGCCGACCATCTCCGATTTTGCTAAAATTAGGTATGTTTGTAGGTTTGGATGAAAAAATGTCTCACACCAAATTTCAAGTTTTTAAATTAAATAGTTTTTGATATATGAAGGTTGAAAGTTAGACACAAAATTGCCGCTTGAACGCCTCTGATCGAGCAAAAGTAGCCCTCCTGGCTTTATTTGTTGTTTTATTTCAAAGATGTTAGTATCATTGTAAAGCTCTTTTCAGCAGCTTTTCAATGGTATTCATAGTAATTCAATGTAGCTATATAAATAAAAAATTTATTTTTTTTTGTGGTTTTGTAACCTTGACCTCGCATGACCCCAAAACCCCACTCTAGAAAAAAATTTTTTCAATATTTTTGTTCTTCACATAGAGGAATATCAGCATGCTAAAAATCAAAGTGGGATCTCTGTGGGTTTTCAAGATATTTGCATTTTATTGAACAGGTGTACCTAATGATGCAATTTTGTTGATATTTTCGCAATAAATACTTTCGCAACTTTGTCGATTTTTTCAAATAAATCATTTTCGCAAGTTTTTTGTTAATTTTTTTCTAATTTAAAAAATATCTTGACGATCTATAAAGATCCCACTTTAATTTTTGGCATGCTGATAGTCCTCTTACGTGAGGAACAAAAATATTGAAAAATTTTTTTTGTCTAGACTGGGGGTTTTGGGGTCATGCGAGGTCAAGGTTACAAGATCACGACAAAAAATAAATTTTTTATTTATATAACTACATTTGAGATATAAATATCATTGAAAAGCTGCTGAAAAGAGCTTTCCAATGGTACTAACATCTTTGAAATAAAACAACAAGTAAAGCCAGGAGGGCTACCTTTGCTTGATCAGGGGCGTTCAAGCGGCGATTTTGTGTCTAACTTTCAACCTTCATATATCAAAAACTATTTAATTTAGAAACTTGAAATTTGGTGTGAGACACTTTTTCATCCAAACCTACAAAACCTAATTTCAGCAAAATCGGAGATGGTCGGCAGCAAATCGGAGACTATTCTGATTGAAGGGCCCTATGTGCTATGATATAAGACGTTTTTTAAAAAATTTTTTTGCTCAACCAAGCGTGGGGCCCGTAGCAGCTGCTACGTCTGCTACTATGTTAATCCAACACTGATTGAGAAAGTTAAGTTATTTGAAGGAGGCTTTGTTTTATGTGTACGAAATATCATATACAGTGGAACCTCGCAATACGAGAAATTCGCTTTACGAGCGAAAAACATTGTCGTAGTTCAAATCTAAGTGAAGACCTTTTCCTTTTTTTTTTTTTTTTTTATTTAGAGAACACTATCATTTTCGGACGAAGATAGGAAAATTGTAGTTCGATTCCAAGTGAAGATCTTTTTTTTTTTTTTTTAGAGAACACTGTGATTTCCAACAAATTTTGGGACTGGAACGGATTATTTATTTTTACATTAATCATAATGCAAAAAATTGCTTCGCAATACGAGTATTTCACATTACGAGCTCGGTCTCGGAACGAATTAAACTCGTACTGCGAGGTTCCACTGTAGTGTGTTTTATCTATATTTAAAATTAATTGATTTGCTGAAAGCCAATTCTCAATATTTATCAATTCTTGGTTTGCAACTTTGTAAAGTTTTTCATAGCAATTATTTTTTAAGAACACATTAGTGTCATCTGCATACATGATACAATTACCAGAGGTTAAACTTTTATTAAGGTCATTTACTATTAAAGTCTTGTTTTTCACTTATCAAAAGTGAATTGTTATGACATTTTGTGAAATGAAAAGCCACAATTAAAAAATTGTCAAAAATTGAAAATATCTTTAATAGCCAATCGTGTCTACATAGTGAAATATTTGTTGTTCCAGTTCACGAATAACTTTTAGGCACTTCTGTTAGCAAAGTAAACTAAAAAAATGACATAATGAATAAAATTATATAAGATGAAGATTCATGCTTAATGAGATTACAAGGTCGGAAATCACGTGATCCTTATTAATAAAGATTTTGGTTTCTGCCGGCAGTTTCGGCAGACTTGTTAAATCGAGAATGAGTTTCATTATAAGTTTTAAACTTCTTAATCAAAAAATTCTATGTGGTCCACTGATTTGGAGTTTCATCACTTTGATTTGGCTAATATTACTGGCCTTTAAGTCATATTTTAGCCAAATTACAATCAAATTTTAAAACAATTTGGTCGTAAAAATTTTCTCCATGCATAAGACCAAAACAAGCATTCACATTTTAGCAAAGAGTTACAAAGAGTGAGCTGAAGCCCGAGTTGGGCTCATAAAGGTTTTAAAAAATTATTCATTAAACTGAAACATGATTCCGGCTTTTAGCAAAAAATTCAGGTCGTTTAGGTAAAATATTTTTGTTTGATAATCGCTTCAATAAACGATATGCTGCCAATGTAGAGAACGAATTGCACGTTTATGCAACAGGAAGTCAGTCCTTTGTGACGTTTTGAAGCGGAGATTTCAACAACTGAAATCAAAACGAGCTCTATTTTGAATAAGTTGTTTTTCAGCTGTAAAAGCTTTCCAAAGTTTTTAGGGCGATTTTATTAAAAAAACTCGTATTAAATTACTTTTAATTGGAAAAAAGTAATTTTGACTATTTCGACAGGAATTGTAGAGGCAATAATAAGTAAACCTTTACAGCAATAACCTGTAAAAGATTTTTCAAATTTTTGTTTAATTTAGTTTTAATTTGCTAATTTTGGTGTGGTGCTGATGGTTTATTTAATTGTGGATCTATTATAAGTGTTGTTATATTTTATTTTGAGAAGAACAAGAAACGTCTAATATGTCTATCATCTCTCAAGGTTAACTTTTATTAATCGCTACTGAGCTTAGCTGTTTTAGTGCATTTTAGTTGCTCTGTAAATTATACAGTAATTCTTTATCGTTCTTTTTATATTAGGGATAATAAAGCGTTTTCGAAAAAATCTGACCACTGATATCTTTGATTATAGCTTAGATTATGTCCAAATTTTATAGCAATAAAGATTACAGGGAATAACGAAAATTTGAGCAAAAGTCTCGGTAAAGCACATAAGAATGGTTGATTCAATCAACATGCAAATGTCGACCTGTCTGTTTGGCTGTAGTTAGGACTCATCAGGACACTACAGTATAGCTTATTGTTGGCTTCGGTTGAACAAATATAAAAACTTATACACCCTGCGCAACTTTTAATTACATTACAAAAATCTAACCTTCGAAAGTAGCAAAAGTCAAGAACTATATGGTTTAAGTTTTTAACTTAGTTATCGGAGGGGTTCTTATTATGACGAAACAGGCCGTCGATGGACTACTTGCTTGTTGATTGACTATTTCAATGAAACTGCCCTGTTGGAGCTGTCGTAAGAATGTCCTTTGGGCTTTGCGTTAGCGGTATGCTTTATGCAGGTATACACTAGTATTGTCAAAATTTCAGTCTCATCAAAATGAATGAAGACAAAAAAAATACTTCATATCAAAATGTGATAAACATTTCTTACGACCCTTAACTTTTTCGGGACAGCATGTGCAGGCCGTAGTAAACTTTTACTTATTTTGATTTATGTCTTTGTCTTTAGCTCTACAGCATAGTGCGACTGGTTAAGAAAGGTAACCTTGCGAGCCGTGTTTTTGTTGCATACCCATCCTTCAGTGTTCTCAGTTACCGAGATTTTTTATCTTCTATCGCGAAACTGTTCGGTATGAGTTTGATTCATGTTATGAAAAGCAATTATAGTACATAGCACATATACAGTATAGTATGAAATTTTAGATCATATATATATATATGAAAAGTATATAGTATATAAACAATTATAATACATATATAGTACGAAAAGCAATTATAGTACACCAATAAGTACAGAAACAATTATACCTGTAGTACAGAAAAAGGACTATTACACAAATTTTAGCACCACAACCGGTTATAGTAATTAAGGCAATCGAAACGTCATATTTTCAACAAAAAGAAAATAAAGATATTATAATTATCATGTTTGATTTTACTTGATTTTTTCGAGAGAGGTTTGATTTGATTGATTGCTTTTTAACCAGGTAATTTTTTAGGTGCATTGTGTTAATCGAATGTGCACAAATGAATCGAAAGCTACATGAAGCTGATAATATTTGATTTTAACAAAAACAAGACGCTTCTTATCAAATTTGAATCCCAATTGATTTGAAGACTTTTGAATATACCTGTTTAAAAAAATGTAAAAGTTTATCAGAGAGCGAAAAGTACTTCTTAATTTCATTTCTCTTTTAAGTGTAGCAAAAAACCGAAAAAAGGTTTTTAATTACTTCAAATGGAAGATTAAGGTGCCTTTTTTTATATCTTTGGAATACTTCGTTCGTCCTTATAATAGTGCTCACAAAGCACCTTTTTGTCATTATAAAACGATTTTGGTTTGTGACGTTTATTTGATTAAACTTTTATTAAACAATCAAAAAATTGTTGTTGCAGCCTGCCCCCCACGAAATTCTTGTTATGCCGTTATTTCGATTTTAATACGCTGCAATTGCAAAAATTACGTTGAACCGCGTAACCTTGGTGAACTTTTATTACAATTATAGCCTTTAATTTGCAGGCACAGTAAACTTAGCTTTAGCCTCTTTTACCTGTTCAGCTCAATGCTTTTTTGACTCATTATTTTAATTGAAAAATCTTTCTATAACGCGAAGTCATCAATGATCTCTGTGTTGAGAAAATTAGCTCAATTGAATATTAGTACAAAAAAAATGGGAGCCCCATAATAGATGTTTGCACCGGGGCCCGACCTGACGAAATTACGGACCTGCAAATTCCTATCTAACTTTTAGACATTTTTATCTAATTAAAGGTTTTTAATTTTTTCAAATTAAAATAATTTGCAATGAATGAAAAATTACCTGATACAACGAAAACTTGCTTAACAGCAAAACGTGAACGACTAGGACAGAACTTGTTGAAACAGACGTTGGATGGAAGTTTTTGTGACGTCACTTTGATTGTTGATGGTGATGAGTTTCCTATTCACAAATGTGTCTTGGCATCTTGCTCTGATTACTTCAATAAAATGTTCACTGTTGAAATGAAGGAAAAATATGACAAAAAAATTGAAATAAAAGGAATCACCGCTGATGCATTCCGTATAATGTTGGATTGGATTTACACGGGAGAAATTTTATTGACGAAAGATTGTTTTTTTGATTTATACCGAGGATCATCATTGATGCAAATCAGTGAGCTGTCAGATGTTCTTCAAACTTGGCTTGAAGAACATTTTGAAGATGAGGTTTTAATGAAAAACTTGTTAGAATTTACATATGATGAAGTCTCTCAATTGATATCTTCTGATAAATTAAATGCTTCTAATGAAAAAAGTGTCTATGATTTCATTGTAAGTTGGACAAGTCATAATATTGATGCGAGACGTGCATACTTTCTAAATTTATTAAAACTCGTTCGTCTTCAACAAATTTCAACTGAAATAGTCTGGAGTGAAATTCGTCAAAATGAGCTAGTTAATCTCTCTGTTGAATCCCGGCGTTTAGTTGATGAAAGATTGTCTTCTGTTTTTTCGTCTTCTGCTTCTGTTGAAATAGAAATACAAACACAACGTCTTGGTGCAAAACCTGATTTGATTTTGCAGATTTTAACTGATAACTCGTTCGTAATTTACAACGCTGGTACTAAACAGAAAACAACTTACCGTAAAAGTATAATAAATTTAGATTCTATTTCATTTTCAAATGAATGTGTAATTGCTACAAAGTATCCAGTTTCATTCATGTGTGATTATTCTAAAGTAGTTAAGTTTGATGGCCGAAATTGGATTAAGCAGCCAGATATGAATAAACCACGTTTTGGAGCTGCATCTACATTTTTCAATAATGATCTTTACCTGTTTGGTGGAGAAGAAGAAAGTTACCCGAATCGGAATTTTGTAAAAAGTTACGAAATATTTACTGATTGTTGGAATGAATTCGAACTTATCGGCCCTGGCCGTTCTTTTCTGGGAGCTCACACAATAAAAGATAAAATTTATCTGATTGGTGGTTTTATACCGAATTTTGAAAAAAAAAAAATTTTAAACACTGTTCCATATAGATTAGCATGCAAGATTTCAAATATATTTTGTCCACATACGCAAAGTCTTACTGAAATTAGTTCGATGACAACAGCAAGAGCAACATTTGCAAGTGCAGTTTATAAATCAAACATTTATGTTTGTGGCGGGATTGATCAACATGAAGAATATCTTCCATCAATAGAATTTTTAGAAACAACAAATCACGTTTGGACTACTGTACTTCGGTTTGAGGCTCGTCTTATGGCCCCAATTGGTTCAAGTTGTGTTGTTCAAGGTAAATTTTATATAAATTTAAAAAATAGAATTGTTTATTTTGATTTTAGTAGGCAGTATTTGTATGATTTTCACGATATGAGTGAACATTCTAATTCATTATTTGTGCTACTTCCATTTAATCAAATTTTTCTAGAAAATTTTTTAAAAAATGCTCCGAAACCACAGCCAATTGTAGTTCAATCTAAGAATAGTAAATTACGATAATAACGTAGTTATTTGATATTTCATAAAGATTCAAGTGAAAAAGCCAACTAACTTTGGAAAGACGGATTTCTAAAATGTTTCTAAAATGATAGCAAACAACTATATTAAAGTCTTGAATTGAAGTTTAGTACGTTTTACAAAAATTACATTTTGTTTTTTTAAATCAAATATTTATTTCTTTATAGAAACCATAGATTTATATGTATTGATAGATTCAAATTTTTACTAAATATTTCTACTTTTTTGTTTTGTTTTCTACAACAAATTTTACGCAAAATGATATTGATTTTTTCAGAATTTAAATTGAATTTATGCTTTATCTTAGCTTATGCTCCATTTCTTGTTTGTGACCTAATTACGCAAAATTTAATGCTCGATTCAATTATGCTTTTTTAGTGTTTTAAAGTGTATTGCGTATTCTTGTTTTTGCATAAAAAAAAACATTAAAAGCATTTGCACAAAAACTGTACACACCGCCTTTTGTATAGATCAATCAAGATAATATAGATTTTTATTAGGGTGCATTATAAAAATAATTTTTTTTTTGTAAGAGCAAAGACCGTTGAGACAGTTAGTGTTCAATAATAAAGTCATAAGAATCCAATCACATGATTTCATCTAGAGAAGGCTTGACAGAAGGATGACAAAACTCGATGCTAAGCTAATACCATCTCTTCCAGCATCTGATTCGGGCAGTGCAGAAGCCTGGGATAGTAAAAGGATAAACCCTCGGCACCACTCCTGGAGTGAATACCTTTAAAACGACAACGACGATTTATTGAAAAGATTGCTGTTAGAAAATGTCTTGATTTAAAAAACAACAACAACACTAGTAGGTATAGTATTTTCTAAAAACTAAAACGCCAACACGACATTTCTTTCGTTAGACCGTGTGCGGTTTAACGTGACGAAAACAAAAAAACACATTTTCATAAACGAAAAAAAATGATAAACAGTGAGGGTTGCCGACGACAAAAACTAACGTAAGAATCAATACATTAATTAATTGTGTAATAAGTATTGTTAATTACAATGGTAGCACAAGAATCTTGCTCAACCGATCGAAACCTAAACCTCTTGCTAATGGTGGATATTTAAAATGAAAGGCCTGAGGAAAATCCTAATTAGGGACCCCTAACAAATGATGTCATAAAAATTTGATAACCACTTTAGCATGCTATCTGGAAAAATAAACTACCAAGTATTAGAAAAAAATTGATACTGATAAGAATCTTGAAATAAATCAAATCAGTGGTCGACGCAGAAATTTATCATGGGGAGAGTTTGCGAGACGAAAACACAAATGACATAACAGTTTAAATAAGTGAAGACTTTTTTCGCTCACAATTTTTTGGACTTTTGATTAGTCTGCGTACATTTCTCAATGTATTGTGGAATGACTTCCGAACTCTTTTCCCCGAGCGCTTGTCTATAACTCAAATTCTTCAAAAAATCTTGAACAGACTTGAACTCAATTTGAGCCTTTTTTACAAAGAACAAGAACTTAAACAAAGTACTCAAATCAACAATTCTTGACTTGAAGTTGTGTTTGATGTATGCTTGGTAGCAATGACGTGCGGTGTCCTCTGAGGTTGGTCATGCAATTGGTATGCATATTCACTTAATCCATTGGCGTTCCAGCCAAAAAAATTAGTCTCAAATTTCTCAATTTTCGTCCCGAAATCATGTTCTAAAAAAAGGTTTTCATGTAAAAGTTTGTTGGTCATGCAATGCATGATTTGCATGCATTTGCAATGATTTGCAAGTAAAGCAAGAAGTAAAGTCGAAATTCGTGGAAACGGATTTGAATTTTTATGGACTTAATCACTTAACGTGAATACGCAACTACGTTTTTTTTCATTAGATGTGTGAGAAAGCAAGTAAAGACTAAAAAAAGTTCTTCACTTTGACAGCTATGCATTTTTAAAATTTTGACACAATCGCTTTATTGCCCGGGGTAAACTCTATCTCGGACATGGCTAAACTACGGCCCGTGGACCAAATCCGACCCGTTGGATTGTTTTGTTTGGCCCGCCTGATGTTGGCAAAAACGGGTTCTTACAACCAATTATTATTGGAGTATTGTTAAGTAGGATCTATGGTTTATTCTTTTGTCATCACTCACAACTATGCATTGTTAATTCGGTTTATTTCTATGTCACAATGAAGCAATCGTTAGAAATTTGTTTGTGATATTTATAATATGTTTGACCTGTACTAATTGGAGCAAGTTACAGGGCTAGCCTAACAAGATTGTTTCTTTTTATATGGATTTTTGTTCAGCAAGATTGCTGATGTTAAAGTTAACTAAACAAAATTATACAGATTTATAGTAAAGTTTTTAAAGTAAAAATTTTGAAACTTTTGTGACTGTCAAACTTAAGTAAGTAAATTAAGATGTTAATTTCACTATGGGATGCTAATGTGGTTTATTGATTACTAAATAATTTTATTAAAATAAGCGTATCAAAGAAGGAAAAAATCGATAGCAAGCGCAGAGCGTTGAAAATGGAGTGGACAGCGAAAGCGTATATTTGTTTACACTAGCCGGATCAACCGCTGTATGTCTTATACGCCAAAAAAGCATTGCTGCTATAAAAGAATAAAATATCCACCGCCATTTTAACATCAACCGCACCAACAATCTTAACAACCAGTCAACACAAAAATGAGAAACTATTGCGCAGAGATTAACAACAAATTTTCGGATTCAACAACATACTCTTTTCCAGCAAAATGCCACTCAACTATCAATCACCAACGCAAGCTATTTACTTGCTTTCAAAATAGCAAAAGCAAGCAAGCCATTCTTCGATGGAGAGTTTATAAGGCAGTGTATGGTAAAGACAGCAGGTCTTTTGTGTCCAGATGCAAAAAGTAAATGTGAACAAATTTAGTTTATCACGCGGAACAGTAACTCGCCGAGTAGAGCAAATGGACGAACACTTAACTAGCGAGTTAAAAAGAAAAGCAGATTCAGTTGTTTTTCATTCGCTAGCACTGGACGAAGGTGATGACTTAAAGACACCGCCCAGCTTTTGATTTTGTCAGAGGAATTAGTGACGAGTTGAGATAATAGAAAGACTTTTGGCGATGGAATCACTGAAGAGGATAACACGAGGAGAAAACCTTTTTATCAAAGTATCTAGTGGGATTGACAAATTTAAAATACCTTGTAGCAAGCTTTCAAATCTCACCACAGATGGATCGCCAAACCTGACAAGAAAAAACGTTGGGCTGCTGAAAAGACTCAAAGATAACAAGCAAGCGGAAAATCCTGGCATCGATATAACTTTTTTGCACTGCATCATTCATCAGGAATCCCTGTGTAAGTCTGTATTGCAGCTCAATCATGCAGTAAAAACAGTGGTAAAACTGATCAACTACATTAAAAGGAGAGGACTACACCATCGGCAGTTTATAAAGTTTCTTGAGAAAATCAATTCTAATTATCACGACTTGCTTTACCATTTTCATGTGCTCTGGTTATGTTTGAAGAAAGCATGTGAACGCGTCTGGGAACTTTTGAAGCTAATTGGGAAAGCTGACGACTTTCCTGAGCTAGAAGACAGAGGTTGGCTTTGTGATTTTGCTTTTGCCGTAGACATATTAACACAAATTAATGAGCTGAATTCAAAACTTCAGGGAAAAGATCTCTTCGCTCACGAAATGTACTCAAACGTTAAGGCTTTTAAGTCTAAATTGACTTTAGTTTCAGAACAAATGTTAAACAATTTATTTGTTCAATTTCCCACTCTTGTGACGATAAAAAAAGCCCCTAAACATGCAAATAAATACTGGAAATTACTGAATAATTTGCATCAAGAATTCTGCCGTTGATTCCTTGATTTCGAAAAACTCCAAAAATTATTTCAAATCGTCTCAGCTTTTTTTTATATTTTTTAAAATTTAGTTTAGTTTATTTGTCGCATGTAACAGCTTGATATATACTAGTAAAACGTATAAATTGTGACAGGGTGATTGCGAAGGGGCTGTGAGGTCTTTGAGTCAAGCAATCACCCTGTAGAAATACAGAAATATACAAGCAAAATGTCAATATAAAATTTGAGTATGTATACAAAAAAACAAAAACAAAACAAGACAGCAAAAAAACATTAAGAATAAGTAAAGACCAACCAAGCAATGAAGAAAAAAATAAAATAAGATACATAAAACAAATTGTAAGAATTTCAAGAATTTAATCGCTGAAAAGTAGAAGTGATTTGTAATGTTTTTAAATTTATTAAACGACATTATTCTCAGGTTATGACCAATAGAATAACAAATTTTTGGTCGTATATATTTGATTGACTTTTGTGTTCGTTGACTTTTGAACAGAGAAGTGATAAAATGATTTTTTAGCGAAAATTTTGTGATACAAAAATGGCAAAATTTAGCAAATGAAAAGTAATTATCAAAAATCTTAGGTAACAAATTAAGCATATAAGAATAAACAAATTTAGTTGTTTCAAACTCAAACAGTTTAGGCGAAGGCAAAATATTTGTTTTAATATATAAAGGTTTTGAGCTAGTTGACCAAAGAGAGGAGGTGACAATACGAATCGCTTTATTTTGAAGCAATTTTAGTTTGTTTAAATATATCGGATAAGTGCTACCCCAAACAACAAGGCCATAATTAAAATGGGAATGGATAAGCAAATAAACAGGGTGTCTTTATCGTTACAATTTTTAAAGTTTGTCAAAATTTTATTCTGAGATATTTTCATTTGATTTGTTTTATAGTGAAGGAAAGTGCTTCAAGTTTTTTCTTTCTTAACAGCTACTTGTGGAAATAATTAGGTTTAAATTACAATTTATTAACTTATTAAGCAGAGTATTTTTGAATTTAGTAGTGAAAGTAGAGTTCATGAAAACGAGCACTTCGCAGGAAAAAGCTCAGTGTGTTTCCTGGTTTATAGAGACATCCAAGCCCAGCAAAGTCAGACATCCAAGCACAGCGAAACTTTAGACGCAAGTATTGAAGAAAGCCACCAGCGCGACCTAACATTCGAGCATGGTATAAAAAGTTTATGGAGACTGGTAATGTGCTACAGAAAAAGGGAGCTGGCCGACCTCAAATATCAGAAGAAATTGAATCTGTGCGAGAGGCATATACCAGAAGCCCTAGAAAGTCCATTTGTGGGATTTCTACGCAGTTACGGATCCAACGCTCCACTATTCACAAAGTTTTGCATAGAAACTTGCGAATTTATGCATATAAAGTGCAGTTACTGCAAGGCCTCATGGCAGAAGATAAGCTGCGACAAAAAGAATTTGCAGTGACGATGCTGGACACATTCATTCATTCATTCATTTCATTTTATTCTCAATCATTAGTAAACAGTTTAACACTAAAAGTTATAAATATTGGAAAGATCAAGAAAAGGAAGAAGCAGCACAACGTCAGACGTTAAAACATGCATAAGATAATCAGAAAGTGAAAGTAAAAAACAATAGAAAGCATGGCCGCAACACCTTAATCACATAAAAATATAAGACATGAGAAAGAAACAAGAAAATATAATAATAATACTCGTATTATCAAACAAATTGAGAGATTGAAGAACCAGTGCATTTTACCTACTACTATTAGATTTAGACCCAGGGTTTTTGAAACGTGTTTGCTTCAGTGACGCGTCAACGTTTCACGTTTCTGGATTACTAAACAGACACAATTTGAGAATATGGGGCTCGGAGAATCCGCATGATACCTGTGAGCTTGAACGGGACTCCCCTAAACTAGACGTGTGGTGTGGAATCATGCATGATAAAATTTTCTTTGCTGAGAAATCAATCACAGGTCAAATTTCTCGACATTTTGACAGAATACGTGTCACCACAGCTTGAACAGTATCAACCACAAGTTATTTTCTAGCAGGACGGTGCACCACCTCATTGGGACCTTGAAGTTTGTCAATTTTTGAATGAAACATTTCAAGATAGCTAGATTGGACGTGATGGTCTCATTTCATGGCCGCCACGTTTCCCTAATATTACACTGTTGGATTTTTTTCTCTGGGGCTATGTAAAAGATATCGTTTACCGAAAGTCAGAGACATTAATGATTTGCAACATCGAATAATTGAAGCAATTGAAACAGTTACTGTTGATATGTTAGCAAGAACATGGTAAGGAATTGAATATCGGTTGGATATCGTATGTGTGACTGATGGTGCACACGTACAGGTGTACTAAAGCATCCAATGTAAAATTGAAGCATTTCCCGTTACTATAAAACAAACCGATTAAAAATATCTTAAAAATAAGACTATGGTGAATTTTTGAAATTGTAACGATAATTTATGGACACCCTGTATAACTTTAATAATGCCGAGCTAGGTAAAAAGTATTTCAATTTATTTAGAATTCCAACTGATCAAGCTATTTTTGTTTCAAAAGTTTTTATATGCACATGAAAGTTTAATCGATTATCAAATATAATTCCCAAATATTTAGCCTTATAAACAGTTTTAATTTCACCAGCTGGACTTTGAATATTTAAATCAAGATTTAAAGACTTGAGGTTTGGCGAAATAATTAATATCTGCAATTTTTTTAAATTTAGCGTTAAATTGTTCGCAGATATCCAATTGCAAATATTATTAAGTTCTGCTTTAAGTTGGTTTTCAAGAATATTAATTGACGGCGCAACCATCAGGAGACAAGTATTATCTGCAAATAAACGAGCAGTACAATCAACACTGTTAGGAATGCCATTAATATATGGTCTAAAGTTGCTGTGACAGTTCCCCTGTCTCAAATAGCTGTGACAGCAAAACAAGAGTTACAACTGGAATTGATCGATCTTTAGAGTGACTAACTTTTGAAAGAGAAATTCGGAGCTCTGAAGTTAAGTGAATTTTACGCCTCATTAAATGATAATAGGTTTTCGAAAATACCAAAGATGACATAGAGAAATTTGGTCTTGTTTGGCTCCACATACATTTGTGAACAGACGTTCAGCCTGATGAATTTCAATAAATCAAACCACAGATCTCAATTGACTGATGCACACTTAAAAGCTGTTGTTACAATCACCGCAAAAACTAACTCCAAATTTTGATACTCTGGCAAAAAAAAGCAGTTAAATTTGAAGATTACAATTAAATGTAAATTTGGTGCAAGTTTTGTTTGTCAGTTTATTTTAACAGGTCTATTATTGTAAATAATGTTGCTAATAAACTGCATCTTAATAATACCTTGTTGGTTTTATACACTTACATGGTCCGCTTGTAAAAGTTTAAAAATTTCTTTGCCCGCGGTTTAAAAATTATGCCCACCCCTGCTCTATCTTGTATTTATTGAACCCCATTCGATTCCTTAAAAGTCCCAATCAACCACTTGAAAGAACACTGGTCTAAACAATAAACTTGTTTATTTACATAGCGCACAAGTGGACGACATGCATTGGTGAGACGAAATATTTTGGGGAAGGTCAATAAAAAATCTAATTATAATATGGTTACTTCTTTTTCAGTATAATTACTGTTTAAATGTTCAAAGTAGGCATGTTATTAATACGCACATAAGTTTAAAATCTCCTTTATTTTTTCACTTAGGTTATTATAGGCTTGTACAAGGAAAAAAAATAGCATTCTTGTATTTGCAGAAATAGCAACAGCAACAGGCAAACGTAATCGAATAAGTATACGGATGCGCTTACAGGTATGCAATGGAATTCTCTAAAAATGTCCCAGCAATATATGATTGTGCATGCAAGATTGAGGTTATTGCAGTTAAGATCAGCAAAATAAAAACAATCTTTATTATGATGAAATTGGAACATAGAACTCAATTGTTAAAACTACAGCAATTTTGAAAGTGCTGGGGACTATACCGTTTTTTAGGTTTCTTCCTGGTTGCATAGTAGTAGGTAAAAAGAACAATTTTAGTTTTGTTTCTTACTTTACATTTTTTGAGTTTCTGCATTCAATTTTCTATTCTTTGTTTAGATACAGTCTGTCGGGCTTTCAATTATTCAAATTTTTTGCTTTTATTAAGTGACTTGTATTTCAAAAGATTTGCACGAATATTTTTATAAAGCACTGTTTTGAAGAACTGATATCCAATATTAACATTATACAGCTCAAGCTACAAATTTAAAAAAGGGTCGGCTTTTCCCCTTTTCTTCAAATTTTTAAAAAGTGACTGTGAAGTCGAAATGGCCGCAGTCGCACGTATTTGGGTGGAGTCGGAGTTAGCGTCCAAAAAAAATCCTACGACTCTACAATCTTGGTAGTTACTAAGCACTACCCTTTAAAATCGATTTAGTTACTAAGAGCCAGCCAATGAAACCCAGCAAATACGTCGTATCTTATTAAATGCGCTGATTGCATCTAAATGTGGTTTACACAACTTATTCTATTCAGATTTAGAAATTGATTGAATGCCAACGCAAGAATTATTTTAATATCGCATTTCATAAATAAAAGCCAAATGAAAACACTTTATCACAACTGAAAATTGTTTATAAAATTTTGACAAATAATAATCTTGAGGTTTTATTGAATCAACTTTTTATTCGCTCAAAGATTTCAATTACAACCGAATATTAACTGCTAATACAGGTAGTCTGCCTATTTGTGTTGTATCTAACTCAGTTCCCAATTTTTTTAAAACAAACACAATTTTAAAAAAAATAAAAGCTTGTGGTTTGTTGGGCCCCGAAATACTTAAAAAAGTCGTTACTCAGAGCTATAGGCATACCATATTTCGATGGGGCAAACCGGGACGCTGGTTAACAGAAAAAAAATTCGCCTTTGAAAAGTAGTGTTCTCTAAAAAAAAAAGGTCTTCGTTTCACATTATTCTCGGAGTTCATAATTTTTCCCCAAAATAGAAGAGTTACTAAAAAAAGAGGGGTTTGCAAATGGAATCTGTCTTCGATTTCTGGCGGAATTTCTGTCGAAATAGGCGGGACAAAGCCCTTAAAATTGGGACCGTTTCGCCCAAATCAGGACGTATGGTAAGCCTACTTAGAACAGACGTGCAAAACTATCCGATTAGGTTTGCATTAATGTCGGCTATAACTGACGTGGGCAAGCTAGAACCTACAGTTAAATCTGGTTTTATTTATTCATTAGTCCCAATAAACCTTTTAGGGTATTTTAGCCTAATTATAACAGCAATTGATCTTATTGTTTTCAACTGGGTTATCAAAAAATTAACAAAACTTAATGCGTTTTTGGCAATATCCTGTCCGCTTGTCAAAAATTCGGAAGAATTTGTCCGAAAAATTAAACGTTTGCCTAACACTGAGCTAAATGGTAAAATGTCGAATATACCAAAGTTCTTTAAAAATTAACAAGTATATTTGGTTTCACAACTGCGCAAATTTTATTAATAAAGAGCAAAAGGATTACAAAAAAGCCGTTTAAACAGCAAGTGACCCCAGAAATATTTCATGCGACCCAATATAAGGTTGCGACTCATTGTTTGATGATCACTGACCAAACATTTAAATTAGTCTAGACATCGCTATGCGTTGGCTTTACAGACGGCCTTGGTTGGGCAGTTTAAGAACCACTTTGGTAGACAGACCACATTTAGTGTATATTTTTGAAACGAATTTAGACAAGTGTAATAATAAGCAGCTTACTATGATATTAAAAAAACAACAGATGAATTTTCTGTGCATTTAACTTTGTGAAAAAACCGACAAGTCAAGCTATTAAAATTAGGTGTAGTTATGGGTTTCTGGCTTCACGCGGATAAACTGTATTTGTCTGTAGCCCTTTAGAATATATAGCAATAACAAGAGCCACGCTTATTATTAAGCTTGATGGTGTGCTTGTATCTTTCATTACTGCGCACAGACTTATGGTTTGATCTTGTCACGAAGAATGCCTCAAGGACAAACGCGTGTTTTTTTACTTTTTGTTCCTCTTTTTCTTGTGTAATCAAATTAGGTTTCATTGTTGCAGCTAACCTTATTCGAATTTATTTGAGTAATTAAGTTGTCTGGTGCAAAATTTAGCTTTTTATTTTTCAGAAAGAGATTTTGCTTAGTGCCAACTGTTATATAGTAATTGTTTCATAGTTATTATTACTTCTCAACGCTTACTTTAAATTTTCTATCCGATTATCGGTCATTTCTTTATATATTCATGGAAGGTTATTTTGAATCAACTACGATACAATTCAGGTACGATTGATCGTTTTTGTATTTATAGTTTATTGTGAAACTTAGCTACTAATAATCTGACTTGGCGTTTATTAAGCGAATAGGCACCAACAGGATGCAAAAATTTGCTTTGCGAATTTGTCAGTTGCGCAATGTTTTTGAAAATTTTTTTAATCAGTTGCAGTTACACGTTGATGCAAAGATCAAATATAAAAATTTTTTTTTATGAATGACCCTGTTTTTTACGATCAATTTTTAATTTTTTACTATTACAAAGAACCTATATTTAAAAAAATATATATTTCATAAAAAAATTTTTCTAAGAGGACGAATTCGTCTTCTGAGGCCTACTAGCTGAAAGTTTGCAATGATGGAAGTCAGGACAATTGTAAAAAATATATTTTTATATGAAAATACAATTGCCAATGCAAAAGTACACAAGAACTAGGCCTGAATACAATTTACAGCAGTTTTTTTTAACAACTATTGGGTATGTACAAAGACGTATGAGCCGGTGGGGCAAAGGACAATTGTGGCCAAAGTCTTAAAATTTGAAAAATATCAAATTTTTGGCAGTGACAAGGCAATATTTGAGCAAAATATAATTTTTTCGAGAAGCGACAGGACATATTTAGCCAAAATCACAATTTTTTGGCAGCCCAAGGACGTATTTGGTAAAACAAAGTTTTTTGTCCCGAAAACGATAAAGATTTGAGGTGAGGTTCATTTTTTTTTTTTTTTTTGAGAGATCACCACTAGTTTGGGATTAAAATTGTGAAATAAGAGACAGATCCACACATTAATTTTGGTACAATTTCAAACTGTTGGCCTTTTTTTTTGGTTTTCGCTTAAATTTTAGACAAAATTTTGTCTGTTTTCTATGACTTGTTATAAAATCATGATTCGGGCAAACAGCAATAATATTTTAGTAAACTGTAGCATTTTTTTCGGATGGTTCAGCTTGGATATGGAAAATTCAAAAAAAGTTTTGTTTGTTTGTTTGTTTGCAACACATTTATTGCAAGATTTGAAGTCGTTTTTGTCGTCATTTGGAAGGACGTCCACTCCGAGTCAGACACAAACTGGGCCCGAGGTTTTATGCGTGTGCTACCCCAGAATGCTGTACTGCCCGGATCAGAAGATAGGTTCACCAATCTGGTTCACGATCAGGGTTCACCAACCTTGAACCATGGGCTACTTTTTGGGTACCTAATCATGTAAAGTAAACCAGCTTTTCACACTCTTTCAAAATAACAAATTGTGTATATATTATAAATAGCTAATAATAAATAGTTTAGAGTGGGTAACACATAATATCAATATTTAACACTTTAGCAGCAACTATTCTGATGATCACTTCTACTTTTTACCAGTCCCTGATATACCTTTCAACAATTCATGAACTACGTTGAATCAGGTTTGAAAAAGTCAAAAAAAAATTTAAGAAAAATCAACTTCTATATTTAATAAATCTTAACCCATTTTTAACTGAACAAATCTGCAATTCTGCTGTTACTTCCACAAATTTTAGTTTTCTAAATTTTGGAAAGTTTTTTAAATTTTGTTCCGATGTTAAAAAGTTTTTTGAAATTTTGTAGAATTTATTTGGTAACTTAGTACGTTGTTTAATCGTCTACCTTTTTTGGCGCCTGTTAAGAAGGCCTCGCCAATAACACAATCTCGGTGTCTACTAAACGATAATTCTTAATCTTCTTGCTGGATCTGACCTTCGAACCAGCGACAGCAAAAATATAGTCTAGCTAAATCACAGCTCAGACTACCACAATATCTTCTTTATTAAGAAATATGCTCCAATCCACTTAGGAGCCCGAATAGTATAAATCAAATCAACAGGTTAAAGCTCAATAGCTTAATTCTTCACAATCACGTAGATCACCAAAGACTTGCGACCAAAAAACTATGACTTCACACAGTTAACAATTTTCCAATTCTAAGTTACCACAACGAAACATCGAATTATTATACTGCTTTTCAGCGAATCGTATTTATACCATTCAGTAAGATTACTCGAATGTTCGGACATTCTCCAAAGCAAACAACTATTACGTCATAATCAAAACAGGTCAATCGGATAGTTCTGGAAATTACTTTAAATTTCGTGAAATTAAGCAGTGTTGCCATTTTTTCTTGTAAATAAAAATAAATTATTTAAATTGCTCATAAAACTGTTATTTCTTCGGCTATTTGAGCCGGACCAACGCGAAATCAAAGATATTTTTTATGAGATTGTGAATCTACATAATTTTGGCGATTTTTAGGAACGGAACATCTGCTTAAAATTTGTTACATTTTATAACGCACTTTTGTATTAAACACAATTCTTCATTATTTTAATTCAACTTTTCTGTGACACTACCATGTTGCCACCAACAACATTTTGTATCTGTTTCTTTTTTAGTGAGAAGTTTCTTTTCTTTTTCAGTCTTCATTCAGATGTGTAACTAAGTAGAGTAAGTAAGGAGAGAACCACCATGGACGATGCTGTTTGTAATTGTAATGTAAGTAAATATAATATAAAATAATGTAAATGTAAACTAAGTAAGGAGAGAACCACCATGGACGATGCTGTTTGCTGATGATATTGTGATTTGCGAAGAGACCAGGACAGAAGTGGAGCAGAGATTAGAATCCTGGAAGCATGCATTGAAAAGAAGAGGGATGAAAGTAAGTAGGTCGAAGACCGAATATCTTTGCATAAATGGAGGAAATGACGACAAAACAGTAAAGATGGAGGATACAAATGTGTTAAGAGTAAAGGAATTTAAGTATTTGGGATCAACGGTGCAAGAAAGTGGTGGTTGTGAGAGGGAGGTAAAGAAGAGAGTACAGGTAGGATGGAACGGATGGAGAAGAGTATCAGGAGTAATCTGCGACAAGAGGTTACCAGCTAGAGTAAAAGGAAAAGTGTACAGTTCAGTGGTAAGACCAGCAATGTGCATGGACTTGAGACAGTAGCAGTCACAAAGAAACAAGTGGAAGAAATGGAAGTCGCAGAGATGAAAATGCTGATGTTTGCTATGGGAGTGACGAGAAAAGACAAGATTAGAAACGAGCACATCAGGAGTACTGTTAAGGTAGAATGGTTAGGAATCAAGATGAGGGAGGGCAGGTTGAGATGGTATGGACATGTAATGAGGAGAGACCAAGAGTATGTAGGAAGAAAGATGATGGAAATGGAGTTACCAGGAAAGACGAAAAGAGGGAGACCAAAGAGAAGATTTTTAGATATGGTAAAAGAAGATATGGAGGAAGTTGGTGCAAAGGAAACGGATGTTGAAGACAGAAAGATGTGGAGAATGATGATACGCTGTGGCCACCTCTGACTAAAGGGAAAGGCCGAAAGGAGAAGAAGATTTAGGTGTGTAACTTGACATTATAACTCTTGAGTGAATCTTGCAAATGTGCATCAGTGAGGCGTGTTCTGTGTTTGTTCTTGATGAAGTTTATGTTAGAAAATGCAGATTCACAAAGATAGGTTGACCCCTACTAACCTTGATAGCTGCTGTGCATACGCCACTGTACTTTTTTGTGTCAACAAGGCCCCAAAAGTTTGGTGCAGCCTGGTAGGCCTTGAGACATTTTGCAATAATATGATTTCAATCTCCACCTGTTCAACATCCAAGTTAAACGTTGCACTTAGTTGCTCAGCAATGCATGTTGTGTCAATGTTGATAAAGTAAGGATTGTAAATTGTAAATGAATGACACACATGGCTTAAGCTAATAAAGGTCACAAAACCGGTTTGTAAAATATTGGCACTGTCGTAGAGACGACCGGTCAGCGTAGAGAGAGTTCCTTTAAATAATTATCCTGCTTAAAACTACCTCAATAATACTTAAGCGAATTAAACTGCCGCGCTCAGCTAATTAACTAAATTTTACCTATATGCAACTTATACTGCAGCGCTAACAGAAGCAACACTTAGCTTAAATATAAATGAAAGTTAAATAACTTACCAAAATTTAATTCCAAAGGTAGAAGAAGCACAATTAATCACACGCAAGAACAGTGATGAACGAAGAACAGATACAAAGGATAATATGAATGTATTTTAAGGAGAAATTATTACTTCTCTGCTCGCCGACGCAGTCGTAACCAAAATGAACGACAATCAAACGAATTTCGCAATCGAAAACACTTGCCTGCCTCTAGTGGACTACGTGGTCACAAGACAACATAAAAAAAAATAAATAAGTAAAAGGGATCGTGTTTCTGTTTCCAACATTCCCACCCCAATAAGGCCTAACTCAAGTACTACCGCCTTATTACAGATTACGGAAACAGAAACCGCCAAATCGATATAATACAGTACGATATCAAGAATTTTATACAGACTAAGCAATCCGGTTTTTTACCTAATTAATAATCGTTAAAAACAAAACAAAACACACAGCAAGCCATACACAAATACAAACAAAAAAAAAATTACTTTAACTGTCCTTCCAGTAGACACAGTTTTCGAATGTCTCTCAGGAATATGGAACCATCCGCTGTTCGCACACGCACCCTTCTCACCAGAACACGTTTATCAGGTAAATTTTCCACTACGATAGCCTTTGGCCATTGCCCACGAGGTGTAGCTTCGTCCATCATCAATACTAAATCGCCGGGCACCATATTAGGAGATGAACAGCTCTCGTAGCAAGACAGTTAAATATACAAATGTAACGCTTCACTCTACTTCGACCAACGGTGATCATTATTGGTCCCATGATGTCTGTGCCAATATTACTGAATGGATGGCTCTCTTGAATTCTTGATGGTGAAAGATCGCATATTTGTTGTCTCTAGCGCTCGCCTTCCATACTCGACAAGGAATGC
Source organism: Diplosoma virens (assembly GCA_963680785.1). NCBI lineage: Eukaryota > Metazoa > Chordata > Ascidiacea > Aplousobranchia > Didemnidae > Diplosoma > Diplosoma virens. Next base: position 27,566,542 of record OY796880.1, on the reverse strand, counting down.
AACCATCCAGCACTCTTTTTATCGCAGACCGTCCGTTCACAATCCAAAAAGTCCTATTCAGGTCTGCTAACACATGATTAACCCCCAAATGACCTTCCTTTTCGTGATGAAACTTAATTAAAAGGTCCGTCACTGGGTGTGAGTGTGGTAGAAGCAACGGAAATTTCGCCTCGTAAGGCAAGGAAGCATTTCTAAGTCTTCCACCAACGCGAAGGAAACCTTGTACAACAAACGGACTTAGTGATTGAATCTCCCGAAGTGCGGTTGAACCTTTTATCATTTGTTCAGTAACAATAAAGGCTGGGTCTGAAACTTCAAATTGGTTCGGCAAAATGGCAAACACCTCAGCAAAGGATTGGACTTGAGTTACTCGAAGGATTGTTTCTCGTGCCGCGCAGCATTCTGCGGCCGTTAACGGTCCTGTCAAGGGAATCTGGTTGCAGCTCTTTCCCTTCCATCGCAAAAACACTATAAATCGTAGCATCCAAGCTACCGCACGTTGCAGTCTGGTAAAGTCAGAGTAGTGCGCGAACAAACGTGAAACTACATCTTCCTTCTGGAACTTTTGGAAACAGCATTGTTTCATCCCTTCGACTTCTTGGTCATCATTTAACCACTCAGATAGAAATTTGGGTTGCTCAGGCCAATGTTCACTATTACACAATAAAAACGGTGGCCCTTTAAACCACAAATCAGCCGAACAACACATTTTTGGCGGAATGCCTCGCGACGACAAATCGGCGGGGTTTTCATTTGTGGGAACGTAGCGCCATTGAGTGACTGACGTAAGCGTGTGCAACAGTTCAACACGGTTTGCAATAAACATTTCGAAACGCGATGACGAATTATTAATATAGCGAAGAACCACAGTAGCATCTGTCCAGTAATATTCCTCATCAATTGTTAAATCAAGCTCGTTTTTAATTAAATTACTTAATCTAGCCGAAAGTACAGCAGCAACTAATTCAAGGCGAGGAATAGAAATCCTTTTAATCGGGGCAACACGAGACTTACCCATAATCAAATTGCAATACACTACACCGTCACTACATACACTGCGCAAGTAACTACACGCCCCATAGCCCACAGTACTGGCGTCAGAAAAAGTATGAAGCTCTACCCGCTTGGTGTTGTTATCGGGCAAGATACACCTAATCACTTCTACTTGTTCAAGCTTAGGAAGCGACCCAAACCAACAGTCCCATCCCTGCTCCAGGCCTGGAATTTCGCTAATATCTTGGTCCCACCCCAAATTAGACTGCCAGGCTTCTTGGAGCAACCTTCTAGCAGGCAGTAAAAAGGGTTGTATGATCCCGAGAGGGTCATAAGTCTGTCCGATCATTGAGAGCAGACCACGACGAGTATTTGGTTTGGTCTTAATATTCACTTTTACCTTTAGCAGATCTGACGAAGCGTCCCAGAACACTCCCAACGTTTTATGGACAGGCAACTTACCGGATAGATTCACATGTCCTGCCAAGTCTTCAGGCGACAATTGTTCTAAGACAGTCCTGTTGTTGGATAAAAATTTAGTTAAATGAAATCCCCCACTTGCCAACAAGGGGCAAAGCTGGGTCACCAAATCACTGGCATCTTTCTCTGTAATACATGACACGCACATATCATCTACGTATATATTTCTTAACACCGCATCCACAACATCCTGACTCGCACCCGTTACATTCTCACTTGCTGTTCTCCTCAAAGCAAAAGCCGCACAGCAAGGGGAAGATTTGGCCCCAAAAACATGAGTGCGCATACGATAAGTTATAGCATTTTGGGTTAAATCGTTATCCGGATACCAAAGAAATCGCAACGAGTCCCAGTCGTTTTCATCTACTGTACCATTACTTGCGAAAACATTCCCTTTATGTCCGCAACTACCGCAATTGGGTGTTGCCGGAAACGAATCAAAACGCCAACAACAGTGTTAGTCAAATCGGGCCCGCGTAGCAGCTTATCGTTTAATGATTCACCATTGCAGCGAGCGCTACAATCGAATACAACGCGGAACTTACTCTCACCCATGATGCAGTGATGGGGAATATATCGTATCCGACCACTGGACGTCAACTCCTCAGAAACACGTTCGGCATACTTATCTATGTATTCAGACATCTTTTCTGAATAGCGATCGAAAAGAACAGGATCTTTCTGAAATTTTTTCTTAAGATATTTTAAACGCGTCTCTGCTAACGAACGACCATCGGACAACAATGTCGCGTCACCTTTCCACAGGAGACCGACCGAATAATGACTATCTACTTTCTTAACCGATCTGTTTAAAATAAAAAGAGCATGTTTATCTTCCTGCGACAAAGCCAGTGCGTTTCTGCCTTCATCGCAGTCCTCAAAATCTTGTGCTAATATTTCTAATAATCGCTCGCAAGACGTATCTGTGTTTTTAGTGCTTAAAAAATTAACCATTAAATTAGAAGGCTCTTCCAGCCTCTGGTCTCCCCCATCTGTGCCGTAAATAGTCCACCCCAAAGCTGTGTGAAGCCCACATGGATCGCCTGGATCACCGACAATCATATTTTTCGTCAAAAATGCTTGGTGTAAATCACAACCTAATAAGAGATCTATATTTTTTTCGGCCAACGAAGGGAAGTTTAAGCTACGAAGGTGAGAATAACCTTGAATTAACTCGTCTGTTGGAATGCTACAACTTACATCCACCACTTCGTCGACTACAAACGCATCCTTCACTTTGAATGCTTCAACCTCATTCACCCCCTGGATGGCCAGGTCACTTACCTTTCGATCCATGACGGACACCGCATTGCTCGTAAGTAATCTCACATTCGTTGCAGAAGGAGACAACCCCAGTCGCTTGGCTAAGCGATCTGAACACATGTTGACGCTTGATCCTTCATCGATAAAAGCGTATGTAAGCACATAGTCGCCAGGATCATGTGCCCACACCTTCACGGGAACAACCTTAAAAATAGCTGATCCGGAGGCGTCCCCAGATAGATTAATCCTAGAACTAGCTGCACACACCACCTGATCAGCGTCCTGATTCATCTCGTCGTCAGTGGGGGGAATATTAGCATCAACATTTATAGATTTTTTTTCCCTTGGATACCAATGAAGTAAGGTATTATGCTTCTTACCACAGCTACCACACGCTATTTTAACCCTGCAGCTAGAAACTTGATGCCCAGGGAGTAAGCAGTTAAAACACAGTTCCTTTTTCTGAACAATCAGTCTCCTATCATCTATCGATTTGGTTTAAAGTCAGAGCATCGCCATAATTTATGATGGCCTTCACAGCATGCACACACCAATTTGTTTAAAGGAAGTGATATTGATTTTTGAGCGGTACAAACTCGCTTGGGTTTTCCTGCAAAATTTCGAGACCTCATCTGGTTTGATTGAATATGCTGCGTTTTATAGAGCAATCTGCCAAACTCGCTCTCGGCTTCCGAGGCCGATTTCTCAACTAAAATTCTCAAATCGTGAAACGACTTAAATCCATCTGTGCTCACGGAAACAAACTGAGATTTAACCCTATGTGGCAACTTTTCAAATAACCCATGCAAAAGCTCTTGTGAATTTAATATCCACATCTTGTCTAATCCTTCAAACGTTACTTCGCACTGAAACATCTTATCCGCAAGAAGCAGCAAACTTTCGGCATCACCCTCTTTGATTATAGGTCCGTTAAGAAGATCAACGCGTAGACGTTCGATAAGTTTTTGAACATCACCAAATCGCTTGTCCAATCTATCCCAAGCTTTAGCATAAGCAGTTTGACTATCAATAAGGCATCCTATTCCTGCGATCACTTCATGAGCCTTTCCTACGCATGCACTATTCAAAAATGCCATTCTATCTTCAAAATTAGTATATACACCTTCCACGTGTCTTTTAAAACGCCTTTTGAAGTCCCAATATTTTAAGACATCTCCATCAAAATTATCAAGGTTTAGTTTAGGCGCAGGAGGTAAAGGTATCTGACCATAACCCACTTGCGCTGCTGGAAAATTGTTTACATTACCAAGAAAGGGTACCGCTCCTGGATTTAGAGTTGGCTTAGTAAAGTCTACCTTGCTGTCTGCTTCCAATTTACCTGTGTCAGAACCTTTTCTTATACAATGGGTCTGATTTTGCGGCGGTGAAAATTCATTATCATCGATATTCACAGGAAACCTTTCACTAACCTTTACATTAGAGATATTATCAACAGGGATGTCAAGATGCTTACTCAACAAATAACTTGACGCACAACTTTCGTTAATGTTAGACCTTCCGTCAACATCGTACTTTAAAACCCGTGAAACCTCTTCCTTAACTTCAAACAGCACATCCTCTACCCGACAAGCCATTTTATCCAAGTCTACGTCAACCTCATCATCATCACACGCAAGAACATCTGCATGTAGCAACGAAATTGCTTCAAAACACCTTTGCCACTCATTCTCAACACATGATGCTCCTTCTTTCACAGATTTACGGTTAAGCTGCCTTTTTAACACAGAAGCTCTTGCTTGAATAGCAACGATTTTTCGTTTTAATTCGTTCTTATTAATGGTCTGTGAATTGCTTTCACTACATCGCCCGGGGCTACCACTACTCGAAGTCACCGCCCTTTCATCATGAGAACTCATGGTTAAACAATTGGTACTAAAATAATTACCACAAACAAATGAAACACAAGTTATCAATCAAGACAAATGCCAAATTTTAAATAGAATTAAAACTTATCTTAAAATAATTTCTCCTTAAAAGAAATGTAATATATTGGCACTGTCGTAGAGACGACCGGTCAGCGTAGAGAGAGTTCCTTTAAATAATTATCCTGCTTAAAACTACCTCAATAATACTTAAGCGAATTAAACTGCCGCGCTCAGCTAATTAACTAAATTTTACCTATATGCAACTTATACTGCAGCGCTAACAGAAGCAACACTTAGCTTAAATATAAATGAAAGTTAAATAACTTACCAAAATTTAATTCCAAAGGTAGAAGAAGCACAATTAATCACACGCAAGAACAGTGATGAACAAAGAACAGATACAAAGGATAATATGAATGTATTTTAAGGAGAAATTATTACTTCTCTGCTCGCCGACGCAGTCGTAACCAAAATGAACGACAATCAAACGAATTTCGCAATCGAAAACACTTGCCTGCCTCTAGTGGACCACGTGGTCACAAGACAACATAAAAAAAAAAAATAAGTAAAAGGGATCGTGTTTCTGTTTCCAACACTGTTATCAAACTCTTAAAAAAGTTTAGATATGACTTTACAGTAGTTTTCTACAACTCTGTCAAATGCCTCAGATGCAGAAGCATTGTCTTTTGGCACAGCTGCAGAGAGGAAAAGTGTAGCACCTTTTTTTCTGTAAATGCATACAGAAAATGTTCTTGTAGTTGTCTTGAGGGGCAATAGTGTCAGGAGTTCTTGTTTTATAGAGAAATCTTCAAACGCACCAGAATAAAGACCAACAACTGTGCTGTACTACTGTTGTCCACAGACTCGTCGCACTGGATGCTGAACCAGCTGCATTTACCAGATCCCTGTCAAGCTGATGGGCCAAGTTACCGGACATAGCTGACAGTCGTCTTGCCATCGTAGATGCTCCCAGTTGGACATCGGATAGAGTGGAGATTAGATAGCAACTATCATCATTATTTCTTTGAAGATTTCTCCGTCTGTGAAGTTCTTCTTCTTTACCAAAAAATGTGTAGCTCTAAATGAGGCTTTGATTCCTTTTCGGGATTTTTTCGCCGGCTTATTAAAAAAAGACTGCTGCTTATCCAAAGCTGCTTTCAGCTCACAGGCGTTTTCTGCCCGCATAGCGCTTCCCAATGGGTAGTTAGCATTGTAGCTTTTATGATGCGTAGTGAAGTGTCGCTCTACATTGTGCCGCTTCGCGGTCGCCACAGTCGCCCCGCAAATGGAACACTTGCAGCTTCCTTTCGCAACAGTAAAAAAGAACTTTTCTTGCCATTCACTTTGAAAATGATACGTTTTCTTTCTTTTTTTTTCTGCCATGTTTTTGAGGTAAGAAACTGCACTTCGCTCACAATCTTCACTGGCGCTAGCTTACTCTTTACAAGAGCGAAGGTTTTGTCATGAGCACAATACTGACCTTAGAATTAGAGTTCACCTAACTTCACCTGAAAAACACATATTTTTAATTATTAAATTTTTAAGACATTGTCATTTCTATATCTATATAAATACAAGTGTGATTAAAAAAATACATTTTAGACGCAGCTCAATTAGGAGTTATGCTATTTTTATAACATATCTACGAGCACACTCATATTGTTCTCGCGGGCGACTTGATGCCCGCGGGTACCGTGTTGGTGACCTCTGGTCCTGAGCCAGCATCGGGTATTGCCATCTAAACTTGTCAGACCTCGTGCTCCATGGATGCCCAATATATCGCCCACACTTTTAGAACTTGTCCTGCGGTGTGTTCAGGGATGCCGAAGGTGCAATTTGGTGAAAGAACGAGACCCCAGTTGTGCATGGACGAATGAAATTGCATAAGTCCAGTCCTCAGGCGATTGAGGTAGATCAATCTAACAGGCTTAATACTTCCCAAGGATATGAAAGCATGAAATCTGGATGTATTTTTACAATACTTTGTGTTCCCTCTAATGTTTGGCCACTGACCGGCGCGGACGCTTAGTTTGCAAGGACATTAGGTATTTCCGTGCAGGTGCCACAAACGAGCATTTCAATCTTAGTCTCAATAGGCGGCTTTCTGAAACCCACTTAAAAACCATCAAGTTTATGGTCACGATCGAAAGTGCCATGTTTAGGCAAGATGAAGGTGGCTCTTGATCGGCGAGCTCAGCTAGCTGAATGCCTGAAAATATGGATAAGCGGTCCGATGGAGTGGACGCAGAAATTCAGTGACAATGCACAAATTGTCAAGTGGCGATGGTTATAAACATATGATGCAAATATAATTTATTTTACCTTTGCAGCCGGGAAATTCATATATTCCTCAAAAATTAGGCTTTATTTATTTTTATTAATTAGATTGCAGTGTTTTCGTGCATTGAAAACCTATTTGCATGTGAATTTTTTTGAAACATGTTGATTATATTTTTAATTTTCTATTTGTAAACATAATTTTGGTAATTTATTTAATTAAAATAACATAGTATTTTTATAGCTCTTTACAACTTTTTTTGCATATAAAAATCAAAAATTTCTTAAATATTGCCCATAAATTTTTTAACATAAATTTTAAAACAAAGTCATTTTTTCATGTCTTGAACCCAGCTGGACGAATTCATCTCCTTAGGTAGGTGGTTTCCAACCGCTGTACCCTTCCCTTTAGACATCAAAAATTTTGTTTGGCGTTTTTGGTTTCCCAGTGCAAAGTAGTCATGATTTTGGGAAAAAAATTGGGAGATCATAGACAGATTTTATGTGAAAATCTTTTTATGGTTAATGAGGTTAGAAGGTCGGAAATCACGTGATCCTTATTAACGAAGGTTTTTGGTTTCTGCCGGCAGTTTCGGCAGAATTGTTAAACCGGGAATGAGTTGCATTCTAAGTTTTAAATTTCTTAATCAAAAAGTTCTACGTGGTCTACTGATTCGGTGTCTTTGATCACTTTGATTTCGCCAATATTATTAGCATTTAAGTCTTTGCCGAAACAAAGCTTTACCGTTACCAAAACAACGCTATTTTTATAATGTACCCTAAAAATATCTGAATTATCTTTATTAATCTATACAAAAATGGGGTATACAGTTTTTGTACAAATGTTTTTAATGTTTTGTAATATACGTAACTGAATCGAGCACTAAATTTTGCATAATTTCGTCGCAAACAAATGATATAGCTTAGCCTAGGATGAAACAACAACAGTCTAAATTTTGAGAAAATAAATGTCGTTTTGCGGAGAATTTGTAGTAGAAAAAAAGCAAAAAAGATGAAAATAATCACGGTTGGGCGAATAATTTATAAGGAATACATGTCGTTTTTTTTCTAATGACATTAATAAGCGAATACTTGCAAGAAACAGCAAATAAATTAATATGATGCTAAAAAAATTGTTATTTTTTGCTTTAAAGTTTTTCGCTTAGCCTACTTTTCAAGAAATAATTAAAAAATATAGTTGGGCTAAATAAAATAATACTATTTTTTTTATTTTAAAATTTATCAATAATAAAAGCTTTCATTCTCGATAGTGTTAAAAACTGGCGAATTCTTTACAAGATAATTAACCAGCTTTACAAGATAAAAAAAATTAACTTATTCTCAAATTATGATGGGGATCTTTTTTATTGCAACACAAGCAAAGATAAGTAGACCCACTGCTGTGGATTAGTATCAATTCATTCGGGAAGCAAGCATTCAAAAATAAAGATAAAAAATCATTCGCGCGAAAAACTGCTGTTCAGTTTATATTAGGGTTGCCATATCTGAGTAGGCGGAATTCCGGACAGACATAGGCGCACCAACAAAAAAAAGGTCTTCACTTTGAATCGATCTCGGATTTCCCTATTTTCTTCCAAAATCATGGTGTTCTCCTCTGAAAAAAAAAGTCTTTTCTTCACTTTGAATCGATCTCGGAATTTGCTATTTTCGCTCCATAATCAACGTGGTTTTTTAAAACTAGCACTTTGTTTTTAGTTGATGATAAAAATCCTGACATTTGGGCTTTTTATAAAATTCCTTCCGGACACAAAGAATTAATAAAATCCTGGATTATGTCCGGAATTTTACAGACGGTGTGGCAACCCTAATTTAGATGTCAAAAATTTTTTGTGTGCTCTGTAATGTTCTTTACTTTTTCGGTGATAATGGTTTAAATACGATGACAGTCTCCGACTAAATCTGCTATGAATTAGGTGGACGCAGCTTTCATACAAACCTTTAATAATCATCTTAAATGATCATTTAATAAGCCAGGTGACAATTTAGAAAAGATGTTTATATTGTATTAATAATTTATAAAGTGCTTTTGTACTCTTAAGGATAAATAGTAATAGTAAAAATGCATAAAAACATTTTTATCAAGTTTCTAAGTCCAGGGCAGCGCCCAGAAACGAGCAGGCAAGATTCAGACTGGCTTGGATTTTTTGCACCTCCAATATATTAACGTTTATATTATCATTAATTTTTTTATTGGTTTGCGTTTGTGCATTGTGTGGCATTAATTGTAGCTATTATTTTGAAGATCTGCACGGCGGAGTTAATTGCGAATTCATGTCCAATCGGAGGTCATGACCACATCGTTTCCATCGTTTGTGACGTTTGTGGCCAAAGGAAATCCAGGAAATTCTCAAGGACGTCCTGTGTCGCAGCTGTGGGCTTTTGGAGGCATTGACCAACAAACAATGTATAAAATTCAAATTTTCTTAAATTATAAATAATTTGTCAAAGTAGACAACCCGACCTGTGAAGAACACTGAAAACAGTACCCACCAGCAGTTGTAAATTGGTGCAAGTTTAGTCACGTCTGGGCTATCAATTTCGAGGAAAAGAAATGACAATACACAGAAAATAATTATGTATGAACAGCAACTCATTATTGAAAGTATTTGCTAAATCAAAAACAAGGGAAAGCATATTTTGAAAGCGGCTTGGTTAAATCTGCTCTCTGCTTTTTCTTGGCACATCCGTATTCAATATGAACCAAGTTAAAAGTTAAATATTAAAATTACAATCTTTTTTTTTCAAAGAACGAAAAATTTGGCTTTTTGTCATTTTCTTGACGTTTTCTGTTTGAAGTCGGAATAATTTTTCTAATAAATTTTTTGTTGCTGTGTTTTTGCGTTTTAGGCTTATTGCGCTTCCGTTATACTTTTATCCCTTTCGTTTTTGTTTTGAACCGAGTTTTGTGATCTGCTTTAAATCCAAGGGCAAGTTTTTTTCATTGGCAATAAAATGGTGCTTGAAGCTTTTATCATTTTTACGAATTTTTATAAGAACTGCAATCATGTACTGAATGACACTTTTTAGCGAAATTCTTGTCGATATCGTAAAAAAATACAAAAGGTCGTTCAAAACTGGTACCCCTAATTTTTACAATTAAAGTGAAGACTTTTTTAAAGATTTTATTGTTTTCTTTCAACTACAGAAGAAACCAAGAAATGAAAATACTTTTGAAAAAATAGGATTCCTTGAAGTCTCAACCAAAAAAATCTGCTCTTGCAAAGCTTTATCATAATTTTTTTCTCGCAGGCAAGGTTACATGCGCATAGTAGAAAAAAAGACACCGAGGCACTTTGATCCCAATCATTCAAGAATGCGTTGCGCAAGGAACGGAGATCCATTCGCACGAGTGGGGGATGCTTACCGAGGCATTTCAGGTACCGTCTTAGTAGAAAGAACTGGTCGGTTTATAAAGCGAAAAAATTGTTTAGTAATAGGTATTTTCCTCACTGTTGCAAAGTGGATTTTTGTCACTTTTTTGTGCGTAAACAGTGGTTCTTATAAATAAATAATTTATACTGTAGAAGTCACGCACATAATTTTGTTTAAAAGAAAACCTCAATAAACTGTTTCAGCTTTACGGCTCCCCTACTTCCTGACAAGCCAAAAGTAGGCCTACTTTCTTACCTGTTTTATTGATTTTTGCAAGCACACGGGTAATAGATCAGTACTTTCAAAGCTTTGACATAGCAAGTGACATATATTATTTTGATGCGTGACTTTTATGCTTTAATTTGTTGCTCTTTATTTTTTTGTCAAACTCTCTTTTGCCAGTCTTGCTACTTCTATTATTGCTCTTATAAGTTTACATAAGCATGAACAATAAAACGATAATTTGTTTTGTTTTTTGCATTAGGATACACGCACAAAACAGTGAATCACCGCCGGCATTTTGTGGATCCTCAAGACATCCTCACAAATACTATTGTAAATATGTGGGGCCAATTTAAGGGAAAACTTAAAAGAATGCAAGGATGTCGACAAAATTTTCGTGCTTCATACATTGACGAATTTTTGTGGAGGAGAAATAGAACCAAAGAGAGAGAGTATTGCCTGATATATTGCAAGCAATTACAGGACAATAGTCGCTGTAAATCCAAGTTTGTGTTACAATTTTTGTTTTGAATATATTTTTTAAGCTTAATTTGTTAAAAAACCCAGTGGATCTGTTCAACCCTATTGGATGAAGATTTGACATTGTATAATTAGTTTACTATTGTATAATTCATTTAATTTAATTGGCACTAGCAGTTTACAATTTTGACAGTAAGTTTTTACTTTACTATTTGAAAAGAATTGTTTTGTTAAGTGAGTACATTTTATTTTATTCTATGACATTTACTAAATTTAGTCATTAATCAATAATTTTCAATAATTTTCTATTAATTTTTATTCTTAAAATTTCACAGACTTAATAGAATCGTTAACTGATGATGATCTTTTGATCGAAATCGATTTTAAATTTAAAATAAATAAGTTTTTAATAAATTTGGACTGATTCTTGTCTCTCTTATTGAAAAATTTTAAAAGAATATATTTTTTTGTATAAATAAGATATTGTTGTTCGTTGTTAAAACTGATATTATTACGTAAAAATATTAAAAATTGTAGCATATAAAATGAAGATTTACATATAAGACTTTTATTCATTCACATACATGTATAGCATTTTAGCGTTTAGTATAAAGGAGGCTTTGTATACTTTCGATTAAAAACCAAAAATGGATTTAAAAGTAGTTGTTACCAAATTAGAGCATTTCATTTTGGGGACATACAGCTGATGGTGATTATTTTATATGCACCAAAAATTGGCATGAAGTAACTTGGATTGCAAATTCGCAAACGAAATTTGCAAGCAAGCCGAACTAACCACAGTCGACTCGTTTGTTTGGCCGCGGCAAGTTGTCGTAGGCCCGTCCGCATGTATTTAAGCATAACCCAAGCTGTTCTGGAAACGCTGTTTCGAAAGAGCCGGGTATCGGTTATGCGCTGGTAATGAAAGCACGAGTTGGAATGTACTCACATAATACTCCGTATTCGACCTATGATTTATCTACTGAGTGGCACTAATGCTAATTTGGCAAGATCGTTACGCAATTCTTGCGCAGTAGACACAAACAAGTATTTACATTTAGTCTTTTAGGCTGGCTTATGATACCCAATAAATAAGCCATAGTCAGCATCTATTGCAGTGCTCTGCAACTCGTCAGCTTTTGAATAGACAAGAGGTAGGGCAGCTGTGGGCAGTGTTTTGGACACCATTGCCCTATCCTGACCCTGCAAGTTGCCCTAATAGAGTGACACGCGAAAATAGTTCTTTGCGCAACGTTTCTAAAATAGTGATGGAACGTGAGCGATCTGACAAGTTTCATCTCAAGATAAGATAAGGTTAGCAAAATGACAAAAGTATATTGCTGTAGTAGACCCCCAGCTAACGTTTGGCCTCTTAATTATTTACTTAAAGCGGGTCACTGTCTTAACGTGACTGAGCATCAACCTCAAAGTCTGGAGATACCTTGAAAGTGCAATCATGTCTTAAAACTTAAAGTCCCCTCCAACTTGTTCCATTTTTGAAAAGAGTGCAACAACGCAAGAGCATGCGTTTGCATTAGCAATTTTTGTGGAAGCCTTAAGGTAGGTTGTACGTATGAATGTTAAAAAAAGGGAAACCAAGATCGATCCCTGATGAACGTACGTTTTACACATCGAAGCCTGCTTTGTTTTTTTGTAACCAGTAGTAATGGTGTAACTTTCTTTTTAAACAAGCTCCACGATCTTTGTAACCATATGCTTATCGGGCATAATAGTTTTTGAATTTTTTCTTGTAAAGTAGGCAAAGCGATAAACTTTGTTTTTTCAAAAACAAAAAATAATATTTTTAGCATCATATTTATTTATTTGTTGTTTCTTGCAAAGTATTCGTTTATTGATAAGTTTATGTCGTTTGAAAAAAACGAAATGCCCAACCGTGGTTATTTTCATCTTGTAAAGCATTCGCCCAGCTCTACAATTTCACTTCTTGTAAAGAGCAACAGAGAAACAGAGGGAGAAAAAGTGAGAAAGAACGAGAGAGAGAGAAAGCTAGTTGAAAATTGAAGAGAGAGAAAAAAGCGAGCCGATTCCTTAACTTGCTCCAGAGATTCTTCATTTTGATGCTAATAAATGTTTGATTTATAAACTGTATTTGCCAATTCCGCTCTTGCTATTGTCATCGAACTAATTTGAGTAAGACTTTGCATGTGGGGACAAAAAAATATTTCGAAACCTTGCATGCTAATCTTAATGGAAAAGAGTTTGAATTTCTTTTGAAAACACCAATCAAATAAATTTTATCTTTTATCGTACGAGCTCCCAGATAAGAACGGCCAAGACCGAAAAGTTGGAATTCGTTTCAACAATCAATAAATATTAACGTAGCTTTTTTGTAAAATTCGACCGTCTAAAGAATCGTCTTGTTCACCAAACACGTAAAGATGATTGTTGAAAAATGTAGTTGCAGCTCCAAAGCGTTCTTTATTCATATCTGGCTATTCAATCCAATTTCCTCCCATCAAACTTAAATGTCCCTTTTTTTTTTTATAAATGCTAAGACTTTATATGGAAGGTCAAAGTCTTTTGAAAGAGGGTTTTTATCGTTTCCTAACGTTGTGTGGTCCTCTCAAAGCATTTTTTAAAATTTCAAACTTTTTTAATTTGAAACTTTCATGTCTGCTTTTTTCTAAAAAAATATCTATTTTTTTATGGAAAAAAAGAAGTCTACATATTGCGATTGAAAATTTGATAAGTTGTCATTTTTTACCTTCCTCTCTTTACTTTTATAGGTAAAATTCAAAAGATGGTACTTTTCATACTTTTATTTTCCACCTTTACAGTTAAATTTTTCTACTGTTTTAGTGAAATCATAATTTCCATCCAAAAAAGGGAAAATTTTTTTTTACGGTTTTTATCTTTTGTTGATTTTTATCCTTTCAAATTACAATGCAGACAGAAATGAGACCGAGGGTTTATTTTTTAACTATCCCAGGTTGGTTTACCGTCGGATTCAGATGCTGGTAGCGATGATGATGAGCCAGCATCAGATTTTGTAATCCAAAATTGTCAGACTTTTGCCAGCACGCTGTGAAGTTCTAATCTGCAAGATATTTGTATTTGTAAGATATTTGTGCTATTTCTAGGTTGTAAAGATTAATTATTTGTTGTAAGAAGTTGAGCGTCTTTCGTAGCTTCTGTGACGTCACTGTTGTGTTGTAGATTAAATGTCATTTTTAAAAATCGGTTACATACTGTATACTCTGCAGTTTTCTAATTAGAGTGGATTTTTCAAAACACATTGTTTATGCAGTATTGTATGTGACTAATCAATAAAGAATGATATATAATTAGGAGAGAATCTTTACTCAACATGGCTTGATTTTCATAGTTACCAGTAATAGTGTTTGTAACTTTTTTTTAAGAGATAAAATGTGATGTTTCCATGACAAATGTTCGTCCAGAATAACTCCTAATAATTTAAAGGATGAGATTTTATGAGTTGGAGTGTTTCTGATTTTCAATGTTAAGTTGGGAATGGGTGTGTTGAGAGTTTTAAAGTGCATGCACTTTATTTTATTAATGTTTAAGGAAAGCTTGTTGGTCACTAACCAGTTGTCGATGTTATTAAGCTCTTCATTTGCATTGTCATACAAGTTTTTTTGGTTTTCTGAAATTAATATAGTTGTATCGTTTGCAAAAGCTAAACAACTGCTGTATCTCCGGCATTTAGAAAAGTCATTTACATATATTATAAACAGGATGGGTCCCAGAATTGAGCCCTGGGGACAGAAGAGGTCAATTGGGGGACAGAAGAAGTTTATTGATGTTTGTAGATTAGGACTTCAGTTTGTTCAGTTCTATTGTGAGATAACTTTTAAACCAAGAAAAAGGTATGCCTCTTACTCCATAATGGTACCATAGTGCGGCGAGTGCGCTCCTTGATATTTTTCGCACCTTTTCTTGTTTGTACAGCTCCTAGCGAAATGTTTCTGCAAACAATAATAGCACAGGCCGTGCGCTCTTACAAGCTTTCGCCTTTCTTTGATCGTTTTATTTAAGAATTGCCTGCAGTCTACAGTTTTGTGTTGCCCCAGGGGATGAACGACACAATTTGATTCGTCACATGCCTTTCTAAGATTCTGAGAGGCTACATTATGCGCGTCATTTTTGGGTAAGCTGGAATTGGTTTCTTTAATAGCCGCCAGCATGTTTTAAGTACGACTTTCTGTGAGCCTTGATGGTCTCATCTTCGTCAATGATGGCTGAAATGTCGTAAGAGTGACTTTCCCTGAATTGTAAATTGGAAATTTGTCTATTTATAAATTCAAGAACGACTGCAAACGTCCATCGTCTGTAGTCTCTGTATTTTTGTGCAAATTGAGCTTGTAAAGCTGGATTAAAACAATCTACAATTATAAACATAAATTTGTCTTGGGAGCTATGCTGCCATGCTTATAGACGATGCTACGCTTCCAAATTACGCAGTTTTGTCCCGGTAACACTGTAAAGCTGACACTTTGCTTAGCAGCAATCCTCTTTGCCATTTAATTTCCTGAATTGCGTTTTCCAGTAATTCTCTAGGATCTCCATATAAGTCTTACAGACTTTGCCATATGCGATCTAAAGCCTCTCGCGGATTTCTCATCACCCACTCAGCTTTTGAATAGACAAGAGGTAGGGCAGCTGTGGGCAGTGTTTTGGACACCATTGCCCTATCCTGACCCTGCAAGTTGCCCCAACAGCGTGACACGCGAAAATAGTTCTTCGCGCAACGTCTCTAAAATAGTGATGGAACGTGAGCGATCTGATAAGTTTCATCTCAAGATAAGATAAGGTTAGACAAAATGACAAAAGTATATTGCTGTTGTAGACCCCCAGCTAACGTTTGGCCTCTTAATTATTTACTTAAAGCGGGTCACTGTCTTAACGTGACTGAGCATCAACCTCAAAGTCTGGAGATACCTTGAAAGTGCAATCATGTCTTAAAACTTAAAGTCCCCTCCAACTTGTTCCATTTTTGAAAAGAGTGCAACAACGCAAGAGCATGCGTTTGCATTAGCAATTTTTGTGGAAGTCCTAAGGTAGGTTGTACGTATGAATGTTAAAAAAAGGGAAACCAAGATCGATCCCTGATGAACGTACGTTTTACACATCAAAGCCTGCTTTGTTTTTTTGTAACCAGTAGTAATGGTGTAACTTTCTTTTTAAACAAGCTCCACGATCTTTGTAACCATATGCTTATCGGGCATAATAGTTTTTAATTGTTTTTTGTAAAATAGGCAAAGCAAAGTAGGTAAAGCAAAGTATCTTGTAACCATATGCTTATCGGGCATAATAGTTTTTAATTGTTTCTTGTAAAGTAGGCAAAGCGATAAACTTTGTTTTCAAAAACAAAAAATAATTTTTTTAGCATCATATTAATTTGTTGTTTCTTGCAAAGTATTTGCTTATTGGTAAGTTTATGTCGTTTGAAAAAAACAAAATGTATTCCTTGGTAAATTATTCGCCCAACCGTGATTATTTTCATCTTGTAAAGCATTCGCCCAGCTCTTCAATTTCACTTCTTGTAAAGAGCAACAGAGAAACAGGAAGAAAAAGTGAGAAAGAACGAGAGAAAAAAAGCGAGTTGAAAATTGAAGAGAGAGAAAAGCGAGCCGATTCCTTGCTCCAGAGATTCTTCATTTTGATCTACGCCGCTACAAATAAATGTTTGATTTATAAACTGTACTTGCCAATTCTGCTCTTACTATTGTCATCGAACTAATTTGAGTAAGACTTTGCATGTGGGGACAAAAAAATATTTCGAAACCTTGCATGCTAATCTTAATGGAAAAGAGTTTGAATTTCTTCTTTTGAAACCACCAATCAAATAAATTTTATCTTTTATCGTACGAGCTCCCAGATAAGAACGGCCAAGACCGAAAAGTTGGAATTCGTTTCAACAATCAATAAATATTCCGCAACTTTTTATAAAATTGAATCGTCTGAAGAATCGTCTTGTTCACCAAACACGTAAAAATGATTGTTGAAAAATGTAGTTGCAGCTCCAAAGCGTTCTTTATTCATATCTGGCTATTCAATCCAATTTCGCCCATCAAACTTAAATGTCCTTTTTTCTACCCTCCTCTCTTTACTTTTATAGGTAAAATTCAAAAGATGGTACTTTTCATACTTTTATTTTCCACCTTTACAGTTAAATTTTTCTACAGTTTTAGTGAAATCATAATTTCCATCCAAAAAAGGGAAAATTCTTTTTTACGGTTTTTTGTATCTTTTGTTGATTTTTATCCTTTCAAATTACAATGCAGACAGAAACGAGGCCGAGGATTTATTTTTTAACTATCCCAGGTTGGTTTACCGTCGGGTTTAAATGCTGGTAGCGATGATGATGAGCCAGCATCAGATTTTGTAATCCAAAATTGTCAGACTTTTGCCCAGCATGCTGTGAAGTTCTAATCTGCCCTTAATTGTTCATTGGCTTCCCATTCACAATCTGGTGAGGAAGCGAGACTGCATTTATTGCACTTATTCTTCCAAAAGTCAAAAATATTGAAACGCATAGTTGTGATTAAAATTAATTGTTAACTGTAATGCAGACGTGCGGCGTTTGGGAATCGAACAGAGAAGGATCCACATGTTTAAGGTCGTCCCTTCAAACGCTTATGAAGTTTCGAGTGATTCTACTCAAAGACTTACGGAGAATTTTAACACCAAATCTTTCAATCAATTAGTGTATTTAATTTTATTACGTCAGAGAGCCATTTAAAGATAAGTTAAATTCGATTATTCCATTGTCTAAATAAACATAATCAAAAATTATTACAATTTATAATTGCCACATTATGCCGCGTACGTTAATTTATTCTACCTATATTAAATATTCTAGATTGCTTATCACACATTATTCGTCGCTCCTAGCCACGACCAAAGTAAGACACCGGTTTCAATTCTGGCGTTTATAGCAATGAGTCACATGAGGTCCCATGATTTTTGGTCATGTGTGCCTCGTGCGATCTTGTGACCATCGTGCGATCCCGTGACAGTGACGTAGTCAAATTTATAGGATGAATCGTAATTCGTCGTAGCAATTTCGAAAAGGCCAATCAAATTGCCAGTTCACGTAACATTTCCCCCAAAACTTCATTTATGAGGTTTTAAATTCTCAAAGTGAACTGGTCTCCCAACACAAAATATTCTAGCGCGATAAATACAAACACAATACAAACACTAACACGGTATAAAGGTTTTCCGATAAACGGTTTTTAAGCATCTGTGCCCACCAACGCAATTTTCGTTATGTCTCTTTTTTTTCTTTCCCATCGGACATACGCACGATGACAGAACGTACGTGTCCGTCCGATCCTATTATTGTCTCTTTAATTACGCCCTAAGGATATTGCAAGAACCGTGGTGGGTCTTCATTACACAGAATCACTAGATCACCGATTTTAAAGTCTCTGGTTTCGTGTCTACGCTCTTGTAGTCCAGAGAGGTAGATTTTACACCACCTCTCCCACCACAACTCGGCGATTCTTATAGTGAAACTATGTCCTTGGCGAAGTTCATCTTGTGAAACCGATAAACATGGAGGAGCGCAGTCTCTTCTGGGCTCCATAGTTCCAACCACCAGGTTGATTGGTCTTGTGGGCTATAGGCCGTCATCGGATGGGGATTTAGTTAGCGGTCGACAATTTATAATATACTCTGCCATTTTACAGCAAGTTAGAATATCATCATCGGTGGGATTCCGCGGATATAAATCCGGAAAGCCTGCGAGAGCTTTTTTCAGATTACGAATTTGCCGTTCGTAGATTCCTCCGTGATGTGAAACCTAAGGGGTTCTAAATCCCCATTCGACTCCCATTCATCCATTTTTGAATTTAAGTCGCGTGAGTCTTGGATTGTTGTCAGGGCCATCTGGACATCTCTTTTTAACAAATTGTTTGCTCCCACATAATTCGTTCCATTGCATGTTCTCATGAATTTTGTTCGGAACCCTGTGGAGCACAAAAACCTGCAAAAGACGTTCATAAAGGAAGACCTGGTTAAATCAGCTGCCACTTCAGTACGAACCACCGTGGTAACCATGCAAACAAAGATGCATAACCAGCACCTGACTGTGCTCCTGCCGACCACGACGTTGAAGGGCCCCCGCAAGGTCAGAATTCGTACACGTGAGGATATGCATAAAAGGTTTTAACCTGCCGGCTGGAAGCGGTGCCATTAGCTGTTACCCCCTTTTCTGCCGCCTTAACCTACAACCTAGACAGTCTTTGATGTAGTGCCGTAGTGTGGCCATCCCACCCATTGCCCATAAACCGCTATCATAATGCAGGGACCCAAATACAAAGTCTGGACCAAACTGCGCACATTAAGTGTGTTTTTATATATAATTCCGTAGTCCAATGCCTAATTCCGTAGTCCAATTCCTAAAGAGCAGTAGGATGGGGTGCTTAAGTTTAAAATTCATGTCGGAGTTCTGCAATCTTCTCCTGTTCTAAGCAAGCCCTCGCCATCGTAAAATGGAACATACTTAAATAATTGCACTAAGTGTGCGGGCGTTCCTTTCCAGGAATTTTGAGAACTGCTTGTTCAAAAGTAACGCCTTTCGTTTATTATTGCTCCAAGTTCAACCTGTTGTGCCATCTTAAGTAAGAGTAACCGTGCCTTTTTTCAAGTCATGGTTGCAAGAAGAGTTATTTTTGCTACGCAGTCCGTTGAAGCACTTACACAAGTTGAGGAGCCTACTTTCTGCCTTCATGCTTGACGATAACGGCATGTCCTTCTGCTTTCATTTTTTCAAAAGTCTCTTGGTATTTCTGAGCTGTTTGAGGTTGGTTAGACAATCGTTTTATTTGTGACATGAGACGCCGTTTGCTATGTGTAGACTCTTAGGCTCTCCTTGGGGTACCCTCCTTTTACAGGGTAGGGGTAATTGCAATCGCCTTTGACCGTTATCGTTTATTATATCAGTCAGGTTTTTTACGTAGAGAGAGTATTTGTTCGTCTTCCCTACTCATTGTCAATTTTCACTGTTTAGGTCTATTATTAATTGGTCCTGGTAATAACGAGATATGTCTTGTAAAAGTGCCGGTATATACAGGGTGTCCCAAAAAAATGTATACACACTTTAAATAATTGTAAACCAAGCGTTTATTATTATTTTTTTAATTTTCAACATGTAAAAGAATTTACAAACATTCTTTTATCATCTTGTCACTCCCACTTCTGAAACTGATGTCTGTTCTGGTCCAGACACTGCCAGTAACGCAAAGCGCTAGAATAGCACACATCATGAAACAATTTCCTTGGTATTTGCGTGGATTCTTGTTCAATGTTTGCTGTCAATTCAGCGATTGTTGTAGGTTTCATTGCGTAGACTTTGTCTTTTAGGTTTACCCTATTTACTCGTCGTCGTCGTTTGAAGGGTATCCACTCCAGGTCAGACGCAAACAGGACTGGGGCCGAGTGTTTATCCTTTTACTACCCCAGCCTGCTGCACTGCCTGAATCAGATGCTGGCAGTGGTGTTATTAAGCCAGCATCGAGTTTCGTCATCCAAAATCGTCAGACCTCGTGCTCCATGTAGTGCCCGATGTATAGGGCACGCTGTTAGAACATGGTCTGAGTTTTGCTCAGAGGCGCCACACTCGCAATTCGGTGAAGGAGCGAGACCCCATTCGTGCATGGACGAATGGAATCGCCTAACACTAGTCCGCAGGCGGTTGAGCTTAACCCAAGCTACTCGGAGTAAGCCCATCCCAATAGGCCTGGCACCGGTCCTGGGCACAAAAGCACGGAGCCTGGAAGCATCTTCACAATACTCCGCGTTCCATTTGTGATTTGTCCATTCAGAAGCGCGAATGCCAAGTCTGGCAAGGTTGTCCAAAAGATTTCGCGCAGCTGGCACAAATGGGCGTCTGGATCTTAGTCTTACTTGGCGAGTATCTGAGGACCCACTTAAGAGACCATACAAGATATGATCGGGGTCCAGAGATCCACGATGGGCCAAGGAGAGTGTCGCTCCCATTCGGCGAAGCTCAACTGGCTGGATGCCTGAGAGTGCAGGCTGCGAGAAAGCAACTACCATCTGGACCACCCTGTTTAGTACCCTGTTTACTAATGCTTGGCATGAAAGAGTGTTGCAGTAAGTTCAAGTAAACTGGAACAGTCACAATAGCATCGAAAAAGAATGGTTCAATTAATCCTCTTGACGATAAGCCGCACCACACTGTAATTCCTAGTAAATTGACATGATGGTCGACAATAACATGTGGATTCTCAAAGTTGTGAGAACTAGCAGTGACAAAACACTAGAATAATGTTTGTAAATTCTTTTACATGTTGAAAATTAAAAAAATAATAATAAACGCTTGGTTTACAATTATTTAAAGTGTGTATACATTTTTTTGGGACACCCTGTATATTCTAAGCATTCATTAGCCGAAATATTGTGCTTTGCCGATACAACTTCAAAGATCTGATCTACATATTGAGGTTTATAAACACGTTGCACTGCACAGATGTAAGGACTACTACCATCATTAATCTTTACGCCCCAGTATATAGGTCCCAGTGGGTGTTTCCTACAAGGAGTCCGTGGGATAGGCCTTCCTACCCCTTGCAGGTTTCTAAAAGCCTAAATCGCCGCATGTCTTGGGCCCCGAGAATCATATCGATTGTACTTACATTTTGGATTACGGGAAAGCATTCTTTCGATAGATCGAACTTCTTTGAAACCTGATCGCTAGGAATGCATTCTTTATATGGAAGCACAGTGTCAATAAACGATATTTGGTTTAATTTTACAATCTTTGTGTTTTGTCGTACCTAAGGTGCAGCGTTTGTTTCATGCAAAAGTAGCTTTCTGCCGCTTTTTCAAGGAACTAAATGCTTATCTCATCTTTTGTTTTCCAGCCAAAAAGTTTTTCTGCTAATTTCCGAGTGCAGAGGCTTGTATCGGCGCCCGTATCTACGAGAGCATAAAACGGAATGTCGGCCGCTTGTTCGTCTGCATCATTTTTTACAGCTGTTGATGCTATCAAAAGGACGGACGCATTGCATTCGGAGTTTTTCACTTCTCTTTTTTCAGTATCAGTATCTTTATTTTTGCTCCGCCACAATAAAAACAAAGAAATAAATAAACATATAGGACTATAGCAGAAGAAGAAAAAGGAAGAAGCACTAAACGTTAAACGTTACAGCATGCACACAGTAATATTTGATATAGTAGTTAGAAGAATGATGCATGGTTGCAACACTTAACATAGAAAAGCAGATAAGAAATTATAAGACTGGGAAAAACAAAATAAGATAAAAAAGAAAAGTGCGACAAAGCAAGACGTACCATGTATTTGAGGCATTGTTGCGTTGGCGGCAAAAACATTGTGAAAAGCACAACAATTAAGCCTGTGACCAAAAAGGGTCAGACAGGCAAACAAACTCACCGAAAGAAATCCTATCACGGGTCAAAAAGACCATTTCATGGAAACATGGTACGAGAAAAAAACACACACACACAAAAGAATTGTTTGAACATTTTCTGTAGAGATAGTAGCCACACAATCTAGTCTTCTCTATTAAAAGCTATTAAAAGCAGTTTCTCCAGATAGAAGTCAAGGCCAGACAAGGCTCCACTGCCGAAAAGAAAAAAAAAAAAATAAATAAAATAATAATAATATTCGTTCTAATCAAGCAGATTACTAGTAATTGCAGTCTAGATTAAAGTTGGTTATTCTATTGTAGAGTAAGTTTGGTACTGATACTAAACTATTTGCATTAATTTAACAAGGAATTTGGAAAACGTGCCAAGTATTAAGTGAGTTTTTTACTGAAGGTGTTGCTTGAATGGCTGTGCCTAAGGTATTTTGTTCCAGAGTTTAAATCCAACAAATTTCGAGGTTGCTGACTTTAGCTCCGAAACAATTTGATATTATTTGGCTGTTGCTTCTGGTTTTCATTTTTAAAGATTTTTGTCTGAAAAAGTTTATTAAATGCTTGTGGAAGTTGCTTGATTGTTAAGTTTATGTCGTTTGAAAAAAACGAAACGTATTTCTTGTAAATTATTCGCCCAACCGCGGTTATTTTCATCTTGTAAAGCATTTGCCAGCTCCTACTTTTGTAAAGAAGTCGTCAATTTTTAACACCATCGAGAATAAAAACTTAAAAGCGGAAAGTATTATTTTACTTAGCCCAACTATAGTTTTTAATTGTTTCTGGTAAAGTAGGCTAAGCGGTAAACTTTGTTTTTTCAAAAACAAAAAATAACAAATTTTTTAACATTATATTTATTTATTTGTTGTTTCTTGCAAAGTATTCGCTTATTGATAAGTTTATGTCGTTTGAAAAAAACGAAATGTATTCCCTTGTAAATTAGACTACGTAACACAATTTTTGTTTGGCTACTTTTTTTTAGCGCCCCTATATGTATTTTTGGGTGCTGAATTCAAAAATCCAGGTAGTTTTTTCGTAGCATCTTTACTTTTTGAGATATTCAAACTTTTTGTTTGATCCGACGTAGCTGTAGTTAGCGAATTGTGTTCAATTCTTGCAGTAGATTATATCTGCACATCAGGGTTCTACTCAGTTTATTAAATGCAAAAATTAGCTTTAAACGTTTACAAATATACACAGATTTTTTCAAGTAATAAGAGTCACTCAAAATTGCACTGTTGAGCAAGCTTTTTTATCACTACTCTTGTCTTGCCTTGCCAAAGACCAAAAGTAGTCTTCCATTGTTGCACTGTTCCAGCAGCCTTTATCGTTTTTCCATGGGCTCAATATCGTGGTGAAATCACTCACCATGCTCCTCACTAAAGTCACCAAGATTTTCTTGAAAAAAGTCCAGATAAGAGCATAAGAAGTGCAATTTTGCAGACATGCAACAACCCATGTTTTGTTAACTTTCGATAAGTTTTTCTTCAACTAACTCTTTGTAATTTTTGTTCCTTGTATTTCCCAAAAATCCATTAACCACACCTCAAAATGCTTGCCACGCTTCCTTTTCTGTTTCATTCATTTTTGCTTCCAAGCTTAGACTTTAACATTGTGCTTATCTGCGGACCAACGAATATTCCTCCTTTTATTTTGGCATCTGATAGTCTGGGAAATATTGAACGGATTTCTTGAAAAACTTCTTCAAAATCCAAAGCTTTAACGAACTGTTTTACTAGACCTAATTTGATATAATGAGGCGACGGTGAAACCTTTTCCCGGCTTACAAGAGGCTCCCTGATGACATTGTATATTCTTAGTGTTAGTCCTTCCCATGTCGGCCAATGCATTTTCTCATAGTGCTCACCTTCAGCTATAAAAGCACAAAAAGCAAGACTATTTTGTGTATCCACTCTGCAGACCCAGCAAAACTTCTAGCATTTTAAAATCACTGCAAACATACCACTTAAATTGAGCATAATTAATTTTAATTAGCAGTTGTTTGACATTTTCATAGTCTTCTTTCATCTGTAATGAATAAGCTAGTGGAATTGAGGGATATATATTGCCATTGTGAAGTAATACTGCTTTAAGACTTTCGGTAGAATTGTCAATGAAAAGCCGCCACTGAGTAGGATTATGATCTGTTGCAACAGCGCTAAACAAACCTTCCACATCTTTGCAATAGCAAATGTTTTCAATAACATCAAAATAGACAGAAATCTCCAAGTGCCTATTTCTGTAGGCAGTACTCTTACAGTCATCGCCAAGTAGATTCCACTCATTCAGTCTGGATGTTGATAATTCTGCTCCAGATTTCGTAAGACCCAGATCACGTATTAAATCATTTAATTTTTTTTTAGTTGGAAAATGAGGTTCTGAACTTGTTGATGGTACATATTCGGCATCAGTGTCAGTTGTTGTTGATGAGTCTTCACTGAAGTACATTTCTACCTGAAATGACAAATAACAAGTAGGCTACATAGCATACAGTATAAGAAATTGGATCCAATCTCAGAGCAAATAAATTAGTGTTAGTGATCCACAAAAAACACTCACATTTGATGGTGGGTTTGGAACCGGTAAGGTTTCACTGTGAGGAACAGGTGCGATTGATGAGGGTATATTTGGATATATCATAGCTCTTCTTCTGCTGACCTTGCGACACTTTGAAATGTTTATCATGCAAAAATAGCAATCATCATAATGATTTTGGGGCTCTTTCCAAACTCTGGAAACTGCAAAGACATAACTTTTCCAAAACCCCTCAACCATCCTTCTAGGTTAGATCTACAGCTGCCACAGATTATATGTGGTGCCCAGGGCTTATCCTGATCACCAATGTCCATCCCAAAATATAGTCTATATGCTGTCCAACACTTTGTTTCTTTCACAATTTTGTATGTGGTATGTTTACCGCTGATGTAGAATCCACATATATAACAAAAGCAATTCGGTGAGTTTTTGAACTCTCTACCAGACATTTTGATTTTTACTATTTAAAAAATGAATTCAATCTAAGATTAACACAAGAAATAATCATAGAGGGTACTGAGTAGGCTCTGTTAGGTTCTGACTACAACGCGGTACTTCTCTCTGCATACACTGAACTATGCAAACAGGACTTTCTAATCGACTATTCTGAATTTAACAGGCAGAGATAAAACGAAAACTGAGGACTGACAGGTAACAAACGTAATTTTGACTTACTCATGTATGCCCGTTTACTCTCTCAGTTAAATAAAACGCTGATTTACAACAAGATAATGCTGCTAGAGACAGATCACAGCAATCATAACCGCATCATACATATACAGCTAAAGAAAAATCATAAAAAAACGGAAATTATCGTGTCTTGAAAACGATCGATGATAGAAAAAAAAACTGATAGCATTTTTGGAATCAGCGCTTGAAAATCATACAGACACATTTAAAAAATTTAGCCAAACAAACTTTTTGTAAAATTTTGTTACGTAGTGTTATTAGCCCAACCGCGGTTACTTTCATCTTGTAAAGCATTCGCCCAGCTCTACAGTTTCACTTCTTGTAAAGACCAACAGAGAAACAGAGGAAGAAAAAGTGAGAAAGAACGAGAGAGAGAAAGCGAGTTGAAAATTGGAAGAAAGACAAATGCGAGCCGATTCCTTAACTTGCTCCAGAGATTCTTCATTTTGATCTACGCCGCTACAAATAAATGTTTGATTTATAAACTGTACTTGCCAATTCCGCTCTTGCTATTGTCATCGAACTAATTTGAGTAAGACTTTGCATGTGGGGACAAAAAAATATTTGAAACCTTCCATGCTAATCTTAATAGAAAAGAGTTTGAATTTCTTCCTTTGAAACCACCAATCAAATAAATTTTATCTTTTATCGTACGAGCTCCCAGATAAGAACGGCCAAGACCGAAAAGTTGGAATTCGTAGCTTTTCTGTAAAATTCGACCGTCTAAAGAATCGTCTTGTTCACCAAACACGTAAAGATGATTGCTGAAAAATGTAGTTCCAGCTCCAAAGCGTTCTTTATATCTGGCTATTCAATCCAATTTCGCCCATCAAACTTAAATATCCTTTTTATAAATGCTAAGACTTTTTGTTTTATAAATTATATGGAAGGTCAAAGTCTTTTGAAAGAGGGTTTTTATCGTTTCCTAACGTTGTGTGGTCCTCTCAAAGCATTTTTAAAACTTTCATAAACTTTTTTAATTTGAAACTTTCATGTCTGCTTTTTTCTAAAAAAATACCTGGAAAAAAGAAGTCTACATATTGCGATTGAAAATTTGATAAGTTGTCATTTTCTACCCTCCTCTCTTTACTTTTATAGGTAAAATTCAAAGATGGTACTTTTTATACTTTTATTTTCCATCTTTACAGTTAAATTTTTATACTGTTTTAGTGAAATCATAAATTCCATCCAAAAAAGGGCAAATTCTTTTTTAAGGTTTTTTGTATCTTATCTCAAGTTGGTTTACCGTCGAGTTCAGATGCTGGCAGCGATGATGATGAGCCAGCATCAGATTTTGTAATCCAAAATTGTCAGACTTTTGCCCCAGCACGCTGTGAAGTTCTAATCTGTAAGATATTTGTGCTATTTCTAGGTTGTAAAGATTAATTATTTATTGTAAGAAGTTGAGCGTCTTTTATAGCTTCTGTGACGTCACTGTTCTTCCCCTTTCGGCCTTTCCCGTTAGTCAGGGGTGGCCACAGCTTATCATCATTCTCCACATCTTTCTGTCTTATATGTCCATCTCCTTCGCACCAACTTCCTCCATATCTTCTTTTACCATATCTAAAAATTTTCTCTTTGGTCTCCCTCTTTTCCTCTTTCCTGGTAACTCCATTTCCATCATCTTTTTTCCTACATACTCTTGGTCTCTCCTCATGACATGTCCATACCACCTCAGCCTGCCCTCCCTCATCTTCATTCCAAACCGTTCTACCTTAACAGTACTCCTGATGTGCTCGTTTCTAATCTTGTTTTTTCTCGTCACTCCCATAGCAAACATCAGCATTTTTATCTCTGCGACTTCCATCTCTTCCACTTGTTTCTTTGTGACTGCTACTGTCTCAAGTCCATGCACATTGCTGGTCTTACCACTGAACTGTACACTTTTCCTTTTACTCTAGCTGGTAACCTCTTGTCACAGATTACTCCTGATACTCTTCTCCATCCGTTCCATCCTGCCTGTACTTTCTTCTTTACCTCACTCTCACAACCACCACTTTCTTGCACCGTTGATCCCAAATACTTAAATTTCTTTACTCTGGGCACTTTTGTATCCTCCATCTTTACTGTTTCGTCGTCATTTCCTCCATTTATGCACAGATATTCGGTCTTCGACCTACTTACTTTCATCCCTCTTCTTTCCAATGCATACTTCCAGAATTTTAATCTCCGCTCCATTTCTTCCCTGGTCTCCTCACAAATCACAATATCATCAGCAAACAGCATCGTCCATGGTAATTCAACAACGTGGTTCAAACAACCACGTTAGCCTGTCCATTATCACTGCAAACAGGAATGGACTTAACGCTGATCCCTGGTGCAGTCTGTTGTAGACTAATGTAAGCAAATAAACATTAGCTTTATTCAACTGAAAAACGCTGCATCTACCAACTGTGATAACAACAACTGAAAACATAGAAATTTTACCACGTGCGTAACTGCCAAGGCAGCCGCAAGCACACCACGAATTATGCAGGCAAATGACGTGTGACTAGGACAGTACGCGCGCGCATAATGCGGGTTCGATTACACGACATTCACCCCCGCTCGCAAGAAAGTAAAGATTACATTACAAAGAAATGCATACACGAAAATAAGTAGGGCTAAGAAAATAAACACCAAACAAAACAGTCAACTAATTGTACTCTAATCTATCGGGGGGTCGCCTTTGACGACTGGAGCGCCAATTTAATGGAGTTTGTAGCTCAGGTTGATTATCCGAATCATTTGTTCCTGGAAGATCATGCGAACCGCTGTCCGGTCTTTCTAACGTAGAAAACGGAATTTCGTTACTTTGCGAAAGACTCTGGGACTCATTTGCTTCTCCTGGACCGGCTGGAGTAGGTGCAATGTCTCTAGCAGAAACAGTTACCTCGCGTCCTTCGGGTGATCGTACGACGGCGTAATTCGGATTAGCGTTGAGCAAATCCATTTCTTCTACAACAGGATCATACTTATCTCGTACATGCTTACGCACATACACAGGTCCTGGTTCATTCATCCAGATTGGAGCGTTGGTACCAAACATTGAACGACGGGGAAATTTTAGAAAACGGTCATGGGGAACTTCATTTGTAGCTGTGCAAAGTAATGATCGCAATGAGTGAAGAACTTCTGGGATAACCATCTCCCAATTAGCGATTTCTAAGCCGTTTGTGCGGAGCGCCAGTTTTATGGTGTTCCAAATTATTCCATTAAAACGTTCGCACTGAGAATTACCACGAGGATTATACACGGAGGAAAATGTACTCGCGATTCCCCGTTCGTTTAAAAATTCTTTTATCTCTTTCGATACAAAACACTTTGCATTATCACTGTGCACAATAGCAGGAAAACCAAACAAGCTAAACAGTGATCTTAAACACGATATAACTGTGCGAGAACTGGTATCTTTACAGGCGAAAACAAAGGGAAATCGTGAAAACTCGTCGACAACAGTAAAAATGTAATGATTTTTGGTTTTTGAAGGCAGAGGACCTTTAAAATCCATACTTAATCTTTCGAAAGGTTGCGAACTTTTAATTAAATTTACAATAAGCGGTTTAAAAAACTTTGGCTTAATTTCACAACAAATTGCACAGGCACTAGTCATTCTTTTTACGTCGTCAAGCGAATATGGCAAATTTCTTTGTCGGATGTAGTGATACATTCTAGTTATCCCCGGGTGACATAAACCCGCATGAATTCTATAAAGCGCATTTACAGTTGTAGCAGCACAATATACTCGCGACAATGCGTCAGAAACAATATTAAATTTCCCTTGACGATAAACGATATCATAACAATATTGACTCAATTCCATTCTCCATCGCATAATCTTATCATTTTTAATTTTGTTACGCCGAGAATTACCAAACATAAAAGCTACAGAATTTTGATCTGTTATTATAGTGAATTTGCTCTGTTATTATTTTGATCTGTTATTATTATAGTGACTGCTGGAGATATTGTCACAAATTCTGTGCGTCATTTTGCTCAACATACTTTTCTTTCAGACCTTGAAAAACTTTCAACACCTTTTATAACGGTCATTGTTATTTTAATACAAATTTTAAACAACAATATGGACTTTAGTTTTTACGTTGAAATGTCTTAAAAAATACCTTTCAAAACTCTTAGCATACAGTAGAGGCACTTTTACTGTTTGCTTCTCTTTCTTTCTTTCTATCAGCAAATTTTTTTCTGTTTTCCATCATCAACCAACACTTGAATCTTGCAACCAAGAGGATACTTTAATTAGTGATCACAGTAGGTTAGAGCTTTTGGTAATCTCTGCTCGTCATGAATGCTTTTCACAAACAAACACTATGTAATGCGCAATTTTTTTGTGTGCGTGTCTTGTTTTATCGTACTGTTGCTTTTAACTGTTTTGCTAAAGCATGCTTAAATTAACTTTCGGACTGTATTACTTTTTAAATTTGTCTATTGATTACGCAAATCGTTGTCGCCTATGTTTATTTTGCAGTGCTCAGCCGTCGTTATTTTACAAAACACCGCCACCTCACGACCATAACTTCACAACTTCAAACAAACTTCTGGATTGCATCCAGCTGCATTTACAAAAGCAATGCTAATTGAAGGAATTTAAAAAAAAAACGAATCGAAATCACCTACAATATTGAAAATGTGAACAAAGACATCGAACAGTTCCAATTTCTCAATAAAGGACTTTTAACATATAGTTCTGCAACTTTATTATTATAATTGTCTTAACTGTTATTGTTGAATATTTAAAAAAATACTTTTGATGTTAAATGTGTTTGTGATGCTAGTATGTCAATTTTTATTATGAAGAATTATTTCAAGCTATGCCATTCCCTGCAAAATTGTCTTAATGGTGCGATTCAAAGTTATTTTCAGAAACATTTCACTTACAATTTCACAACATATACTTGATCACTCTAACATTACGTGTTTCACATATCACACATACAGCCCAACATCTCCATATTATGCTTTTATTGTTTTACTTTTTGATTGTACTTTTCTGGTTTCGAAATGTAGGTTAATTTTTCTAACTAATAATTTTGCAATTTCCTAAATAATTTGTAGTTATTCTGTAATTCTGTAATTTTATTTTCACTTGTGTGTCCTAAGGGGGATGTCGTGATTCGTGTATGCCGAATGCGTGGTTGCAGCGTGTTTGGCTTATGTTTTGTTTTGTCGGTGGTGCCCCATTTCTCATAAGGTTTATCGTGCGAAAATTTGTGCAACGGCATTTCTAAGTCCCACAGTGGGTGATTCATACATTCGGTCATGCTCACTAAATATATAGTGACGTGGCTGTACCAATTAAGAGACGGGCAACAAAATTATAAATAACGTTATACTGTTACTCTGGGACAGAGGCATGTTTTTATT
Organism: Diplosoma virens; assembly: GCA_963680785.1. Classification (NCBI taxonomy): domain Eukaryota; kingdom Metazoa; phylum Chordata; class Ascidiacea; order Aplousobranchia; family Didemnidae; genus Diplosoma; species Diplosoma virens. The sequence continues at coordinate 27,535,572 of OY796880.1, read as the reverse complement.
ATAACTAATTAATAAATTCTATTTGAATAAGTTTTTTTGTAATATTGTGTTAGGGGTATCTTAATGACGTTTTCTGATTCACAGTAATGCTTCATCTTTGTTTGGAGGAGATGGACGGGAGCTGAATGGTTCAATAAATGGCTAGACATGTTTCGTCAGCCAGGTCGCCGGGCTCTTGACACATTTGGGGTAGCACGGAATTCATTTGGATGGTGATAGATGAGGCAAGGTGTTATTATGTGCTCAGCTATGTCCTCCTTTGCGTCACACTCACAGATCGTCGTAGAAGCCAAACCCCAGTTGTGCGTTTCTAAGCGGAATAGACCAACGCAAACTCAGCCATCGGAGGCACATTTCTGTGTCTCTTGATGCCGGTCCCAAGCCCGGATAAATGGGGAAGGTTGCGGCAGGAAGGGCATCCGGCGTAAAAAAATTTTTTGACAAAACAGACAAATGCGTAATCATCATCAATCCATACCGAATCGGTCAAGGCCCGGGTTACAGAAAGATGTGGAGAATGATGATACACTGTGCCCACCCCTGACTAAAGGGAAAGGCCGAAAGGAGAAGAAGAAGACTCGGAGGCGGTTAAGCTTGACCCATGCAGGTCTGGGAAAGCTCATTCCCGGTGGCGTTGGGCTAACATCCTTCATTAATAGAGTCAAGACATGTTTTCTCATCACTCCATGCTCCATCTATATTCACCCATTGTGTTACGCTAGTGCCTGACTGGTTAGGGTCGTTCAGCAATTTCAGTGCAACAGGCACAAATGGCTGTGTTGATTTAAGTTGCCGCAGTTATTCACGAAGTTGTTTACGAAGACAGGAGCCTTGCATAATAGGAGTTGTTTAGGCTTCTAAGCGCGGCGAGCTAGAGACAGTACGGTTTTTGGGGGTAAAGTTCCGTTGCTTGAAAAAAGGTTGTCTGTTGGTATGGGATGCAGGTATCCGGTCACTATGCGCAAAGCATTGTTAATGGGCTTGTTGAAAGTGCAAATAGCCTATGGGCACTGCGACACCGAACAAACGCGCAATGGCAGTCTCAGCCGAGGAACGGACCAAGGCAAGGGTGGCTGTACGGAGTACTGTGGCATACACACTGCATCTTGATCCAGCTATTTGCTTTAGAAGCCCAACGCCAGATGTTAACTTCTTGCAAAGTGACTAAGTGTCGGCGAAGTCTGAGTGCCTTATCGAACTTATGCCAAGAGGCCCTGTCTGTTGACAAAGATGTTAAGTTCACGTCGTGCCTCCTTAGGCTACCGACACAGTGAGCTTCTGCCTGTAAAGGTAAGAGTTCCTCCAACGTCTCTTGTTAAATTTTTCGATCTCGGTATAGAACCTACGGTCTCAAAATTTGCTGGTCTCTATATCTCGGTTTTGGTTTCGGAAAAATTATCGGGTCTCGGTCTCGACATTTGTGGTCTCGGCTGCATCACTGGCCTACGTACTGAAACTAAACATTAACAATGAAGTCGGTGACAATATCAGCAGAAAGTGTTATGTTTCGGTTTTATAGAGCTTCGGCAGTGTTGCGATAGCCAGTATTTGCTTCTCCGTAAATAGCCCAAACAAAATTGTCGCTGATATTATTACAAAACAATCTCAGTGCAGGATTTTTCAACCGGGATCCTCGGCTCCGAAATGGGTCACCAGGCACTTTGCGGGAAGCAACGAGCAGAAGCGTTTGCCAGAAATATTTTTCTTTTTTAGTCTTCACAAGTGTTTAAAACAATATCCTTATTAATTAGCAGTGGCCACGTAAGTCTTAAGAGTCCACAAACCATGGAAGGTTGAGAACCACTGGTCCTATGTTAATGCCGTTTTAAGCTAAAAGTTTATGAAAATTCTCGTCATCGTTTGAAGGGCATCCACTCCAGGCCAGACACAAACAGAACTGGGGCCGAGGGTTTATCCTTTTACTACCCCAGACTGCTGCACTGCCTGGATCTGATGCTGGCAGTGATGTTATTAAGCCAGCATCGAGTTTCGTCATCCAAAACCGTCAGACCGCGTGCTCCATGTGGTGCCCGATGTATGGGGCACATTGTTAGTACATGGTCTGCGGCTTGCTCTGAGGCGCCACACTGGCAATTCGGTGAAGGAGCGAGACCCCATTTGTGCATGGACGAATGGAATCGCCCAACACCAGTCCGCAGGCGGTTGAGCTTAACCCAAGCTGCTCGGGGTAAGCCCATCCCAACAGGCCTGACACTGGTCCCGGGCACAAACGCACGGAGCCTGGAAGCACCTTCACAGTACTCCGCGTTCCATTTGTGATTTGTCCATTCAGAGGCGCGGATGCCAAGTCTGGCAAGATTGTCCAAGAGATTCCGCGCACCTGGCACAAACGGACGTCTGGATCTTAGTCTCACTTGGCCAGTATCTGAGGACCCATTTAAAAGACCATGCAAAATATGATCGGGGTCCAGAGATCCACGGTAAGCCAAGGAGAGTGTCGCTCCCAGTCGGCGAAGCTCAGCTGACTGGATGCCTGAAAGTACAGGTAGGTGGTCCGTTGGAGTGGGACGCAGGCATCCAGTAACTATGCGCAAGGCGTCATTCAAGACACTGTCAATGAGGCGAGTGTGAGCACTGCGACACCAGACTGGCGCACAGTACTCAGCTGTTGAGTAGACTAGAGACAAGGTGGCTATGCGTAGTGTTTTAGCACCAGCACCCCATCCCGAGCCCACGAGTCGCCTCAACAGTGTGACGCGCGATGATAGTTTTTTGCGCAATGCCACTAAATGGTGACGAAACGTGAGCGATCTGTCCAGTTTTACCCCAAGGTATGTAGGGGTTGGACAGAACGGTAAAAGTCTACTATTGTTGTAGACCTTTAGCTCACGTTTGGCCTCTCGGTTGTTTAAATGAAAGGCTGTCGTCACCGTCTTAGTGTGACTGAGCTTCAACCTCCAAGTCTGGAGATACGCTGACAGTGTGGACATGTCTTGGATAAATACGGCACCGGCCTTCTTTTTAGCCTCGAAAGAATCCTCGATGTTCTGGGTTAGCAGAACAACTTGATCTACGGTTGACTTCCCGCGTCGGAACCCAGCCTGCTCTTTAGGGAGCAGTGGATCGATTAATGGTTCAACGCGGGCGTAGATAAGCCTCTCGAGGATCTTGTAGGGGACACAGAGCAGAGATATCGGTCGATAACTCTTTGGGTCCCCCACGGGCTTTGCTGGTTTTGGGATCGCGACCACAAGCGCTCTTCTCCAGATCTTGGGAATTTTGATTCGGCGCAAACAGGAAGAAAGGAAGTCACGTAACCAGGACTTCAAAGCAGCTCCAGCATGGAGTATAAGCTCGGGGCAGATGGAATCAGGTCCCGGAGCTTTACCTGGTTTTAAGTGTTGAAGGGCAGCAGCAAATTCTCTCTGTGAAAAATTGTCAGAGATATTTACTGCGTCTGGTGTTGTGGCCCTCCAAAGGTCAGACACTTCTTGAAAGACAAGTCGAGATGACTTGCAATCAACAGCCTCGTATTTCCCATTTCTAACCAGCTGAGATGCAATAGCATCGGCTGAAACGGGACAGTGACGAGGAGAGTGTCGTGACCTACCAGTAAGGTTGTTCAAAATACTCCACGCTTTTCGACTAGAGTGTGAGAAGTCAATGCTCCGAACTGCTTCGGACCATCGATCCCTCCGTTTTCTGTCAAGCTTGGCAAGCAGAGCTGTAGGAGCCAAACTTGAGTCGTCTCCCTGAGGAGACGGCAGAAAGGTTTTATAGAGGGATTCACACTCTGCATCCCAACACGGAATATAGTTGTTTCGATACCCGCGTGGGATAGTCTTTTTGGCTGCTTTCTTAATGATGTTACAGAAGTCCTGGTAAGCCGCATCCACATCAAGTGAATCAGGCGGCAACAAAGTCTTTGCGAATTTATTCGTCAAAGTAATGTAGTGACTCCATTTGGCCTTGCGAAAGTTCCATCGCTTAACAGGCATGCTTGGCACTGCCATAGCAAACCTTGGCGGTGTAATAAGCGAAGGTCGGTGTTGTGACCTGGAAAACTTCTCAAGGACACGTCTATCCGGTAAGCGACTGTTTGGACCTACGCTAGCGAAAGCTAGGTCTGGATTGGTGCCAGTGTTCCAGCGGCCGGAATAAAAACTGGCAGCGTCCTTGGCATTATATAGGAGGGCAAGACAATTAATACTTGCCCAGCCAGCCAAGCACTCACCATCCGGACTGTTGTCATCATAACCCCAGTCAGCATGACGACAGTTAAAATCGCCAGCGTACAGACAGGGGTGAGGAAACACTGGAAGATCCAGGGTTCGCAATCGCGTTGGCGGTGGTTTGTAGACGTTGACTATTTTATAGCCATCAACGTCTACACACAACCACTCGATCTCCGATGTCGGTGGATATTGGTCCAAAAGCGTGTATCTCAGTCGCTCGTGGACAAACGTGGCAAGGCCATGCTTCCTGCTTAAAGAAGACCCAGCTATTTGGTAGTGTGGTAGCACCAACTTCTCTGCATCAGTGCAGTGGGTCTCCTGCAGTAGGATGACGAGTGCCTCAGACTGCATAGCGAGGTGATGAAGAACATTCATCTTGCTTGCAGTGAGGCCTTCGATGTTCCGCTGAAGAATAGTGGGTCTTCGGAACTTGTTGTCAATGTGTCCTGAAAAGGGGAGTTTTATCCTGACATTGCCCCGTCCTGAAAAGGACGTTTGCCGATTAACAGACCCACACTGAACATCGGAATGGGTGGATACCCTTCCGTTTTGGTAGGTTCGGTTTCGGTCTGTCATTTTAAAATCAATGAGCAGACTTACTCACGGCCCAGGCTGCGTGAAAGCACCTACCATCTGGGCCAATGAAAATTCTTTCTTCTTTAATCTATAATGTAGAAAGCATTTTCCAGGCCGAGAGCGAACCAGCATCTTCGTGATCACAAATGCTGTCTGTCATGCTAAGCTTGACATGCAGAAGGACAGAAGTTAAAGAATGGAGAACAAGCGTAGCGAAAAATCAATCGAGCTAAAGAAAAAAATTATTTGTTTATCTTAGTATTTTTGCAGTGTGCTTGCTTAATTTCTGCCTCCTAGACATAGCCGCACCTGTCGGAGGGGCAGGGGAGAAAATTGCCCTCAAAAGTCTTCAAAATTTGGAAAATTTTGAGGCTGCCACAAGAAATTAATTGCACTGTAAAAAAAATGTGTAAAATTTACAAGCACATGATTGTAAAAATTTACAAACTCAATTTGTAAGTATTTGCAGCTGATTTTTACAATCATATGATAGTAAATTTTCAAAATCTCGCTTTTTTGCCGATTTTGAAAATTGTAATTCAGAAATCGTCAATGAAATCTGTCAAACTGTTTCAGTAAGTCCTAAGCAATCAAACGAATTTGTTATAGCGAATAGAGATAAAGTTTATGAGTATGGCTGGAAGCTTGGCGTGGCCTAGGAAGGGATTTCAGGGTAAGGGAGGAGTTGGACTTGGAGTTAAAATTATTTGGGGGTAAATGGAGCGAATAGAAATGAAATCAGAATTTAAGTTAGGCTGATTTTGCCAGTAGGAGTCAGAGTCGCTTTTGAGGACTTGATGGAGTCGGATTCGTTTTTTAGGTGTGCTGGAATTGGAGTCGAAGTTGAAATCATTTTTGGTTTTGGATGCTCTGTTTTATGTTAAATTGGGTGTCCACGATTTCGGAGTCGGAGTAGTTTTTTAGTTGTTGTGGAGTCGGAGTTTGATTTGGAAAGTTTTACATAGCTGGGGTTGGAGTTGGATTTGGAAAACATTAAATAGCTTGATTTGAAAACGGAGTTGGAAAAAATTTGTGCGAGTCCACAACCTTGGTTAGGACGACTAAAATCTTACAGTTCAGATGTAGATAAAAATCGAAGTTGACAATTTTTTATAACTTTCACTACTGTTAACATTTTGTCAACACGGGTCGCATGTTGTATTGCTGTTCTTGAACAAATAATCCATAGGAGCTGCTTTTCGACTATGATGAAGATTTATAAATGTACTTTACGGAAGAAAATGAAAAATTGAAAAATAACTTTTATTTTTTATTTTATTGAATAGACATACGTTGTTGCACTACTGTCCACAGTTTGTGGACCAAGGAATCTTGACTTGTAAACGTATCAAAACTAAAAACCGCTGATCGCCTATTCATTCCGTTGTACGTGTGCTTTGTTCTAAAATGCATTCATGTGAAAACTAGGCTAATCCCGCAATGAAAAGACAGCTGGCAACTGTTTCTCGAAATTTCCACAGGAATTTCAGACGCGCCACGTTGCATGCGAAAAGCAGTAGCATAACATTACTGTTACGTCATTACTTGATTTGCTAGTGGTCGAGGTAGAGAATAAAAGTAAGTTTTTACAGTTGTGTCTACTAAGGACGTGTGTGTTTAGCCTAAGCAGTATAAGCTCTACAGCACAGTAATTGTAATAACTCTTTTAAATTGCTCAAAAGTTAGCTATATCATTAAAAAGTGAAGATTGTTTACTTTGAAACTCTGAAAGAGATAGAGTGAGTTTATAAAATATCATCTAAAGAGCTTCTTTGTGGTACAGAATTTTGCTTCTTTGTGGTACAGAAGCTTGCTTTCAATGATACCTCGCTATGATTGAAGAAAAGACAAGCATAAAAATTCATAACAGAAATGAATCCTTGCTTGCCACTCTAAAAAAGAAAAGATTCGGAAATATGCTAAGTTGTACAAAGAAACATATCTTGAACCTCTCGAACCATGTATTATCAGACGTGGAAAGTTTTGTTCTATCGCATGGTCTGAACTTCAGCCTTCCACCAAAATCAATATGCAGGAAGAAGTCTTTGCAGAATTTGAATCATTGTGGGCCCAATTGGGCCATCACAGAGTTTCATCAGAAAATGATCAATCTTCTTTGAAGGCTAGACTTACAGACCTTGCCCATCTCTACTGTGGTGAAGAGATTGACTCACGTGATTTTGCTTTTCATGGAGAATGCTTTCGAGCACTCAACAACTTGCATTCCAATGAAAACATTGTCATCACCAAACCGGACAAGGGTTCAGGAGTAGTCATTCTGAACAAGAATGACTTTATAGATAAAATGCTAGGAATACTTGATGATCCATCAAAATTCAAAAAACTTGGACCAACCTCAAGCAACGACAACACTGGTAATATTGAATCAAAACTTCAAAAACGCTTACTAGAACTATTTAAAGAAGATTCAATACCCAAAAGTCTTTACCAAAATATTCGTCCCACCGGATCACAAAGACCCAGAATGTATGGTTTACCCAAAACGCACAAAACAAACGTACCGTTACGACCGATACTATCTATGACAGGCTCATCCCATCATGAGCTCAGCAAGTGGTTAGCAAGCCTCTTGGAACCGGTATTAAAGCGTTTCTCGACCCATTGTATTCGTGACTCATTTACGTTTGCTGATGCTATTCAAAACTCTAAAGATGCTAACAATCTTTTCATGTGCTCCTTCGACATCTCAAGCCTCTTTACAAACGTCCCACTTGAAGAGACCATTAATATCTGTGCAGATGCCTTATATTGCGATGATTCGGATGCACAACCACTTATTTCGAAGGCTGTCTTCATTGAACTGATGAAAAGTGCCACATCTGGAGTAGAGTTTAGCTTTAACGACATCATGTACAAGCAAACTGATGGGGTTGCAATGGGTTCACCACTAGGCCCAGCCTTAGCTAACATCTTTGTTGGGTATTATGAAGAAAAACTTTTTTCTCAAAAATCAAAACCTTCCACATATTTTAGGTACGTTGATGATACATTTGCTATGTTTCGCAATGAAGAAGAGTCGGATAACTTTTTCAAACAACTAAACTGTCTCCATCCTTCTCTCAAATTTACCTTTAAGAAAGAGAAAAATAATTGTTTACCGTTTCTCGACGTTAACGTGGAACGAACAGCTACCGGTTTTGAAACAAGTGTGTATAGAAAACCTACCTTTACTGGACAGTACTTACGTTGGGAATCTTTCAGTCCCTCTAAACAAAAAACAAATCTTATATCAACTTTGGTACACCGGGCACTAATGATATGCACGAAATCTAAACTAAACGAAGAAATTAAGCATATCAAGAACATTCTATTGGACAATGGTTATCCTGAATCTATTATTGACTGCAACATTTCCAAGAAAATTGCTCAGTTTTCTATGCCCAAACGATTTGGTCCTGAGAAGTGTCCCGTATATTTGAGAGTTCCTTGGATAGGGAAAGCTTCCATTGGTCTTGACAAAAACGTCAAAACGGCTGTTGAAAGCTGCTATGGCTCCGTTACCACCAGAGTTGTATTTACATCGAAACGCATGTTGCCTGTAGCCCGCAAAGATGTTTTACCTACCACGCTGAAAAGCTCCGTTGTTTATGAATATTCGTGCCACTGTGACAGTAGGTACGTAGGACGAACATCACAGCGACTACAAGATAGAATCAAGCAGCATGTTCCTAAATGGCTACAACAGCAAGCGAAGCGCCCTACACGATCTCAACCTGGCAGATCCTGTAAGCTAAAACGTAACAATCCAGATTGTGACTCTGCCATAGGACAACATTTGCTTGACAACGAGCAATGTGCTGCAAACTATAACGACAAACGTTTTAAAATTCTTGCTTTGGCACGCAACTCGTTCCATCTGTGTCTACTCGAGGCAACTTTTATCAAAACCAAACATCCGGTTTTATGTAAGCAAAAGGAATTTGTTTACACATTGAAACTTTTCAAATAACCTAAGTTGCGAGTAACAGTGTTTCTCCTGGGTTATTGCACATAGTGCGTTTCTCCTTTCCGAGAACATCCTGTATTGCACCACACTGTGCAATTGTGCCTTTCTCCTTTCCGAGACTGCAGCACCTTTCTCCCAACTGTTGAGACTATAAATACTTTGATTTTCTCTGGTTCGTCCCATTTGACTCGATTGCCACTGATGAGAGCGTCACGAAAAGCTTATGGCTCCGAAAAAATCGACTTTGTTTAAAGCGATAGTAAAATATCATCTCTAGTAGTTCTTAACAAAAACTACAAGTAGTGTAGCAGTACGGTGCCAGGGACCAGCAAAAGCATACTTTGCATTTTATGTTGAAGCTTTCATAAGCGTTTATTAGGATAAACTTTTCTGTATATATCTGACTTTATTTATTTGTAAGCAGCTTGCATGCCAGGAAGTACAATAAATGTAGGCTAATCATGAGTAGGCGACTTACGTTACGTGAACCATGCAGTCAACTTGGATTTGTAAACGAGCTGAGCATTGATGATTATCATGATAATAGTAAAGACGCCGAGAAGTTTATCTCGGTAGAAAATGGCGAGAATGACGAGGAAATTGCTGTTGATGACGAAGTATTTGAAGAGATAGATGATAATGACACAGACTATGATGATGGAGTCTCAAGTGATAAAAATGCAAATGCTGATCAAAGTGATAAAAAGGACCGTCTTTTTGACTGCTTACCGAGCAGAAGCGGCATTTCGCACACAACCCAAGAGATTCCGAATCAAAGACGACGTCGAAACACCCTTACACAAACGCCCAGAGCTATTGCCACCCCACAAACTGAATACGAAAGCTTTAAACATATATGATCACAGAAGAAATAATGCGAACTGTTTTCAGGTACACTAACAGAAAATGTAGGGAGGTTTGACGTACTCTATCTACACCTGAAAATTACCACGACTTTTCAATGCAGGAATGCAAAGCTGCATTAGCAGTAATCTTGCGGGCAGGCAGTGATAGGGACAATTTCACGGAGTTGCAAAACTTATGGGACGTCGGAGACAGCAAACCTTTTTACAGGGCAGTTATGTCTTTGAATCTCTTCAAATACTTTCTAATATGTGTAAGGTTTGATAATTGGCACACACCAGAGCAAAGAAAAATAAATGACAAGTTTGCTGCTATTTCAAAAATATGGGGCTTATTTTTTGGAAGTATTCAACGTGTATATGTTCCAAATGATTTCATAACCGTGGATTAACAGTTGGTGGGTTATAGAGGCCGAATTCCAGGTACAACTTACATGCCGTCAAAACCAAGAAAGTATGGACTAAAAATTTTCTGGGCTTGCGAATCCAGCACTGGATACGCTCTGAACGCAATCGCTTACGGTGGAAAGGAAGGAGGTCAGGTACATCGAAATTTAGGTCAAGATATTGTGCTTAGATTGCTGGAACCCTATTATGGAACTGGAAGAGATGTTTGCACAGATAACTTTTTTACCAGTTGCAATCTTGCAAAACTATTGCTAGAAAAGAGTTTAACTATATTCGGAACAATAAGAAATCATCGCAAAGAAATTCCACATTCCTTGAACAACAGAATGGAGTTCTACTCATGCACGTTTCTATACAATCATGATGACGGTGTGTGCTTAGTTGCATACCAAGCTAAAAGAAACAAAAAGCCAGTTGTGCTGTTGAGCTCAACACATGAAAATAATTCGGTTACAGCTGACGAATGCAAAAAGCCGTTTATGATTTTGGATTACAACCAAAGGAAAGGTGACGTTAGTAGTATGTAACGATTTTTTTGGTGACCGTTTCCGCTAGTGGCGCTAGAGAGCAGGAGCAGGAGCCAGGAGCGCTGACGTCATCGCAGGAGCGGTGGTGGAGGGTGGCGCTAGAGAGGCGGATCCGAATCCTATTCCGAATCCTAATCCTACTCCTATTCCTAATCCTACTCTTATTTCTAATCCTACTCCTATTCCTAATCCTACTCCTATTCCTAATCCTACTCCTACTCCTATTCCTAATCCTACTCCTAATCCTACTCCTAATCCTACTCCTAATCCTACTCCTAATCCTACTCCTAATCCTACTCCTAATCCTACTCCTAATCCTACTCCTAATCCTACTCCTAATCCTACTCCTAATCCTACTCCTAATCCTAATCCTACTCCTACTCCTAATCCTACTCCAATTTCTAATCCTACTCCTATTCCTAATTCTACCTCTATTCCTAATCCTACTCCTAATCCTAATCCCACCTATTCTTAATCCTAATCCTATTCCTAATCCTACTCCTATTTTGAATCCTATTTCGAATCTTACTCCTATTCCTAATCCTATTCCTAATCCTTTTCTAATCCTACTCTTATTCCTAATCCTATTCCTATTCCTAATCCTATTTCTATTCTTTTTCCTATTCCTAAGAAAGACGATGATCCTGAGTTCAATTCTTAGCCAAGACAATATAAAACCTATACCTAAGACATACAGTAGTCCTGAGTTGGATTCCTTCCCTAGATAATATAAAACCAAACCCTAAGAAAGACAGAAGTCTTGAGTTTGACTCCCAACCAAAACAGCGAAGCTGTAAATCCTAACCCTAAGAAAACCAGTAGTCTTGAGTTTGATCCCCAACCAAGACAGCGAAGCTGTAAATCCTAATCCTAAGAAAGGTCCTGAGTTAGATTCCCACCCAAGACAGTATAAACTCTAACCTTAAGAAAATTAATAGGTCTGAGTTGGATTCCTTCCCTAGATAATATATATTTAAATCTTAAGAAAGGCAGAAGTCCTGAGTTAGATTCCCACCCAAGACAGTATAAACTCTAACCTTAAGAAAGTCAGTAGTCCTGGGTTTGATCCCCAACCAAGATAAAAGAAATCTTAATGCTAAGAAAGGTCCTGAGTTGGATTCCTACCAAGACAATACAATCTCTAAACCTAAGAGAGACGGTGGTCCTAAGTTTGACTCCTACTCAAGATAATATTAAACCAAACCCTAAGAACAGCAGTAGTCCTGAGTTCGTTTCTGGTTCAATACTTCAAAACATAAGGTTATTTCAAGACATTCTGCAAGATTTTAAAGCAATAAAGCAAAGCTTTTCCTGTTTTTTAAGTATACAATAGAAAAGTCTCTCAATTGGTTTCCTGTTTTTAAGCACTCTGTAGAAAAACCTGTCAAAACTTTTGAAGCGCACAATAGAAAATTTCTTTAACCAGTTTCCTGTTTTTTAAGTATACAATAGAAAATTTCTTTAACCAATTTCCTGTTTTTAAGCGCTCTATTTTCTGCAAAGGGCAAGTCAGGACACATCAAGTCGGTTTTTCCATGGGGATTTCCCTAGGGTATCAGAACGCTATAAAATACTGACGCAATCTGTTACTAAAAATAGCACAGCAGGTTTGTTGCGCAATAACTTTCCACAGGTATATTAACAGATGGTTCAGGTGAACTATTCATTCTACTTTAAAGTCATTGAAGAAAGAAGAACTATTCAAAATGTTTAAGTGTGATATTTGCGAGAGTGTTTTTACAAGAGAGCGTAATATGCGCCGTCATAAGGAGAATGTTCACGAAAAGTCAACAGGAGTTTGTTGTAACAAATGCAACAAAAGTTTTACTAGAGCTGATAACTTGAAAGCGCATCAGAAAGTGTGTAGTAAGTATTGCTTTTTAATTTATTTGATTTTCAAATAAAATATTTTATTTGAATGTAAATCTTCAGTTAAAATTCTTAATTTAAAATTAATTTTGTTTTTGTTAGAACGGTCACAGACCCCGGAAATTTTATCAGAAATTCCGGTTAAAAATTCGGTCGAGGTCGCAAATAGTAAGTTTATTTATTTCAACGGTTTAATTTTGAATGAACACAATCGTTTCTCTTAGATAGCGCACCCCCAACCAAAAAGGCGAAAATTGATTCTCAGAATACCAATGGTAAGTTTTTATGAAAAGTGAGTTAACTTTGAAATAATTCTTGTTTTTGTTGTAGAACCCCAGAATTCTGCTAAAAGTTTATTTGAAGTTGGAGAGTTAAACTCAAACGGTACGTTTGGATAAAAAATTTTTTATTTTACAGCTAATGTTGGTTTTTCTTAGATCGGTCACAAACTAGTGCCTCGCCGGAAAACTCATCAAAAATTCCGGCTAAAAATTCGGTTTCACACGGTAAGTCTATTTTTGCAGTTTGATTTTGAGATACTATAAAACTTTATTTTGCAGAAATCATGGAAGAACCCCCAAAAATGAAATCTGTGGTAACTAGCTATGGTACGTTTTTTTGTATAAAGGAGTTTGATTTGAAATTAATGTTGTTTTTTCTTAGAAATGGAAGATGAGGAGATCAACACCCTCATGAAAAAGCATTGGACAAGTATTCGGACTTTTTACAAAAAAGGCAAAGTGCAATCCATTTTTAATTTTTGTTACAATCAAAATTTAACAGTGTTAATTCCAAAAATTATTCATCAAATTCTACAATTTCAATTCCACCGTTTTAAAATTAATTACAGTTTTGGCTATATTCTAAAAAATATTCATGATAACGAATTACGATACTACCACGCATCGTTCAACAACAGTGTGATGATGGAAACTGCGCGTTTAATTAGCAACCGCCAAGAATTAATCGAGTTTTTGAATACATTATCTGAAGAATCCTTTTTTGAAAAAATGAACCGCCCTGATAGCAAATGGAAAGTGGTAGACATCCCCAATATCACCTTTTATATCAATCACTTAAAAGATGCCCCACTTGGCGCCCCAATTTCTCTTCCGGATTACATAAAAAATAACCACGGTTTACGAAATGTCAGTGCTGATGATCACTTATGTTTTTTTCGTTGTTTGGCAGTGCACCAAGGTGCAAACCCTCACAAATGTGAGAAGACTGCCAAAAATTTGTTTTATAAATACTGTACTCGTTTTGACGTGGCGCCTGCAGATTTTGCAGGCGTTCAACTTTTTGATTTTGTTCACTTAGAGGATTTTTTTGAACTGAATCTCATTGCATATGAGCTCGACGGTAAGGTTGCCAAACTGGTTCAACGGAGCCGCGAGCTCTACAAGGAGACAATGCGATTGAACGTTTACGAAAATCATCTAAGTGTCATTGTAGATTTTGAGTTATATTGCGGTGTGTACCAATGCGTACACTGTGATAAGTTGTGGGATCATAGTGGTAACTATTACCGTCATACCAAAATTTGTACTACCACGGTGCGTGAGATTTTTCCTGGTGGCATTCACAAAAATCCTGCCACCATTTTTGAGAAATTGGAGGAAATAGGGATTGTTGTGCCTCACTGTGATCGTTATTTTCCTTTCTTTGCATGTTACGATTTCGAAGCCTATTTTTCCAAAAAACAGATTTCTAATAGTTCCATGTTAACTTTGGATGCTTGTCACATACCTTTGAGCGTTGCAGTAGCGAGCAACATCCCTGGCTACGAATCGGGTGTTTGTTTTGTCACAGAGGGTAGTGAAGAAGAGTTGGTACAAAAGTTAGTTGATTACTTGGAGACCCTGTCAGAAGTTTCTTATAAGTTTCTTTTAGAAAAATTCAATTACGTATTTGAGCAGTTGGAAAGGAGTGAAAATGTTAGAAAAGAAAAAATTTTAAACGACTTTAACTGTTATTGTAAGGAATTGGTTGTGCTCGGTTTCAATTCGGCTTCCTATGATTTAAACCTTATTAAACCAACATTAATTCAAATTCTTTTAAAAGACATCCAATTTGTTATAAAAAGAACTAACAGTTATCTTTGTTTAAAAACATCTAAATTAAGGTTTTTAGACATCAAAAATTTTTTAGCCCCCGGTTTTAGTTACCGCAAATTTTTGGTAGCTTATGGGGCAGAGCTCAGAAAATTTTATTTTCCGTATGAATTTGTGACTGATCTCGATAAATTAAATAGTGGGTTACCCGTACACAACGTTTTTTATTCTTCTCTTTCCAAATCGAACATCACCCAAGAAGAATACAATCTGGTGGTAAAAACTTGGACGGAAAAAGGATGGAGCTCCCTACGTGAGATGCTCATTTACTATAATATTCTGGATTGCGTCCCGTTTGTTCAAGCCGTTCAAAACTTGCTCCGACCTTATCTTGAACAAGGTTTGGATATATTTAAAACCTCTTTTTCAGTTAGCGGAGTGGCCAAACTACAGATGATGAAAAAAATCGAAAAAAATGCTTTCTTTTGTTTGTTTCCCAAGCGGCATGGGGATTTGTACAAAACCCTTCGATCTCAATTGACAGGTGGGTTAAGTTTGATTTTCTGCCGCCTTGCAATTTCGGGAGAAACCAAAATCCGCTCCCACGAAATAGATAATCCTGAAACCGTCAAAAAGGTGCTTGGTTTGGACGCCAATTCTCTTTACCTTTACGCTATTGCTCAGAATAACCCTACTGGCTATTTTTGTCGTTACAAGGAAGAAGAAGATTTTCGGCCTGACCCCTGCTCCAAATTTGGTTTCCAATCTTATCAATGGTTAAGTTATGTAGCTTACAAAGAAAACACATTTTTGCAAACACGTTTCAATATGGGGGAAAGAAGAGTCAGCAAGTATAGTTTACCAGTGGACGGTTATTCTGAGCAACAAAACACCGTATATCAATTTCTTGGTTGTTTCTTCCATTCTTGTGATCGATGCAATACCAATCGAAACTCTGACGGAAGTTTGGAAGAGACACACCCCCTGAAAAACATTCCTCATGAAGATATTCGGAAAGAAACAGAAGACAACAGAAAAAAGTTGGAAGAAGAAGGGTTTCGCGTGGTGGAGATGAGGGAGTGTGAGTGGTTGAAGATAAGAAAACAACCAGAAGTTTCTCGTTTTCTAAAAACACTAAAATCGATAACACCCAAACGAAAACTAACTTTTGAAAAAATAATAGAAGGCATTCGAAACGAGAGCTTGTACGGTTTTCTTATCGTTGACATTCACACTCCCAACGAATTAAAAGAAAAATTCAAAGATTTCCCTTTAATCATAAAGAACAGTTTTATTTCTCGAAAAGACATTGGTGACTATATGCAAAACGTGGCAGAGGAGCATAACCTTTTAAAAAAAGAACAAAAATATTTAATCAGTAGTTACTTTGCAGAAAAATTTTTAATTAACTCGGAAATGGCCAAATTTTATCTAGAAATGGGATTAAAAATTACCAAAATTTATGAATTTATCGAATTTTTTCCACAAAAATGTTTTGCTCCTCTGGCACAAGAAATTGTAAACTCCAGAAGATTGGCCGACACAGATAAATCCAAAGCGGTGATAGCTCTTACCAATAAACTAACTGGGAATTCTCTCTATTCCGCTAGTTTATTAAATAAAGAAAAGCATAGGAACATTACATACCATTCCGAGGAAACAGTCAACAAAACTATCAACGATCCTCGTTTTGTTCATTTAGATGAAATTAAAAAGAATGTTTATGAAGTGAAAAGTTTAAAAAATAAAATTGTTAATGATCTTCCAATCCAAATTGGTCTCAACGTCTATTTAAATTCAAAACTCCACATGTTAAAATTTTTTTATTTGTTTCTCAAAAAATATATTCCAGATCGTCATTTTGAGTTGTTAGAAACTGATACAGACTCCATTTATTTTAGCATTAGTAGAGAAAATCTAGATGACTGCGTTCCTTCGCATTTAAAACCCAATTATTTTTGTGACAAGTTAAAATGGTTGACCTCCGAAGTGTGCCCTAACCACGAGGAAGCCTTCATCCAATGTAAAATTGAAAACAAAGCGTGGGACGCGCAACCTTGTTGCTCTTCCTTTGAAGCCTTCGACAAAAGAACGTTAGGTAAAATGAAGGTGGAATATGAAGGAAAAAACCAAGTTTGCCTTGCTTCCAAATCTTATTTTTGCCAAGGAGAAACGAACAAACAAGTTTGTAAAGGGGTGTCTATTGCCCAAAACCCTCTCACCTTTGATGAATATTTGAATGTTTTAGAGACCAACAAACCGCTTCTTGTAGAAAACCGTGGCTTTCGAAGCAAAAATCATCAAATTTTTAGTTATGTACAAAAGAAAAAAGGTTTAAGTAATTTTTATCCCAAGAGGAAAGTGTTGAGTGACGGGGTTCACACCGAGCCGTTAGATTTGTAAAAAATTTTCCAAATTTTTAGTTAGCAAAAAGTCCTCACGCACCGTGGGTTTTTCCTTCATGTATTTAATTATCGAAGTTTGTGTTTTCACCCATGTTTTTCTGTGTTTTCCGTGAATTTTTCAACTATCGAAGTTTGTGTTTTTATCCATGTTTTTACTGAATTTTTTCTAACTATCGAAGTTTTATTTTTTTTGTGAATTTTGTGTGTTTTTAGTGAATTTTTTTAACCATCGAAGTTTGTGTTTTCATCCATGTTTTTTCTGTCAATGTATTTAACTATCGAAGTTTGTGCATTCATTACAAAAGGGTTATGTTACAATGTTTGCTTTCATTTTGTTCTACGACCAGCTAGCGTAATGTCTTTGCGATTTCAAAATCCAACTAGTTTTGTGGTAAGCGGACCTTCCGGAGTTGGAAAGTCTTATTGGGTCCTACGGTTTATAGACAGTCTTAAACAACTCTGCCCTGAAATCAAACAAGTTATTTATCATTACGAGGTATGGCAAGCAATGTTTGATCGTTATACAGATAAAATAAACTTTAAACAAGGCATGCCGAGTCTTGAAGATCTAAAAGAAAGTCGAGATGCTTTTTTAGTACTAGACGATTTGATGTTTGCCAATTCTGAATTTTTATCCAAAATCTATAGCGTCTACTCCCATCACTTTCATTTTAGTGTTCTCATGACCGTACAAAACTTGTTTCATAAAGGTTTGCGTGAAATAAGTCTCAACGCACAAATTATGGTACTCTTTAAAAGTTGTAGGGACGTAAACCAAATTGCACAATTTTTACGACAGATCTACCCCAAAACCTATAAAAACGCACTGGAAGCATATAAAAACGCTGTATCTTTCGAACGAGGTTATTTGGTGATTGACTTACGCTGCGAAACACACGATAACCAACGTCTGCGTTCAGGTATTTTTCCAGAAGACACGCATTATCTTTATCAATGAACCGCTTGCGAAAAAACGGACCCACCTTGCGTTTGCTACAAAAAGCCCCTGCACCTTTGCAAAAGCGTATTCTAGACAAAGCGTCGTCCGAGTTAATACGTTGTCTTTGTGATTGCGCTCACAACGTGCTGCAAGGAAACGTCAACATATCGCGTGATTACAAGCAGAAATTAAAACCGCACAAGACCAAACTTCGAAAGTTGGCGGATCGTAAGGTAGCGTTAAAAACAAAACAAAGAATTATACAAAAAGGTGGATTTTTACCCATCTTGTTGTCTGCACTCGCTCCAGTCATTAGTGGTGTGTTGGGGACTCTTATAAAATGAGAAAATTAATCGCGTTGGAACCTGAAGTGTACGAAAAACTCAAAAACAAACATCAAGTCACGGATAAAAAAGTACTTTCTGAACTGGATGCTAAAATGCAAGAAATCTTAACTTCCAACCGACCCGACAGCGAGAAAGTGACTCTATATAATGAGGCGTTGCAAAAATCAAAGTTATTTCTGAAAAAGTTTCAACCGAAAACACCAGTGAAAAAACCCTTGTCTGAAAGTGCAGTGCTAAAGCGTTTTAAAAAACGAACCAAAGCGAAAAAACTATTCAAAGCCGCCACTAGCAAAAAGAATTTAGATTGGAACGAAGACGGTCAAATGCTTCTAGACGATCGAGTGGTACCTGGATCTCATATCGACGATTTGTTTCAATCCAACCTAAAGAAACGAGACCCTACTTTACCCGGTGCACGCGAGTTTGAATCGATGTTATGGGAGAGCGTTTAAATTATTACAATCCTAAAAAAGAAGCTTCTTTCTCGGGAGCACATCGTTTTCCAAAAGCAACCCAACAATGGTTGCAATCACAAGACACTTATACGCTTCACAAACCCGTACGAAAAAATTTCAAGCGCAGAAAAACAATTGTACCTGGCGCCAACTTTCAAATGCAAGCCGATCTTATTGATTTTTCTTTGCTCAAGTCTTACAACGATCATTATAAATACATTTTGGTGGTTATTGACGTGTTTTCGAAAAGTTTTCAAGTTTTTCAAAACCAGCTCGGACATGATCCAGGCTTTTGAGCAGTTGATGTCTGAAATTGGCAAGTTTCAAAAATTGCAGACGGATATGGGACGTGAGTTTTTGAATCGACCCTTTCAAACCTGGTTAAAACAACATCACGTGGAGCACTTTTACACTCAAAATTTTGACATCAAAGCATCCATTGCTGAACGATTTATACGCACTTTAAAGGAGAAACTATGGCGTTATTTTACCTACACCAACAGCCGAAGATACGTGGAAGTGCTGCCTGCTCTGGTTGAATCTTACAACAACACCTATCACCGATCCATTCGACGTGCTCCAAATTCAGTCAACTCTGAAAACCAAGAAACGGTTTGGCTCACACTCTATGCCGACCCCGAGTTAAGAAAACCAAAATTGAAAGTAGGTGATCAAGTCAGACTGTCCATGACTCGAATGCGGTTCCGCAAAGGTTACTTACCCGGTTGGACGGATGAGTTGTTTCAAGTTGCTCAAGTGTTTCGAGACAATCCTCCCTATTACAAGATCAAAGATTTACAAGACGAGTGGTTGGAGGGAACTTTTTACGAAGAAGAGTTGCAAAAAATTTATAAAAAGGATGACGTGTTTCGAATCGAGCGTATTCTCCAACAACGCAAGCGCAAGAAGGGTGTTGAGTTTTTAGTAAAGTGGTTTGGATATCCTGCTTCTTTTAATTCTTGGGTGTCAGAAAAAGATATTGTATGAAAATAACCTTTGACATCGTTTTGTTTGGTGCACAAGTTTTGGTGATTTACATTGTGGTTTCCATCAGTTTGTATAATTTATCACAAAGCAACGACAACAAAGAACTCTGGATTAGTCTGCTTAGTAGCTCTGTAGGTTATTTGCTCCCGTCACCCTTTCTCAGCAAAAATGTTCCTCACGCTCCCCAGTAACTCGTCCATGGATATTTATCCTGAAAACAGACTTTCGGATTACATGGTTCACTTGCCGAAAGAAATCAATTTGTCTGGATCGTGGGAGTTGGGTTTGTCCGAGATTCTGTACCCCAACACTTGGTACAACATTGACACCAACCAATTTTACATTTTCTACCAACGCGGTGCTTTGGAATTTGTAGCAGTGCTTCCAGCAGGTTATTACCAACAACCTCAATATATCGTGCGTCAGATACTTCAAGAAATGAGACGAGAGTTTCAAAATAGAAACAAAACGTTGGTCAGCGAAGGAGTGTTGACGCAACCAATCGACTTTCTCTTTGATCTCACTTACAATCCTCAAACACAACTAACCACCATGTCCATCCAACACAAAAAAGGAGCACCTACAACCGACCGTAATGGTACCGCACAACCAGATGTGGTGGTGACGCTTTCGAATGAGTTGGCTTCTATTTTGGGTTTTCGAAAGGTTTGGTATCGGGAAATCGGAGAGTACACTTCGGCAAGCGTTGCTAACGTAGACACCGTGAACGCCATTTATGTCTATTGCGATGTTATTGAACACAGAACGGTTGGTCACACGCTCGCACACTTGCTTGCTGTCCTTCCTGTAACAGGGAAGCCGGGTGCTTATGTCTCCAAAAGATACGACAAAATACAATACCATCCTGTCTTGAAGAAAAATCTTAGTGACATCCACATCTCGCTTCGTGACGATCAAGGAAAACGAATTCGTTTTCGCAAGGGAAAAGTGATTGTGACTTTGCATTTACGACCCAAAAAGCTAAATTCGTTATAAAAAACAGATACAAAGGAAAATGGGCTTATTGTAAGAAATCAACGGTAGTAGAAACATGCGTGTTAAATATTGTTGTGACGCAAAGGCTTACGAAAACTATTATTTGTCTCAAGTCGGTCATGGAATGCCTTATTTTGCGGGGGCACGAGTGCAACAAGGTTATGGACTAGGTAATCTGTTTAGCTCCATTGCCAAAAGTGTCCTTCCTTTGGTCAAAAAAGGTGCCAAAACCCTGGGAAAACAAGTTTTACAAAGCGGTGTCGAGTTTGCTTCCGATGTCTTACACGGTAAAAACGCCAAACAAGCTGCCATCGATCAAGCAAGAGCTGCCGGTTCCAATCTCTTACAAGTAGCTAAACAACAAGTAGGAAAGCGAAAAGCAGCTCAACAAAAAATAGGAAAACGAAAAGCAGCACCGAGAAAAGTACAAAAGAAGAAACGCAAGAGACAACACGACATTTTCTCGTAAACCATGGCGACGTTAGTACACCCCAGTTCGGCAGAATCCACCACCTCTCAACTGGATTTGTTTTCGGTGCCACCAAGTCAAACTAGTTTGGAGGAAGGAAGTTTCACCGAATACCATCCTGTATCTGTATTGACCTCCACAGGTCCTATTGAATTTACAATTAGTGCTGAAAACTCCAACTACATTGATCTTGCCAATAGCTTTCTTTATGTGCGTGCAAGCGTAACTAGTGCAGCCGGAGCTGATTTGGAAAAGAATGTGGAAATTGCACCTGAATGTAATTTTTTACATACGCTATGGACACAAGTGGATGTTTATTTGAACGGTTCGCTTGTGACACAATCCAACAACAATTACCCTTATCGAGCTTATATTGAAAACTTGCTTAGTTTTGGACAAGGTGCAAAAAACTCCCAACTTTCTGCTCTGTTGTGGCACCGTAACACGTCAGAACATTTCGATAGTCGTGGGGCTACCAACCTAGGTTATACCAAACGAAAAGCTTTGGCTGCAGAAAGCAAAGAAATGGATATGATGGGGAAATTGCATCTTGATTTGTTTTTTCAAAATCGATATTTGTTGAATGGTGTCGAAGTACGTTTGCGATTGATTCGTTCCAACGATCTTTTTTGCTTGCATGGAAACGCAAACCAAGCAGATAATAAAGTGTCTTTGAAAGAAGTGACCTTGTTTGTTCGCAAAGTAAAACCCAATCCCGCCGTACAGCTTGCTCATGTCAAAGCCTTGCAACACGGCACTGCAAAATACCCGCTTCGACGTGTGGAAGTCAAGAGCTTTACTGTGCCAACCGGGAATCGAAGTATCACCAAAGAAAATTTATTTTTGGGACAATTGCCCACACGAATGGTGGTCGGTGTAGTGGACAATGACGCTTACAACGGTGTCATCACCAAATCTCCTTTTAATTTCAAACACAACAGCATCAATTTCATGACGATTTACCGTGACGGAGTTCAAATCCCTTCCAAACCACTGCAACCAGATTTCACCAACGATCGTTTTGTTCGAAGTTACGTTCGTTTGTTTACGCAAACGGGTCAATATTATCGTGACACAGGAAATGCTATTTCGCGAGAACAGTACAAAGACGGTTGTGCTTTGTTTGCTTTTGATCTCACACCCCAAATGGATTCCAGTGAAGTTGGTTTTGAATTGATAAAGCATGGCAACATACGCATCGAAATTCATTTTGCTATTGCTACTGCACGTACTCTTACGGTCATTGTGTTTGCCGAACACGACAACCTGCTGGAGATTGATCAAGACAGAAACGTTGCTTTTGACTATACAGCATGAACACGTTGCAAATCGAACGCTTGCTCAAGAAGGATTTGAAAAGCAAAACCATCTTTAAAAAAGTCTGTGCTTTGGATCAGTTGGAAAAACCTACTTTTCCGTCTGCTTACGTCATCAACTCGGACCCGAGTAGTAAACCTGGAGAACATTGGGTTGCGGTTTATTTCGACAAACGCGGTCGAGGAGAATATTTTGATAGTTATGGACTACCCCCTACCTTGGTCGGTCTCGACTCTTACATTGATGCCTACTCCTTATCGGGATGGATTTACAATTGCAAAACTTTACAAGCGTACTTTTCCAGTTTTTGTGGTCATTATTGTGTCTATTTTATTTTATTTCGTTGTCGTGGTGTACCTTTGCATGCTATTGTATCTGATTTTACGTCAAACCTAACAGAAAACGATCGCTCTATTTCTCGCTTTATACGTAATATATCACAATATTGATTGTACACATATCGTTTATTAATAAAATAATACACATCAAGGCGTGCTTGCAATAATATCTACTTTTCGCTTTTTCATCGGTTCAGGATTAGTCAAGAGTTTGACAAAGGTTTCCAGTTGTTCATGGTTGTCTGGTGGTAGGTGGCAGACATCGTCTTTTTGCACTTTTAAAAAGATGTAGTTATTGAGCAGATAAAGGAATTGACGTCTTGCAGTTGGTACGTTTTCCACCACACAACGCAATTGGAACTGATCCACTGCTACTTCTCGCTTAACGATTTCCATATTTTTTTGCACTTCACACGCAGCATCGTCCATGTTGGTAGACCAGAATAGTAAAACTACATACTCTTTTGTTTCGGATTTGGGACGAAAAAGAATGTAAGGAAGATTCCCCATTATCACATCAACGACTTGAACAAGTTGATCCATCGAAAACATGACTTTTCCTCTTTTGACGCTAATAATTGCTTTTCTCAATAGCGATGAAGAGGGTATCGGTAGTCCGGATGTGGCAATTTCTTGAAACTTTTTTCGAATGTCTCTTGCTGCACTTTCCATTTCTCTTGCTCTGGTAATAATCTCTTCAAACTCCAACAAACTTTCGTAACAACTTGTATAAGGAGGAATGTAGTCGGGGTACTTGATTTCGTTTGCTTCTTGATATAGATCGTCTGCTTGACTCGTATACGTTTCCATAATGTGAGGTTTCGCAAACGGGTCTCCTTTTATAACCACTAAACCGGATATTGCGCAACGTTTTGAAATAGTCTTACGTCACACTAATATTGCGCAACGTTTTGAAATAGTCTTACGTCACACTAATATTGCGCAACGTTTTGAAATAGTCTTACGTCACACTAATATTGCGCAACGTTTTGAAATAGTCTTACGTCACACTAATCTTGCGGAATCAACATTGAAAGACGCGAATTTTTTCAGAGATGCATTGGGAACACAACCAACAAGAAGGAGTGTCTTGAATGCATTCCCAACAAAGCACCATGTGCCCACATGGCATGCATACTGCATTTTTTTCTGTATTTTTACACTTTAAACATTTGTCGTCTTTTTTTAAATCTAAAACAGCATTTAACAATTCTTGACGATTGGAGAAATTGCAGTGATTTTTTTCCATTTGCTTCCATAGTGCATAACGGATCTTGGTGTCCTCCACCCCAATACTTTTTGCGTATTTGACATGAGGATCAAACAGCATAAGATCCTCTAATCTTTGACTCCTTTGCTTTGCTACCGCATTGTTTCGCATTTGGTGAAACAACATACTACGTAAGCGGTTCGCTGCAACAGATCCAGTTGGATTTTTTATGCTTGGTCGATGCAAATCCGAATGTTTCTGACATACTTTCTCCACATAGTTGACTCCTTGCTTTTTCAAAACAAATTCACACATAGGGAACCACTTTGCGTGTTCATACCAAGGATTATCATGCGGTTTCCAGTGAAACAAACCTCCACCACAATAAAAACAAAGAACACGATCGCCAGAACCTTTATAATAAAAACCTGCATCCACCACTTCGCGTGGTGTTGGGCGCTCCTCATCACACCAAGAGGCAGGAAAGGTTCTCATGCGATCCTCTTCATCACACATGAGCGGATTTTGCGGAGACAAACAACGAAACATTTGCGGTTCCCATTCTCTTTTGATAGCTTCATCAGACGTCACTGCAGCATCAACACAATCTTGATCCATATTTCTTAGAATGATAAAAATAAAAACAATTCTGCTTTATATACCTACCGTTATGGATTGCATCATAGTTTTCCAAAGAAACCTATACAAACAATGCGGGTAAAAACCTAGGGGATTCCCCATGGGAGAACTAAGTATTGTGCAACAAACCTGCTGTGCTATTTTTAGTAACAGATTGCGTCAGTATTTTACAGCGTTCTGATACCCTAGGGAAATCCCCATGGAAAAACCGACTTGATGTGTCCTGACTTGCCCTTTGCAGAAAAGAGAGTGCTTAAAAACAGGAAATTGGTTAAAGAAATTTTCTATTGAATAGCTAAAATCAATAAAAGCTTTGACAGGTTTTTCTACAGAGTGCTTAAAAAACAGGAAACCAATTGAGAGACTTTTCTATTGTGCACTTAAAAAACAGGAAATTGGTTAAAGAAATTTTCTATTGTGCGCTTCAAAAGCTTTGACAGCTTTTTCTACAGAGTGCTTAAAAACAGGAAACCAATTGAGAGACTTTTCTATTGTGCACTTAAAAACAGGAAAAACTTTGTTTTATTGCTTTAAAATCTTGCAGAATGTCTTGAAATAACCTTATGTTTTGAAGTCTTGGACCAGAAACGAACTCAGGACTACTGCTGTTCTTAGGGTTTGGTTTAATATTATCTTGGGTAGGAGTCAAACTTAGGACCACCGTCTCTCTTAGGCTTAGAGATTGTATTGTCTTGGTAGGAATCCAACTCAGGACAACAGTTTTTCTTAAGATTTAAATTGATATTATCTTGGTTGGGGATTAAACTCAAGACTACTGGTTTTCTTAGGGTTAGGGTTTACAGCTTCGCTGTTTTGGTTGGGAATCTAACTCAGGACTTCTGCCTTTCTTAAGATTTAAATTGATATTATCTTGGTTGGGGATCAAACCCAGGACTACTGGTTTTCTTAGGGTTAGGATTTACATTGTTTTGAACAAGAAACGAACTCAAGACCACTGACTTTCTTAAGGTTAGAGTTTATACTGTCTTGGGTGGGAATCTAACTCAGGACTTCTGCCTTTCTTAAGATTTAAATATATATTATCTAGGGAAGGAATCCAACTCAGGCCTATTAATTTTCTTAAGGTTAGAGTTTATACTGTCTTGGGTGGGAATCTAACTCAGAACCTTTCTTAGGATTAGAATTTACAGCTTCGCTGTCTTGGTTGGGGATCAAACTCAAGACCTTTCTTAGGGTTAGGATTTACAGCTTCGCTGTCTTGGTTGGGGATCAAACTCAAGACTACTGGTTTTCTTAGGGTTAGGATTTACAGCTTCGCTGTCTTGGTTGGGGATCAAACTCAAGACTTCTGTCTTTCTTAAAGTTTGGTTTTATATTATCTAGGGAAGGAATCCAACTCAGGACTACTAATTTTCTTAGGGTTAGGATTTATATTGTCTTGGGTAGGAATCGAGCTCAGGACCTTTGTTAGGATTAGGATTTCTACTGTCTTGGGTGGGAGTCAAACTCAGGACTACTGTCTGTCTTAGGTTTAGTTTTTATATTGTCTTGGTTAAGAATTGAACTCAGGATCATCGTCTTTCTTAGGAAAAAAAAATAAGAATAGAAATAGGATTAGGAATAGGAGTAGGATTAGAAATAGGAGTAGGATTAGAAATAGGATTAGGATTAGGATTAGGATTAGGAATAGGATTAGGATTACGATTAGGAATAGGAGTAGGATTAGGAATAGGAGTAGGATTAGGAATAGGAGTAGGATTAGGAATAGGAGTAGGATTAGGAGTAGGATTAGGAATAGGAGCAGGATTAGGAATAGGAGTAGGATTAGGAATAGGAGTAGGATTAGAAATAGGAGTAGGATTAGAAATAGGAGTAGGATTAGGAATAGGAGTAGGATTAGGATCCGGAATAGGATTCGGATCCGCCTCTCTAGCGCCACCCTCCGCCACCGCTCTCTAGCGCCACCCTCCACCACCGCGCCACTGATGACGTCATATGCGCCACTGCGCCACCTGCTCTCTAGCGCCCCTAGCGGAAACGGGCACCAAACCAGCCTTTACCTACTACTGACGTTTATATGTTTGACGAAAATTTAGAAGAGTTTTCGTGTCGCAGAAAAACAGTTAGGTGGCCACTGTTGTTCTTTTACAACATGCTTGACGCTGCAGCTAACAATTCATATATCTTGCTAAAAAAATCTGGGAGATATTCTAAATCAAAAAAGCATTTTTGAAACACTTGACATTTCAACTAGCAACATCTGCTGTTGAGGCTCGTCTGAGACTTCCAAATCAAAAGCACACTGTTAGAGATGCAGCTGCCCAGGTGGGCTTTTCTATACCATTTCAATTCAGCATTCGCCCCGGTCCAACATCCAGCCATGAAACAAGATGCAGAGTTTGCAAGAAGCATACGAGATCACGTTGTGATAATTGTGGGAAAGGAGTGTGCCCGCAACATCGAAAAATTTCTAAATCTTGCAAATGTGGTGTGTGTGAGTGAATATATAGGCGGCTATGAGTATGGCTGGTTTTTTCGTTAGTCGTTGATTCGATCAGCCAACTAAGCGAGATGTTCGTCTTTTTGTGCTCTTCATTCTAATATACACTAAGCTACTACTTGCAAACAAATGTTATGAGATTTCGCTAAGAATCATGCTTTAATAACAGATGTCCAGAAAATGTGGACAGTAATGCGACAAGCGGTGCAATTTCAGAAGTGCTGATAAGGGTTAATTCATAATTTAACGGACCAGTGTTATGGAAAGCATTTTTCTTGTCGCTCGTGGTCCTAGTTCTTGGGCTCGAGTCTCGGGATGACAAACTTTGGTACAGTTGGCGGCTCAACAATTGAATCAGTAAAGCGTCCGACTTTGAAACGGTTCGCTCCAGTTTAAGCCTGTCCCTATGCGGGGCAATAGAAAGCCATTTTTCCTAAATTTTTGTGCCTTTCTCGTTTTTTCTGGAAAAAGTAATTTTTCAATAATACGCCAACAGTATATTCGATTCGGGCGAGGCTAGAGATCCCCAACAAAACAGGAATGTTTTACATAGAAGGTATGTCTCTAGAACGACGTCTTTCTACATCAATCTAGAAAGTATTTACATATCTTCTGGCTTGACAGAAAGTGTGAAAAATATTGGAACCAATTGATCCGAAGGCTTCTTGATCTACTTGATGCTGCCCAATCGTTAACTTACTTTTAACTTGCAAAGCATTTTGAATTTTGATTGTAAGTAAAACAAAGAAACTAAACTTCTTGTTAATTTAAAAAAATTACGTAAGTCCGCCTTCTTCTAGCCAATCGTAGTGCAATATTTTGGTGCGTGGTTTCAAACAATTGTAAAATTGCTTACGTCACAATCAAAACCAAAGTGTTTTTCAGCCTAACTCCTTAAAGAGAAGCTTGAAACTTTGGTTTAGATCAGGGGTTCCCAAACTGGGGTACATGTACCTCTAGGGGTACATTTAGGCTTCTTAAGGGGTACATTATTATGTGAGAGAATATCCTGATATAAGTTAAATTCCGTGTCCGGAAGAAATAATAGACTCCCTGTGGGCACTATAGCAAAACTATCCAACAAAAAACCACCTACACAACAGAGCAAAAGCGTGAGCTTTGGAATTGAAGCAGCAATCTAACATGAACATTTAGCTTTTAATAAAAAAATCACGAACGTTACTTACAGCACAAACAAAATTAATAGACACAAATACCATAAAAGCAAAAGCATGCTCTACAATTGACATTAAACAATTGACTCAAACAAAAACACACCCGTTACATTATCTTAATGCATGTTCAGATTTACAAATTAATTAAGTGACTTCTAAATGTAAAAAAAAATATTGCTTGGAGCTCGAGCCAGCCAAATACTACGGCTCCACAAAATATAAAAACTAAGCTCCGTCTCCGGCTACCTAGCCGTGGTCATAAGCATCTTCATGGTTGATTGACAAGTGTTTTTTTCTCTTCACTTTAAATTGTATTAATTTTGTGCTTCTTTGAATGTTTATAATTGGCATTATAATGTTAGTGAAGACTCCAGAAATAAAAAATAAAAAAGCTTTCATTCGTCGATAGATAATAATATAAGTCCAACAATGTCATGAAGACCATAAAAAGAAGTGTCGATAACTTTTTTCTTACTCCTTTTTAACAGTGGCCCACTAAATTGCATTCTTGATTAAACTGTCTTTTTTTACCCATTTTATAAGAAAAGGTTTGTCATCTCGGATCTACATCCTGATTACGATATCGACAAACGTTATTTTAAATACTTATGTTGTGTTTATCTTTCTCCTTAACATGACTTTTCGCCTATTTTGATCGTAATATAAAAATTTTTTTTGGTCTAAACTCAATATTGAAAGAAAAATACATGTTTAAAGCTAGTGAAGATAAAAAAAAGGTCTTGATAAGACCAACCAGATGAAGAAGCGTGGTCTGTCGAGTAATTACTTTTTTCTTAATTAATACAAAAAGTTTATTGCGGCCTGTACCAAATTTTTTAAACTTTGGGATGTTGTCCGCGAGTGCAATTAGGTTTCCCAGCAACAAAGTTGCAATTGCCTGCGAGTTCCATTCTTACTCAGAGCGACACAATCGCGTTTAACAACAGGTTCGTTTTTAAGCTGAGCAACAACGCTTAGACAAGCATGATCACGCCCAAAATTAGATGTCAAAAACTCGTATAAAATGTTTTTAACGAACAAGTGTTTTAATCTTGACAAAATGTAAATGGTGTGTTTTTGTTTGTTGAAACAACCAATTATTCCTTCAAAAAGCGGGTACACTCGAAAGTTTGGAAATATTGTTTTTTAATGACTAAATCCTCTGTTTTTGGAATAATTAAACGTATATGTTAAAAATTTGAAAAAAAAGCACTTGATTTTATAAGCTTTTCAAAACTACTTAAAAATGATAAACAATGTCATGTCTAAGAAAAAGCAAAAAATTGGATGACTTTTTAACAAAAAATAAGGTAACTATAGCAAAATACTCTATAACATTAATTTTATTTGTTTTGATATCGTCATAAAAAATGGTTACATTTTCGTGTTAAATGCTACAATTTAAAGAGTTTTTGGTTACGGTTCGCAAAAAATATTGGCAGCCCTGCAACAAATTCGTTCTTTTCAATTCGTATTAAAACCAGGGTTGTGAAGTTGTTGGATTTTTTTTCCGACTCCACTTATATAAAGTTTTTCGACTTCAGTACATCTAAAAAAACGACTTCGACTTCAGCATGTCTGAAAAACGACTCCCTTGCATTCCGACACCTTCCTAAAACATGTGATTCCGGTGATTTCTACTCCAAAACCCTAATTAAAATTCAATTTTGTTGTGAACAAACTGACAAAATGTAAAATTGATCACAAGTTTTTGTTTGTCATTCTTAACCAAAACCGTGAATTGGAACTGAAAAACATACGCAACAATTTAATAAACTCAAAAAGTGTATGACGCCAGAAACGGTTTTTCAACTGACACCGGGGTGCGCCACATCGTATGTCTTGACTGAAAACTGGAAAAATTTACTTTTTTGTAGACCTTTGATGTCATAAGAAATAGTTTTATGATTATACAAAGAATCGGTAGACAATGGGGTTGTTTTAAATGTTGTCAGCAGCAAACTTTTCAAAGATTTGGCATAAACAATAAAGATTTTTGCTTCCAAAACCAACTATTTTATAAAAACAATAAAATTTGCTACAAAATGTAATTCAAATAATTTGTGCTTTTTTGTAAATTACAACTTTTATCTGATATTTTACCTAAAGACAAAATTTTACATTTAAATCTTGACATATAAAAATACCTAAAGACCAAGTTTTACATATAAATATAAGAAAGTTTTACGTGTTAAATTTTTTGGTCTAAAAAGACGATAAAACAATAATTTATTGAAATGTACGGTGCAGTTAAAATCACACCTCTACGTTAATAAGTCTGCACCTTTTAAAAATCAGAATCGTAGTTTTAGAATAACAAAGCATCGTTTTTTAGATTAAGACTCAAGTTCGCTGACGCATATGCTGAAAACAAATTGGGTGACACCATATATTTTTTCATCAAACATGATGCCGAAAAGTTTGCCTGATATAAATTAGATGTTGAAAATTGTTTGAAAAACGTATCGTTTTGCTGATTTTTGAGGTATAATGTTCTATTATATAATTTACGATGCTAGTTTTATCACGAAATTAATTCAACAGGTGCAAGCTGAAAAAAGTTGTTGGAAAAGCGACATTATTTTGCAAATTGACTGATTTTTTGTTATTTTTCGATCAAGAAGGTTTCCACTTTAAGAAATCTTTGCAATATTCGTAATGCTGACTGCTTTTCTTTTGCAGTTCAACGCAAAATTAGATGTCAAATTGCGCATTAAACCAGTGCAAGCTTAGACATAATTCAACTTTGCAAAATAGGTTTTGAAATGATTAAAAGATTTTCTTAACAAACAGTTCTTTTATTAAAAGTTGTAACCACTATTTTCTTGTTTTCAATGTCACAAAAATTATAAAAGTTTTACGTTTTGCTAAAGAGTGACTTCTTGACTTTTAGCAAAATTTTTACTTGAAAAAAGCCGGAATCTAACCGCTTTGATATTAGAAAAACTCGAAGAATTTGCGTCAATCATTCGGCAACATAAAAAATGCAAGTTTTTTGTATCAACAAGTCAGGCAATTAAAAAATTGCGACAGAAGCAATAGTTTTTATGAGACAAGCCTAAATAGTCTTGGTTCGTTATTTTTCTGGAGGTAATTTTCAAAAATAATCTTGGAATAAAAAATGCCTTTACTTTGTTTAGCGAAAAAATAGTTTAAAAATAGATTAATTGATATTAAGAAAAACTGCATTGTTTTCAAACGACTAATCTATTGTATCGCTTTTAAAAGAAAAATTGAGTGAAATGCATACAAAGAAGTCTCAAACCGTGCAAAATAATGTTTAAACATTTTTATCCCTGTTAGAAAACACGTCTTATACTTTAAACAATTCATTCTCCCAAGCTTCGACGTTTGAAAAATTACAACATTCATGAAAAACTTTAAAGACTCGGGTCAAAATTAAAAAAATTAAATCTATGTTGCTTTTCCACAAAAATCTGCAGTTGACATTCTGTGGTTGCCATGCAAATATGCTTGAAAAACGTTAAAGAACAGCAAAAAAATCTCGAATAAACCACAATTTGTAGGAATCTGTGTAAAATTTTCAAATATGAAACGGTAAGTTCATAATTGCAGACTTTTTAAGAGTCTTTGAAAGTACGCATAAGCAATATAAAAATTTTTAATTTTCTTCCAAGCCCTATCCACAGTTGACCTTTTAGAAACGCATTCACGGTTTTTCGTTTGGATATTTTAATGCTTGTGCTTCCCGATTACAAGCTGCAGAATGTCAGGCTTTGATTATCAAATAGATACGACTTAAATTTTTTACACAGTAGTTTTAAGAACTTGAGCACAAATGCCAGTGTAAAAAATGTATAAATTTATATTCATCGATCAATTTCCGATTTATTTTATTTTACACGAAATCAAAACATTTTCGAAAAAAGAATCATAACACTTTCTGGCTCCGGCTTCATTAGAATACTTTTCTGGCTTCTGGCTTCATTAGAAACATATTGTTTTAGATGCGTTTCAATGGGTTACTATTTTGATGTTTCTTACTCGAAGAACAAAAGCATATCTTAAAGCTCTTGTGGAATTACCATTAGTTGACGCGGATTGTTTCAGACAAGCTTTGAGTGCACAACCAACAAGAATAGATTTCGTGTTTAAAGGTCCAGCAAAATATCATGTGTCCACAAGGCCTGCAAACAATAAGATATAAAATTATTATTTGAAGGAAAATGGCGTAAAAGAAAAATACTCAATAATAATCTTTTTTGTTGAGATCGTGTTTTTAATGTTTGTAATTAATAAATTAAAAATAGTTTCTTGGCTTCCGATAATTGCTAAATTTATACAGTTTTTCTATGGTATTGACTTGCGTGAGCGTTAGCCGATTCTCTCCAATTCTAGCTTCCAACTACAATTTACCAAATCAGGTTTAACTGAAATTGTATAACTTTCATTCAATGATATCAATCAAATCACAGGTCCAGATAGCGTAGTTGTTTTTGACGGATAAATCGTTAAAAAAATTATTAAAAAATTTCATTTTAAATACATGGTAAAGTTATCACATGTTTATTAGTTGACTTATTTAGATCACTAGATTATTTTTATTCAAATGTGAGATGAGTTTAAAATTACTAGAAAATCTAAAAGATGTAAACTGTTAAAAAATAAACAAATATGTGTTTTATTAAATTGTTTAGTGGGAGAAAAATTGAACAAAAAATGTTGTATGCTATTGACTTCTGCGGATTGATAAACTTTGGGGTTACTATATATCTCGAAACCATATTTATCTTAAATCGACTAAATGTCAAGTTTTACAGGCTAAAAATTAGACAAAAAAGAGCTAAATTTGCAACACTGACAATTACACTAACTAGTGATAAACCCTAAAATAAACTTAAACTACTCACGGCACTCAAACGAGCATTCGCGCCTTAGCAGAGAGTTTATATTATTTAGCAATGGTTATATCCCATGATTACAAGTAACGTAGAAAATTATTTTAGAAACCAAATAATGTCCCTGAAAATAATTATGTTTAGTAATATAATTATTATAATGGTATAGATCAGAGTTTCTCAAACTGGAGGTCCGCGACGACATGAAAAGATTTGTCAAACATATATTGAAAAATAATTCATACCCTGAAATCTAAGACTGCACCATGGTCCAAAGTGGAAAAGTTTTTTTAGTGAACAAATCGCTTTGTGGACAAAAATTAGAAAATCAGAGACTGATTTGATGTGAAGGCCTTTTATTATTATTTTTTTTTTGAGAGAAAAATGATTCGCAAATAGGCGGCTGTAACCCAAATAGTTTGGGAAACTGGTCTACATCAGCGTTTTTTTGGGTATGCTCCACCAGTCACTTCTAAAATTCTAATGTTCCCAATTTGTGATACATAGATGTAACAACCCAAAAATTTTGGAGTGGCAGCACAGTTTGCCCAAAGACTAGTGAAAACTAAAAAAAGGTCATCATTTTGAAACTGTCTCTGATCTCTTCATTTTCTCAGACTTTCGCGAAGGCTTCTGCTCGAAATCCCCTTATGTTTTTTCACCAAACTTGCTTCTGACTCTCATATTAAATCTGTCTCCCATAGTTTTTGATCATCGTTTCTAAAAAGTAGTGATCTCAAAAAGGTCTTCACTTTGAATTTGTCCCGCTATTCTTAATTTTCGTACCTAAAAATTGAAAAAAGAATTTAGAATTTGGTTGAACACAAACAGAAACTAACAATTTTTTAAAATATTTGTTTGAGGTTTTCGTGGGTCGCACGGAAGATTGTTACAGGCCGTAGTTTTCCCAACCTTGGTCTTATTTGTCCGAGTAATAAATCTGTAATTCTAGTCTTTATTTGTGGATTTGATGCGTAGATAATCTAAAAATTTTATTGTTTTTGTTTGGTAGTTGTTGTGATATTTTTCTTTTTTTGCTTTTTTTTTCTTTGCCAGGAGGCTATCTAAATTCTCCCTGACTGCATGTTTCGTGATTGTTCTTATCTCTCAATGTTTGGTCTTTTTTCCTTTTGTCGCCACGAGGCGATCTACTTACTGTAAAGTCATGTGATTTGTGATTAGTGCACTGACAAACTATTCGTTCGTAAATTTAGATAAGACAGTGCTGTAAGCAGCTAGTTTTGTTTTACTTGTAATTATTTTCATATTTGTTAAATTCTATTTGAATAAGTGAATGATTTGTAATTACCTAAATAATGTAGTGAATATTTACATTGAAAATTTGAACTTTGGACCTCTATAGCTATCAACGTAAACTAAATTATTACATATATAGCTATCGTGGCCCAATAAGCCTGGTAAATTTATTTCCTATCTTGTTTATGTGAACCTATTAATACTAAATTTTGTAAAACTACCAATGCTTAAATAATTGTTGTGTAATAATTGCCGTAAATTGTTAATTAATTTGGTTGATATATAGAGTACATAGAACTTGTAGTTGTGTATTTTAGAAAAGCACCGTACGTTTGTATACCGTTGTGTTGCTTCGTTGACGAATGCTAATACCCTGTGTGCGCGTGCTTCAACAAGAAGATCAGCTGAAGCTTTAGTATTGATCCGCTTATCACTTACTCAAATAGTTGTCTTTACGACAGTGTTGTTGGCGCATGGGCGGTCGCCATTAAGATGATTCTTTTAAAAAAACTACAGTGACATTTTTTAGCCAAAAATTAGGCAATTGAGACCGATCAACGTATGCAAGCTTTTCGGCTAACCTGTGTTTTTCAGCTGTAAAATAAAAAAACTTTTCGGAGAGCTTTTTGTTTTGAAAATACTGTACAAAACTATTTTTCTTTGAACTGGAATAATATATTTACGTAGACGTGTGAATGCCATATGCAGACTTTCATGTTTATTTATTTCTCGTTCTTTCTTTTTATTTTAAGGTTAGGAAAGAGTGGGGCAAGATTTCATTTCATCGCTATATTTATTCTCCTGACTAGCAGGAAAGCAACGGAAGTGCTATACATAGGAAAGCAATTACCCCGACCTGCTTCCGGAGATAGCAAGATAGAAATGGTCACCTTAGTCATAAAATTTAAGTAAAAGTTTTAATTTTAATAATTTTTAACTTTAAATGTTATGTACTTAGATAAGCAGTAGTTTTTTTTATCACATCGCAAAAGTATTTTAGCGGTTATAAGTGATTAAAAATTAAACCAATTTTGCCTCAACTCTGAGATAATTTATTTTCTCTAATCGCTTCCCATAGAAAGATTGCTCAAAAGTTTTCCAATATTTTCCAGACCAGAAACGATTTTATGAGCTAATCTATCATAATAACCTTTTGAGCGTTTTTCGCCACTCCAAAAACCTTTGCTATTGACACTCTTTTTCCTCGATTATCTTGCATTCAGCCATTTATAGCTCAAAGTATATAAGCATGCTTAAAAGAGCCAAACCCAGTATTTATTAATTCTGTTGCGGTGGTGTGTGAAGTATTTTTGAAGGACCTTTATTTTCCCAATTTTAAGTAATTTTTCTATATTTGAAACTGGTTTAAACCTTAATGCCTGCTTTTAACTGAGAAGTTCTATGCGGCCCACGGACATACAGTGTAATCGCTTTGATTTGGCCAATATTATTGGCATTTATGTAATATTTTAGCAGACTTATAATTAAATTTTAAAACAATTAAGTAGTAAAAATTTGCTCCATGCATAAGGCCAGTGGCGAGTGACAAATAAAAATGGGGAGGTGCTACAATGCAAAAAGTGCAAAGCAATGAAAAAGAAAAACTAAACCAGCAGCTTTCAACTGAGGTGCCGCGTGACTTTGGTATGTGTTTTTCAATTGCTTGGGGTGTCGTAAATATGTAAAAATTTAAGATGTTAAATATCTGGATTTATAAGCTATAATCAAAATTTTAGTGCTGACAATCAATTGCACTAATAACTGTTATCGATGAATTATTTACGAGGTAAGTCCAAAAAGTAACGAGACTGATATTATAAAAACTTTATTGAAAAATATTGAAATACACCAAAGTCAAATTCCTTCAAAGTAATCCCCTTCCACTTGAAAACACTTGTGTATTCGCCTTTTCCACAATTCAAAACATTCTTGGAAGGCATTTTCTGGAATTTGTTTGAGTTACGTCGTCGCAGCCATCTTGATGTAATCGATGTCGGAAAAATTGGTTTCCTTCAGAACAAATTTGATCTTAGGGAAGAGAAAAAAGTGACACGGGGCCAGATCGGTGGCCAGATTGATGTTCTAATATGGGGTTGTTCCAAAGTTGCAATGTTTCTTTCTGCGAGAAACTGACGAATACTCAGAGTTGTGTGAGCAGGAGCGTTATCGTGATGGAGCATCCATGCATGGGCTTCCCGAAGGCTCCGCCTCTTGTCACGCACTGATCTTACGAGGTGCAGAAGAATCTCTCTATATACGGTTTGTTTCACTGTTTGGCCTTGGAGTAGGAATTCGAAATGAAAAGACATCTTCAGCGGAGCGGCCCAGATGGTAGGTGCTTTCACACAGCCTGGGCCGTGAGTAAGTCTGCTCATTGATTTTAAAATGACAGACCGAAACCGAACCTACCAAAACGGAAGGGTATCCACCCATTCCGATGTTCAGTGTGGGTCTGCTAATCGGCAAATGTCCTTTTCAGGACGGGGCAATGTCAGGATAAAACTTCCCTTTTCAGGACACATTGACAACAAGTTCCGAAGACCCACTATTCTTCAGCGGAACATCGAAGGCCTCACTGCAAGCAAGATGAATGTTCTTCATCACCTCGCTATGCAGTCTGAGGCACTCGTCATCCTACTGCAGGAGACCCACTGCACTGATGCAGAGAAGTTGGTGCTACCACACTACCAAATAGCTGGGTCTTCTTTAAGCAGGAAGCATGGCCTTGCCACGTTTGTCCACGAGCGACTGAGATACACGCTTTTGGACCAATATCCACCGACATCGGAGATCAAGTGGTTGTGTGTGGACGTTGATGGCTATAAAATAGTCAACGTCTACAAACCACCGCCAACGCGATTGCGAACCCTGGATCTTCCAGTGTTTCCTCACCCCTGTCTGTACGCTGGCGATTTTAACTGTCGTCATGCTGACTGGGGTTATGATGACAACAGTCCGGATGGTGAGTGCTTGGCTGGTTGGGCAAGTATTAATTGTCTTGCCCTCCTATATAATGCCAAGGACGCTGCCAGTTTTTATTCCGGCCGCTGGAACACTGGCACCAATCCAGACCTAGCTTTCGCTAGCGTAGGTCCAAACAGTCGCTTACCGGATAGAAGTGTCCTTGAGAAGTTTTCCAGGTCACAACATCGACCCTCGCTTATTACACCGCCAAGGTTTGCTCTGGCAGTGCCAAGCATGCCTGTTAAGCGATGGAACTTCCGCAAGGCCAATTGGAGTCACTACATTACTTTGACGAATAAATTCGCAAAGACTTTGTTGCCGCCTGATTCACTTGATGTGGATGCGGCTTACCAGGACTTCTGTAACATCATTAAGAAAGCAGCCAAAAAGACTATCCCACGCGGGTATCGAAACAACTATATTCCGTGTTGGGATGCAGAGTGTGAATCCCTCTATAAAACCTTTCTGCCGTCTCCTCAGGGAGACGACTCAAGTTTGGCTGCTACAGCTCTGCTTGCCAAGCTTGACAGAAAACGGAGGGATTGATGGTCCGAAGCAGTTCGGAGCATTGACTTCTCACACTCTAGTCGAAAAGCGTGGAGTATTTTGAACAACCTTACTGGTAGGTCACGACACTCTCCTCGTCACTGTCCCGTTTCAGCCGATGCTATTGCATCTCAGCTGGTTAGAAATGGGAAATACGAGGCTGTTGATTGCAAGTCATCTCGACTTGTCTTTCAAGAAGTGTCTGACGTTTGGAGGGCCACAACACCAGACGCAGTAAATATCTCTGACAAATTTTCACAGAGAAAATTTGCTGCTGCCCTTCAACACTTAAAACCAGGTAAAGCTCCGGGACCTGATTCCATCTGCCCCGAGCTTATACTCCATGCTGGAGCTGCTTTGAAGTCCTGGTTACGTGACTTCCTTTCTTCCTGTTTACTCCGACTCAAAATTCCCAAGATCTGGAGAAGAGCGCTTGTGGTCGCGATCCCAAAACCAGGAAAGCCCGTGGGGAATCCAAAGAGTTATCGACCGATATCTCTGCTCTGTGTCCCCTACAAGATCCTCGAGAGGCTTATCTACGCCCGCGTTGAACCATTAATCGATCCACTGCTCCCTAAAGAGCAGGCTGGGTTCCGACGCGGGAAGTCAACCGTAGATCAAGTTGTTCTGCTAATTCAGAACATCGAGGATTCTTTCGAGGCTAAAAAGAAGGCCGGTGCCGTATTTATCGATCTGACAGCGGCTTATGACACTGTCTGGCACCGTGGCCTTACCTGCAAGCTGCTGAGACTACTTCCGGATAAGCACATGGTCAAAATGATCATGGAGCTTGTCCGAAATTGAAGTTTCACCCTTACCACCGGTGACAGCAAGCAAAGCAGGCTACGCCGTCTTAAAAACGGCGTTCCTCAGGGATCGGTCTTGGCTCCCCTCCTATTTAACATCTATACGTACGATCTTCCTTCCATGATTTCCAGAAAGTTTGCTTATGCTGATGATCTAGCATTGTTGCACTCTTCTGGAAACTGGAAGGACTTGGAGGGGACATTAAGCCAAGACATGTCCACACTGTCAGCGTATCTCCAGACTTGGAGGTTGAAGCTCAGTCACACTAAGACGGTGACGACAGCCTTTCATTTAAACAACCGAGAGGCCAAACGTGAGCTAAAGGTCTACAACAATAGTAGACTTTTACCGTTCTGTCCAACCCCTACATACCTTGGGGTAAAACTGGACAGATCGCTCACGTTTCGTCACCATTTAGTGGCATTGCGCAAAAAACTATCATCGCGCGTCACACTGTTGAGGCGACTCGTGGGCTCGGGATGGGGTGCTGGTGCTAAAACACTACGCATAGCTACCTTGTCTCTAGTCTACTCAACAGCTGAGTACTGTGCGCCAGTCTGGTGTCGCAGTGCTCACACTCGCCTCATTGACGGTGTCTTGAATGACGCCTTGCGCATAGTTACTGGATGCCTGCGTCCCACTCCAACGGACCACCTACCTGTACTTTCAGGCATCCAGTCAGCTGAGCTTCGCCGACTGGGAGCGACACTCTTCTTGGCTTACCGTGGATCTCTGGACCCCGATCATATTTTGCATGGTCTTTTAAATGGGTCCTCAGATACTGGCCAAGTGAGACTAAGATCCAGACGTCCGTTTGTGCCAGGTGCGCGGAATCTCTTGGACAATCTTGCCAGACTTGGCATCCGCGCCTCTGAATGGACAAATCACAAATGGAACGCGGAGTACTGTGAAGGTGCTTCCAGGCTCCGTGCGTTTGTGCCCGGGACCAGTGTCAGGCCTGTTGGGATGGGCTTACCCCGAGCAGCTTGGGTTAAGCTCAACCGCCTGCAGACTGGTGTTGGGCGATTCCATTCGTCCATGCACAAATGGGGTCTAGCTCCTTCACCGAATTGCGAGTGTGGCGCCTCAGAGCAAACCGCAGACCATGTACTAACAATGTGCCCCATACATCGGGCACCACATGGAGCACGCGGTCTGACGGTTTTGGATGACGAAACTCGATGCTGGCTTAATAACATCACTGCCAGCATCTGATCCAGGCAGTGCAGCAGTCTGGGGTAGTAAAAGGATAAACCCTTGGCCCCAGTTCTGTTTGTGTCTGGCCTGGAGTGGATGCCCTTCAAACGACGACGACGACGACGAAGAGGCGGAGCCTTTGGGAAGCCCATGCATGGATGCTCCATCACGATAACGCTCCTACTCACACAGCTCTGAGTATTCGTCAGTTTCTCGCAGAAAGAAACATTGCAACTTTGGAACAACCCCCATATTCTCCCTATCTGGCCCCGTGTCACTTTTTTTCTTCTTTAAGATCAAATTTGTTCTGAAGGAAACCAATTTTTCCGACATCGATTCCATCAAAATAGCTGCGACGATGTAGCACAAAAAGATGCCAGAAAATGCCTTCCAAGAATGTTTTGAATCGTGGAAAAGGCAAATGCACAAGTGTTTTCAAATGGAAGGGGATTACTTTGAAGGAATTTGACTTTGGTGTATTTCAATATTTTTCAATAAAGTTTTTATAACATCAATCTCGTTACTTTTCGGACATTTCGTATTAGTAAGCAAGTTTTTCTTACAATTAAATTGTGAAAAATTTGCATTTATTTTTAACAAAAGTTTCATTTATGCACAAGCGTTTTAAAAAACAGTGATTAATTCAAGTGATTTATTAATAATATTCGTGTGTGAGTTTAATTCGGGCCACAATTGCTGCAGTAATCAAAATGATGTTCTTATGTAAGTTAGTTTGAAAAATTTTACGTTACGGCGCACTTAGACCACTTGATTTTCGTCTCCAAAATTGGTGTTCTCTAAAAAAAAAAGAAAAAAAGTCTTCACTCAAAATCATTTTTTATTTTATTGATGCCAACTAACCGCAGATTGGACATCGCTGGACTATTGTTTTTTAAAAAGTTTTA
Organism: Diplosoma virens; assembly: GCA_963680785.1. NCBI lineage: Eukaryota > Metazoa > Chordata > Ascidiacea > Aplousobranchia > Didemnidae > Diplosoma > Diplosoma virens. Next base: position 27,494,838 of record OY796880.1, on the reverse strand, counting down.
CGGTACATTTGGAAATCTCTCGCGGAACACAAGTTGAGAAAGTTTAGTCTCAGAGGCTCTTCGGTAATTGAAGATAATTAAACATCTGATTAAAAATTCCTTGGCGGGCCGCACCAAAAAGCTTTTCGGGCCGCGAGTTGGGCACTACTGTTCTAAAGTTTAGCCACTAACCTAGTTCTATTCACATTTATTTACTTATTTGAAGAGAACTAAAACAAAATAATTACGGTACTATATTACATGTAATTTATTTAATTACGGCAGTGTTTCTTAACCTTTTTCCGTTTTCGGCACATTTTTGAAACTCATCGAAAATCGCTGCATCTTTAGATCATTTTCATAAATTTTCTTCCCAAAATCAGGTGATTTCAAAAAAAAAATCTTCATCTATTTTTATGTGCAGATTTTCTGCTTTTTGTTTCAAAATTCAGGTTTTTGCAAAAAAAATTATTGAAAAACGTTTTCGCCACAATTTTCCGCTTTGATTTTTTCATTTTCGCCCGAACAATAAACTGTGCTTTAAAAAAAGAGAAAGTCATGCACCCGAATTCACGTCTTTTACAGATTACGAAACACTGAAAAATGTGCCATAGCTTGCGACACCCTAGCGAAACACTAATGGCACCCCGGTTGAGAACTACTGACTTACAGTATAATCAAAGCAATTCTTTAATATTATCTAATTGTTGTTTACCGGTTAATATCTCTATTACGTACTGTGACAAAGTCAAACTGCCTTTGAAGATAACATTGCTATTAATAGAAATAATAATCGATTGACTGTTTCTCTTGATCTGAGCGGTTCTCGGAGCAATATTTTGTAAATTTTCCAGTGCAGGTTACGTATATATCATTGGAAAAATTTTACTTTAATTTTTCTCTCATTTCTTCCAGACACATATTTAACTTTTAGTTTGTTTTACCTAATACAAGGTTGTTCATCTTTCCAAATTAAACAATCTACTATATAATGGAAGAAAAATTTTCTGGTACAACGAAAACTTTCTTAACAGCAGAACGTGAACGACAAGGACAGCTAGGACAAAAGCTGTTGAAACAGACATCAGATGGAAGTTTTTGTGACGTCACTTTGATTGTTGATGGTGATGAGTTTCCTGCTCACAAATGTGTCTTGGCATCTTGCTCTGATTATTTCAATAAAATGTTCACAGTTGAAATGAAGGAAAAATATGACAAAAAAATTGAAATAAAAGGATTCACCGCTGATGCATTCCGTTTGATGTTGGACTGGATGTACACTGAAAAAATTTTAATAACGAACGAATGTTTTTTTGATTTATATCGAGCATCATCAATGATGCAAATCAGTGAGCTGTCAGATGCTCTTCAAACTTGGCTTGAAGAACATTTTGAAAATGAAGTTTTAATGAAAAACTTACTAGAATTTACGTATGATGAAGTCTCTCAATTGATATCTTCTGATAAATTAAATGCTTCTAGTGAAAAAAGTGTCTATGATTTCATTGTAAGTTGGACAAGTCATGATATTGATATGAGACGTGAATACTTTCCAAATTTATTTAAACTCGTTCGTCTTCAACACATTACAATCGAAATAATCTGGTGTGAAATTCGTCAAAATGAGCTAGTTAATCTCTTTGTTGAATCCCGGCGTTTGGTTGATGAAAGATTGTCTTCTGTTTTTTCGTCTTCTGCTTGTGTTAAAACACAAACACAACGTCTTGGTGCAAAACCTGATTTGATTTTGCAGATTTTAACTGATAAATCGTTCGTAGTTGTTTACAACGTTAATACTAAACAGAAAACAACTTATCGTAAAAGTATATTGAATCTAAATTCTACAATGAAAATTAATACAGATTGTGCAATTGCTACAAAGTATCCAGTTTCATTCATGTGCGGGGGTTTATTTGATTCTAAAGCAGTTGTTAAGTTTGATGGGAGAAATTGGATTAAGCAGCCAGATATGAATAAAGGACGCTTTGGAGCTGCAGCTACATTTTTCAACAATCATCTTTACGTGTTTGGTGGACAAGACAATTGTCACTCGGATTCGAATTTTGTAAAAAGTTACGAAATATTTACTGATAGTTGGAACGAATTCGAACTTCCCGGTCCTGGCCGTTCTTATCTGGGAGCTCATACAGTAAAAAATAAAATTTATCTGATTGGCGGTTTTAAAAGCAGATATTCATACTCTGCTCCATATAGATTAGCATGCAAGATTTCAAATATTTTTTGTCCCCACTTGCAAAGTCTTACTGAAATTAGTCCGATGACAACAGCAAGAGCAGCATTTGCAAGTGCAGTTCATGAATCAAACATTTATGTTTGTGGCGGGGTTGATCAAGATGGAAAATCTCTTTCATCAATTGAATTTTTAGAAACAACAAATAACCTATGGACCGTACTTCAATATGAGAATGGTCTTGATGTCAGAATAGATTCAAGTTGTGTTGCTCAAGATAAATTTTATGTGAAATCAAATAATGAAATTATTTGTTTCGATTTTAGAACACGGCGTTGTTATGTTCTTTACGATGTAAGTGAGTATTCTTCATTTGTGTTTATTCCATTTGATCAAATTTCTCTGAAAAATTGCTTAAAAAATGCTCCGAAACTAAAACCAATTAAATAATACGTCTGATTCCGATTGAGAATAATAAATTATAATAATTACGTAATTATTTGGTACGTCATCAAGAGTCAATTGAAGAAGCAAACTAACATTGTAAAGAGTGGTTTTTAAAACAATTTATTGCATTAAGCAATTGTACTGTATTAATATCTAAAGTTAAAGTGCATTACGTTTTGCAAAAGTTGCACTGAAACACAAGCAAACCAAATTATTTGCGTTAGTTTTTTTTTTAATTCAATTTGCCATATTTGTTTATATAAACCATATGTTTATATGTATTGCTACGTAGATTAAAAATCTTGCCAAACAAATCTACTTTTTCGCTTTGTTTTCTGCTACAAATTCTATACAAACGTTAGTGATTTTTTCAAATTTAAGACTGTTGTTGCTTAATCTTCGGTCATGCTCTGTTTCTTGTTTGCAACCTAATTACGCAAAATTTAATGCTCAATTCAATGATGTTTTTTATGTTGTGAATGTGTATAAACTATTTTTTGTTTTTGGATAAAAACAAAACATTAAAAACATTTATACAAAACCTGTACACCATTTATGTATACGTAGATTAAACAAAAAAATTCAAAGTTTTATTAGGGCTTATTACAAAAATTGTTTTTGTTTCCGTAACGGTAAAGACTCTTAAGGCAGGTAGCGATCAGTGATAAAACTATAAAACCCAGTGACATGATTTCAATTAAATTTAACCTAACTCAAGATAAAAAAATTTCTTTTTTCCGAGTGAAAAACACTAAAATAAGGAAAAGCTAACTGAACGGCATTTTTTATTGATGCTGCCTGCAGTTATTTAAGCTGTGCAAAAACAATGATGTTTTAAAATTTAACCTATGAAGCAGAGGTCGGCAACCCGCGGCTCCGGGGCCGCGTTTGGCTCTTTGGCCCATCTTCTGTGGCTCCCTGTGATTTTGGGGGATAAATAAACGATTAATTGTCAAATTAAAATACTTAATTAAATTTAAACAATAAAACTAAAGCAATTTTTTTTGAAACCAGCATAAACCTTTTTCCTTTTTCGGTGTTCGCAATGATACTGTCAAATTTTGAAATAAAGTAACCCCGAAGTACAACTTTTACAGCCTAATTAAACAAATTTTAAGATTTCACATTGAAATCAAAGTGAAGACCAAAAAAAATCTTCAGCTTGTTTGCTAGTCGCTTGTGGTTTCTGTTGATTTCTTTTCTTTTTATAAATGGTTGCCAATGACTCTGAGTGTTAAAGGTTGCCGACCCCGGCTATAAAGGAACATTTGATGGGCTCAGCACTGAAACCTTTTTCACAGTAGCTTAGTCTCACGTAATGCAAATTGCTTCTTTGTGAATTTTTGTGACCTATTTAGAAAATTAGATTAATCTTTTTGTGACCTATTAGAAATGCAATGAGTCGCAGCTGCCAACATCGAGGAAATGTGATAAAATTGACGCCTTTAACAGATCAATCAATGTATAGATTTTAAATTAACTGCACCTTCTAAAATGACCTAAATACATCGTCCTAATTTAATTAATCCCTATGTGACCTCGTTTTGGCAGTAACCTGTATGATAGCATGAAATCGAATTTTACTGTTAATTTTGTCGTCGGCCATGTGGCCCAATTCGGATTTATTATAAATAGAGTGAGAGATCGCTCTTATGACACAGTAGCTAGAGTTTGGCTCGGGAAGCAGTGACGTTGTATTAATTTTTGCTGTATTGTGTTAAATGGCTGCGTGTGTGAAACCGCAGAAAAAGAATAAATTCAATCCTTCCTCTCGTTCAACTATAATTTTCTGTACCGGGCGTCATAGAGTTACGCATTTTTATCTCTATATTTATCCTCCTGACTCGCAGGAAAGCGACGGAGGCGCTATACATAGGGTAAGCAATTACCCCAACCTGCTTCCGAAAATGCCAAGATATTGCTGTCCGCTAGTAATTTAGTAGAGATATGACTGTAATTTAGAACTGCTATCCAAGACCACCAAGCAGGGGAAAATGCCGTAAAGTGTCTTTCCCAAGGACACAACAGAATGGCGCGAGTGGGTTTTGAACCAAGACCATGTTGATCATCAGTCCGGTGCTTTAACCACTCGACCACGCTGCCGACTATTTAAATAAGGTTAGTTGTAACTTGGAGGGATTTCGCTGACCTTATTTAGACAAGTTCAGCATTTCAAGGACGGTTATCGTTATTGAATTCCTTTTTATCGTTGGACACTCCCGCACCTTTCGGCGGAGAGCGGATTAAATCTTTCCTTCATTAATAAGAATTTAATCTCTTTCTCTCATCAACAAATTTAAATTTGTAATTTGGTCTTTGAACCAAAATTTGAATTTATAAATAGTGTTTCTAACACTTAGTTTATAGCCAAATGTCGAAAAAGAAAGTTAATGTGATATCGATGTTAAATTTAAAAATATTTTATTCCAAATCAAATTCTATTTCATCAGTTTTTCTTGGTTTACCATCATATCATTTTCTTAAAAACATTGCTACCAAATAACTAAAATTCATCTTCAATTGTCTGATATGCTGTAAAAACTCGGCCAGTCTTGATTTTAAGAAACAGCAGCAACACAAGTAGATATATATTTTCTAAAAACTAAAACGTCAACATGACGCTTGATTTGTAAGTTTAGGCGGACTGTAACGTGAAGAAAACAAAAAACACATTTCTATAAACGAAGACAAACATGATGAAAGGTAGTGGTTACTCGCAACAAAAACTGACGTAATAGTTGATACATTAATTTTTCATAGTGTAATGATTGCGGCATTGTTAATTACATGTAGCACAAGAGTCTTGGCGTCAATGGCACACACTCTTGGCTTTCCGGCACCGATAGCGAGGGTAAAACTTTGATTCCAAACAAGCTCCATAATCAAAGAGACCATGTTCCTGTCCGGAAAAAGACGGAGTAATTTGCAGGTAAGGCCACAGTGTCATACAATATCGTAAGCTGCTGTGAGATCGACAAACACAGCACCGGCATTTTTTTGGCCGAAAAGCTATGCACAATTTCTTGAGTAAGAAGGGTGACTTGATATATGGTCGACCTTCCGCACTGAAACCCAGTCAGCTTTTTATACATCAGTAAGTCTATAATTGGTTCGACGTGGATGTAGATAATATTTTGAAGGGAACAAAAAGCAAAGAGATAAGTCTATAGCTGTTTGGGTCCCCAAATGGCTTATTCGGATTTGAAATGGCAACCACTAATGCTCTCCTCCAAATTTTCAAAAAGTTTTGAGATAGCGCATATAGGAAATCGAGAACTTGGCGCATACAGGAAATCGAGAACAGGGCTTCAAAGCAGAGCCGGCATAGAACTTCAAGGCCTGGACTTTTTTTTTTATTTTTTTATTTTTATGTCTATATTTATCTTCCTGACTCGCAGGAAAGCGACGGAGGCGCTATACATAGGGTAAGCAATTACCCCAACCTGCTTCCGGAGATGCCAAGATATTGCTGTCCGCTAGTATTTTAGTAGAGATATGAATGTAATTTAGAACTGCTTGTCAAGACCACCAAGCAGGGGAATATGCCGTAAAGTGTCTTTGATAAAATAAAATTGTATAACTTTCATTCAATGATATCAGTCAAATCATAGGTCCAGATAGCGTAGTTGTTTTTGACGGATAAATCGTAAAACAAATTATTAAAAAATTTCATTTTAAATACAGTATATGGTAAAGTTATCACATGTTTATTAGTTGACTTATTTAGATCACTAAATTATTTTTATTGAGATTATTTTTATTGACTTAATGAGATTACAAGGTCGGAAATCACGTGATCCTTATTAATAAAGATTTTGGTTTCTGCCGGCAGTTTCGGCAGACTTGTTAAATCGAGAACGAGTTTCATTATAAGTTTTAAACTTCCAAATCGAAAAGTTCTATGTGGTCCACTGATTTGGAGTTTCATCACTTTGATTTGGCTAATATTATTGGCCTTTAATTCATATTTTAGCCAAATTACTATCAAATTTTAAAACAATTTGGTCGTAAAAATTTTCTCCATGCATAAGACCAAAACAAGCATTTGGATTTTAGCAAAGAGTTACAAAGGGTGAGCTGAAGCCCGAGTAAGGGCTCAGTCCTTCGTTTCGTTTTCTAGCGGAGATTTCAAACAACTGAAATCAAAACGAGCTCTGTTTTGAATAAGTTGTTTTTCAGCTGTAAAAGCTTTCCAAAGTTTTTAGGGCGATTTTATTCAAAAAAGTCATAATAAATGACTTTCAATTGGAAAAAAGTAATTTTGAGTATTTCGACACGAATTGTAGAGGCAATAATAAATAAACCTTTACAGCAATAACTATTAAGTTTGCTACGTCTATCGTCAGCAGCCGCGGTCTATTTCTTTTATCAGTCTATGGCTGTCGTTATTAACTTACCTTACTTAAACCTATATCGTACTTAATCTTTAAGCATATGAGAAAATTTTATTGGCAAGGTCTAAGTGAAGGCAATTTAGAACAAGCACAGCTAAATAAAACCAATTTTAAAAATATTCAATGACTACGCTACCGACCACGTGCATTACAAACTCAAACCAAAAACTAAAAAACCAGAAAGACAAATTCAACACAGTTAGATACACATGGATTAAATGATAAATGTTGCCATTATACAAAATGAAATTGCGTTTCTACCAATAACCTGTAAAAGATTTTTCAAATTTCTATTTAATTCAGTTTTAATTTGCTAATTTTGGTGTGGTGCTGATGGCTTATTTAATTGTGGATATATTATAAGTGTTGTCATATTTTATTTTGAAGAAGAACAAGAAACGTCTAAATGTCTATCATCTCTCAAGGTTAACTTTTATTAATCGCTACTGAGCTTAGCTGTTTTTGGTGCATTTTAGTTACTCTGTAAATTATATAGTAATTCTTTATCGTTCTTTTTATATTAGGGATAATAAAGCGTTTTAGAAAAAATCTGACCACTGATATCTTTGATTATAGCTTAAATTATATCCAAATTTTATAGCAATAAAGATTACAGGAAATAACGAAAATTTAAGCAAAAGTCTCGGTAAAGCACATAAGAATGCTTGATTCAATCAACATGCAAGTGTCGACCTGTTTGTTTGGCTGTAGTTAGGACTCATCAAGACACTACAGTATAGCTTAGTGTTGGCTTCGGTTGAACAAATAAAAAACTTATACAGCCTGCGCAACTTTAAATTACATTACAAAAATCTAACCTTTGAAAATAGCAAAAGTAGGGGGGGCTTAAAATTTAAATTTATATGAGGCCCTTGAAAAAATATGGTATTCATAGAAATAAACATGCTCATATTAAAAAAAATTGTTTCTTTTCAAAAAACCCCCCATATAATAGGGGTAGAAAATTTCAATGAGGGTGCAAAATATGAAAAAAACAAGGAATTTTAATTTACGGCGAAATTTATTTCATTCAAAATGATAAAGTGCTTTTAAATGATACAGAGCATATAAATAAACTAATTTATTAACTAAAAAAACTTTTTTTATTGAATTTGTAAAGTTGTGCTTGTGCAACAAAACTTTGCTTGTATAACCAATAATTGCTTTAACGTTTTTATTTCCTTTTCAAAGCTTTACTACAGTATTTGTAATATAAATCTTAGATTGTAAACATGGCTTGCAAAAGTAGTGTGTCTTCACCATACACTACAAGAGGAAAAACTCAAAGGCAAATAGGAGAATAAATTTACAAAGAATCAGAAACTTTGCCCCTTGGTGTTCTTCCAACAAAAAAAGACATCATTCAATGCATGTTATTTCTTTTAAGACCTGAAAATAGTGGAAAAACACAAAGAACTACAGAAGATGCTTGCTATATAGTTGCCTCAAGTTTAATAGAAAATTGGTTATACAGCAATATTTACACCAAAGGAGTAAAGCATGTTAAAAAACAGATTTTTGAATTGTATAAAAAGTTCAAATGTTATTTGATGTATTCCAAACAAAAATTTTACCAAAAACCAGAAAAAAAATTTTTTTTCATCATTTTAATTATGACATGACAAAGCTTTTTGACATTTACTGTGAAGATTATAACAGAAGAAAAAGTCTTGAAAAATTGTATAAAATAAAAATGAAAGAAGCAGAGATTAAATTTCTACAAGATCAGCGAAATGAAAGAAAAATGTACAGCACTGATTCTATTGACAGGAGGTGGCGGAAAACTATGGAAAGAAGAATAAAAGAAGAAAAGGTTTTAGAAATGATGAAAGAGAAAGAGACAAATATGTTAAGTAGTTTGGAATCTGATAAGAATATGGAAATTTTTACTGAAGACGAATTTGATTCTGATTTATTTGAGGATAATCAGCCTTTATCTCTAACTCAATTCAGAAAAAGAAAACGTGTTGTAATTGCATGCAGCCATGATAATGAAGATCCTATGCCAGAGAACTTTAAACACATTAGAAACAGCATTAATGTAGTAAGACCAGAGTTTTATAGCACTGTAGATTTGCTAATCAGTAAATACCACTGTTCTAAAATGCAAGCAGTTGCTGGAGTTATTGAAACAGGAAAACTAATGTTTAACAGGAAAATATTGGAAATACCACACAGAAGATACAACTTGTCTTGGTTTAGATACAGCACCTCACAACAAAAATATTAGAAGAGCTGGTCAAGCCATTCATGCTTTAAGTTTGGGTTGTCTTGTAGAGGAAATTATGGAAAGTGATGATGGTGCAGTTATAACATACCATACAGATGGATCTCGAACACAAGGTGTGGAGAGTTATACAGTTCAAGGGATTACTATCAATGGTAGATACCGAAGTTTACCAGCATTGCCAATCAGCAGCGAAAGTAGAGCCAATCTAGCTTTACTGAAAAAAACTGTGCTTTCTATTTTATCAGCAGTGAGTGGTGTGCCAATGAAAGAGATATTCAAAAAAATTTCTTATCAAATGACAGATGCAGCAGCCCACAATTTTCAGGTTGACAATATCATTGCTTCTGATTTTGAAGTAGACCATGTGCCAAAACATTTACTTTGTCAAACTCACCCTTGTTTAATGTTTATAAAAAAAGTGCTTAAAGTTTTTTCAGACATTGAAGTAAGCATAGGACCTGATAAAATATATTCAAATTTCTTGGTAAATGCAACTACAAGCCATGAAACTGTTTTCAAACAATATATTGATTGTTTAACTAGACTTGTTTCTCCTGATTTTGATCATAAATCCTGGAACTATTCTAAAGAGTTTTCTTTATTCATTTCTCCCAAAAAAAATTGGGCCAGTTGCCTAAAAATGGAAAGATTTAATAGATTTGTGTACCTTTGTGCAGTCATTGTTTATATTGAAGAAGATGTTCAAATGGTTTTAAATTCTTATGATCACATTAACAACACACTAGCATGCATTGTTTGATCTTTTGGCTCAATTGAATACTTGACTGTATTTTGTGCAGTTGGTGCATTAATTGGAATACATCTGATTGAACCTTATTTAAGTGTAACATATTGTGATCAAATGAAATATTCTGAGTTGATACCAACAATGCAATTGTTATATGAACAGCTGATTGCATGTGATCCACATAACATGCTTAATATTTCCTCACCTAGTTTAAAATTTATTAGCCAAGAAAGATTTAGCAATTGCTGCAGGTGGCCAGAAGAAGTTTTGCAAAAGCTTATGTTATTTATCAATGCAAACCAAACACGAATAGTGGAGATTCTTAGGCTTATTCTTCCTCAAATTGCTCAAGGATTTTTTCAGCAACGAGGTAATATATTTGGATTTGGAGACTTCGAAAAAAACAGTTCTGAGCTACTCACCAAACAAGATTTTGAAAAATTGAATGAAGCCCCTATAAATAACTTGGATAGTGAGCGAAGTGTTGGATCAATTAACTATGAGTTAAAGATACGTGGTTTTCTCATGTAAAAGCTAAATTGCGTGATTTGGTAGAACTAAAGCCAAAAGAAGAGTTTAAAAAATATTATAAAACCAGTGTAGATGTGTCAAAAATAATAGACTTGTGGAAAACCACACAAATTGAATTGGATAAAAATAAGCTTTCATCCAAAGAAGCAATTCAAATACAAATAGATCAACATATAAACAGAGATTTACAATATATAAAATTATATGGTGGTCCATTTACTACACCACAAGAGGTGAATCATTTTTTTAATCAAACTGAAATTAGTTTGGGCAAAAAGCAAGAAGTTCTATATCATCATGTCAGATATTGTAGAGATACTTGCTTGTCACTTCCCAAAAGTAGTGAGCTGTTTTGCCTGAGAAAAAATTACAAGAAGTTGGCTCTGACAGCATATTCTGAAAATTTAAAAATTTACTTAAGCAAATTGCAATGTTCTGCTGAAGTGACTTGGAAAGACTTTGATGCTGCAGTACGCTCATTAAAAACAATTGTTTGAATTCATTTTATTGCAAATATTAATTGAACATTTTTTCGAACAACAATATCTTAGGATTGTGGAAAGTAGCTCTGGGTAATTGCCTGACGGTTTCTCTAAGTTTATCACCTTCGACGTTGTCTTGCAAGTCAGAGAATAAATAGATATGATAAATACATGAATGAAAGAATGAAAGTTGCCTCTAATAATATACTTTCAAAATCAAAAAATCTTTTCAAGATAATTACAATTTGCAAAAGCAATCTAAAAAAAAATTGCCCCCTGCCCCTCCCCCGTTTCTGGCGCCCCTGAATGGGGTTTAGTATAGTTGACAAATAAAGAAGTTTTAAAATATCATCAAATAGGCTACCAAAATACCATAATAGGCTACCAAAGTTTTTTGTATTTAAGCATTTTTAAAGCTATTTATTAATTTATTTATTTTCAATTTTGGGAGATACTAAAATGTCTCCCCCTCTGGTTTGACTTCTGGTTGCATCAAATCCATATCAAATAGTAAATACACTTGCATGTAATGTAGAAACTCTTTCAAAGTTGTTTTTTTTTATAAATACAACTACAGTACAGTAAAATATTGACAATACTTTGAAAAAAGCGGTATACTAAATTTTGAGGGGGGTATATATGGGGTTTTTTGCGAGTACAGTAAAAAGAGTATTTTCATTTTTCATTTTTACTATCATACCATAAAATTTTGAGGGCCTCATTTCCACTTTCCCAAATTTTCAATTTTAAGCCCCCCCCTAGCAAAAGTCAAGAACTATATGGTTTAAGTTTTTAACTCAGTTATCGGCTGGGTTCTTATTATGACGAAACAGGCCCGTCAATGGACTACTTGCTTGTTAATTGACTATTTCAATGGAACTGCCCTGTTGGATCTGTCGTAAGAATGTCCTTTGGGCTTTGCGTTAGCGGTATGCTTTATGCAGGTATACACTAGTATTGTCAAAATTTCAGTCTCATCAAACTGAATGAAGACAAAAAGATACTTCATATCAAAATTTGATAAACATTTCTTACGACCCTTAACTTTTTTGGGACAGCATGTGCAGGCCGTAGTAAACTTTTACTTATTTTGATTTATGTCTTTGTCTTTAGCTCTGCAGCATAGTGCGGCTGGTTAAGAAAGGTAACCTTGCGAGCCGTGTTTTTTTTTCATACCCATCCTTCAGTGTTCTCAGTTACCGAGATTTTTTATCTTCTATCGCGAAACTGTTCAGTATGAATTTGATTCATGTTATGAAAAGCAATTATAGTACATAGCACATATATAGTATGAAATTTTAGTATATATATAGTATGAAAAGTATAGTACTGTATATAAACAATTATAGTACATACAGTATATAGTATGAAAAGCAATTATAGTACACCAATAAGTACAGAAACAATTATACCTGTAGTACAGAAAAAGGACTATTACACAAATTTTAGCACCACAACCGGTTATAGTAATTACGGCAATCAAAACGTCATATTTTTAACAAAAAGAAAATAAAGATATTATAATTATCATATGTTTTGATTTTACTTGATTTTCTCGAGAGAGGTTTGATTTGATTGATTGCTTTTCAAACAGGTAATTTTTTTAGGTGCATTGTGTTAATGGAATATACACAAATGAATCGAAAGCTACGTGAAGCTGATAATATTTGATTTTGACAAAAACAAGACGCTTCTTATCAAAGTTGAATCCCAATTGATTTGAAGACTTTTGAATATACCTGTTTAAAAAAATGTAAAAGTTTATCAGAGAGCGAAAAGTACTTCTTAATTTCATTTCTCTTTTAAGTGTAGCAAAAAACCGGAAAAAGGTTTTTAATTACTTCAAATGGAAGGTTAAAGTGCCTTTTTTCATATCTTTGGAATATAAATGATACTTCGTTCGACTTTTTTGACAAGCACTAGTATACACTATTCTTAAATGTTTTGATTTGAGATGATTTCACAAAAATTTTTTTCAAAGGTACTTTTTGGCTTCCGATTCAAGGGAAAACTTTTTTTGCGTCTTCAGTTAATTATAATTAAAATTTCAAGCTTTAAGATATGAAATATTTGGATTTATAGGCTATAATCAAAATTTTACTGCGAATAATCAAGTGCACTAGTAACTTTATTATCAATAAATTATTTTTTAGTAAAGCAAGCTTTTGTTGCAATAAAATTTGTGAAAATTGCGAGAATAAAATTGAGAGTGTTGCAATAACATTTTTAACAAAAGTTGCATTTATGCACAAGCATTTTATTCACATATTATACCAAACACCACATTAATCACTGCATTAACTCAGGCAGTTTATTTACTTATAATATTATTTATTTCTATACATTATATGAGAAAGAAACTGCAATTTTTTTCAGCAGCTTAAATAGCATACCAAAACTTCGTAAAGACCTTTTTCACCGACGAAGAAAACGAGGTGCGTCTGAATGTGGGTTATTTTTTCACAAAAATGTCTCTCCAGGGACTTCTTACGCACTTCAAAACCACAACAGGTTTAAATGACTGGAGGCATTTATTGCAGCGAATTCGAAGCCATGAAAGTTCCACACATCAAGCGGAGCGTGTGTCATACATGAGCAATGGGAAACAGGGGTACAATGGAAGAAACGCTGCCCGAGTCTTTGATGAAAAAAACAAACTTTCAGCAAAATATTTTCGAAAGACTGGTGAATGTTACGTTGATGTTAGCAAAGTGCAACTTACCTGTTCGCGGATGTAGTGAAGAACTTTCGAAAGATAACAAGGGCAATTTTCTCTCTAATACAACACTGTTTTAGACAAGTTTTACAACTACCTAAAGCTTTTTCAAAATATTTAAGCCCTTTTGATACAAAATAAACTAATGTCAGTACTAGCTGAAGAAATTCTCTGTGATATACAAAACGAACTACAAAGCGCTCCTATTTGTTGGCATTATTCTTGATACCACTCAAGATGTTAGGAAAAAAGACCAGTTAAATGAAGTATTTCGTTACGTCAAATCGATTACCATGATAATGGAACGCCATTAAAACTGAAAATTGTTGAAGCGTTTACCTCATTTATTGAAGTTAAATATTCATCTGCAATTAAATTGCACAAACTGATAACGAATTCCATTTAGCAGAAGAGGCTTGACATAAAAAACTGACGTGGACAAGGATATGATGGCGCTGCAGTGATGAGCGGGAAGTACTCCGGCTTGCATAAAAAGATCCAAGATGTGGCTACACATGTTTACTACGTGCATTGTGCTTTTCAAATTTAAATTTGGTGTTAAAAGATGTCATGGAAGCCGTGACTGAGACTCATCAATTTTACGACGCCATTGAGTCGGTATACAAAGTTTTTCGGACATAACATTGTGCGGTGGCAAAAGCTTTACAATGTCCATGATCGTTATCGCTCAAATCCTACATTAAAAACGTTAAATTCAACTCGGTGGTTTGGTCGATATGATGCTGTCTATGCTTTGAAAGAAAGATTTTGTGACGTTATGAAATGCTTGACTCACATAATACAAAGTGTTCGGAAAGTCACTGAGCATTTTTGTAATAATTTTGTTTTTATATTTCAGATTTTAATTCATTATTATTTATATTATAACCCCAATATGGTTTTAACAACTGAAGAACGTGTATGGCTGGTCGAACACGTATTCCGAGAGAGTGATAGATACACAGATATGGTGCGACAGCGGTTCGCTGAAAAATTCATAAACAAACCTGTTCTACATCGCAACGCAGTTCGTAATCCTGTTGATACGTTTCGGAAAACAGGATCAGTGTATGATGCCGAACGCTGTGGAAGGCCAGCAAAGCTGTCGGAGGAGAAACTGTTGGATATCTTTGACAGTATGCTGCAGAGTCCATCAAAATCATTACAAAAATTAGCTCAGCAGCATGATATTGGTCTTGCAACTGCTCATAAGACGTCAGAAGGCAATTAAAGCTCTTCCCATACAAAATAATGGCAATGCAAGAACTGAAAACCTCTGATCATGAGAAACGATTACGTTATTGTAGATGGTTTAACCGATTTATCGAAGAGAATATGGCTGATGTGTTGGATGTGACCTTTTTCACCGACGAAGCATGGTTTTATCTCTCAGGTTACGTTAATTCGCAAAATTCAAGATTGTGGTCATCTGATAATGCTCACAATTTGCACGAAATACCCCTACATGATAAGAAGGTTGGTGTGTGGGTTGCAATTTCTAGACGTAGAATTGTTGGCCCTATTTTCTTTATGAACACAATAAACAGCGAGTGCTATTGTTCGGACATTCTTCACGCCGTTATCGGTCAGATGATAAGTGATAAAATCAGTTACTCATGGTTTCAACAGGATGGTGCTACTGCCCACACATCTGGCAGATCTATGGATTTATTAAAAGAATTCTTTGGAGACCGCATTATTTCGAAAGACGTCTGGCCCCCACGTTTACCCGATCTGAATCCACCAGACTTTTATCAATGGGGAGCAGAAAAATCTGCAGTGTATCAAGATCGTCCGCGCACGTTGAATTACTTGAAAGCATAAATAACAGCATTCATCTAGTCTACTCGTATTTGAAGCGAGCAACTGATAGTGGTGTTTAGAAACAAAATAAGAAGGGTCCAAGCCTGTATTGATGCTAAGGGTGGTGACTTTCAACATAATTTATAATTGTCATTCATATTTACCTCCTGTATTCTATATTGAAACATGTATATTAATAAATATGTAAATGCACAGTGACTTTCCGAACACCCTGGAAAGAAAATAAGCTATGGCAATAAAGAATCAGATAGAAAGCTTTGACTTTGCATGCATGCTGGTTGTGCAATCCAAGATTTTGCAGATCGTCAACATTCCTTCGAAAGCTATGCAGTGTAAAACAATTGCTTAATTTCTGCCCATATAAACTTCTACAAACCGCTGCTGAAGACATTGCTGAACTCAGAAGAAGTTGACACAGTAATAAACGGAGCTTCCGCTATTGCTTTCTACATGGGGTTTGCCAAGACAGTTTTTAAACAAAAGAGCAAAGAAAACAAACACCTACTTTGATGAAATATCCGAAGGAATAACGTTAAGCGATCCTAAGAAGCGATTTTGCGTAACTGTGTTTCTTCCGATGATGGACATAATTTTTAGCCAACTAATTAATTGCTTTGAAGAAATGAAATCAGTGGTGACGTCATATCAAGTTTTGGAACCAAGTTTTCAATCAAATGCTTCTCATCTGATCTTGATGTTAAAGCAAGAAAATTTTTTAACAAATTTTCTGATAACGTCTCTCCGTTGTTCCTTAGCCAAATGCTCTCCATCGAAACGTCGTTTAGAGAAAAGATCGCCCATTTAAAATCTGCTAAAGAAATGGCTTCTTTTTTAATTGTTGAAATTGCATCACTTGCCACAAATTATCCTGACGTTTGTACAGCATACATGATGTATATGACAGTACCTGTAACACTTGCTACGGTAGAGAGGTCTTTTTCTAAACTCAAATTGATCAAAAGCTTTTTTCGAAGCTTCATGTCCCAAGAGAGACTTAACGGTTTGGCTCTGCTATGAATGAATAAAAATTGAATATACAGTAAAATGAACGAGCTAAAAATTTCGATTTAGAAAAGTTATCCAGCAGTTTGCTAGTGCAAAAACAAGACGGAAAAATTTCAAGTTTCCAACCACCCGCAAGCAAAGTACGATAGCCTACTTAATGGGCCTCAACGTATTGTGTTTAATTAGTTTGTGTCTGGTAATGTCAGTGTACTGTACGTTAATTCTTTTTGGGTTAAACAATTTATCCGCATTGCATAGCACATCTCCATTTTGCAAAATATCGTTACAATTATGCTCACAAAGCACCTCTGTGTCATTATAAAACGATTTTGGTTTCTGACGTTTATTTGATTAAACTTTTATTAAACAATCAAAAATTGTTGTTGCAGCCTGCCCCCCACGAAATTCTTGTTATGCCATTGTTTCGATTTTAATACGTTGCAACCGCCAAAATTACGTTGAACCGCGTAACCTTGGTGAACTTTTATTATAATTATTGTCTTTCATTTGCAGGCACAGTAAACTTAGCTTTAGCCTCTTTTACCTGTTCAGCTCAATGCTTTTTTGACTCATTATTTCAATTGAAAAATCTTTCTATAACGCGAAGTCATCAATGATTTCTGTGTTGAGAAAATTAGCTCAATTGAATATTAAGTACAAAAAAATGGGAGCCGGATAATCAACGTTCCCTCTAAGAGATTGCTGAGTGTGCGCGGAATGAAAGGTTGTGTGAGCAGTGGTGGATGTTCAAATTTCACGGTCCGAGAAAAGGATTTTTGAAAATCGATGTACAGAAAAAAGAGAGTTTCGATCTCGTCATCCACTTTTTTCTCCCAAAATCAAGGTGATCTCTAAAAAAAATAAATAAAAAAAAAATAAAAAAAGGTTTTCACTTCAATTTCGTCTCTGATTTCCCTATTTTTCTCCCAAATCAAAGTGTTCCCAAAAAAAAGAAAAAAAAAGGTCGTCACCTGGAACGGAACTTGAAGTTTCCCATTTTTCGTCCCGACTTCAGTATCGCACCGAGCTTGGTTCTAATTGAAAGCACGTATTTACCTTGTCTTGTCGATACTTATGCAATGCGCGGCAAAACGGAAGTATTGCGCGGCCGCGCAGCCGGGCCGCTTAGAGGGAATGTTGCTCATAATAGATGTTTGCACCTGACGAAGTTACGGGTCTGCAAATACCTATCTAACTTTAGACTTTTTTACCTAATTAAAGGTTTTTAATTTTTTCGAATTAAAATAATTTGCAATAAATGAAAAATTACCTGATACAACGAAAACTTACTTTTAACCCTTTATGGTTCAACTTTTTGTCAGGGATACAAAAACAATTATGTTCTTTGGTCCAAACTCATGTCACACATACATTAGACTTTAAATTGATTAGTTCAATTAACTTAGCTGAATTCCCGCAATGCTTGAAAATTATTTCATAAAATCAACACACACATAAGCATCTTTTAAAAAAATTTAGAAAAAGAATTTGGACCTAGACTGACCGAAATAGTGAATTCAATTGGACCGCAAAGGGTTAATAGCAAAACGTGAACGATTAGGATAGAACTTGTTGAAACAGACATCAGATGGAAGTTTTTGTGACATCAGTTTGATTGTTGATGGTGATGAGTTTCCTGCTTACAAATGTGTTTTGGCATCTTGCTCTGATTATTTTAATAAAATGTTCACTGTTGAAATGAAGGAAAAATATGACGAAAAAATTGAAATAAAAGGAATCACCGTTGATGCATTCCGTTTGATGTTGGACTGGATTTATACTGAAAAAATTTTAATAACGAACGAATGTTTTTTTGATTTATACCGAGGATCGTCAATGATGCAAATCAGTGAGCTGTTAGATGTTCTTCAAACTTGGCTTGAAGAACATTTTGAAAATGAAGTTTTGATGAAAAACTTACTAGAATTTACGTATGATGAAGTCTCTCAATTGATATCTTCTGATAAATTAAATGCTTCTAGTGAAAAAAGTGTCTATGATTTCATTGTAAGTTGGACAAGTCATGATATTGATGGAAGACGTGAATACTTTCCAAATTTATTTAAACTCGTTCGACTTCAACAAATTTCAACTGAAATAGTCTGGAGTTAAATTCGTCAAAATAAGCTAGTTAATCTCTCTGTTGAATCCCGGCGTTTGGTTGATGAAAGATTGTCTTCTGTTTTTTCGTCTTTTGCTTGTGTTGAAATAGAAATACAAACACAACGTCTCGGTGCAAAACCTGATTTGATTTTGCAGATTTTAACTGATAAATCGTTCGTAGTTTACAACGCTAGTACTAAACAGAAAACAACTTACCGTAAAAGTATAATAAATTTAGATTTTATTTCATTTTAAAATAAATGTGTAATTGCTACAAAGTATCCAGTTTCATTCATGTGTGACGCTTCACGTTATCCTAAAGTAGTTAAGTTTGATAGCCGAAATTGGATTGAACAGCCAGATATGAATAAACCACGTTTTGGAGCTGCAGCTACATTTTTCAACAATGATCTTTACTTGTTTGGTGGAGAAGAAGAAGGTGACTCGAATTGGAATTTTGTAAAAAGTTAAGAAATATTTACTGATTGTTGGAATGAATTCGAACTTATCGGCCCTGGCTGTTCTTATCTGGGAGCTCACACAATAAAAGATAAAATTTATCTGATTGGTGGTTTTATACCGAATTTTGAAAAAAAGTAATTTTAAACACTGTTTCATATAGATTAGCATGCAAGGTTTCAAATATTTTTGTCAACATACGCAAAGTCTTACTAAAATTAGTTCGATAACAAGAGCAAGAGCAACAGTTGCAAGTGCAGTTTATAAATCAAACATTAATGTTTGTGGCGGGATTGATCAAAATGAAGAATATCTTCCATGAATAGAATTTTTAGAAGCAACAAATCACGTTTGGACTACTGTACTTCAGTTTGAGGCTCGTCCTATGGCCCCAATTGGTTCAAATCGTGTTGTTAAAGAAAAGATTTATATCAATTGAAATTTTTTTTTATTTTTTTTATTAAATTTATTAATATTTATAAACACACAAAATAAGAGAAAAATAAACGATTGTTTAGATTTGGTACAGTTGATAATTGATGTTTGTAAGGTACAGTTTAATTCTATATGCACGTTTCGAGTACAATATTCCAATTAAAGGATATAAAATGATTATAGCTTTAGGTATTCGATGGCATCAAACAAAAAAAACTAAAATTATTTCAAAAGAAAAAGGGGTAAATTTGGTGGTAGATAAAAAAATGACAGTTTTGATTAGTCTGTTAAATCACATAGCGTTTAAAGGTGCAGTGAGTTAAAAATATAAGCAATATTCAGGCAAAAGAAAAAAAATCATACATAACATTTAAATTTATTAATAAGGATTTTTGGTCAATGTTTTATTGTCGGGAAAAAGCTTTTGCATAAATGTTTTAAATCTTCTTTTTTACACAAGATATAATTTATTTTACATACAGATTTGGATGAAATGATTGAATTTTAAAATACTTATTAGAGACAGATATAAGATATATTAAATAAAATTATGGACACATTACATTGCAAAAACAATATGTATTCGGTTTTTCATTTATTTTATTTTGAAAGATCAGGATAGGCTTTTTTTAAAAAGGATTTAAATTTAGTTTTGATTTTATATAGTTCTTCGTTGAGTAGGGAAGGAGTGACAGAGAGGTTAAATGAAATGATTTTATTGCGCAACTGGAAGGATGAAAGTCGAATTAAGGAAGCCATTTTGGATAGTATTAAATTGTGATTGCCAGTTTGTTCAGAAAAATTATACAGAAGTATGTTTTTAGAGAGAGAAATGGGTTTTTTTAGGATTTCTGAAAGGAAAGATTCCAAAGAATAAACTAAATATTTAGTAGGAGGGCAGTCAAAGAATAAATGGTGAGGATCATCGAGGGAAGAAAAAACATAATTTACAGAGAAAATCATTTGGGGTTTTAGGAGTAAAGTTATGCTTTTGAAAGAAACAACCCCAGGCATAACCTTTGTAGGCTGTCTGAAGGTTATTTCTTTCTCAAAATTAGAAAAGAGAGAAGGTCGAGGTTTAAATAAAGTTAGTCGAAGCCATGTATAGGGATTAGCTTGATTGTTACCATTTGTTTGGGGTATATCGATTTCTCTCGGGAGAGGATTTGGGTCAGGTTTAAGGAGGAGTAAATAAAGAGATTTAAAGGTAAGTTTGGGTAGGTGATCCGAGAGGATAGAGGTTTTATGGAGAAGATTTAAGGCTTTTTTCCAATGGGGATTTGGTTTGGGTCGATGGGGTTGGGTGTTTGAGTAAAGGTCAGGGTTGAAGGGTATAAGTTTTGTTCCTAGGTTGTAAATAGCAAAGTGCATCCAGAAATGGTGAAGTGGTTTAGGGGTTTGAAGAAGAACAATCAATTGCCATAAGAAGGCTGTGGAAATTTTCAGGCCGATGGAGGGCAGGGCAATTCCTCCATCAGCCTTAGGAAGGTATAAGGTGGATCGTTTGATAGGTTCAAAGGGGGAGAAATTCCAGAGAAATTTGAAGAGGAAGGAGTTTAAGGTTTTTATGTGTTTAGGTGTTAGTGGGATGATTCTAGATAAGAAAAGAATTTTAGGTAGGAAGTGCTGGTTGATAGAAATTACTTTTGAGAAAAAGGAGTCATTTGGGTTAAGAAGGGTAAGGGTAGTGCGGGGTACAGAGCGAACAAGAGCATCCCAATTTTGCATCAGTAAGTCGGTTTTAAAAGAGAAAAGAATCCCAAGAATTTTAGTTGATTGAAGAATTTTTCCTCGGGGAAAATTTGATTGAAAAGAGGAAATAAGTTCTGGGGAATTTGAAATAATAGTGGTCTTGTCATGGTTGATTTTAAGACCAGAAAAGAGCGAAAATTGATTCAGTATCTCAAGAAGTGTGGAAAAGGAAGAGGGATGGGTAATAAAAAGAGTCAAATCATCAGCAAAATGACTAACTTTTAAGGTGGTTTTACCCAGAGAGATTCCTTTAAAATTAGCTGAGGCAAGAATTTTTCTGGTTAAGGGTTTGATTGCAATTATGAAAAGGAGCATGCTAAGAGGGCATCCTTGGCGGATGCCTCTCTTAACAGGGATTGAATTAGAGAGATAGCCATTTAGGTTTATTTTGGATGTGAGATTTGAGAGAAATATTCGTATCCATTTTAGTAAAGAGGAAGGGATTCTAAGTTGAGAAGCAGTTTGAAGAAGGAATTGATGAAATACTGAATCGAAAGCTTTATAGAAATCAATTTGCACAATGGCTAAGGGTTGATGAAAGTTTTCTGCAAAGTCTATAGCAGATTTAATGTTAAGGTGATTGTTGAAGATTTGGCGCTTTGGGAGTCCACATTGTTGCTCGAAGGATATGATATAGTTGAGAATAGGTTTTAGTCTGTTTGAAATTATGGTCGAAAGGATTTTATAGTCAGTATTGAGGAGGGAAATAGGACGCCAATCTTTAACAGTAGAGAGGTTTGCTTTTTTCGGGATAAGTTTTATTAAGACTAGTCTTTGGGATTTAGAAAGTTGATTGCGAAGGTAGGAATTGTTATAGATTTGACAGAGTAAAGGTGTTAAGGACGGAAAAGAAGAGTAGAAATTGACGGTAAGGCTATCTAAACCTGGGGAAGAATTTTTATTTAGAGAAGCAATTGCGGTTTTGATTTCTGCTTGAGTAATTAGAGGGGAGGAAGGAAGGGATTGAAGTAATTCATTCTTAACAGTGGTTGAAAGATCCTGGAGATACACAGTAGGATCAGGGACAGACGTGGGAGAATTCCAAAGGCTGCTAAAAAAAGATATGAAAGAAGAGTATTTAGTTACAATTGAAGGTTTTTGGTAAGATGAGGATTGAATCGAGGTATCAAGAGGAATTAAGGATTTTGTTTGGGTTGTATTTTCATTGATAGGGGCTAAAGGAGAGGGTCCATCAATACTGGATAAGGGTGGAAGGCGGGATCGGATTTGAGTTCCCATTTGTTGATGTTGCTTTATTTGGTCTATTTGGTTGTTAATAAGGTGAATTTGTGTGTATTAGCCTTGTGTTTGTGCTACTTGTAGTTTAGTTTTCAAAATGTTTTGTTGTGTTTGTGTTTTCTTTTTTGAATTTTTGATAGAGTAATTATGTGGTGTTTTATTTTTCTTTTTTGTTTATCCCACCATATTAGTGGTTGTTGTATGGGGTTTAGAGGAGGTAAGAGATTTGATATAAAGTATTTAATTGAAAAATTATTGCATGAAATAGAAAGGATAGATTCATTTAATTTCCAGTGGGAGGATTTGAAAGAAAAGGTTTGGGGGATTTTGATTTTAATACTCGGAAAATTGTTATGGTCTGAAAGAGCGTTGGCTTGATAAGAGGTTTGGGAGATATTTGGAATAAGGGTGGACGAGATATAAATTCGGTCTAATCTGGAAATAGGATCAAGATGTGAAAAGGAGAAAATTTTTGTATGAGGGTGAAAGTAGCGATAGGAGTCAATTAAATCAAAATTTGATATTAGTTTATGGAATATAATTTTGTCATTTGTATTTGGCGAGAAATAACCAGTTCTGTCAATGGGGTTAATGACTAAATTAAAATCGCCAGCTATGATAAGTTTTCTATGCCTAAAATCTAAATTGTTTAAAAAGGAGATGATATTTTGAATTGCTTTAACACGCTGTAATATTTTTGTGGAGGTATTTCCTGATGGAAGATAGCAATTAATTAGAGTGAAATTAACATTATGAAGGGTGAATGAGATGGCTTGGATATAATTGTGTAAAATAATGTCCGATTTAATCATGCGTGGGGTGAGATGTATTTGTTGAGTGTTAATAAGAATAAGAGTACCTTGACGGTGTGCAATATGTGGAGTAAGTAAGTGATCTGTGTTTGAGTATGCAAGAAAGTTATTCGCGTGACAAAAGTGTGAAAGTTCTTGTTTTTGAATAGTGTGGGTTTCTTGTATGAAAAAAAAGGAAAGATTGTTTAAAAGGATAATTCGTGCAAGGTGTGCGGATGATTTATTAAAACCGTTAATGTTTAATGTTGCTAGTTTTAAAAGCATTTAGAACAAATAAAAAAATAAAAAAATTAAACAGTATATAATAATAATCACAATAGGCATTACAATTACACATAACCCAAATAAAAGAAAAGGAAATATTTTTGTTTGAAAATATCAGATAATCATAGAATTAAGGTATATTTTTCACAAAGGGAATTTAAATAGTAATTGTAAAGATGAAGTAGGAGTTTTGGAAAAAAAGAAATATACTGAGAGACAGAGAAGCAGCGGGATAAAGGAGGTTTGGATAGAGCTAAGAGAGAGAAAGAAATCGAAAGAACAGGAGAATAGCATAAGGTTACACTGGGTTGTCAACTTATCACGTGGTTGAAAGGTAACTTCCAAATATGGAGTTGTCTTGAAATTTGTAATTTTAACTTGAGAGAAGAAAAGAAGGCAATAACACTTAAAACGTGGTGAGAGAAAGAAAACCAGCTGATATCGATTTTTTTTTTTTTTTTTTCTTTCTTTAAATATTGATCAAACAGGTAAAAACATTTAGGTAAAAGAAATATTTTACAAAAGAAACAATAATTTGGGATTTATATAGGAAAAAAAACTTACCATAATTTTCATATTGATTCAATAACTCAAAAAATCTTTAAAAAAAAATTTTGAAAATCAATTCAGGTTAGGAAAATAGCCAAATACTATAGAACAATACAAACAAATTAAAGGCTATTTTTTTTTTCTTTAGTGTTGATTTTCTTTTTTCTAGGTTTTAGGGTTACTGTAGTTGTGTTTGCTTGGGGAGAGGGGGAATGCTTTCTTTTTTGGCTTTCAACTTCTTTTGTGGAATTTGATGGTTCAGCTTGAGAATTTTCGTTCGAAGACTTAGGTGGTGGTATTTTAGCGAGTTGTATATTATCAAAAGATTCTATAACATCTTCTTCACTTACGTTTGGTGATGTTGTGATGGATTTAGGAGGTGCAATATCTTCGTTATTTTGGATTTGGTCATTAGGTTCTAATGGGGGGAAGTTCTCATTGTTCTTTTCGATTGGTTTTTTATTCAGCTTCATTTTGGTTAGAGGGTGAAGAAAGTGTGGTTGACTTGTTTTGGGGGTCGATGTTATTGCTTTAGCGTAAGTTTGTTTTCTTGTGTTTTGATCAGTAGGATTTTGAATTTCTTTTATGTTTTTGTTTTCTTTCTTTTTTGGGCAGTTTTCAATCTCGTGGGATGTTTCTTTGCAATAGTTGCATCTATTTTTAGGGGCTTCACCGTCTATATTGACTGAAATAAATCTGTTCCTGAAGATTATAGAGTCCGGTATATTTTTCCTTTTAAAATTTTCTATATAAAGGTGTAGGTAGGGGTTATGAATGAGGGGACACTTCTTATGCTTGCCAAATTCAAAATGTTTGCAGCTTCCCCAGGAGCTGGTTATTTCTTGAATTGTTTCATTAGAGATATCGAAAGGCATCGGGTATAGGGTGATAATTTGCCTGAATCCTAATGGGCGATTTACTTGGATGGAAAATTCGACGTTTTCTCTTGTTGATATTATTTCAGGTTCGTAAAATGTATTATAAAGATCTTCTAATATTTTTTTGGGGGTAGTTTCTTTAAAAGTTGCATTATATATTTTTAATTGGTAGTTATGAGTGGCTATGCCATAGATTTCATCTAGGTAGGGTTCAAAGGGTCCATCTTCTAAGAATAGGTCGATGAAATTATTTATATTAAATTCAACATCATCGTCAAACATCTTGACTTTGAATAATAGAGAATTTTTCTTGGTGGTCATATTTTTTTTTTATAAGTAAAATTGAAAAAAAGGGGCACGTATTTTCTTTTTTTTCTGAAGATGGCAAGATAAATATTCCACTGGAAATAGGGAACCTATCTATATAAAGAAAAAATAACTATCTTTCACTCTTAACTGACTCAAAAAAAACAACTCTAATAAAAAGTCTAGCTCTCTGTCTAGAAAAACCTTCTGTGACGGCAACTGCTCAGTAGTCTTCTTATTAGGACTCGTCAGGACACTACTGCTTGTTCATAAGAGAATTGTTTATTTTGATTTTAGTACGTAGTGTTTGTACGATTTTCACCATATGACTCAGGGGTCGGCAACCTTTTGCATGTCGCGGGCCAAAAACCAATTTTACAACGTTATAGCGGGCTGCACTTTTTCCAGTTACATTTTCAGTTCTAGTCATACCAACTGAGGTAGACATTAAACAGCAAAAAGTGCTTTAAAAGGCTAAATTTTTAAGAAAAGAGATAAATTAAATAAAAAAAGTTCTATCTAGATATAACTTAACATACAGCGGTAAATCTTGGTATTTATTGAATTAATTAATTGATTAAAATTTGTTATTTTTTTCTTCAAAAGCATTAAAAACATTTTTTTCCTCATCTACTTGCATTTCATTATGAATAGAGCTGCTTTGACACTTGTCAATTTTCTCCAAAACTTGAGTTGGAAATTCATATTTACGGCAGCATTTGCTATAAACAAGTTATTTTTTGCATTTTAATAGGAGCTGAGCAATGCAATTAAAGTTTTAAGAAAAATCAAAAACACATTTTGGACTGGTCCTATAGGCATTGGCACTTGTACCAACGTTGCACAACTCGGCAGGTTAAATTTTCAAATTTTAGAGATTTCTGTGATTGCTTCATAAGGTTTTATTCAAGATTGTTGTGCTCTTTGCCTCGGCCGTCGCTCTCCCTGTTACGTAAAATATAGCAAGACTGCGACAACTGAGGATAACAAGACAAAAAATTACAAGACAACACATTAATAAATCTTTACCAGGATAACCTTAAACTGGCTAAAAATAAAGCAAATTTTCCGCTTTAGGGCTAAAAAATATGTCAGGGCTAAATATAAAATTTGGTTTGCCAAAAATCATAAAAAGGACTAAATTGGCAACCCGGAAAATAGGAGGTGCAAAAGTGCAACAAAAAACTTGCGTGTACGACCGTGATTTATAGCGACATAATAACAGCTGATAGCTTTCATATTCTATTTTTTAGTCCCCACTTTTTATCTGTAGATGTAAATAGAGCAACGTCATACAAATTTAAAATAAAAACTTTTTTTTGATTTTTATTAGTTTTTTTTAGACGTGAAAAAAGCAACGTCATTAAAACTTAATGTAAAGTTTAGTTGACGTTGTTTTTTTCAAAACTTAAACTTTTTTGTTCTAGTCCAGATTTGTATTTAAAAATGAAGCATTTTGGCATCCCTGCTGCAACTAGGTGTATCACAGTTTTACTGCCTCATAGATTGTTTGAAATGGTTAAGTACTGCAAACAATCTATGCAGTGGGCCGTATCCCATTAATATCTAACTAACATGTCACGGGCCGGATGATTTTGCTTGGCGGGCCGGATCTGGCCCGCGGGCCGTAGGTTGCCGACCCCTGATATGACTGAACGTTTTGATTCTTCATTTGTGGTACTTCTATTTAATCAAATTTTTCTAGAACATTTTTTTAAATATTCTCCGAAACCAAAGCCAAATGAAGATTTCGACTGATTTTAATGTAAGAATAGTAAATTACAACAATAACGTAATTATTTCATCAAGATTCAAGTGAAAAAGCCAATTAACTTTGGAAAGACGGATTTCTAAAATGTTAGCAAACAACTAAAATATATTAAAGTCTTAAATTGAAGTTTAGTAAGTTTTACAAGAGTTACATTTAAAGACTTGAGGTTTGGCGAAATAATTAATATCTGCAATTTTTTTGAATTTAGTGTTAAATTGTTCGCAGATATCCAATTGCAAATATTATTAAGTTCTGCTTTAAGTTGGTTTTCAAGAATATTAATTGACGGCGCAACCATCAGGAGACAAGTATTATCTGCAAATAAACGAGCAGTACAATCAACACTGTTAGGAATGTCATTAATATATAGCAGTGGTTCTCAACCTTTTTGTGCTTGAGGCACACTAAAGAATCAAAAATTCATCCGCGGCACACTTTCACATTACAAAATTTAAAACTCAAACATACTCCAAACATAAATGAAATGAGATTGAAATGAAATACTGAATTGAAATGAATACATAAATGAAATGAAAATACTCCAAACATACATGTTTAATGGGACGGTTGTGCTTGCTTTTTCGAGCAAATCAATTCGAATCGAGGCTCTAATGACGTAAGACATACTCTCATTTCATCGTCAATAGCAAGAAGGCGTTGTCTTTTTTTACTTTTGATTTCAATGAGTGCGGAAAATCCAAATTCGCAAAGCCAAGATGATGCAAATGGAAGAAGAATTTTGATTGCTTTTATCCTTAGCAAAGGATATGTTTTTACGATGGACAACCAAAAGTCATGTAGGTTTTCTTCGGAAAAACTGGACCGATAAAAACAATTGTTTTGTAGCTCAATAAGCTGCTCCTCTTCTTCGGTAGATAGATTCGTTGTGTCGTTATTTTTTCCAAATGGATTGATTACCCACCCGTAATCTTTAACACTGAATTCTGGAAAGTAGTTTCGGAGTGAAAACTGGAGATCTGACAAAGTGTTTAAAATTTCCGGAATTATTCTTTTTTTTAAAGAAGACTTGTTGACTGTAGGAAAAGCATCTACATTTTCCTCAGATACTTTTCTCTTCCATAAAGACAGTTTTTCGTCAAAAGAAATCAATGTTGATGTAGCTGTTATTGTATTTTCGGATGGCCCTTGTAAGCTTGGATTCAAAACATTCACTTTTTCAAATAAATCTGCTATAAATTGCACTCGTAACCACCACAGTTCGTCATGTACAGAAAACCCGAAGTCTTTTTTCTGAGCGTCCAGGAAAGAACAAATTTCAGCCTTTAGTTGGCATACACGTTTCAGTACCTTTCCTCTCGAGAGCCATCGGACCTCTGTGTGAAACAGCAAGCATTTAAATTTTGAATCCATTTCTTGACAAAGTTGCGTAAAAAGTCGGCTTTGGAGGGGACGAGTTTTTATGAAATTTACGACTTCAATAACTTGCTTCATTACTGAATGTAAATTTGTTGGCAATGTTTTAAAGACGAGAGCTTCTCTATGTATCATACAATGCACTACAAACACGTTTGGATTTTGGTGGCGAACATAAGCAACAAATCTCCTGTTTTTCCCTTGCATGGATGGGCAGCCATCAGTGCAAATGCTAACACAGTTTTTCCACTGTAAGTTCAACAACAAAATGTTTTCGTCGACCAGTGTAAATATGTCTTCCCCTCTAGCAGTGGTTTTTAACTCTTTGCAAAATAGGCATTGGTTTACAAACGACCCGTTTTTTACGAATCTAATAAAAGCTAAAAGGTGCGCTTTTCCTGTACTATCAGTAGATTCATCAACTTGCAGTGCCCAAAGTAGAGATAACTCGTCATCTTGTCCTTGCACATCAAAATGCTCACGAATTTGATCATTTATATCCAAAGATAGGTCTTCAATTCTTCTCGAAATTGTGTCATTTGATAATGGAACTTTGCTTACCGTATCTGCAGCATCACTTCCAAGCATAGTTTCTACAATAATGGATACTGATGGTGCAATAACAGATTCGGCGTCAGTGTGAGCTTTTTTGCGTTTAGCCAACAAATGAGCCACTTTGTAGCTGGCAACTAACCCCTTTTCTGGCAACTTCATGTACTTGTTAAATCGTTTGGCTTCTATATCTTTTTGTAACAAGAGATTCTCAAAGTATGCTTTTGGTTTATCTTTTAAAGATTCGTGATTGGTTTCTAAGTGTCTGCTTAGTTTGCTAGGAACGAGGGCCTCATTTGACAAGGAAAGATTGCAAATAATATACAAAGGAAGTTGGTGATCGTAGGATCCAGAAGCAACAAAACCGTACTTTATGTAGTCTTCTTTATATTTACGCTTGACTCCTTTTTTTGCAGGTACTTTCTGTTGCAATGCACCACTTTTGTTACTGGTACTGCATATTTTTAAATACTTTTTCATGGTTTGACTACTAAACTAATGACTAAATTTTGTCACTAAAACTAAGTCCATGCATTATTTAAACTTGAATTAATCTGTTGGACCTATCCACGTCGTTTGCATCAAATGGAGAGTCAGCCGTGATAATTTTTTTTTAAGACGTAACCACTGATTTTTAATGTTAATTATAAGTTATAATAAGAAAGTCGTTAATGGATTCAATTTAATTAGTTTTCTATTCCCTGACCATTTTACCCGCACCCTAATTCCAATTCCATCCTCTCTGTTTTCAACTAAATTTCAATCACGGCCGACTCTCCATTTGACCCCCTCGCTTTACCTTATTACTGTAGCCTTGCTAACTTACCACCATAAAAACAATGTGCTATGACGACCTGCTTTACTACAGCAAGCTCCTGGTATAACACATTATTTGGAATGGCCGTGATAACTGAGAACGCCATACTATCATGTATTTGTAGAATTTCCGAACGTGGTAAAAACCGCGCAGTGCATGAATTTTTAAAAATATTATCTCACTAAAAATAGCAGAGCCAAAGTTATTTTAAATATATTTAATACGGATACTATTTGAATAACAGTGGCATAGAATTATAATTTATTCTAAACGTCTACTTTAATAAATATGATCAAATACCGTAACCTTGGCTCTGCTATTTTTATTAAGATTAGATGTTTTTCTTAATGCAGTTGTAGCTTATAAAACAACTGCTTTTATCTCTGAGAAACCGCTCTCATCAGGCATAGCTTTAGTTTGCCTACTTAGGCTTTAAGCAGCTCTCGAGACTATTTCATGGCTCACTGTATTGTATTTTGACTTTTAAAAAGTTATCTTGTCTTTCTATATTAAAAAAGATTTCGTGTTCTATATCCACATGACTCTGCTAGAATGAGATAATTTTCATGATTTCGGAAACTTAGCTGAGCTAGATCTGCGACCAAGATTATCAGACTCTCTTCTTTCACCCTTTTTTTTGTCACACAAGTCACGCTGTTGCATCCTTCGATAAGCTGCTTCACGATTAGGCTTGTACTGGCTACGCTCGAAGGTTTCAAACGAACAGCAATTTAAAGAATTAAGAATCGAAAATGCAATTGTGAACAAGAAATAATGGTAACTTTTAATCTTAACGACGCTGGATTACGTTCAGAGCTTCTCTACCTTTAACTCATCACACTTCCTTGTTTTATTTGATGTGACTTGAGTGCTGAATTATCGGAAACTGAAAATAGATGAAAGATGTTTTACGACGTAACAATTGTATTGTTTAATAATAAAGAAGAAATAAGCAAATGAGTTGCACAAGGAAAAACAACTAATTTTTTGTTATTGAGCCAAGAAATAGAATAATTCAATTTGGTTTTGCGGAAAAATAAGCGATCAAAGACAAAAATATACGCGGCACACTAAAAAATTCCTCGCGGCACACAGGTTGAGAATCACTGATATATAGTCTCAAGTTGCTGTGACAGTTCCCCTGTCTCAAATAGCTGTGACAGCATCACAAGAATTACAGCTAGAATTGATCGATCTTTAGAGTGACTAACTTTTGAAAGAGAAATTCGGATCTCTGAAGCTAATTGAATTTTACGCCTCATTAAATGATAATAGGTTTTCGAAAATACGAAAGATGACGTAGAGAAATTTGGTCTTGTTTGGCTCCACATACATTTGTGAACAGACGTTCAGCCTGATAAATTTCAATAAATCAAACCACAGATCTCAATTGACTGATGCACACTTAAAAGCTATTCTTACAATCACCGCAAAAACTAACTCCAAATTTTGATACTCTGCCAAAAAATAGCAGCTAAATTTGAAGATTACAATTAAATGTAAATTTGGTGCAAGTTTTGTTTGTCAGTTTATTCTAACAGGTCTATTATTGTAAATAATGTTGCTAATAAACTGCATCTTAATAATACCTTGTTGGTTTTATACACTCACATGGTCCGCCTGTAAAAGTTTAAAAATTTCTTTGCCCGCGGTTTAAAAATTATGCCCACTCCTGCTCTATCTTGTATTTATTGAATCCCATTCGACTCCTTAAAAGTCCCAATCGACCACTTGGAAGAACACTTGTCTAAACAATAAACTTGTTTATTTACATAGCGCACAAGTGGACGACATGCATTGGTGAGACAAAATATTTTGGGGAAGGTCAATAAAAAATCTAATTACAATATGGTTACTTCTTTTTCCGTATAATTACTGTTTAAATGTTCAAAGTAGGCATGTTATTAATACGCACATAAGTTTAAAATCTCCTTTATTTTTTCACTTGGGCTATTATAGGCTTGTACAAGGAAAAAAAATAGCATTCTTGTATTTGCAGAAATAGCAACAGCAACAGGCAAACGTAATCGAATAAGTATATGGATGCGCTTACAGGCATCCAATGGAATTCTCTAAAAATGTCCCAGCAATATATGATTGTGCATGCAAGATTGAGGTTATTGCAGTTAAGATCAGCAAAATAAAAACAATCTTTATTATGATGAAATTGGAACATAAAACTCAATTGTTAAAACTATAGCAATTTTGAAAGTGCTAGGGACTGTATCGTTTTTTTAGGTTTCTTCCTGGTTTCATAGTAATAGGTAAAAAGAACAATTTTATTTTTATTTCTTACTTTACATTTTTTGACTTTCTGTATTCAATTTTCTACTCTTTGTTTAAATACAGTCTGTCGGGCTTTCAATTATTCAAATTTTTTGCTTTTATTAAGTGACTTGTATTCCAAAAGATTTGCACGAATATTTTTATAAAGCACATTTTTTAGTAGTAGATAAAAAGAATAGTTCAGTAATAGATAGTAGTAGACATAGTAGTAGACAGGCATAGTAGTAGATAAAAAGAACAGTTTTAGTTTTGTTTCTTACTTTACATTTTTTGAGTTTCTGTATTCAATTTTCTACTCTTTGTTTAGATACAGTCTGTCGGGCTTTCATTTATTCAA
Source organism: Diplosoma virens (assembly GCA_963680785.1). Lineage (NCBI taxonomy): Eukaryota > Metazoa > Chordata > Ascidiacea > Aplousobranchia > Didemnidae > Diplosoma > Diplosoma virens. Next base: position 27,462,357 of record OY796880.1, on the reverse strand, counting down.
ATTTTTTGCTTTTATTAAGTGACTTGTATTTCAAAAGATTTGCACGAATATTTTTATAAAGCACTTTTTTGAAGAACTGATATCCAATCTTAACATTATACAGCTCAGGCTACAAATTTAAAAAAGGGTCGGCTTTCCCCTTTTTCTTCAAATTTTTAAAAAATGACTTAATCAAGATTGTGAAGTCGAAATGGCCGCAGTCGCACGTATTTGGGTGGAGTCGGAGTTAGAGTCGAAAAAAAATCCTACGACTCTACAACCTTGGTAGTTACTAAGCACTACCCTTTAAAATCGATTTAGTTACTAAGAGCCAGCCAATGAAACCCAGCAAATATCTTATTAAATGTGCTGATTGCATCTAAATGTGGGTTACACAACTTATTCTATTCAGATTTCGAAATTGACTAAATGCCAACGCAAGAATTATTTTAATATCGCATTTCATAAATAAAAGCCAAATGAAAACACTTTATCACAACAGAAAATTGTTTATAAAATTTTGACAAATAATAATCTTGAGGTTTGATTGAATCAACTTTTTATTCATTCAAAGATTTTAATTACAACGGAATATTAACTGCTAATACAAGCAGTAGGCCTATTTGTGTTGTATCTAACTCAGTTCCCAATTTTTTTAAAACAAACACAATTTTTAAAAAAATAAAAGCTTGTGGTTTGTTAAGCCCCGAGATACTTAAAAAAGTCGTTACTCAGAGCTATAGGCATACCATATTTCGATGGGGCAAACCGAGACGCTGGTTAACAGAACTTTGAAAAGTAGTGTTCTCTAATAAAAGGTCTTCGTTTCAGTTCAGTTCAGTTCAGTTCAGTTTTCTTTTATTTCTGCACCGCCACATGAACAAAATAACAAAATGTTAAAAAGTTTGTGTGTTGTTAAAGACGGGTTAGAAAAAGGAAGAAGCAACAAAACGAGTTGACGTTGTGTCTTGCTAATTAGCGATGAAAGGTGTGACTTGTTGTTTAATATGTAGAAGCAAGGTTGCTTTACCTCATTATAAAATTGTTTAAAAAAATAGAAAGAAAAATAAAAAAAAATAAAGTATAGGACCGAGGTTATTTGCTTATAAAACACTGCTATGGGGGCGGTGCAATGGTGGGACCATAGCAGAGTTCGGCTGGATGAATATGATCAGTCCTTAAAAATATGTAAAAGCATGAACACATTCTACCAGCCCAACAGGCAAACAAACCCACCGAAAGTAATCCTGTTGCGGATCAAAAGATCATTTCTCGAACAAAAACCTCAGTAAGAAAAATACAAAAACAAAAACATTACAGTTACACCATTAGTAAAAAAAAAAAAAACAAACAAAAAGAACACAAAAACAACATAAGAAAACATACTAAAAAAAAAATAAAAAAATAAAAAAAAATCTACAAAAACCAATGCAAAGTATAACAATAAATAGTAAAATAAAATTTATGCAATAGCTAAAAAAAAATTGTTCAGGTAGAAACAAGAGTGATCTTGAAGAACTTTTCTTGAGTCTTTTCTTGACCGTTGTAGAGTTGAAATTTTCAAATTGTTCAGTTGTTGTCCTGAAACACAAGAAAAGGAAGACCAGCAAAAGATATTAAATGATGACCTACGTAACAGTTTATAAGTTTGATTGTTGTTCAAGGAAAAATGCTTCAGATTTTTTAACAAATGTACTTAAGGATTTACAAAGTTTTATTTTTTCAGGTAATTCATTCCAAATTTTTGGGCCAATGTATCTTATTGATTGTTTTGTTACTGTGTTTTTGCATGATATAGGTATGATTTGAGAGTTACTTCTAGTAATTACAGTGGACGTTTTTCTTTGAAATATATTGTTAAATGCTGACGGTAATTGCTTGTGGAATGATTTGTACATGAAAATTGAAATATTTAATTTATAGAGTTGTTGTATATTAAGAATATTATCTTTTATTTCTTTGTTGCGTTTTTTTGCGGGATTAGTGCAGATTATCATATTAATAAACTTGTTGCAGATTTTTTGTAATTTATTAAGTAACACAGAGTGTCCATAGCACCAAGTTGTAATGCAATACCTTATATGACTCAGAATTAGAGAATGAAAAAGTGTAAGTAGAGCTTCTTGAGTTAAAAAAGGCTTTACTCTCATTACTGCATTTTTTTGTCTCGAATTTTTTGTTTCGAATCGTTTTGTTTCGAATTATTGTCGTAGTTCGTAATTTTTTCTCCAAAATAGAAGAGTTACTAAAAAAAGAGGGATTTGCAAATGGAATCTGTCTTCGATTTCTGGCGGGATTTCTGTCGAAATAGGCGGGACAAAGACCTTAAAATTGGGACCGTTTCGCCCAAATCAGGACGTATGGTAAGCTTACTTAGAACAGACATGCAAAACTATCCAATTAGGTCTACATTGATGTCGGCTATAACTGACATGGGCAAGCTAGAACCTACAGTTAAATCTGGTTTTATTTAATCATTAGTCCCAACAAACTTTTTAGGGTATTTTAACCTAATTATAACAGCAATTGATCTTATTGTTTTCAACTGGGTTATCAAAAAATTAACAAAACTTAATGCGTTTTTGGGAATATTCTGTCCGCTTGTCAAAAATTCTGAAGAATTTATCCGAAAAGTTAAATGTTTGCCTAACACTGAGCTAAATGGTAAAATGTCGAATATACGAAAAGCTCTTTAAAAATTAACAAGTATATTTGCTTTCACAACTGCGCAAATTTTATTAATAAAGAGCAAAAGGATTACAAAAAAGCCATTTAAACAGCAAGTGATTTCAGAAATATTTCATGCGACCCAATATAAGGTTGCAACTCATTGTTTGATGATCACTGACCAAACATTTAGATTAGTCTTGACATCGCTATGCATTGGCTTTACAGACGGCTTTGGTTGGGCGGTTTAAGAACCACTTTGGTAGACAGACCACATTTAGTGTATATTTTTGAAACGGATTTAGACAAGTTTAATAATAAGGAGCTTACTATGATATTAAAAAAACAACAGATGAATTTTCTGTGCATTTAACTTTGTCAAAAAACCGACCAGTCAAGGTATTAAAATTAGGTGTTGTCTTTAGTTATGGGTTTCTGGCTTCACGCGGATAAACTGTATTTGTCTGTAGCCCTTCAAGATATATAGCAATAACAAGAGCCGCGCTTATTATTAAGCTTGATGGTGTGCTTGTATCTTTCATTACTGCGCACAGACTTTTGGTTTGATCTTGTCACGAAGAATGCCTCAAGGACAAACGCGTGTTTTTTTTACTTTTTGTTCCTCTTTTTCTTGTGTAATCAAATTACGTTTCATTGTTGCAGCTAACCTTATTCGAATTTATTTGAGTAATTAAGTTGTCTGGTGCAAAATTTAGCTTTTTATTTTTCAGAAAGAGATTTTGCTTAGTGCTAACTGTTATATAGTAATTGTTTCATAGTTCAACGCTTACTTTAAATTTTCTATCCGATTATCGGTCATTTCTTTATATGTTCATGGAAGGTTATTTTGAATCAACTGATTTGATTCAAATTTTAAATAATTTAGCATAGATTCGAACGCGCGTTTCGTCTGCGTATTTCTATCAAGAGCGCGTCTTCTCGGGTTGTTTTTCTCAACCGGCTTAATTAAAACGTGCAATTTTTCTTGCGTCGACAACCCGAAAACAAACTGTTTACTAATTGCCATCATAGACTCGCTGAGATACGCCCTGCAAGTTATTTTGAAGTCAGATAATAGTAATTGAATCTATACTAGTGGTTGAATCGATGGAGATAATCTTTTGCTTGATGTTGCAGAATCGTTAATAGTCATTATTTATTCATTTGTTCTAATCAAATTTTGGGTGCTTTGGAAAATTTCCGTTAGTTGGTAATTTTAAATTCTTTATTGTTGTTTTTTAATTTTGTGTCTTTGTTTTAGAATTACGGAAATAGCGTTCAATATATCTCAAACCAAATCTCGATTGAACGTTCACGTCAATTGGACAACGCAGCTTAGTTATTAGAAGAAAAAAAAAAAGATTAGTTCAAATCAGTAAATAGAAATTGTCAAAAGTTAATCAAAAGGAAATTTGAAAACATATCCGGATCAAACATTCAAATCGTACGAAGTCAGCTATCGCTTATTCTACTTCTCTACTGGACGCTGGTGAGCTTGTTCCTTTTCTATATACTTTGAAATTTTGAAATCGCACGAAAATGGAGCAATACCGCAGATTAATTGCACGTAGAAAAGCATTGAAAGCTTCTGTAAGCAGAAAGTTAAACACTTTGTCCGGTTACCTAAAGCATGAATCCCTAAATAAAATTGCGTTCGAAGATAAAAGGGCATCTTTACAAGATACACTGCATAGTCTTAAGCGAAAATTTAAAATTTATATCCGATCAAATAAAGAAATTGCCCGAAAATGAATTTGAAGAAGCTATAAAAGATTTATAGACTTAACGAAAATGATTTCGAACAAAAAGAAGAAGATGCGTCCAACTTATAAATCTATAGAATTTTAAACTAAACCTAAATTCAAACCTCGAGATTTAACAGTACCAAAATGGAACGGTGAGATAGTTAATTACAATGCTTGGAAGTTTCGTTTAAAAAATTATTTTCAATTAACCGGCCTTATAAGCGATGCTGAACAGCTAACAATCTTTTATGAGAATGTTTTACCATAGACTCTACAATAACAAGACATCAGGCTGCCATATCTTCCTACAGTTTTTTCGCGGTTTTGTGTGTTTATGTGGCGCCTCTACCGATATTCATCATTTATAAGGTTTTCTTTCTATGAACAGTATAGGAGTTTCAGGTCTCACTCCCTGTTTGCTTTTACTGTAATAACCTCGCAGACTTTTAAATTTCCCTAAATTTAAAACATAATTAACGAAACTCGGCGAATAGTGAACCAAAATCAATTTTTCGAAACATAGGCTGCGCAACTTTATGTATAGTAAAATTAATATAGATTTTTATCCAATAAAAATTAAATCATAAAAAAACTAACAAAATATTTTTAAGGGCGAGTGGATTACTTTGCTTGTATTTGGAGTCACTATTTTTTTTAACGAACTTTTAATTAAGCAAAATCGTTTTTTTCAACCAAAAAATCGGTTTATTTCGTATTATAAGCTTTTTTTGAATTAGACCAATTTATGCTAATGTATTTTTTAAAAAAGTTGCTAGACATGAGTTTTTATGGGTTGTGGCTGTAGCTTAATTCTTCTCATCCGTTGTTAATTGTGCTTACATTTATTTTAAAATAGCTGGTAAAGCAAATAATTTAATAAGTTTATGTTACATAACTATGCTGCTTGAATATATGTTAAAACTCAAAGTTGAGTATGTTTACTGATATATTTGTTATTATATAGTAAAAACAAAAGTTTAAAATTCTAAAATTATTTATTTAATTGAACAATAAAATATTTACTAGTTATATGTATTGAAACTAATACTGCATATAAATTTTAAGGTAAAATGTATTGCTATCTTTTTATTTAAAGTAAACTCATGGCATTTATATTTTGCAAGTATTTCATTATCATCAACATTGTTTTGCACTGCGTTTCATGTTTTGGGAAGTGGTTAGAGTCCAAAAATGCAAATTGTATGTTCCAAAAGTGCAAAATTCCAAAAGTGGAAATTGTATGCAGTTTCTTTTATATATAAAACCAATACTAATTTTAATCTAGTAAAAGATTACAGCAATTAGATTACATCAAGTAAAAGATTACAGCAAAATGGTTAAGCTTGTAAATTTGATCAATATTGACCTTATAATGTTATAATCTTAATTTCTTAATTTCAAACTAAAAAAAGTATTTTAGGTTTTATAAAATGTTACAATTACTTTAAATTCTATATTGCTCAGAGGTGCACATTTTATTGCTAATTATTGCTCTGCTTCACTTTCATAAACAAAATGTATAAACTTCTTTTTTTTAAATATTTTATTCATTTTCTTTTTTCTATCTTTAGTTGTTTTTTTAAATTAACTTAGCTTCTTTGTTTTAAAGGTACAGCAACTGCACACAATTGATGTTGTGTGTGTAATAACATATATTGTTTAGCTGCTGTTTTCTATTTTGCAATCACTTTCTCAATAATAACTTAGAAAATGTAATAACTTGATTGCAAATAAAATTGAATAAATGAATAAATAAATATATATATTTAATTTATTTGTTCTTCTGGGTAGAATCAGAGGCAAGTTAAACTTCAACAAATAACAGAAGGCTTAATATATTTATCAACGAAAAACTTAATATGATGTTTCGTCTGTTACATTGGCCAGACTTCATCAGGTAAAAACAACACACAATGCACAACTTATTTTAAAAAAACCAAGAAGTTAAAAAAACAAACTTATAAACACAAGGTGAGAGGCAAACATACAATAACTACTTCGTCCAAAGAAAACAAATTTAACAGGTTGAAAACCCACATTTATTGTGAGATTTTTTATGTTACTATATATTTTTGGAAAAACATTCCAATCTTTGTCATTTATTGAATTTTTTGTACTATTAATATATAATGATTCTAAAAATTTTTGTTTTTCAAAATTAATGTTGTAATTCAATATTTCAAAATTCCCAAAATCTATGTTCACAATTAAAACAATGTTTAACCAATGCAAGTTTTTTATTTAAATCATCTTTTAAGTTAGCCAAATTATCGGTTTCAAATCACGTTTATGTTTAGACAAGCGAGTATTAAAGCAGCTGCCCGTTTCACCAATATATACATTCAAAATCTTTACAAGGAATTTTATAAATTGCACCATGCTTATATATTTCATCCACAGAGTCTTTTATCTTAAGTAAAATATTTCCAATTGTTTTATATGGGTAAGTATAAACGCCAATATTAAATTTGCTCAAAATTCTAGACATTTCATCACTAAGACCTTTAATATATGGTGAACCAGAAGAACAAATGAATTTTAAACTAAGTAATATCCCTGGTAACAGTGTTTATATATTTTTTGATTGACATTTTTTTGATTTTTGATTTTAAGTATATATTTTTTGAATTTTTATTTTTTTGACCAGAATTAATATATATAGTTTAAAAAAAAAATTTGTAAAGATGTCTCACTTTTGTTGCATTCCTGGCTGTGATACCACAAGATCAACACCTGGAGTGAAATTGTATAAAGTTACACATGGTGCTACAAATAGGGGATATGATTCAACAAATTGGTCAAAGTGTATGAAAGAAGTCCTTTATAAATATCGTGCTCCCAATAATGCCAATTTTAAACAACATTTGGAAAAAGGAATTGCTTGCATATGCAGCCTTCATTTTGAAGAAAATGACATTGTTAAATGTTAGTTTTAAAATTCATTAATAAATTAAATACTTTGTTTATAAAAACTTGTCTATGTTTGGAATACTAGCAATTTAAATTTGAATAAAAATTCACTTCGGTTAAAAGTGCTATCATTATATGATCAACATTGTCTTTTGTTTATTGCTATTCTATCTGTGGATATTGATTTTTGAAAAAGTTTTACTAAAAGAGAATGGCATTAAATTAAAATTTATGATTTTATAATAGATACTCTATTGGATTCTTATTTACTAATTTGTTTTTTAGTCCAAATTAAGTTATATTGCCTGGAGTTAATGTAGGTTATTTTTACTACAGGTAATAAGAGGAGCTGGTTAAAATTTGGTGCTTTACCTTCAAAGCACCTTCCACAAAAGAGTCATTGTACAGTTAAACATACAGAAAGACTTACCATAACTAAACATACTTTTCAAGATATTTCAACTCTAGATGACATTCAACTTAACCAATCAAGTACTAATCATTGTTTAACAATTGATCAAAGTGCAACAAACTTTTTTTTAGAAACATCACAATTGGTTTCTAACAATTTGCCACCTTCTTGGAGGTGTTTATTTTTAGACGAAAATGAATTCCACTTGATTTTATCATCAAAAAAAAACTTTGTAGATGATGCAAAAGTTGTTTTATATTCAAACATGACATGCCATGTTGCATTGTGTGGTATTCCAGTACCTTGCAAATCTTTACCTTCTATAAAGTTGGATGCTCATGGGTTTTGTGATTTTCTAAAAACTATTGGACAAGCAAAACTTTGTTGTGGATTTGATAAAGTTATAAAACAAGAAAATTGGTTGTGTCTCAATTTATTTCAGATTAATTACAGTGACTTGAATTCATCATGTCAAAGGTAATTTGTCAGTGTTATATCTTTTTTTTTCTCTGAAAAAATTTCACTTAATAAAAACATTTGTCTTAAATTGTCCCAAAAAATGTTTTTCAGGTTTTTGAGCAAGCAATGTGCGGTGGCAATTTTTTCAGAAAAGAAAGTCTGCTCTAAATGTTGTACTTCTCATCTCAAAAAAAGTTTTAATGCAGCATTGACTGAAGAAAGGAGACAGTTAAGCAACTAAGCCCTTCAAAAAAAATAAAAAACATGAAGTCTTGTAGTAAAGAAAAACTTGCTTCAACTTTAGGACGAAAAAATAAAATGTATTTTTGTAAAGTGAAATCAATAAGCATATTTGATTAGCCATAACATTATGTGGAGTGACGTGACAGTTAAATTTATTGTGCTTTTTAACTTAAATTATATTGCATGTTTTAGAATGCAAATTCAGCTGTAGGCTTATTCCTACTTTTAAGATACCTAGAATAAAAGGTGTTTTTTGTACGATTTCTAATTTTCAACAAAAATATGGTGTGACTTTGAACACAGATTTGGCAACTGAGGATTTTGTCACAGCAATTTGTGCTCAAAATAAAAATGATACTTTTTTGTCAGAATGGTGGAAACATCCATTAAGCCTTAAAAATGTACCATCTTCCAGACGACGTTTTCCAGCTTCAATATTAAGGTCAGTGAAAACTATTTAAAGTTGTTAGCACAAAAAGGTTGTGGAGCAACAAACAAGAGATTGGAAAGATTTAGTTTTCGAAATAATAGTTTTTTTTTTATGAGTAAAAAAATATATAAAAATCATGGTAATTTTTAGGTACTGCATGAAATTATTTCATAAAAGTCCAGCAGCACATGCCATGCTCAAAGACACGAAATTGCTGGTATTACCATCAAAGCAAAGGTTGTGCTCGGAACGAAATTTATTTAAGGCAACACTTGGTATTACCTCAAATGTCCTCAAAGAAATTCGCTCCATAGCTGGAAAAAACAAGGCATTATTTCAAAAAAATGTTCTTGCTATTGATGAAATGAAAATCACTGGTAGGTAACTTACGTGGGAAGACTTCCTTCATTTTTTTGTAAAACTTTTTTACTTAAATTTCCAGAAAGCTTGCTTTATCGGAAAGACACTGGTGATTTGATAGGTTTTGTTGATTATGGTTCTGAAGCGATTACTAATTTGAGTAATTGTGCTGGAACTTTGGCAGAAAACGTCCTGGCATTTTATGTAAGAGTTTAGTTGGAGACTTTGTGATAATGTTAAATTTTATATTATACACAAAATGTACAATTTTTTTATGTACTAAATCTTATCTTCAATTGCATCATTAAAGATATTTTTAGATGTTACCAATAATTTGCTGGATCGATTACTGGCATACTATCCTTCTCGTGGTCTCACTTCAGAACCATTATATTTCATGTTGCTTGATGCGATAATGAGCCTGGAAATGGAAGCTGGAGTTCGTGTGGTTGGAATTATAGGTAAACCAAAGGTATCTTTAATTTTTTAAATTTTTATGAAAACTCCCCGTGTCTCTTGTAAGTGATGGTCTTTCTGTCAATCATACCACTTTCAAGGCATTTGCTCAAAAGAAGCCAAATAGTGTTTCGTATCGGATGAAGAATCTTGCTGATCTGCAAAGGTGCCCTTTTGCTGAAAATTTGTTAAGCATAGTCAATAGCATTATTTTGGTTTAATTCCCTATTTTTGTAATGTGTAATTTTGATTTCATCATGTGTTTTTTTCTTCATATTAAGAGTTAAGATTCTTACGTCTTAATTTTTATTTTTTGTCACAGATTTATATACTTTATCTATGATCCTCCTCATTTGTTAAAAACTTTAAGAAACAACTTAATGTCATGTAATCGTCATCTCTGGAACAAAAGTCATTTATCTTGGGAACCAATCAAACAATTAATTATGGAAGATCTTTCAATATTACTTCGACGCTTTCCTCACCTTACAAAATCGCATGCATATCCAGAAAACTATGAGAAAAGGTTATTTAGCTGCTCAGGTAAATTGCTATCACTTTAATGCTGTGCAAGAGAAGTGCAGTATAATCAATTTGTTGATATTATAAAAACTTGATTTTAAGAAGTAATAATATTAAATAAGTCATGTTATTTTCACTGTTAATTATTCCGTTTCTTTAAAATTTAAACGAATGAAAATTGTAGTAAAAACAAATCTAAAAAAAAAACAATTATTACTTTTTTGTTCCTCACTTAAGTGTTTTAAGCCAGCCATCAAAACCACTGAGAAAAGAAGAACTTTTAATAGTTTTAAAAAACTTTATTACAGGTATTATCTTCAACTGTGGGGCTAGCAGTTAAACAAGCGGGTCATGTACATTTGGCTGAGTTTCTTCTGTTTGTGGATTACTGGTTCGACCTACTGAACACAGGTCTGCATGACCATAAATGAAAAGCAAAGCCACAACTATCACCATACACAAATGTAAATGACGACAGAATAAAATGGCTCACGACTGCTGTTCCAGGTTTGAGTTTTTACGAAAGTTGCTCTTTACATTTACGGTACTAATGTTTTGCTAGAAATTAATCCAATCGAAAAAAACTTTGGGCTTCGCAATTTTACAGTTGTCTGTTTTATTGAATTTTGTACCTCTTTTCGCGCTTAAGCGCTAAGCAAAGCAAAAAAGCTCAATAAAGAAACAAGGATTACTTTATTCCACGCTCGTAGTGTAAATGAGCTTTAAAATTGTGGCTACTAGGCCATTGACTTTAAATTTTTATCTTCTGTAATAAAATAATTTTATTGTACTACCGAATACAAGAAAAGTCGTAAAAACATCCAATTTCGATACAAAGTAAAGCGTTTTACGTATTTTAATTTAAAAAACAATGCTTTTTTTTTATTGAAAATTTGAAGCAATTTTTTAACGGTTATGTCTCTGTGTAGAATATTTTTCAAAATGGCGACTCGAAGCTCGTGCAAGAGACGACTATGATGAAAAAATGTTGCTTACACCTTCAACAGAAGAAGGAATTCTCTGCACTTCTTTTTCTATGGCTGGACTTATTGCAGATACCCTTCAAGACGGGGCACAATATGTTATAACGAGAAGATGTAACCAAGGTTTTATTTTTAATTTTGCATTTTTTGTATTATATAACTACGCAAAAAAGTAACAAAGTTTTACAATGACGTTGCGTTCGACAATGTTGAATTTATCAACGGTGCGTTTGTGTTCTGAATAGTTTACCATCAAATTTTCTACCACTTGCTGCATTATTTAGTAATATTTAACAAAACGGAATACATGTATAATACTATTTCGATCATACTAAAAAACTAAATAAGTACCAAAATATTTGACGTAAATGATTTTTAAAATTCTGCTACAACTCTAAGCAGTGGCCTTATATTTGTTAGTGTAAAACGTAAAATTATTATTTTTATCTTAGATTGTCTAGAGTCTTACTTCGGCCATCAGCGTAGCGTTGGACGACGCAATACAACTCCAACAATTGTTGACTTTGGCTATAATGCCAATGCCATACATTCTCGTAAAAATGTCAGGAATTCAAATGTTTCCATTGAAGATATATCTGTTGCATGTAGTGCACCTAAATCCAGTATGTTTATCTATTTTACAAATTACTACTTTTACGGTTACTTAGTGCAGTTGCTAACTTTATTGACTCTAAGGTGTTTATCATTGTTTTGTTTTTTGTTTAGGTGAATGAAAGCGAGCAACTAGTTTTCATCAATCGGACAAGCAATGATTGCACATGGGTTTTAATATAATTTTATTAAGACTTTTAAAGATTGTTCTTTTATTTTGCTGTTTTTGGTGACTGCTCTTCAATGGTTTCGATTTTTCCCGTGCCTTTTTTTATGCTTTGAAAAAGTGATTTCCAAACTATTGGCCATGCTCCAATAGTGGGCCACGAAGATAATTTTAATGGCCCACAAGCTATTTCAACAAATTGCATTATAATGTAATATTTTAAGCTCTATTTTAAAAAAAATGTGTTAATCATATAATGTCATTTTTTTTCACTAAAGCTTTTAACGTATATACAGGGTGTTTACCAAAATTATTACGCATTTATTGTTTTTTTAACATTGTAGTAAAATGAATCAATGATTAGTTGATAAAATAGTTATCAAAGTTTGATTAGGTGTCACTTTCACCGCTGTGGATAGTAATCCTTCTGGCAGCATTGAATTGTGGGAAAAACACTTTTTTTTGGACTGAAAACGGCGAGTCCTCAGCAGAAGGCATTTAATGTGCTTGAGTTTGCGAAAACAAACGCCATTGTCACAGTTCAGCGTGTTCTCAGCGATTTTTAATTTATTGGCATTTCGAGGTTTGAGCTTATCTGAATGAAAACGTGCCCCAACAATGGATTTGTAGGAGAGGTGCGAGAGATCTTGCACTCTGCCCTTTGGCGTTTCAGATCCCCGGACATCACTGTGTGTCATTTTTTAATGTAAGGGTATGCTAAAGACAAAGTTTATACTGCATTGCTTCCACTAAATATTGATGACATGAAAAATTGAATAACATCTGCGATCAACACGGTGAACCGCGACATCCTGAGGCGCGTTCGGGATGAATTCTCATATCGGCTTGATGTCGTCCATGCTGCCGGTTGTGGCCACACTGAGCATTTTAAAACACATCTACCTAAGCTTGAGTTTTTTATTGTTCTTTGTTTTTGACATATCACGTAGTAATTTTGGCGTATTCTTTTTAAAACACCCTGTATAATAAACTTTTATAATAAGCCACAGCTGCCGTTTAAATGAATATATGGGCCAAGTATGGAGAAAGTTTGGAAACCAGCACTTTAAAGTTGGACGTAGTTCTTGTTTTCCTTTTTTTTTTTTTATTAACACCTTAATAATTATTACGTTTGTGTTACTTCGTTGGTTGAAAAACATAAAATGTAAAAGAATGAATAGTTTAACTGTATACCTTATGTAAAGATCCAATAAATTTAAATACAGTGTTTTTTGCAAATTTTGCATTTGGTTTTCGGAAATACAACTTGACGCCAGATAATTTCATAAAACGGAGACGCTGTGCCAAACTGCTTTTTATCTACTTTTTTCATCCTACCACAACAAGCTTATTTAAATAGATTTTTATATATAATAGTACAGAAATATAACGCAAACACAGTGGTGGATATTCCAATTTAGAAGCCCGAGGCAAGAATTTTCAAAAATTGATGTTGCCTAAAAAAAAAGACCTTTGATTTCGGCTTGCATATTTTTCTCCGAAACTCATGTTGTCCTCTTAAAAAAAAAGGTCTTCACTTCCATTTGCTCTCAGATTTCCCTATTTTCGTCCCAAAACAGGGTGTTCTCTAAAAAAAAAAGGTCTTCACTTAATATCGTTCTTTACATTTCCCACTTTTCGTCCCGACTTGATTATACCCTCTAAACCAGGGTTTCTCAACCGGTGGGCCATGGCGAGATTTTAAGTGGGCCATGGTGATTAACACTTTCGCTGACAGGGATTTTATTGTCTGCATTAACATTGCGCAATCTGGTTTTACTACGATCATGCGCAATCTGTTGCCATGAGTAACCGATCATGCGCGACAGCCATATACTAAACACGCGTAGACTGCATGCAGCTCGCTTACTAGTTTACGACGTAGATCTACGGTTTTACCATGGTTTTGGCACTCAACCGATGTGATCAGTCACAAACCGTAGATCTACGAGTACGTGGCTTGGCACTCAACTGTTGTAAAGCTAAACCGTACATTTACGCGATTTGGCAGCGAAAGTGTTAAGGATTATAATTGTTGTAGTAATTTATCAAACGTTTATTGAAAATGTTTTATTTTTTAATACTGTACCTGTTTTATTATTTGTTTCTAGACTTTGAAACCTTGTTTAAAAGTTAGTCAAAATGTCAAAACGAAAGTTTAATAGCAGTTACATTCAATTTGGATTTACCTCTATTATTGATGGCAGAGAAGAAAAAGGCCAGTTTGTTTTATGCAATAAAGTTCTTGGTCAGCATTCATTGAGGCCATCTAAGTTGAAACTTCATCTCGAAAAAGTTCATCCAGGCTACAAAGATAAAGATTTGAACTTTTTCGAACGAAAGGAAGAGTGTCTGAAGCGCCAGCGCTTGGATGCAAGAGGCGATTTTCAACAACATTCTAAAAGCCTTGTTGAAGCATCGTATGTAGTCAGTTTTATGATTGCAAAGGAATGTAAACCTTATACAATTGGTGAAACTCTGATTAAACCTTGTGCTACAGAAATGGCTAGAATTGTGCTTGGTCCCGAAAGTGAGAAAAAACTAAAACAAATTCCCCTTTCAAACGATACTGTGAACCGAAGAATTGCTAAATTGTCTGCTAATATCAAAGAGCAAGTAATTTCAGAATTAAAAAATTCCCCATTTGGAATGTTTTCAATTCAACTCGATGAAACTACTGATGTTGCTTCTTGCTCTCAGCTGTTAGTGTTCTGCAGATACTTCACAGAAAGTGATATGAAAGATAATATGTTGTTTTGTTCTGCGTTGGAAAGCACCACAAAAGCTGTTGATGTGATTCAAACTTTGGCAAAGTTTTTTGACCAAGAACTTAAATGGGAAAATTTGTGTGGAGTTTGCACTGACGGTGCTCCTGCAATGCTAGGAGCGAGAAGTGGTTTACAAACATTGGTTCGAAATCGTTCACCTGATGCTGTTTCAATGCATTGCATGATACACAGACAAGCTTTGGCATCAAAGACTCTTCCCGAATCTCTACAAGATTCACTTAACATAGCTATCAAAACGTTTAACTTTATAAAGAATGGTGCATTAAACACACGTCTTTTTAGAAACTTATGTTCTGAGATGAATGCTGAACACCAGAATTTACTTTACTATACTCGTGTCCGTTGGTTATCTAAGGGAAATGTTTTAGCAAGAGTTTTTGAATTGCGAGAAGAGTTGCAAGAATTTTTGAATAGGGAAGGAAAGTACGAATTGGAATCTTTTTTTAAGGATAAGACTTTCGTGCTTCATTTGTCATATTTGGTCGATATTTTTGGCCAACTAAATCGCTTGAATCTAAAAATGCAAAGAAAGGACACAACTGTACTTGACTTCATGGATGTCCTAAATGCCTTTGTCGAAAAACTTGATAATTGGCAACGAAAAGTCGAGAAGGGAAATTTTGCAATGTTCGAGGCCCTTTCATCTGTGGTTGATGGTAATTTGGATCGGAATTTATCATCTGAAATTATTGCCCATCTTGCCAATCTCAAAACAGAATTTTTGAGGTACATTCCAGAAATATCTAATGTCGATTTGGAGCTTGTGAGAAAGCCGTTTTCTATCCCAGTAGAAAAGATTCAAGATGATTTACAAGATGAACTCATTGATCTCAGAAATGATTCTGCTTGCAAAGATATGTTTGACAATTTATCAATCTGTGAATTCTGGGCTAGGGTATGTGTTTTGTACCCAAGTGTGGCAAAGGTATGCATGAAAGTACTTCTGCCGTTTAGTAGTACTTATTTATGCGAGTCAGGTTTTTCCACTTTGCTGAATATGAAGACAAAAGCTCGCAACCGCCTCGATGCTGAAGATGGTATGCGGTGTGCTCTCTCTTCGACTTCTCCAAGAATTGAAGCACTGGTGGACAAATTTCAGCAGCAAATTTCGCATTGATACATACTTCGAATAAACATTCTGCTAAGAATAACTATTCTGATTAGGAATTTTGTACTTTGTGCAAGAGAGATAAGGTAGTGGGCCACAAATTATATTCGGGATATGAAAATGGGCCACGTAAGAAAAAAGGTTGAGAACCACTGCTCTAAACAAACATCTGCAGCGGATTGAAACTATAGGCTAATTTCGAGGGGGGCCTGAAGCGACTGTCTCATTCGCCTCACCCAATATCTACCACTGCGCAAACAGCAAAATTATTTAAAATTTTTATCAGTAGCAGTAACAATAGTGAAGCTCTAGAGTCAGAATAACATATATTGTCATCAAAAACAATAAAAGTGTTTAATCTCATGAAGAAGAATAACTATTTCCCAACGAGTAGGCAAAGAAACAAACTGCCAATCATCACGTCACTCGAAAAGAAATCTAGGTTTTTTCAAATCTAGATTTTAACAAAATAAAAATCAAAAGAACTCTAAATCTAGATTTCAACCCATCACACCAAGCAAAAACAAAATGTAAGAACAGCTGAAATTACACGTTGAAAGTACATTCAAATAAACATAGAAAGTACGAATTTGGTCTAGTCTTTGATAAAACTAACAGTAAAGCTGCAAATTCTTTCTCAAAAGATTTAGTTTGGTGAAGCTTTTTTATTCGAAACAAAGCATTTAATTTTTTTACATACCCAAAGCTAATCGATCTTAAATATAACTTCAATAACTTTTTTATTATTGATGTTTTAATTGATGCACTAATACTGGGTTCTTTACTGACAACCCAACCAATGTCAATCTTTTGTATAATATCCTCTGTAGAGATATGCGTGACGGGAGACTCCGAAGTGGACACCCATTCATTAAACAATTTTTGGGTTTTCACGAGCAGTGTGTTGATATTTTGGCACGATCCCCACAATCCCCTTGGATTGTTGTAGCTTGGGGGTACTGCTCGACACCAGCTTTTTATATATTTTCTGCAAGAAAAAAGGATTTTAGAAAAGTAAGTTTTCTACAAATTCTATCAGTTTTGTCATTGCGATTTGATTTCGACAAAAATCTGATAAAATATAGCTAAAAATTTATAAGCTTATGAGTAATGAAAATTTACAAATTGAATAAAAAATTAGCTGCCTCTCTTTTTCGCTTCTTGAACGGTAAAAGAGTTTTCTCAGTAAACAGCCACTCATGTACGCAATGATTTCTTTTTGATTTTGATTTATTGGTTTTAGGCAATGGGTTAAATTTTTTTTAAAAATTGGTCACTGAAAGTCTTTTATCTTTTTAAAAGTGCAAAGCCTTGCTGAAAATTCTTTTCAAATCTTTGTCTTGAAAACTCTAAAAATAGAAACGGCGGTGATTATTATGTTTGTAAGCAAAAAAAGAAAAGTGGAGTAAAACTAAAATTTTTTACATATTAATTGAATTATTTTTTATTATTAAGCATTTTTTTACATTTTAAATTCTGAACTGCCTAGGCCTACCAAATTAAGCTATGGTTTTTTACCTTAATTTTTGTTTCTGTCAGACAATAGGTCCAATCTTTGCACAAAATATTTGATGTCTTGCTTAGGAGTGCTGATGAAGAAGGACAATCTTGTAAAAGGAAATTGATTTCTTCTGAAAAATCTGATGGAACTGTAATGTTTATGGGATATCCTAAACTAACTGCGGCACTTTTAAAATCTTTACAAAAAGTTTTTGGAAATTGGTGAAAATTAAATTTGTGTGTTTTAAATTTTTGCCGTGAAGTAAATAGTTTACCACAAATTTCACATAAAAACTTCATTTTAATATTTCAATAAATTCTGGCGACCTATAAAGAAACAAAACCAGTAGGCTAAGAAAAACGCCGAAGACTTGTACAAAAAATGTTTATAAATATCCAAGTAATTTTTATTATACATAGAACAAATCTAAATATTTAATTCTGGATTTTTTAAGAATTTGTTTTAAAAGAAATAAAAAAAATCTATACATTTCGTTTACTATTTTTTACTAGTTTAAATCCGCAAGCTACAACCTGCAGATCTTACAAATATATTAAAAATTTTAAAAATGGTTTAGGAAAGTATTAATTTAATTAAAATACATTTCTTCTACATATCTTTAGCTTTAGCTTAAGATTAGCATTTATTTTTTTCAGGGCTTTGCACGATTTCTTCACTGTTCTGTGACAAATTGAAAACTTCTGGCTACATTTTTTAATAAAGATTATTTAATTTGTCATAATTATAATTTTGTTTTAATAATAGGTTCGATTATATTGACTTTTAGAAATATCTCTACATATACTTTATAGTAATAAGCAAGATTTTTAAAACAACTACGACTGATACTTGGGGCTAAAATCGAAAGTAATAAATCTATATTTTGCCATAGTATTTCTATACAAGCGTTGTTGTTGCTATGTTTGATGATGATTACCGCTATCAGGCGCATAGTGAACAAGCAAAACAGCTTAGCCTGATGTCTTGTTATTGTAGAGTCTATGGTTTTACCGACCGAACTACAGACTTTTTTGTTAGACTGTACAACCGCAAATGGCAGTAATGGTATTTGGGATCGACTTGACGCACGAATTCCAATTAATTCGATACCAAGAGCTTTACTGCTGAATTTAAAAGAAACAAAACCAATGACCTCTAATTCACCACAAGAAATGCGCCGTATTTTAGAAAAAATTAAAAATTACGCGCGCCAATCAAAGGAAGCAAATAACGCCGCCGATCTATCTTCTCATTCAACGCTTGATTTAATTGAACAAAAATTAACCGATAATTTGCTGCGACGTTATAGACGCTGGTTACATCAAGAACACGAAAAGGAATCGCCTAATGTAGACCATCTTATTTCATTTCTTCAAAGCGAAACCGAGTTAGAAGAGCGAATTTCCATTAAAACTTCTCAAAACGCTAGTCGGAAAACTAAACCAATTATTAATGTGATTAATTCGGCTACTCAAGATCACTGTCTGCTATGTAAAGTCTCTCGTCATAAATTTGTCATAAATTTGTCGATTGTGACGAATTCAAAAAGCTTTCACCCCAAGAGCGAACCAATGCTATGAAACGACTTCATAGATGTTTTACCTGTTTGGCTTCCATGCACCGTGAACCCAAAACTTGCCGCTATAGACGCATGTGCTTAACTTGTAACAAATCACATCATCGCTTGCTAGCATGCGCTTTGAACAACTCGACACGTGACATTCCAGTGGAAAGCCCTAGACCAAGTCATTTATCTCTAAATGCAGAAGCTCCCGACTTCCACGCAAATGCCAATTCCGTATTTTTGCCTCAAGATAAGAAACCTAATTTTAAGCTTTCTCCATCAACCTATGTAGAATTGCTTGGCAGTGACGGTACTTGGCACAGAGCTGTTGCTCTTTTTGACTCCGGTAGTGACGTAACTCTCATCATCAGGCGCGACGTGGTGAAAAAGTTAAATCTCGATCGTAAGCCCCAGCAATTTAAATTTGGTATAGCTGGTGGTGGCTATTGCAGTGAAGACTCTGCGATTGTCTCTTTATGGATTAGGCGATGTGACAAACATTCTTCCCGCTTCAATATCTCGGCCGTTGAACTTAGTCAACCCTGAAATCTTTGAAAAATACTCCTTTCTAAAACCGATTAGAAAATTTATTCCAGAACAACCGAATGACGTGGATATTTTAATAGGTTTTGATTAAGCAAGTTTAACAACACCTCTAAATTACTTGCAGCATATCTACGAACCCACTCGAAACCCGACAGCCGCGGAAACACAATTGGGATGGTATTTATTCGGCCCAAAAAATTGGTGTAATGTTTGAACGAAATAACAAATATTCAATTTATTCAAACTAGAGCTGACCTAAATCAAATGCATTCTTTATACGAGTCAGAATTAAGCGGAGTAAAACCAAGCAAATTACGCGCTTGTTCAGACAACGTAATAATTGAATCAAGTTTTATTAGACACGTTAAAAGCACAATTCATCAAACTGAGGACGACATAGCTACTTCGTTTGACTCTGAACGAAAAGCCGTTTACGCTAAACAAAATGTAGAAAAAATATTGTCCACTGGAAAATTCTCAGTCAAAGGTTGGCACTCAAATTCGCTAGCGGATGAGTTTCCCGCCGACATAGAAACAGACGTTTTAGGCCACGTATGGAATAAATCCTCTGATACTTTGCACCTAAGGTTATTCGTTTGAATACAAAGGCTCGGCTAACCAAACGCTTAATTCTGTCAGCCATTTCAAAGTTGTGGGACCCTGTTGGAGTTTTCTCACCAGTCACATTAAAGCTGCGTTTATTGCTTCAACTCCTTTAGCAGCTTTTACTATCGTGGGACGATGAAGTTGACGATTCGATTAAAACTCAATATTTTCGATTGGCAGAAGTTCACGACTTGAATCGAATCCACTTGCCGCGTAGCCTCACGCCAGCTTTACCACAAGGGCCTCCTGAGATTCATGGCTTCAGCGATGGAGGGGAACAAGCTTATGGTGCCGTTATTTGGCTACGATGGCCTGCTAAAGAGCATTATATCTTACGTTTTGTGGCAGCTAAATCTTATGTAGCACCGATAAAGAAAAAATCCATTCCCAGGCTAGAATTAATGGGTACAGTTATTCTCGCACGCTACTAATTTCAGTTATAAAAGTGGTAGCAACTTCAAAAATCTTTCTTTCGACCGATAGCGCTACAGTCCTACATTGGCTAAGATTGCCGGCTAATAGTTTTAAGCCATTTGTTTCGACACGAATCCAAGAAATACAAGATTCGGTACCAGACGCTTTAACATGTTTTCGATTTGTTCAAAGCAATCTGAACCCAGCCGACGCGTTAACTAAGCCATTGCACGCTTCTAAACTTCTAAACATTGATTTCGAAAATCTCCTAACAAAAAGAATTTCGTCTTGGAGACGCCTAGTCAGAGTTGTTGCTTGGTTAAAGCGATTTATGTCCCGACAACAATATGAACAATTGAATGCAGCCGAATTAGAAAGAGCAAAACTCTGCTTATTTTGGGTAGCTCAGAGTTATTTTAGAGATCCTAGTCAAGAAAAAACAAAAGACAGATTAAACTTAGAAATATTTACTGATGATCAATTCAAACTACTTCGTATTCACGGTCGACTGAACAATTTTTTTAATAGCGAGTCAGTCGCAAATCCAATCGCTTTACCATGGCAAAGCAAAATTACACGACTGTTTGCAGAATTCATGCATCAATTTTACAGACTCCAGGGCTACCGAGTTGCACTTACCAATTTACGAGAACAAGGTGTATATATTATTCGAGGAAAAAATCTACTCAAATCTATCGCATCAAAGTGCATTCGCTGTCGAATTACTCGACGAAACTTGCTGCAACAACAAATGGGACACCTACCAGCTTTCAGATTTAAGACTTATTGCGCTCCATTTTCATCTGTTTCATTAGATTTTTTTGGTCCTTTAAAGATCAAAAAGACTAGAAACGTTGTAATTAATGGCTCCTGCCTTGTAATTGTGTGCAATACAACCAGAGTAATTCACTTAGAAATAACTGGAACTCAATCCACTAATGATTTTTTATTAGCTTGGAGAAGATTCATCAACAAACGAGGAGTTCATCCATCCCATGCCTACAGTGACCGAGAACAAACGTTTGTGGGCGCTCAAAAACCGTTACGAGATTGGATATCTAATTGGAACGAATCAATTGTTCGCGATACCATGGCGTCGCTAAGTACCACATTTGAATTTTCGTGGGATTTTAATATTCCGCTAGCCAGCCATATGAATGGTGTTGTCGAATCGCTAATTAGAAGCTGTCCAAAAGCTTTCGACTGTGCTACAGACTATCACAAGCGATCATATTCTTACCCCAAATGGGAATCGTGGCTGAGAAATATGCCGCCATCTCTGATGCTACGGAGCAAGTGGTTTCGATCACGACGAAATCTGCGTGTCGGCGACTACGTGATTGTTTTGGAGCCCGGCATGAAAGGAAAAACCGCCCCTCGAGGACTTTGGGAACACGCAATCGTCGAAAAGACACTTCCGGGGCGCGACGGACTTGTCAGAAAAGTCAAACTACGCCTGAGCGGGCAAAGAAACTTGACACGACCTATTCATAAACTGTGTTTAATTGCGACTGTTGAAGAGTTGAACTCGACCTAAGGAGTTCGAAACGCTATTCGGCCAATCTTCTATTTTGTTTGTTTGTATTTGTATTTGTCGTGACTGCCACACCTTTTCTATTGTTTGTTAAACCTTTTCGTTGCTCACTATAGTTCCGCACTGGCGGGGAGTGATTTGATTCAAATTTTAAATAATTTAGCATAGATTCGAACGCGCGTTTCGTCTGCGTGTTTCTATCAAGAGCGCGTCTTCTCGGGTTGTTTTTCTCAACCGGCTTAATTAAAACGTGCAATTTTTCTTGCGTCGACAACCCGAAGACAAACTGTTTACTAATTGCCATCATAGACTCGCTGAGATACGCCCTGCAAGTTATTTTGAAGTCAGATAATAGTAATTGAATCTATACTAGTGGTTGAATCGATGGAGATAATCTTTTGCTTGATGTTGCAGAATCGTTAATAGTCATTATTTATTTATTTGTTCTAATCAAATTTTGGGTGCTTTGGAAAATTTCCGTTAGTTGGTAATTTTAAATTCTTTATTGTTGTTTTTTAATTTTGTGTCTTTGTTTTAGAATTACGGAAATAGCGTTCAATATATCTCAAACCAAATCTCGATTGAACGTTCACGTCAATTGGACAACGCAGCTTAGTTATTAGAAGAAAAAAAAAAAAAAAAAAAAGATTAGTTCAAATCATCAACTACGATACAGTTAAGGTACGTTTGATTGTTTTTGTATTTATAGTTTATTGTGAAATTTAGCTACTAATAATCTGACTTGGCGTTTAAGCAGATAGGCACAAACAGGATGCAAAAATTTGCTTTGCGAATTTGTCAGTTGCGCAATGTTTTTGAAAATTTTTTAATCAGTTGCAGTTACACGTTGATGCAAAGATCAAATATAAAAATTTCTTTTATGAATGACCCTGTTTTTTACGATCAATTTTTAATTTTTTACTATTACAAAGAACCTATATTTAAAAAAATATATATTTCATAAAAAAATTTTTCTAAGAGGACGAATTCGTCTTCTGAGGCCTACTAGCTAAAGGTTTGCAATGATGGAAGTCAGGACAATTGTAAAAAATATATTTTTATATGAAAATACAATTGCCAATGCATAAGTACACAAGAACTAGGCCTAAATACAATTTACAGCAATTTTTTTTAACGACTATTGGGTATGTACAAAGACGTATGAGCCGGTGGGGAAAAAGACAATTGTCCCCAAAGTCTTAATTTTTAAAATATCAAAAATTTTTGGGCAGTGACAAGGCAATATTTAAGCAGCAAAATATAATTTTTTCGAGAAGCGACAGGACATATTTGGGAAAACAAAGTTTTTTTGTCCCGAAAACGATTAAGATTTGAGGTGAGGTCCATTTTTTTAGAGAGATCACCACTAGTTTGGGATAAAAATTGTGAAATCAGAGACAGATCCACACATTAAAGATTTCTTTTTTAGTTCTTCATCTAAATTTGGTAACAAGAGTGCAGGGTTTAGGACAAGAGTGCAGGGTTTAGGTACAATTTCAAACTGATGGCCTTCGCCCGCTTAAATTTTAGACAAAATTTTGTCTGATTTCTGGGACTTGTTCAAAAATCATGATTCGGGCAAACATCAATAATATTTTAGTAAACTGTAGCATTTTTTTCGGATGGTTCCGCTTGGATATGGAAAATTCAAAAAAAATTTGTGTTTGCAACACATTTATTGCAAGATTTGACGTCGTTGTCATTTGAAAGGACGTCCACTCCGAGTCAGACACAAACAAGACTGGGGCCGAGGTTTTATGCGTGTGCTACCCCAGATTGCTGTACTGCCTGGATCAGAAGATAAGTTCACTAATCTGGTTCACGATCAGGGTTCAATCTTTTTGAACCAAGGGCTACTTTTTGGGTACCGAGTCATATAAAGTAAACCAGCTTTTCACACTTTCAAAATAATAAATTGTGTATATACACACATACACACATATATAAGATAAATAGCTAATGATAAATAGTTTAGAGTGGGTAACAGATAACATCAATATTTAACACTTTTTTTAATAAATAGCAGCAATTGTTCTGATGATCACTTCTACTTTTCACCAGTCCCTGATATACCCTTTCAACAATTCATGAACTACATTGAATCATGTTTGAAAAATTTAAAAAAATTTAAGAAAAATCAACTTCTATATTTAATAAATCTCATTCCATTTTTAACTGAACAAATCTGCAATTCTGCTCAAAATTTGTTACATTTTAAAACACACTTTGTATTAAACACAGTTCGATATTTTAATTCAACTTTTCTGTGACACTACCATGTTGCCACCGACAACATTTTGTTTCTGTTCTTTTTTAGTGAGAAGTTTCTTTTTCTGTTTTTTGATCTTCATTCAGGTGTGTAACTTGACACTGTAACTGTGAGTTAACCTTGCAAATGTGCATCAGTGAGGCGTGTTGTGTGTTTGTTCTTGATGAAGTTTATGTCAGGAAATGCAGATTCACAAAGATAGGTTGACCCAAACAGGCTACTAACCTTGATAGCTGCTGTGCATACGCCACTGTACTTTGTGTCATCAAGGCACCAAAAGTTTGGTGCAGTTTGGTAGGCCTTGAGACATTTTGCAATAATATGATTTCAATCTCCACCTGTTCAACATCCAAGTTAAACGTTGCACTTAGTTGCTCAGCAATGCATGTTGTGTCAATGTTCATAAAGTAAGGATTGTAAATTGTAAATGAATGACACACATGGCTTAAACACACAAGGTCACAAATCTGTTATCAAACTCTTAAAAAAGTTTAGATATGACTTTCTAGTAGTTTTCTGCAACTCTGTCAAATGCCTCAGATGCAGAAGCATTGTCTTTTGGCACCAGCTGCAAAGAGGGAAAGTGTAGCACCTTTTCTGTAAATGCATACAGAAAATGTTCTTGTAGTTGTCTTGAGGGGTAATAGTGTCAGGAGTTTTTTTGTGGAGAAATCTTTAAACGCCATCAGAATGAAGACCAACAGCTGTGTTGCACTACTGTTGTCCACAGACTCGTCGCACTGTATGCTGAACCAGCTGCACTTACCAGATCCCTATCAAATTGATGGGCCAAGTTACCGGACATAGCTGACAGTCGTCTTGCCATCGTAGATGCTCCCAGTTGGACATCCAACAGAATGGAGATTAGATCGGTTCGATTTTTCTCATCTTTGAGTACAGTGTTAGCAACTATAATCATTATTTCCTTGAAGATTTCTCCGTCTGTGAAGTTCTTCTTCTTTACCAAAAAATGTGTAGCTCTAAATGAGGCTTCGATTGCTTTTCGAGATTTTTTCGCCGGCTCATTAAAAAAAGACTGCTGCTTATTCAAAGCTGCTTTCAGCTCACAGGCGTTTTCTGCCCGCATAGCGCTTCCCAATGGGTAGTTAGCATTGTAGCTTTTATGACGCGTAGTGAAGTGTCGCTCTACATTGTGCCGCTTTGCCGTCGCCACAGTCGCCCCGCAAATGGAAAACACTTGCAGCTTCCTTTCACAGCAGTAAAAAAGAACTTTTCTTGCCATTCACTTTGAAAATGATACGTTTTCTTTCTGCCATGTTGTTGAAACGGTAAGAAAGTGCACTTTGATCACAATCTTCACTGGCGCTAGCTTACTCTTTACAAGAGCGAAGGTTTTGTCATGAGCACAATACTAAACTTAGAATTAGAGTTCACCTAACTTCACCTGAAAAACACATTTTTAATTATTAAATTTTTAAGACATTGTCATTTTTATATCTATATAAATACAAGTGTGATTAAAAAAATACATTTTAGAAGCAGCTCAATTAGGAGCTATGCTATTTTTATAACATGTCTACGAGCACACTCATATTTTCCTCGCGGGCGACTTGATGCCCGCGAGCACCGTGTTGGTGACCTCTGGTCTTGAGCCAGCATCGAGTATCGCCATCTAAACTTGTCAGACCTCGTGCTCCATGGATGCCCAATATATCGCCCACACTGTTAGAACTTGTCCTGCGGTGTGTTCAGGGATGCCGAAGGTGCAATTTGGTGAAAGAGCGAGACCCCAGTTGTGCATGCACGAATGAAATTGCACAAGTCCAGTCCTCAGGCGATTGAGGTAGATCAATCTAACAGGCTTAATACTGCCCAAGGGTATGAAAGCATGAAATCTGGATGTATTTTCACAATACTTCGTGTTCCCTCTCATGTTTGGCCACTGACCGGCGCGGACGCTTAGTTTGCAAGGACATTAGGTATTTTTGTGCAGGTGCCACAAACGAGCATTTCAATTTTAGTCTCAATAGGCGGCTTTCTGAAACCCACTTAAAAACCATCAAATTTATGGTCACGATCGAAAGTGCCATGTTTAGGCAAGATGAAGGTGGCTCTTGGTCGGCGAGCTCAGCTAGCTGAATGCCTGAAAATATGGATAAGCGGTCCGATGGAGTGGACGCAGGAATTCAGTGACAATGCACAAATTGTCAAGTGGCGATGGTTATAAACATATGATGCAAATATAATTTATTTTACTTTGCAGCCGGGAAATTCATACATTTAAAATTTATACAACTTCCTCCAAAATTAGGCTTTTTATTTATTTTTATTAATTAGATTGCAGTGTTTTCGTGCATTGAAAACCTATTTGCATGTAAATTTTTTTAAAACATGTTGATTATATTTTTAGTTTTTTATTTGTAAACATAATTTTTATAATTTATTTAATTAAAATAACATAGTATTTTTATAGCTCTTTACAACTTTTTTGCATATAAAAATTAAAAATTTTTTAAATATTACCCATAAATTTTTTAACATAAATTTTAAAACAAAATCATTTTTTCATGTCTTGAACCCAGCTGGACGAATTCATCTCCTTAGGTAGGTGGTTTCCAACCGCAGTACCCTGCCCTTTAGACATCAAAAATTTTGTTTGGCGTTTTTGGTTTCCCAGTGCAAAGTAGTCATGATTTTGGAAAAAAAATTGGGAGATCATAGACAGATTTTATGTGAAGATCTTTTTATGGTTAATGAGGTTAGAAGGTCGGAAATCACGTGATCCTTATTAACGAAGGTTTTTGGTTTCTGCCAGCAGTTTCGGCAGAATTGTTAAACCGAGAATGAGTTGCATTCTAAGTTTTAAACTTATCTATTTTTATAATGTATCCTAAAAATATCTGAATTATCTTTATTAATCTATACAAAAATGGAGTATACAGTTTTGTACAAATGTTTTTAATGTTTTGTAATATACGTAACTGAATCGAGCACTAAATTTTGCATAATTACGTCGCAAACAAATGATATACAGTAGCTTAGCCTAGGATGAAACAACAACAGTCTAAATTTTGAGAAAATGTCGTTTTGCGGAGAATTTGTAGTAGAAAAAAAAGCAAAAAAGATGAAAATAATCATGGTTGTGCGAATAATTTACAAGGAATACATGTCGTTTTTTTTTTAATGACATTAATAAGCGAATACTTGCAAGAAACAGCAAATAAATTAATATGATGCTAAAAAAATTGTTATTTTTTGCTTTAAAGTTTTTCGCTTAGCCTACTTTTCAAGAAATAATTAAAAAATATAGTTGGGCTAAATAAAATAATACTATTTTTTTTATTTCAAAATTTATCAATAATAAAAGCTTTCATTCTCGATAGTGTTAAAAACTGGCGAATTCTTTACAAGATAATTAACAAGCTTTACAAGATAAGACAAAATTAACTTATTCTCAAATTATGATAGGGATCTTTTTTTGGGCAATAGACGCACCATTATATATATTATTGCAACACAAGCAAAATTAAGTAGACCCACTGCTGTGGATTAGTATCAATTCATTCGGGAAGCAAGCATTCAAAAATAAAGATAAAAAATCATTCGCGCGAAAAACTGCTGTTCAGTTTATACTAGGGTTGCCATATCTGAGTAGGCGGAATTCCGGACAGACATAGGCGCACCAACAAAAAAAAGGTCTTCACTTTGAATCGATCTTGGCTTTCCCTATTTTCTTCCCAAAATCATGGTGTTCTCCTCTGAAAAAAAAGTCTTCACTTTGAATCGATCTCGGAATTTGCTATTTTCGCTCCATAATCAACGTGGTTTTTTAAAACTAGCACTTTGTTTTTAGTTGATGATAAAAATCCTGACATTCGGGCTTTTTATAAAATTCCTTCCGGACACAAAGAATTAATAAAATCCTGGATTATGTCCGGAATTTTATAGGCGGTGTGGCAACCCTAATTTAGATGTCAAAAATCTTTTGTGTGCTCTGTAATGTTCTTTACTTTTTTGGTGATAATAGTTTAAATACGATGACAGTCTGCGACTAAATCTGCTATGAATTAGGTGGACGCAGCTTTCATACAAACCTTTAATAATCATCTTAAATGATCATTTGATAAGCCAGGTGACAATTTAGGAAATATGTTTATATTGTATTAACAATTCATAAAGTGCTTTTGTACTCAAAGGATAAATAGTAATAGTAAAAATGCATAAAAACATTTTTATCAAGTTTTTAAGTCCAGGGCAGCCCCCAGAAACGAGCAGGCAAGATTCAGACTGGCTTGGATTTTTTTGCACCTCCGATATATTAACGTTTATATTATCATTAATTTTTTCATTGTTTTGCGTTCGTGCATTGTGTGGCATTAATTGTAGCTATTATTTTGAAGATCTGCACGGCGGAGTTAATTGCGAATTCATGTCCGATCGGAGGTCATGACCACATCGTTTCCATCGTTTGTGACGTTGTGGCCAAAGGAAATCCAGGAAATTCTCAAGAACGTCCTGTGTCGCAGCTGTGGGCTTTTGGAGGCATTGACCAACAAACAATGTATAAAATTCAAATTTTAAATTATAAATAATTTGTCACAAAGTAGACAACCCGACCTGTGAAGAACACTGAAAACAGTACCCACCAGCAGTTGTAAATTGGTGCAAGTTTAGTCACGTCTGGGCTATCAATTTCGAGGAAAGAAATGACAATACACAGAAAATAATTATGTATGAACAGCAATTTATTATTGAAAGTGTTTGCTAAATCAAAAACAAGGGAAAGCATATTTTGAAAGCGGCTTGGTTAAATCTGCTCTCTGCTTTTTCTTGGCACATCCGTATTCAGTATGAACCAAGTTAAAAGTTAAATATTGAAATTACAATCTTTTTTTTCAAAGAACGAAAAATTTGGCTTTTTGCCATTTTCTTGACGTTTTCTGTTTGAAGTCGGAAGAATTTTTCTAATAAATTTTTTGTTGCTGTGTTTTTGCGTTTTAGGCTTCTTGCGCTTCCGTTATACTTTTATCCCTTTCGTTTTTGTTTTCAACCGACTTTTGTGATCTGCTTTAAATCCAAAGGCAAGTTTTTTTCATTGGCAATAAAATGGTGCTTGAAGCTTTTATCATTTTTACGAATTTTTATAGCGAAATTCTTGTCGATATCGTAAAAAAATAAAAGGTCGTTCAAAACTGGTACCCCTAATTTTTACAATTAAAGTGAAGACTTTTTTAAAGATTTTATTGTTTTCTTTCAACTACAGAAGAAACCAAGAAATGAAAATACTTTTAAAAAAATAGGATTCCTTGAAGTCTCAACCAAAAAAATCTGCTCTTGCAAAACTTTATCATAATTTTTTTCTCGCAGGCAAGGTTACATGCACATAGTAGAAAAAAGACACCGAGGCACTTTGATCCCAATTATTCAAGAATGCGTTGCGCAAGGAACGAAGATCCATTCCCACGAGTGGGATGCTTACCGAGGCATTTCAGGTACCGTCTTAGTAGAAAGAACTGGTCGGTTTATAAAGCGAAAAAATTGTATAGTAATAGGTATTTTCCCCACTGTTGAAAAGTGGATTTTTGTCACTTTTTTGTGCGTAAACAGTGGTTCTTATAAATAATTTATACTGTAGAAGTCACGCACATAATTTTGTTTAAAAGAAAACCTCAATAAACTGTTTCAGCTTTACGGCTCCCCTACTTCCTGACAAGCCAAAAGTAGGCCTACTTTCTTACCTGTTTTATTGATTTTTGCAAGCACACGGGTAATAGCTCAGTACTTTCAAAGCTTTGCCATAGCAAGCGACATATGTTATTTTGATGCGTGACTTTTATGCTTTAATTTGTTGCTCTTTATTTTTTTGTCAAACTCTCTTTTGCCAGTCTTGCTACTTCTATATTGCTCTTATAAGTTTATATAAGCATGAACAATAAAACGATAATTTGTTTTGTTTTTAGCATTAGGATACACGCACAAAACTGTGAATCACCGCCGGCATTTTGTGGATCCTCAAGACATCCTCACAAATACTATTGAAAATATGTGGGGCCAATTTAAGGGAAAACTTAAAAGAATGCAAGGATGTCGAAAAAATTTTCGTGCTTCATACATTGACGAATTTTTGTGGAGGAGAAATAGAACCAAAGAGAGAGTATTGCCTGATATATTGCAAGCAATTACAGGACAATAGTCGCTGTAAATCCAAGTTTGTGTTACAATTTTTGTTTTGAATATATTTTTTTGTATAAATAAGATATTGTTGTTCGTTGTTAAAACTGATGTTATAAAATGAAGATTTACATATAAGACTTTTATTCATTCACATACATGTATAGCATTTTAGCGTTTAGTATAAAGGAGGCTTTGTATACTTTCGATTAAAAACCAAAAATGGATTTAAAAGTAGTTGTTACCAAGTTAACGCATCTCATTTTGGGGACATGCAGCTGATGGTGATTATTTTATATGCACCAAAATTGGCATGAAGTAACTTGGATTGCAAATTTGCAAACGAAATTTGCAAGCAAGCCGAACTAGCCACAGTCGACTCGTTTGTTTGGCCGCGGCAAGTTGTCGTAGGCCCGTCCGCATGTATTTATGCATAACCCAAGCTGTTCTGGAAACGCTGTTTCGAAAGAGCCGGGTATCGGTTATGCGCTGGTAATGAAAGCACGAGTTGGAATGTACTCACATAGTACTCCGTATTCTACCTATGATTTATCTACTGAGTGGCACTAATGCTAATTTGGCAAGTCCGTTACGCAATTCTTGCGTAGCAGACACAAACAAGTATTTACATTTAGTCTTTTAGGTTGGCTTATGATACCCAATAAATAAGCCATAGTCAGCATCTATTGCAGTGCTCTGCAACTCGTCAGCTTTTGAATAGACAAGAGGTAGGGCAGCTGTGGACAGTGTTTTGGACACCATTGCCCTATCCTGAGCCTACAAGTTGCCCCAACAGCGTGACACGTGAAAATAGTTCTTCGCGCAACGTCTCTAAAATAGTGATGGAACCTGAGCGATCTGACAAGTTTTATCTCAAGATAAGATAAGGTTAGACAAAATGACAAAAGTATATTGCTGTTGTAGACCCCCAGCTAACGTTTGGCCTCTTAATTATTTACTTAAAGCGGGTCACTGTCTTAACGTGACTGAGCATCAATCTCAAAGTCTGGAGATACCTTGAAAGTGCAATCAGGTCTTAAAACTTAAAGTCCCCTCCAACTTGTTCCATTTTTGAAAAGAGTGCAACAACGCAAGAGCATGCGTTTGCATTAGCAATTTTTGTGGAAGTCCTAAGGTAGATTGTACGTATGAATGTTAAAAAAAAGGGAAACCAAGATCGATCCCTGATGAACGTACGTTTTACACATCGAAACCTGCTTTGTTTTTTTGTAACCAGTAGTAATGGTGTAACTTTCCTTTTAAACAAGCTCCACGATCTTTGTAACTATATGCTTATCGGGCATAATAGTTTTTAATTGTTTCTTGTAAAGTAGGCAAAGCGATAAACTTTGTTCAAAAACAAAAAATAATTTTTTTAGCATCATATTTATTTATTTGTTGTTTCTTGCAAAGTATTCGCTTATTGATAAGTTTATGTCGTTTGAAAAAAACGAAATGCCCAACCGTGGTTATTTTCATCTTGTAAAGCATTCGCCCAGCTCTATAATTTCACTTCTTGTAAAGAGCAATAGAGAAACAGGAAGAAAAAGTGAGAAAGAACGAGAGAAAGAAAGCGAGTTGAAAATTGAAGAGAGAGAAAAGCGAGCCGATTCCTTAACTTGCTCCAGAGATTCTTCATTTTGATGCTAATAAATGTTTGATTTATAAACTGTACTTGCCAATTCCGCTCTTGCTATTGTCATCGAACTAATTTGAGTAAGACTTTGCATGTGGGGACAAAAAATATTTGAAACCTTGCATGCTAATCTTAATGGAAAAGAGTTTGAATTTCTTCTTTTGAAACCACCAATCAAATAAATTTTATTTTTTATCGTACGAACTCCCAGATAAGAACGGCCAAGACCGAAAAGTAACTTTTTTGTAAAATTCGACCGTCTAAAGAATCGTCTTGTTCACCAAACACGTAAAGATGATTGTTGAAAAATGTAGTTGCAGCTCCAAAGCGTTCTTTATTCATATCTGGCTATTCAATCCAATTTCGCCCATCAAACTTAAATGTCCCTTTTTTTTTTTATAAATGCTAAGACTTTTTGTTTTATAAATTATATGGAAGGTCAAAGTCTTTTGAAAGAGTGTTTTTATCGTTTCCTAACGTTGTGTGGTCCTCTCAAAGCATTTTAAAAATTTCATAAACTTTTTTAATTTGAAACTTTCATGTCTGCTTTTTTCTAAAAAAATATCTATTTTTTATGGAAAAAAAGAAGTCTACATATTGCGATTGAAAATTTGATAAGTTGTCATTTTCTACCCTCCTCTCTTTACTTTTATAGGTAAAATTCAAAAGATGGTACTTTTCATACTTTTATTTTCCACCTTTACAGTTAAATTTTTCTACTGTTTTAGTGAAATCATAAATTCCATCCAAAAAAGGGCAAATTCTTTTTTACGGTTTTTATCTTTTGTTGATTTTTATCCTTTCAAATTACAATGCAGACAGAAACGAGACCGAGGGTTTATTTTTTAACTATCCCAGGTTGGTTTACCGTCGGATTCAGATGCTGGCAGCGATGATGATGAGGATGATGAGCCAACATCAGATTTTGTAATCCAAAATTGTCAGACTTTTGCCCAGCACGCTGTGAAGTTCTAATCTGCAAGATATTTGTGCTATTTCTAGGTTGTAAAGATTAATTATTTATTGTAAGAAGTTGAGCGTCTTTCGTAGCTTCTGTGACGTCACTGTTGTGTTGTAGATTAAATGTCATTTTTAAAATTCGGTTACATATACTCTGCAGTTTTCTAATTAGAGTGGATTTTTCAAAACACCAATTGTTTATGCAGTATTGTATGTGACTAATCAATAAAGAATGATATATAATTAGGAGAGAATCGTTACTTAACATGGCTTGATTTTCATAGTTACCAGTAATAGTGTTTGTAACATTTTTTAAGAGATAAAATGTGATTTTTCCATGACAAATGTTCGTCCAGAATAACT
Organism: Diplosoma virens; assembly: GCA_963680785.1. Taxonomy (NCBI): domain Eukaryota; kingdom Metazoa; phylum Chordata; class Ascidiacea; order Aplousobranchia; family Didemnidae; genus Diplosoma; species Diplosoma virens. The sequence continues at coordinate 27,428,991 of OY796880.1, read as the reverse complement.
ACTAATAGTTTAAAGGATGAGATTTTATGAGTTGGAGTGTTTCTGATTTTCAATGTTAAGTTGGGAATGGGTGTGTTGGGAGTTTTAAAGTGCATGCACTTTGTTTTATCAATGTTTAAGGAAAGCTTGTTGGTCACTAACCAGTTGTCGATGTTATTAAGCTCTTCATTTGCATTGTCATGCAAGTTTTTTTGGTTTTCTGAAATTAATATAGTTGTATCGTTTGCAAAAGCTAAACAACTGCTGTATCTCCGGTATTTAGAAAAGTCATTTACATATATTATAAACAGGATGGGTCCCAGAATTGAACCCTGGGGACAGAAGAGGTCAATAGGGGGACAGAAGAAGTTTATTGATGTTTGTAGATTAGGACTTCAGTTTGTTGAGTTCTATTGTGAGATAACTTTTAAACCAAGAAAAAGGTATGCCTCTTACTCCATAATGGTACAGTTTGTTAAGCAAGATTTTATGGTCAATAGTATTTAGGGCTTTAAAAAGATCTAAGAAAATCCCTATAGTTGATTGTTTGTTTTCAAAGGCTGTTGTAACTTTATCAGTTAATAATGTAATAACATGTGAGGTGGAGTGCCCTTGTCTAAAACCAAACTGGTGATTGGACAAAATATTGGAGTAATTGAAAAATGAATGAAGACGTCTGTGTACGATTTTCAAGAATTTTTGAAAAATTGGATAGCAAGCTAATTTGCTGCATTTTTTGTGTTTCCTTTTTTGAAAATAGGAATTACTTTTGCATGTTTAAAATATGTAATAAACTTGCCTTGGGACAGGGAAAGATTAAAAACATAGCCCAGTGCTGACAATGCATTAATAGGTAAGTATTTTAGTAGTATAGACGATATACCATCCCATCCAGCACTTAATTTTGAAGGAGTTTCAGATATAAGTCGAAATAATTCAAAAGTAGTTGTTGGATAGAAAAACATTGATGTAGGGTTCGACGTACCAAAAAAATTACGATGACTAACAGTTGTTTGTGGAAGATTTTTTAGTAGTAATTGAGGTGTGTTAGTGAAGCAGTTATTGAAAATGTTAGCGATTTCAACAGGATCAGTAATTGATTTGTTATTAGTATTTAATTCTAGTTTTTCAGGTCTTTGCTGTTTGTTTTTTTCCGATTAAGTAGTTAATGCATTGCCAGCTTTTTTTGATATTGTTTTTGAACTTTGTAAATTTTTGTTTAAAATATTCTTTTTGTAATTGATTGTGTTAAAGTATAGATTTCTTAACTTTTGATATTTTGCTTTAGGTTTGGACTGCCTGTGGTTATGTATTGTTTGTATAATCTGTCTTTTTTATGTAGTAACTTTGCAAGTTCTTTGTCATACCATTTACAATTGTCTGGTGTGTTTTTGGAGCATTTTAAATCATTCTTATTTGTTCTAGCCGTGTTTATATGCCCATTTGAATGCGTGAAGCTTTCAGACATGACTTTTCTGCTGCCATGCTCGTTTGAGCTGCCTGATTAGAATGACTTTTTCTCTGGTCATTAACTTCTAAATGCAGCAGCGGCGAGTGCGCTCCTTGATATTTTTCGCACCTTTTCTTGTTTGTACAGCTCCTAGCGAAATGTTTCTGCAAACAATAATAGCACAGGCCTTGCGCTCTTACAAGCTCTCGCCTTTCTTTGATCGTTTTATTTGCCTGCAGTCTACAGTTTTGTGTTGCGCCAGGGGATGAACGACACAATTTGATTCGTCACATGCCTTTCTAAGATTCTGAGAGGCTACATTATGCGCGTCATTTTTGGGTAAGCTGGGATTGGTTTCTTTAATAACCGCCTGCAAGTTTTAAGTACAACTTTCTGTGAGCCTTGCTGGTCTCATCTTCGTCAATGATGGCTGAAATGTCGTAAGAGTGACTTTCCCTGAATTGTAAATTGTAAATTTGTCTATTTATAAATTCAAGAACGACTGCAAACGTCCATCGTCTGTAGTCTCTGTATTCTTGTGCAAATTGGGCTTGTAAAGCTGGATTAAAACAATCTACAATTCTAAACATAAATTTGTCTTGGGAGCTATGCTGCCATGCTTATAGACGATGCTACGCTTCCAAATTACGCAGTTTCGTCCCGGTAACACTGTAAAGCTGACACTTTGCTTAGCAGCAATCCTCTTTGCCATTAATTTCCTGAATTGCGTTTTCCAGTAATCCTCTAGGATCTCCATATAAATCTTCCAGACTTTGCCATATGCGATCTAAAGCCTCTCGCGGATTTCTCATCACCCACTCAGCTTTTGAATAAAGAGGTAGGGCAGCTGTGGGCAGTGTTCTGGACACCATTGCCCTATCCTGAGCCTACAAGTTGCCCCAACAGCGTGACACGTGAAAATAGTTCTTCGCGCAACGTCTCTAAAATAGTGATGGAACCTGAGCGATCTGACAAGTTTTATCTCAAGATAAGATAAGGTTAGACAAAATGACAAAAGTATATTGCTGTTGTAGACCCCCAGCTAACGTTTGGCCTCTTAATTATTTACTTAAAGCGGGTCACTGTCTTAACGTGACTGAGCATCAATCTCAAAGTCTGGAGATACCTTGAAAGTGCAATCAGGTCTTAAAACTTAAAGTCCCCTCCAACTTGTTCCATTTTTGAAAAGAGTGCAACAACGCAAGAGCATGCGTTTGCATTAGCAATTTTTGTGGAAGTCCTAAGGTAGGTTGTACGTATGAATGTTAAAAAAGGGAAACCAAGATCGATCCCTGATGAACGTGTGTTTTACACATCGAAGCCTGCTTTGTTTTTTTGTAACCAGTAGTAATGGTGTAACTTTCCTTTTAAACAAGCTCCACGATCTTTGTAACCATATGCTTATCGGGCATAATAGTTTTTAATTGTTTCTTGTAAAGTAGGCAAAGCGATAAACTTTGTTTTCAAAAACAAAAATAATTTTTTTAGCATCATATTAATTTGTTGTTTCTTGCAAAGTATTCGCTTATTGATAAGTTTATGTCGTTTGAAAAAAACAAAATGTATTCCTTGGTAAATTATTCGCCCAACCGTGGTTATTTTCATCTTGTAAAGCATTCGCCCAGCTCTTCAATTTCACTTCTTGTAAAGAGCAACAGAGAAACAGAGGAAGAAAAAGTGAGAAAGAACGAGAGAGAGAAAGCGAGTTGAAAATTGAAGAAAGACAAAAGCGAGCCGATTCCTTGCTCCAGAGATTGTTCATTTTGATCTACGCCGCTACAAATAAATGTTTGATTTATAAACTGTACTTGCCAATTCCGCTCTTACTATTGTCATCGAACTAATTTGAGTAAGACTTTGCATGTGGAGACAAAAAAATATTTGAAACCTTGCATGCTAATCTTAATGGAAAAGAGTTTGAATTTCTTCTTTTGAAACCACCAATCAAATAAATTTTATCTTTTATCGTACGAGCTCCCAGATAAGAACGGCCAAGACCGAAAAGTTGGAATTCGTTTCAACAATCAATAAATATTCCGCAACTTTTTATAAAATTGAATTGTCTAAAGTATCATCTTGTTCAAACACGTAAAGATGATTGTTGAAAAATGTAGTTGCAGCTCCAAAGCGTTCTTTATTCATATCTGGCTATTCAATCCAATTTCGCCCATCAAACTTAAATGTCTTTTTTTCTACCCTCCTCTCTTTACTTTTATAGGTAAAATTCAAAAAATGGTACTTTTCATACTTTTATTTTCCACCTTTACAGTTAAATTTTTCTACTGTTTTAGTGAAATCATAAATTCTATCCAAAAAAGGGCAAATTCTTTTTTACGGTTTTTTGTATCTTTTGTTGATTTTTATCCTTTCAAATTACAATGCAGACAGAAACGAGACCGAGTGTTTATTTTTTAACTATCCCAGGTTGGTTTACCGTCGGGTTTAAATGCTGGTAGCGATGATGATGAGCCAGCATCAGATTTTGTAATCCAAAATTGTCAGACTTTTGCCCAGCATGCTGTGAAGTTCTAATCTGCCCTTAATTGTTCATTGGCTTCCCATTCACAATCTGGTGAGGAAGCGAGACTGCATTTATTGCACTTATTTTTCCAAAAGTCAAAAATATTGAAACGCATGGTTGTGATTAAAATTAATTGTTAACTGTAATGCAGACGTGCGGCGTTTGGGAATCGAACAGAGAAGGATCCACATGTGTAAGGTCGTCCCTTCAAACGCTTATAAAGTTTTGAGTGATTCTACTCAAAGACTTACGGAGAATTTTTAACACAATCTTCAAGCAATCAGAGAACTTCAATCAAATAGTGTATTTAATTTTATTACGTCAGAGAGCCATTTAAAGATAAGTTAAATTCGATTATTCCATTGTCTAAATAAACATAATCAAAAATTATTACAATTTATAATTGCCACATTATGCTGCGTACGTTAATTTATTCTACTTATATTAAATGTTCTAGATTGCTTATCACACATTATTCGTCGCTCCTAGCCACGACCAAAGTAAGACACCGGTTTCAATTCTGGCGTTTATAGCAATGGGTCACATGAGGTCCCATGATTTTTGGTCATGTGTGCCTCGTGCGATCCCGTGACAGTGACGTAGTCAAATTTATAGGACGGATCGTAATTCGTCGTAGCAATTTCCAAAAGGTCAATCAAATTGCTAGTTCACGTAACATTCCCCCCAAAACTTCATTTATGAGGTTTTAAATTCTCAAAGTGAACTGGTCTCCCAACACAAAATATTCTAGCGCAATAAATACAAATACAAACACAATACAAACACTAACACGGTATAAAGGTTTTCCGATAAACGGTTTTTAAGCGTCCGTGCCCATCAACGAAATTTTCGTTATGTCTCTTTTTTTTTCTTTCCCATCGGACATACGCACGATGACAAAACGTACGTGTCCGTCCGATCCTATTATTGTCTCTTTAATTACGCCCTAAGGATATTGCAGGAACCGTGGTGGGTCTTCATTACACAGAATCACTAGATCACCGATTTTAAAGTCTCTGGTTTTGTGTCTACGTTCTTGTAGTCCAGAGAGGTAGATTTTACACCACCTCTCCCACCACAACTCGGCGATTCTTCTAGTGAAGCTATGTCCTCGGCGAAGTTCATCTTGTGAAACCGATAAACATGGAGGAGCGCAGTCTCTTCTGGGCTCCATAGCTCCAACCATCAGGTTGATTGGTCTTGTGGGCTATAGGCCGTCATCGGATGGGGATTTACTTAGCGGTCGACAATTTATAATATACTCTGCCATTTTACAGCAAATTAGAATATCATCATCGGTGGGATTCCGCAAATATAAATCCGGAAAGCCTGCGAGAGCTTTTTTCAGATTACAAATTTGCCGTTCGTAGATTCCTCCGTGATGTGAAACCTAAGGGGTTCTAAATCCCCATTCGACTCCCATTCATCCATTTTTGAATTTAAGTCGCGTGAGTCTTGGATTGTTGTCAGGACCATCTGGACATCTCTTTTTAACAAATTGTTTGCTCCCACATAATTCGTTCCATTGCATGTTCTCATGAATTTTGTTCGGAACCCTGTGGAGCACAAAAACCTGCAAAAGACGTTCATAAAGGAAGACCTGGTTAAATCAGCTACCACTTCAGTACGAACCACCGTGGTAACCAATGCAAACAAAGATGCATAGCCAGCACCTGACTGTGCTCCTGCCGACCACGACGTTGAAGGGCCCCGCAAGGTCAGAATTCGTACACGTGAGGATATGCATAAAAGGTTTTAACCTGCCGGCTGGAAGCGGTGCCATTAGCTGTTACCCCCTTTTCTGCCGCCTTAACCTACAACCTAGACAGTCTTCGATGTAGTGCCGTAGTGTGGCCATCCCACCCATTGCCCATAAACCGCTATCATAATGCAGGGACCCAAATACAAAGTCTGGACCAAACTGCGCACATTAAGTGTGTTTTTATATATAATTCCGTAGTCCAATGCCTAATTCCGTAGTCCAATGCCTAAAGAGCAGTAGGATGGGGTGCTTAAGTTTAAAATTCATGTCGGAGTTCTGCAATCTTCTCCTGTTCTAAGCAAGCCCTCGCCATCGTAAAATGGAACATACTTAAATAATTGCACTAAGTGTACGGGCGTTCCTTTCCAGGAATTTTGAGAACTGCTTGTTCAAAAGTAACGCCTTTCGTTTATTATTGCTCCAAGTTCAACCTGTTGTGCCATCTTAAGTAAGACTGAGCGTGCCTTTTTTCAAGTCATGGTTGCAAGAAGAGTTATTTTTGCTATGCAGTCCGTTGAAGCACTTACACAAGTTGAGGAGCCTACTTTCTGCCTTCATGCTTGACGATAACGGCATGTCCTTCTGCTTTCATTTTTTCAAAAGTCTCTTGGTATTTCTGAGCTGTTTGAGGTTGGTTAGACAATCGTTTTATTTGTGACAAGAGACGCGGTTTGCTATGTGTAGGCTCTTAGGCTCTCCTTGGGGTACCCTCCTTTTACAGGGTAGGGGTAATTGCAATCGCCTTTGACCGTTATCGTTTATTATATCAGTCAGGTTTTTTACGTAGAGAGAGTATTTGTTCGTCTTCCCTACTCATTGTCAATTCTCTTCACTGTTTAGGTCTATTATTAATTGGTCCTGGTAATAACGAGATATGTCTTGGAAAAGTGCCGGTATATATATTCTAAGCATTCATTAGCCGAAATATTGTGCTCTGCCGATACAACTTTAAAGATCTGATCTACATATTGAGGTTTATAAACGCGTTGCACTGCACAGATGTAAGGACTAATACCATCATTAATCTTTACGCCCCAGTATATAGGTCCCAGTGGGTGTTTCCTACAAGGAGTCCGTGGGATAGGCCTTCCTACCCCTTGCAGGTTTCTAAAAGCCTAAATCGCCGCATGTCTTGGGCCCCGAGAATCATATCGATTGTACTTTCATTTTGGATTACGGGAAAGCATTCTTCCGGTACATCAAACTTAAAATGTGATCGCCAGGAATGCATTCTTTATATGGAAGCACAGTGTCAATAAACGATATTTGGTTTAATTCTACAATCTTTGTTTTGTCGTACCTAAGGCGCAGCGTTTGTTTCATGCAAAAGTAGCTTTCTGCCGCTTTTTCAAGGAACTAAATGCTTATCTCATCTTTTGTTTTCCAGCCAAACAGTTTTTCTGCTAATTTCCGAGTGCAGAGGCTTGTATCGGCGCCCGTATCTACGAGAGCATAAAACGGAATGTCGGGCCGCTTGTTCGTCTGCATCATTTGTTACAGCTGTTGATGCTATCAAAAGGACGGACGCATTGCATTCGGAGTTTTTCACTTCTCTTTTTTCAGTATCAGTATCTTTATTTTTGCTCCGCCACAATAAAAACAAAGAAATAAATAAACATGTAGGACTATAGCAGAAGAAGAAAAAGGAAGAAGCACTAAACGTTAAACGTTATAGCATGCACACAGTAATATTTGATATAGTAGTTAGAAGAATGATGCATGGTTGCAACACTTAACATAGAAAAGCAGATAAGAAATTATAAGACTGGGAAAAACAAAATAAGATAAAAAAGAAAAGGGCGACAAAGCAAGACGTAACATGTATTTGAGGCATTGTTGCGTTGGCGGCAAAAACATTGTGAAAAGCACAACAATTAAGCCTGTGACCAAAAAGGGTCGGACAGGCAAACAAACCCACCGAAAGAAATCCTATCACGGGTCAAAAAGACCATTTCATGGAAACATGGTACGAGAAAAAAACACACACACACAAAAGAATTGTTTGAACATTTTCTGTAGAGATAGTAGCCACACAATCTAGTCATCTCTATTAAAAGCAGTTTCTCCAGATAGAAGTCCCATCTTCTGAAAAATAACAAAGACAAGGCCAGACAAGGCTCCACTGCCGAAAAGAAAAAAATAAATAAATAAAACAATAATAATATTCGTTCTAATCAAGCAAATTACTAGTAATTGCAGTCTAGATTAAAGTTGGTTATTCTATTGTAGAGTAAGTTTGGTACTGATACTAAACTATTTGCATTAATTTAACAAGGAATTTGGAAAACGTGCCAAGTATTAAGTGAGTTTTTTACTGAAGGTGTTGCTTGAATGGCTGTGCCTAAGGTATTTTGTTCCAGAGTTTAAATCCAACAAATTTCGAGGTTGCTGACTTTAGCTCCGAAACAATTTGATATTATTTGGCTGTTGCTTCTGGTTTTCAAAAGATTTTTGTGTGAAAAAGTTTATTAAATGCTTGTGGAAGTTGCTTGATTGTTAAGTTTATGTCGTTTGAAAAAAACGAAACGTATTTCTTGTAAATTATTCGCCCAACCGCGGTTATTTTCATCTTGTGAAGCATTCGCCAGCTCCTACTTTTGTAAAGAAGTCGTCAATTTTTAACACCATCGAGAATAAAAACTTTAAAAGCGGAAAGTATTATTTTACTTAGCCCAACTATAGTTTTTAATTGTTTCTGGTAAAGTAGGCTAAGCGGTAAACAAATTTTTTAACATTATATTTATTTATTTGTTGTTTCTTGCAAAGTATTCGCTTATTGATAAGTTTATGTCGTTTGAAAAAAACGAAATGTATTCCTTGTAAATTACACTACGTAACACAATTTTTGTTTGGCTACTTTTTTTAGCGCCCCTATATGTATTTTTGGGTGCTGAATTCAAAAATCCAGATAGTTTTTTCGTAGCATCTTTACTTTTTGAGATATGCAAACTTTTTGTTTGATCCGACGTAGCTGTAGTTAGCGAATTGTGTTCAATTCTTGCAGTAGATTATATCTGCACATCAGGGTTCTGCTCAGTTTATTAAATGCAAAAATTAGCTTTAAAACGTTTACAAATATACACAGATTTTTTCAAGTAATAAGAGTCACTCAAAAATGCACTGTTGAGCAAGCTTTTCTTTTATCACTAGTCTTGTCTTGCCTTGCCAAAGACCAAAAGTACGAGTCTTCCATTGTTGCACTGTTCCAGCAGCCTTTATATCGTTTTTCCATGGGCTCAATATCCTGGTGAAATCTCTCACCATGCTCCTCACTAAAGTCACCAAGATTTTCTTGAAAAAAGTCCAGATAAGAGCATAAGAAGTGCAGTTTTGCAGACATGCAACAACCCATGTTTTGGTAACTTTTGATAAGTTGATTCAACTAACTCTTTGTAATTTTGATTTCTTGTATTTCCCAAAAATCCATTAACCACACCTCAAAATGCTTGCCACGCTTCCTTTTCTGTTTCATTCATTTTTGCTTCCAAGCTTAGACTTTAACATTGTGCTTATCTGCGGACCAACGAATATTCCTCCTTTTATTTTGGCATCTGATAGTCTGGGAAATATTGAACGGATTTCTTGAAAAACTTCTTCAAAATCCAAAGCTTTAACAAACTGTTTTACTAGACCTAATTTGATATAATGAGGCGACGATAAAACCTTTTCCCGGCTTACAAGAGGGCTCCCTGATGACATTGTACATTCTTAGTGTTAGTCCTTCCCATGTCGGCCAATGCATTTTCTCAATAGTGCTCACCTTCAGCTATATAAGCACAAAAAGCAAGACTATTTTGTGTATCCACTCTGCAGACCCAGCAAAACTCCTAGCATTTTAAAATCACTGCAAACATACCACTTAAATTGAGCATAATTTTAATTAGCAGTTGCTTGACATTTTCATAGTCTTCTTTCATCTGTAATGAATAAGCTAGTGGAATTGACGGATATATATTGCCATTGTGAAGTAATACTGCTTTAAGACTTTTGGTAGAACTGTCAATGAAAAGCCGCCACTGAGTAGGATTATGATCTGTTGCAACAGCGCTAAACAAACCTTCCACATCTTTGCAATAGCAAATGTTTTCAATAACATCAAAATAGATAGAAATCTCCAAGTGCCTATTTCTGTAGGCAGTACTCTTACAGTCATCGCCAAGTAGATTCCACTCATTCAGTCAAGTAGATTCCACTCATTCAGTCTGGATGTTGATAATTCTGCTCCAGATTTTGTAAGACCCAGATCACGTATTAAATCATTTAATTTGGAAAAGAGGTTCTGAACTTGTTGATGGTACATATTCGGCATCAGTGTCAGTTGTTGTTGATGAGTCTTCACTGAAGTACATTTCTACCTGAAATGACAAATAACAAGTAGGCTACATAGCATACAGTATAAGAAATTGGATCCAATCTCAGAGCAAATAAATTAGTGTTAGTGATCCACAAAAAACACTCACATTTGATGGTGGGTTTGGAACCGGTAAGGTTTCACTGTGAGGAACAGGTGCGATTGATGAGGGTATATTTGGATATATCATAGCTCTTCTTCTGCTGACCTTGCGACACTTTGAAATGTTTATTCTGCAAAAATAGCAATCATCATAATGTTTTTGGGGCTCTTTCCAAACTCTGAAAACTGCAAAGACATAACTTTTCCAAAACCCCTCAACCATCCTTCTAGATTAGATCTAAAGCTGCCACAGATTATATTTGATGCCCAGGGCTTATCCTGATCACCAATGTCCATCCCAAAATATAGTCTATATGCTCTCCAATACTTTGTTCCTTTCACAATTTTGTATGTGGTATGTTTACCGCTGATGTAGAATCCACATATATAACAAAAGCAATTCGGTGAGTTTTTGCACTCTCTACCAGACATTTTGATTTTTACTATTTAAAAGATGAATTCAATCTAAGATTAACACAAGAAATAATCATAGAGGGTACTGAGTAGGCTCTGTTAGGTTCTGACTACAACGCGGTACTTCTCTCTGCATACACTGAACTATGTAAACAGGACTTTCTAATCGACTATTCTGAATTTAACAGGCAGAGATAAAACGAAAACTGAGGACTGACAGGTAACAAAGGTAATTTTGACTTACTCATGTATGCCCGTTTACTCTCTCAGTTAAATAAAACGCTGATTTACAACAAGATAATGCTGATAGAGACAGATCACAGCAATCATAACCGCATCATACATATACAGCTAAAGAAAAATCTTAAAAAACGGAAATTATCGTGTCTTGAAAACGATCGATGATAGGAAAAAAACTGATAGCATTTTTGGAATCAGCGCTTGAAAATCATACAGACACATTTAAAAAATTTAGCCAAACAAACTTTTTAAAATTTTGTTACGTAGTGTTATTAGCCCAACCGCGGTTATTTTCATCTTGTAAAGCATTCGCCCAGCTCTACAGTTTCACTTCTTGTAAAGAGCAACAGAGAAACAGAGGAAGAAAAAGTGAGAAAGAACGAGAGAGAGAAAGCGAGTTGAAAATTGAAGAAAGACAAAAGCGAGCCGATTCCTTGCTCCAGAAATTGTTCATTTTGATCTACGCCGCTACAAATAAATGTTTGATTTATAAACTGTACTTGCCAATTCCGCTCTTACTATTGTCATCGAACTAATTTGAGTAAGACTTTGCATGTGGGGACAAAAAAATATTTGAAACCTTGCATGCTAATCTTAATGGAAAAGAGTTTGAATTTTTTTTTTTGAAACCACCAATCAAATAAATTTTATCTTTTATCGTACGAGCTCCCAGATAAGAACGGCCAAGACCGAAAAGTTGGAATTCGTTTTAACAATCAATAAATATTACGTAACTTTTTTGTAAAATTCGACCGTCTAAAGAATCGTCTTGTTCACCAAACACGTAAAGATGATTGTTGAAAAATGTAGTTGCAGCTCCAAAGCGTTCTTTATTCATATCTGGCTATTCAATCCAATTTCGCCCATCAAACTTAAATGTCCTTTTTTATAAATGCTAAGACTTTTTGTTTTATAAATTATATGGAAGGTCAAAGTCTTTTGAAAGAGTGTTTTTATCGTTTCCTAACGTTGTGTTGTGCTCTCAAAGCATTTTTAAAAATTTCAAACTTTTTTAATTTGAAACTTTCATGTCTGCTTTTTTCTAAAAAAATATCTAGAAAAAAAGAAGTCTACATATTGCGATTGAAAATTTGATAAGCTGTCATTTTCTACCTTCCTCTCTTTACTTTTATAGGTAAAATTTAAAAGATGGTACTTTTCATACTTTTATTTTCCACCTTTACAGTTAAATTTTTCTACTGTTTTAGTGAAATCATAAATTCCATCCAAAAAAGGGCAAATTCTTTAAGGTTTTTTGTATCTTATCTCAAGTTGGTTTACCGTCGAGTTTAGATGCTGGCAGCAATGATGATGAGCCAGCATCAGATTTTGTAATCCAAAATTGTCAGACTTTAGCCCCCCAGCACGCTGTGAAGTTCTAATCTGCAAGATATTTGTATTTGTAAGATATTTGTGCTATTTCTAGGTTGTAAAGATTAATTATTTATTGTAAGAAGTTGAGCGTCTTTTATAGCTTCTGTGATGTCACTGTTGTCTTCTTCTTCCCCTTTCGGCCTTTCCCGTTAGTCAGGGGTGGCCACAGCGTATCATCATTCTCCACATCTTTCTGTCTTCAATGTCCATCTCCTTCGCACCAACTTCCTCCATATCTTCTTTTACCATATCTAAAAATTTTCTCTTTGGTCTCCCTCTTTTCCTCTTTCCTGGTAACTCCATTTCCATCATCTTTCTTCCTACATACTCTTGGTTTCTCCTCATGATATGTCCATACCACCTCAGCCTGCTTTCCCTCATCTTCATTCCAAACCGTTCTACCTTAACAGTACTCCTGATGTGCTCGTTTCTAATCTTGTCTTTTCTCGTTACTCCCATAGCAAACATCAGCATTTTCATCTCTGCGACTTCCATCTCTTCCACTTGTTTCTTTGTGACTGCTACTGTCTCAAGTCCATGCACATTGCTGGTCTTACCACTGAACTGTACACTTTTCCTTTCACTCTAGCTGGTAACCTCTTGTCACAGATTACTCCTGATACTCTTCTCCATCCGTTCCATCCTGCCTGTACTCTCTTCTTTACCTCACTCTCACAACCACAACTTTCTTGCATCGTTGATTCCAAATACTTAAATTCCTTTACTCTGGGCACTTTTGTATCCTCCATCTTTACTGTTTCGTTGTCATTTCCTCCATTTATGCACAGATATTCGGTCTTCGACTTACTTACTTTCATCGCTCTTCTTTCCAATGCATACTTCCAGAATTTTAATCTCCGCTCCACTTCTTCCCTGGTCTCCTCACAAATCACAATATCATCAGCAAACAGCATCGTCCATGGTGATTCAATAACGTGGTTCAAACAACCACGTTAGCCTGTCTATTATCACTGCAAACAGGAATGGACTTAACGCTGATCCATGGTGTAGTCCAACCTTGACCTTGAAACTTTCTGTAGTTCCTACTGCACACCTCACCACTGTTTGGCTTCCCTCATACATACCCTGTACTAGTCGCACATACTTTTCCACTATTCCAGATTTTCTCATGCAGTACCACAGCTCTTCCCGTGGAACCCTGTTGTAAGTTTTCTCTAGGTCCACGAATACACAATGTAGCTCTCTTTGACCTTCCCTGTATTTTTCCATTAACATTCTTAAAGCAAATATGGCATCGGTGGTTCCCTTTCCTGGCATAAATCCATATTGCTCTTTGCTGATCTCCACTCTATCGCTTAACCTGGTTTTAATAATTCTTTCCCATACTTTTATTGTGTGGCTCATTAGCTTTATTCCTCTGTAGTTTCCACAGCATTTGTGCGTCCCCTTTGTTTTTATAGATTGGGATAAGCACACTCCTTCTCCATTCTTCTGGCATCCGCTCACCCATTAATAGTCTGTTGAACAGTCTGGTCAAAAACTTTATCCTCATGCACTTCCAAACTTCTACTGGTAACTCATCTGGCTCAACCGCTTTACCTTTTTTCATCCTTCTTACTGACACAATTTACCTCTTCGTTAACCACTTCTGCTTCCTCTGTCCTAGGTTCTCTGTTATTTTCCTCGTTCATCAGTTTCTCAAAGTACTCTTTCCATCTCTTTAACACTGCCTCTGAATTTACCATAACATTACCATTTTCATCCTTTATAACCCTCACATGCTGTACATTTTTTCCTGCTCTGTTTCTCTCCTAGCCAATCTGTACAGCTCTTTTTCACCTTTTGTTTCCAATCTAGCATACAAATCATCATACACACGTCCCTTTGCCATTGCAACTGCCTTCTTTGCCTTACTCTTCTTTTCTTTGTATACCTTTTTAGTATTTTCATCTCTTATTTTGTCCCATGCTTTTATTACCTCTTTCTTTTCTTTTATGCTCTTTTGAACTTCCTCATTCCACCACCATGTCTCCTTGTCTCCTTTTCGTTTCCCAAATGTCACTCCCAGTACAGTTTTAGCTGTTTTTCTTAGCATTTCTGCCGTTTTGTCCCACTCATCAGGTAACCCATCATCGCCTCCCAAAATCCTGGTCACCTCTTGTCAAACGCTTGATAGCTTGTCTCTTTCAGTTTCCACCATCGTATCTTCGGCTTTACTTTCTCTGCTTTTTTCTTTTTCACCATAAGAGCCATTTTGCATACCACCATACGGTGCTGCGTTGCGACACACTCATTCAATATTACCTTACAATCACACATTTTCTTCAGGTTCCTCCTTCTGCACATCACATGATCTACTTGGGTACTTTTTCCTCCACTCTTATACGTCACCCTGTGTTCATCTTGAAATAAGTATTGACAATCGCCAAATCCATCCTTTTCCCAAAATCCACAACCATTGATCCTTTCTTATTTCTTATTCCAGCACCATACCTCCCCATTATTTCCTCATCCCCTATGTTTCCTTTGCCCACATGTCCATTAAGGTCTGCACCAAGAACTATCCTCTCTTCTTTTGATATACTTTCTATCAATCCATCCAGGTCTTCCCAAAAATCATTTTTCTCCGCCATGCTGTTGTTAACCTGTGGAGCATATGCGCTTCCTATATTTAGGATGGACCCATTTACCTCCAGCTTCATGGTCATCAGTCTGTCCGACACCCTCTTCACCTCCAGGACACTTTCAGCCAGCTCCTTTCACAGCACTATCCCTATTCCATTTTTTCTTCCATCAGCTTCGTAGTAAAATATTTTACATCCACCTCCACTGTTCCTTGCTTTACTCCCTTTCCACTTAGTTTCTTGTGGGCACAATATGTCTACACTCCTTCGCTCCATCATATCTGCCAGCTCTCTTCCCCTTCCAGTCATCGTACCAATATTTAAGGTACCCATCCTTATGAGTGAGCATCTTTCTTTCCATGCTTCTCGCTGCTTCTTTACTCGCCTTCCTCCTCTCTTTCTGCTCTTATTTTCACTTTGTTTAGCAGTAGCATAATTTCCGCAGGTGCCCTACTGTGCGACACCTGAGGCGGTCGTTGGTAATCCGGGTCGCGACCGATCCGGTATGGATTGACAATGATTACGCATTTGTATAATTCTGGCAAAAAAGTTTTACGCCAGATGCCCTTCCTGTTGCAACCCTCCCCATTTATCCGGGCTTGGGACCAGCATCAAGAGACACAGAAATGTGCCTCTGATGGCTGGGTTGTGTTGTAGATTAAATGTCATTTTTAAAAATCGGTTACATATACTCTGCAATTTTCTAATTAGAGTGGAGTATCGTATGTGACTAATCAATAAAGAATGATATGTAATTAGGAGAGAATCTTTACTTAAACATGGCTTGATTTTCATAGTAACCGCCAATAGTGCTTGTAACTTTTTTTTAAGAGATAAAATGTGATTTTTCCATGACAAATGTTCGTCCAGAATAACTCTAATAGTTTAAAGGATGAGATTTTATGAATTGGAGTGTTTCTGATTTTCAATGTTAAGTTGGGAATGGGTGTGTTGGGAGTTTTAAAGTGCATGCACTTTGTTTTATCAATGTTTAAGGAAAGCTTGTTGGTCACTAACCAGTTGTCGATGTTATTAAGCTCTTCATTTGCATTGTCATGCAAGCTTTTTTTTTTTTTTCTGAAATTAATATAGTTGTATCGTCTGCAAAAGCTAAACAACTGCTGTATCTCCGGCATTTAGAAAAATCATTGACATATAAACAGGATGGGTCCCAGAATTGAGCCCTGGGGGACAGAAGAGGTCAGTTTATTGATGTTTGTAGATTTAATACCAAGGACTTAAGTTTGTTGAGTTCTATTGTGAGATAACTTTTAAACCAAGAAAAAGGTATGCCTCTTACTCCATAATGGTACAGTTTGTTAAGCAAGATTAATAGGTAAGTATTTTAGTAGTATAGACGATATACCATCCCATCCAGCACTTAATTTTGAAGGAGTTTCAGATATAAGTCGAAATAATTCAAAAGTAGTTGTTGGATAGAAAAACATTGATGTAGGGTTCGACGTACCAAGAAAATTACGATGACTAACAGTTGTTTGTGGAAGATTTTTTAGTAGTAATTGAGGTGTGTTAGTGAAGCAGTTATTGAAAATGTTAGCGATTTCAACAGGATCAGTAATTGATTTGTCATTAGTATTTAATTCTAGTTTTTCAGGTCTTTGCTGTTTGTTTTTTTCCGATTAAGTAGTTAATGCATTGCCAGCTTTTTTTGATATTGTTTTTGAACTTTGTAAATTTTTGTTTAAAATATTCTTTTTGTAATTGATTGTGTTAAAGTATAGATTTCTTAACTTTTGATATTTTGCTTTAGGTTTGGACTGCCTGTGGTTATGTATTGTTTGTATAATCTGTCTTTTTTATGTAGTAACTTTGCAAGTTCTTTGTCATACCATTTACAATTGTCTGGTGTGTTTTTGGAGCATTTTAAATCATTCTTATTTGTTCTAGCCGTGTTTATATGCCCATTTGAATGCGTGAAGCTTTCAGACATGACTTTTCTGCTGCCATGCTTGTTTGAGCTGCCTGATTAGAATGACTTTTTCTCTGGTCATTAACTTCTAAATGCAGCAACCGCGAGTGCGCTCCTTGATATTTTTCGCACCTTTTCTTGTTTGTACAGCTCCTAGCGAAATGTTTCTGCAAACAATAATAGCACAGGCCTTGCGCTCTTACAAGCTCTCGCCTTTCTTTGATCGTTTTATTTGCCTGCAGTCTACAGTTTTGTGTTGCGCCAGGGGATGAACGACACAATTTGATTCGTCACATGCCTTTCTAAGATTCTGAGAGGCTACATTATGCGCGTCATTTTTGGGTAAGCTGGGATTGGTTTCTTCAATAGCCATGTTTTGGATTTAGATTGTTTATCGCGAATCTCTCTCTCCACGTAAAAACTTGATTGACAAATACTTCCATTTTTTACATGTTATCCTATAGATAATATATATACGGATAAATCACTGAAAACAGTTACTACGAAAATACATACAAAAAAACAAATAAAAGTACTCACAAAAGTTTAGGAATGTGGAGAGCCAAATAATTTAAGTAGACGATCGCGATTCCGAAGTTCAAAAACAATTAACTGCACTTCGGCCAAAATTACTTCTACCACTTAAATGAAGAATGAGAGTTTTTTCTCTGGTGAGTGTTATATATATTTTGAAGGTTTTTTGTTAATTAAATTTGAAATAAATAAAAAAAAAGTTAAAGGATGAGAAATTCATAAGGACAATAGGACAGATATGTGTCAAATCATTGTGCCTTTAATTAAAAGGAAATTAATAACGGCAAAAGGAGTTCAGATAAATGACAAACTATAGTGTACTAAATAGAGTTATTATACCGTTGCGGATCGGTCACGGTTCAAGTCGTTGTGCTTTAAATTAGAAGGAAAGTTAATAAGGGCGGAAAGAGTTCAGATAAATGACAAACTATTGTGCACTAAATAAAGATATTATACCGTTGCGAATTGATCGCAGTCGCAAGTCCAATTATTTAGAAATTTAATTTTAGATTATTTTAAAATAGAAAGTGTTCTTTGTTTAAACCCAAAACAAGCCACCTGCAAGTTGTTAGCCCTGGCGCTTGTTTGTTTTCTTTCTAAGTACGACTTTCTGTGAGCCTTGCTGGTCTCATCTTAGTCAATGATGGCTGCAATGTCGTAAGAGTAACTTTCCTGAATTGAAAATTGTAAATTTGTCTATTTATAAATTCAAGAACGACTGCAAACGTCCATCGTCTGCAGTCTCTGTATTCTTGTGCAAATTGGGCTTGTAAAGCTCGATTAAAACAATCTACAATTCTAAACAGAAATTTTGGTCTTGAGAGCTCTGCTGCCATGCTTATAGACGATGCTACGCTTTCCAAATTACGCAATTTTGTCCGGTACCACTGTAAAGCTGACACTTTGCTTAGCAGCAATCCTCTTTGCCATTTAATTTCCTGAATTGCGTTTTCCAGTAATTCTCTAGGATCATATAAGTCTTCCAGACTTTCCCATATGCGATCTAAAGCCTCTCGCGGATTTCTCATCACTCATGCACTTTCGATGTGTTCATACACTGCGTCTGTAACAGAATTTGCTATCTTTTTTAACAAAGAATATGGATCTGATTCCCACAGCAGACTATAATCGCGAAGGAGTTGCTGTCTAAACATTGGGTAATCAGATCTCTTCCCCGAAAATCTACGGTTGGCCTCACCATTTCCTATTTCGTACATTCGAGAGTATATAGCATACAATCTCCCAAGTTCCCTCTCTCATATTCCCCCCCAAGGCGGTCTGTATCTGTTGGCTTCAAATAATTGTTCACTTGTTTTCCATGGATAGCTGAGGCTGTTCATGGACCTTTCTTCAGGTTTTCTCCACTAAGAGTGCTCTCCGATCCTACGGTAAGCACCGACGTCTGGTATAGAGACTGGCTGTGTCCAGCTGGGCTTGGTCGAACTCATTTGGCTCTTGGCTCTAGCATATTTATCGGATGCTTGCCTTCCGTTATTACCCTTTGCTTCAGAGGTTGCAACTTTGTATGATCTACGGGTGCCTGTCTCCTCCCAGCTGACTCTTGTTGGGCCCTATAGCAATTTCCAAGCCTTTCGTCCATCAAGTAGTTATTCTTCTTTGTTTCCGTCACGACCGGTGTGACTGAGGGCAAGCTTATCCTTTTCATAGTACTTATCCCTTCCAACCTCTGCTGCTTTAGCTCTGGATTTCCTTTAGTCGGCATCCCGGTGATGCTACCATCCAACGTAACTTGAGCGCGCTTCTTCTAGTAGGCCTTTCCTCACCCTCGAGACCTATCAAGGAGCCTTTAGTCTCTTCCTTATCCGACAACATCATTTCTAAAGTTTCCTTTTCTATTCCCTATTTGTTTAATTTTGCTGAACGTAGAGCGCTATAAGCTTCTACCTTCTCAGTTATGGGCCTTTGTTCTATACTTTTTGCTTTTCTTTTGCGTCAGACAATAGATTGCACATTCCAACCACTTTCTTGTTATGTTCTTGTCCAACGTGGCTGACTTCCCGTGCTGACCCGATGCTCAACCTTGACTGATTTTCTATGATTGATACGGAGGATAATTCACATCTTTCCGCTATATTCACCTTAGCCTTTTCGTGATATTTTTTAAGCTTTTCTTTAATCAAAGGATTATATTGTGATAGCAGCTTTTGTATTCTATGCAAGGCTGGTACTGAAGCACCTTCTTGTTTCTTAGCACTTGCCTTTTCGATCCATGAGTATAGCGCATTAAGATAAACATCGTGTGCTCGCGTGACGTATTCAAAAATCGCATTTACGACGTCAAGCTCATTGTTATCCTCGTTGTAAGCGTACTCACGCAAGGTAATCTGACTTATCAGTTGCGGTGTGCTTAGATGGTCTACCCATGCTGTCCGAATTTCATCTAAGGCAGCACCAACTGCTTCGGCGTTCTGACTACTACTAACAATTATAGATTTTTGCGATCGCTCATTAACTTCCTTATTCTCTACCGTGTTCAAGTTTATTTTGTGGAGTTTACAATTGCTCAAATTATTAATTGCTAAAATACAGCTAAGCCGCTTAATGTATCGTAATAACAAAGAATATGTTAATGAGTGATATATTGAAACGATAAATTATTTAAATTTAAAATTAAGCGGAATTAAATAGAGTTAGGGATTATTGCAAATGAATCAAAAATCCGGGGAATACCCTTCCACAATTATCAATGTCAACGCCTCCCGCTAATGTCTCACGTGACCAGCGACTAACCAAGCGCAGCACCAACACGCCAACACGCCAACGTCGACAAAAACAAGAAAGGCACTAACCTGAGTCTCCGTCTGGCTAGACGTTTTTCAGCCGCACCAACAACCGTGTCAACCTTCAATCCCGACCTTGGCCGACAATTCTTGGTACGGACGGACAATTGGATAGAGTAGTTTCTTGACGCTTCTTCCGGTATAAGCGTGCTTGTCGAATTTAATAAGTATCACAGCAGTTACTCAACTCTTCCCACGTGAAGAAATTATTTATCTCCGATCTTATTCAAATAGAATCCAAATTTAATGTCACTAAATTCTTCCCAGGTGAAGAATTTAATGTGCGATCCTCCTACACAAGAAATCGAATTTAATGTAAGTTCGTCCCTTAAAACGCTTCTGAAGTTTCGAGTGATTCTACTCAAAAAGACTTACAGAGAATTTTAACACCAAATCTTCAAGCAATCAGAACTTCAATCAAATAGTGTATTTAATTTTATTACGTCAGAGAGCCATTTAAAGATAAGTTAAATTCGATTATTCCATTGTCTAAATAAACATAATTAAAAATTATTACAATTTATAATCGCCACATTATGCCACGTGCATTAATTTATTTTACCTATATCAAATATTCTAGATTGCTTATCACGCATTACTTCGTCGCTCCTAGCCACGACCAAAGTAAGACACCGGTTTCAATTCTGGCGTTCATAGCAATGAATCACATGACGTCCCATGATTTTTGGTCATGTGTGCCTCGTGCGATCTTGTGACCATCGATCGTCGTAGCAATTTCCAAAAGGCTAATCAAATTGCCAGTTCACGTAACAACATGTATTGTTTGGGTTGGCCGATCGAGGTGGTGAATACTTAAAAAGTATCTTGAAACCTGGTTAAATCTTGGAAATCCTTGTTGAAACTTTAAAAAATTTTTCCGATTTTGCTCTTCGAAGAATTCTCCGGATAGTGTTACGGAACGGATTCTCCCAATAAGAATTCTGTAGAAAAACATAATTGCTGCCCCGACTTGCGGGTGTTTGAAGGCCGAGCAAGACCCAAGGTAAGTAATCAAAACAAAATCAGTGGCGTCTAAAGTAGTAATGGAAATGATGAAATAGATGTAAATAGAGCATAGAGCTCACAATCGAATGTGGACCATTGGCGTTTTGCAGCAGAAAGAGCTTTTGACAGAGAGTAGAATGTCAATGAGCAACCGGTTCCCTTTTTTCTCTGCTTAAGAACGCAAACAACGAAATCGGAGCTTGCCTCAACTACCAGCTTGGCGTCACCCTCTGGTCATAATGCGACAGCATTGCGGCAACCGATAGGGCGTTCTCACTTTCAAAGCACTTCTTTTACCTGTTCATTTCATGTCAAAGGAAGGTCGATTATTGAGATATTTTGTGATCAAATCATGTAGCGGCTGCTGATATTGAGCTTTGTCTTTAATACGCTTTCCGTAGAACTGATGCATTCCTAAGTAATTTTGAAATAGGACGTGGAAAATTCCTTAGAACTCTTACTTGAGCTTCCGCAGATGCGATGCCATTCCCTGCAAGGTGGTACAAAACTCCGGCAGCGACTGGCTTAAAAGACAAGTCGGGTGAGAAACTTAAAAGGGGCGTCACGAGAATTGGGGGAAAACGTACGTGAATTTCTTGGTTGAGAGTTTCTCGGAGAGATGTAATTTCTTGAAGTCCAGGAATCTCCAAAACTCAAAGCATTAATGTACCGTCCGCAAAAATGCAAAACTACTACAGTTTCAACAAGTGCAAAAATAATAAAATAATAAAGAGCATCCTACAAATCCTGTTAATCAAATATAAAACGAAATACTTACTGCTATTATTAATAGCTTAATAGCTAACTCGAAAAATTAATTCCCAGAAAACTTTAACTTTAGTTGTCGAAGCGAAGGAACTTAACACCAATGTTGCTATTCGTTCGCTTTGTCAACTCATCGCTACTCAAAAAACACAAGCTTTTCTTAGTATTTGCAAGACAATATTTCAAAACTTTAAACAAAAGCTAACAAGAAAGCAAGAAAAAATCACGTGTGCGGCCAAATTGAAGAATCAAAATCATCAAAACAAGCATAAGGTTTTATGACACGAGTGCGATTCACAGATTAAAAAAATTAACGCGTAAGTGCTACAGGGTCCTTTCAATTGCGTTTTTTTTAGAGCAGTACGCCGGCCTTGTATTTTATTACACAAACCGATCAAAGTAATACTTTTAACAAAAATCTCAAACGTAAAAAGTTTTTTTCTTATTAAAAATTAATAAAAAGAATAAAAGCTGTCACTTATCAGCTGTTTAATCCGCTGATAAAATTGTATAATAACCTTCAAACATACTACTGTCGTGATTCGTGTATGCCGAAAGCATGGTCGCAGCGTGCTCGACTTATGTTTTGTTTTCTCAGTCGTGACTTCTCATGGTGTTTATTGTGCGAAATTTTGTGCAATGGCGTTTCTGTGTCCCACGGTCTGTGATTTATACATTCGATCATGCTTATTGTATATTGTCACGTGGCTGTACCATTTAAGACACAGGCAACAAAATTATGAGTAACTATAATTAATTAATAAATTCTATTTGAATAAATTTTCTACTATTGAGTTAGGGTTAGTTGAAAGCAAATTCCCTAATCGTAACATTTTGTTGGCCCCGACGTGATTGAACAAAGGCAAGAAATAACTTTTTATTATTTTTTGCCTTGTTGCCAATCTTACGTAATGATCGCCGATTATCGTTTCCCAATTGTTTTCGCTTTGTTATTCTAATGCAGGGTTTCCCAAACTGGGGTCTCTGATGACTGCACAAGGGGTCCACGACAATATGACAAAATTTATCAATCACGTATATACTTTGTGAAATAATCCATACCATGAAATCCGAGACCGATTCAAAATAAAGACCTGTTTTTTTTAGAGGACACTTCTTTTTAGAGACGATTTTTCTATTAAACATCGTCCCGGTTTACCCCTTCGGAAATATGGTATGCCTATTTATAACGATTTATTTTTTTGACGGATTTTGTGCTATATTTTTCCTCGTTGGTTGGGCAGAAAATTGATGTGACGTAAGATTGGGGTCCGGGAAAAAAGACTCGCAAATAGGGGTCCATAGACCAAAAAGTTTGGGAAGCACTGTTCTAATGACCAATAGGCAACATCTTGTAAACCTTATCTTATAAATACTCGTAAAACTAAGCGAGAGGTTGATTTGAAGCTTATTTGCAAAATGATTGAAAATTCTGCTGAACCGCCGCCAATTTCCTCCGATGAACAACCTGGTTTTTCTGGTCAATCAGCCGATAAAATAGTATTTTCTGCAAAAAGAAATAGTTTTACTTCAAATTTTATTTTAAATTTCAGCCTTTCTGATCGCACGATGCAGATAGTTGGTTAGCTTTGTGTGAGGCTAAATTTACTATTGCTGGTATAGAAGTGCCAGTTTTTTAATTCATGACAATCTTAGAAACATTAACCACGGGCCAACTCAAAAAGCTATACGATATCCCAATACCGCAAGATCCAGATTGCAATACGAAACTGTGCACTCAGATAAAGGCCGTTTATGCAAAAGACGACTCTAAAAAACTCGATATTTTGCTAAATAATTTAACATTGGGCGATCGATCTCCCATGGATTTAGTACGCCACTTGTTTTCCACTTCGGGTCTTGAAGAAAACTCTTCCCGCAAATTCGAAGCTATAATTAAAGACCGATTTTTAAAAGCTTTACCCACTAAAGTTGCTGCATGTAGTGGCAATTGGTTTTACACGGATTTGATTGGACTTGCAAAATGTGCGACTGAGTATATGAAGGCAAATGAAGGCTGTACAGAAGGATCAACTTCTTTGGGCAATTTAAAAGGCACAACGGTTAGCAGTATTTCTAATCGACCTCATAATTTTTAATCATATCGCCTGCCATTACGTAACTTTTATAACAAAAACCCAAAAACAGGCATTCAACAGAAATTAACAGCACCAAGAAACTCGCGGTTTCAAGGCCGAGACGATACTATTCACGCAATCGAGGTTACATTTGCAACTTTCACCGAAAATTTCGCCAAATGGCATTTAAATTTGAAGGTCCTCCATGCAAGTTTTTTGACCGTCCCATACATTTAAATCCGCCAAAAAATCATTTAAACGCAGGTGAGCCATTATATTATGAACATTATCACTTAGGCGAACTCTTCTTTTTCAAAAAATTCTAGATTTGTTCTTTCTAAAAACTATTCACTTTCTCTAATTCAAATCTGCCTGTTAATCAATTACATGTGCCAAGACACAGTAAAAGATTTTGCAGATATACAACAAACTGTGACGAAAACACATAACGGTTTGATCAATTTACATTCGTTGCTTGCAACAATTGCCCAGACTGCTGTAGATAAGAGACAGATTACAGCAAGCCATCTTCTCCCTTCAAGCAAGTGAAGTTTACGACGCCAAATTTTCTGTTGTCACAAATTCTTGTGCGTCATTTTGCTCGACATACTTTTCTTTTAACCCTTGAAAAACTTTCCACACCTTTCATAACGGTCATTGTTATTTTAATACAAATTTTAACAACAATATGGACTTCAGTTTTTACGTTGAAATGTCCTAAAAAATACCTTTCAAAACTCTTAGCATACAGTAGAGGCACTTTTACTGTTTGCTTCTCTTTCTTTCTTTCTATCAGCAAATTTTTTTCTGTTTTCCATTATCAACCAACACTTCAAGATGAATCTTGCAACCAAGAGGATACTTTAATTAGTGATCACAGTAGGTTAGAGCTTTTGGTAACCTCTGCTCGTTTTGAATGCTTTTCACAAACAAACACTATGTAATGCAATTTTTTTGTGTGCGTGTCTTGTTTTATCGTACTGTCGCTTCTTTTAACTGTTATGTTAAAGCATGCTTAAATTCACTTTTGGACTGTATTACTTTTTAAATTTGTCTATTGATTACGCAAATCGTTGTCGCCTATGTTTATTTTGCAGTGCTCAGCCGTCGTCATTTTACACAACACCGCCACCTCACGACCATAACTTCACAACTTCAAACAAACTTCTGGATTGCACCCAGCTGCATTTACAAAAGCGATGCCAATTGAAGGAATTTAAAAAAAAAACGAATCGAAATCACCTACAATATCGAATATGTGAACAAAGACATCGAGCAGTTCCAATTTTTCGATAAAGGACTTTTAACATATAGTTCTGCAACTTTATTATAATTGTCTTAACTGTTATTGTTGAATATTTAAAAAAATACTTTTGATGTTAAATGTGTTTGTGATGCTAGTATGTCAATTTTTATTATGAAGAATTATTTCAAGCTATGCCATCCCCTGCAAAATTGTCTTAATGGTGCGATTCGAAGTTATTTTCAGAAACATTTCACTTACAATTTCACAACATATACTTCATCACTCCAACATTACGTGTTTCACATATCACACACACACAGCCCAAGATCTGCATATTATGTTTTTATTGTTATACTTTTTCATTGTACTTTTCTGGTTTCGAAATGTAGGTTGATTTTTCTAACTAATAATTTTGCAATTTCCTAAATAATTTTTAATTATTCTGTAATTCTGTAATTTTATTTTCACTTGTGTGTCCATAATTTTTTTTAAAAACTAAGGGGGCTGTCGTGATTCGTGTATGCCGAATGCGTGGTTGCAGCGTGTTTGGCTTATGTTTTGTTTTGTCGGTGGTGCCCCATTTCTCATAGTGTTTATCGTGCGAAATTTTGTGCAACGGCATTTCTATGTCCCACAGTGGGTGATTCATACATTTGGTCATGCTCACTATATATAGTGACGTGGCTGTACCAATTAGAGACAGGCAACGAAATTATAAATAACGTTATACTGTCACTTTGGGACAGAGACGTGTTTTTTTAATAAATTCTATTGGAATAAGTTTTGTAATATTGTGTTAGGGGTATCTTAATGACGTTTTCTGATTCACAGTAATGCTTCATCTTTGTTTGGAGGAGATGGACGGGAGCAGAATGGTTCAATAAATGGCTAGACATGTTTCGTCAGCCAGGTCGCCGGGCTCTTGACACATTTGGGGTAGCACGGAATTCATTTGGATGGTGATAGATGAGGCAAGGTGTTATGTGTTCAGCTGTGTCCTCCTTTGCGTCACACTCACAGATCGTCGTAGAAGCCAAACCCCAGTTGTGCGTTTCTAAGCGGAATAGACCAACGCAAACTCAGCCATCGGAGGCACATTTCTGTGTCTCTTGATGCCGGTCCCAAGCCCGGATAAATGGGGAGGGTTGCGGCAGGAAGGGCATCCGGCGTAAAAATTTTTTTGCCAAAACAGACAAATGCGTAATCATCATCAATCCATACCGAATCGGTCAAGGCCCGGGTTACAGAAAGATGTGGAGAATGATGATACACTGTGGCCACCCCTGACTAAATGGAAAGGCCGAAAGGAGAAGAAGACTCGGAGGCGGTTAAGCTTGACCCATGCAGGTCTGGGAAAGCTCATTCCCGGTGGCGTTGGGCTAACATCCTTATGAGTTAAGACATGTCTTCTCATAACTCCATGCTCCATCTATATTCACCCATTGTGTTACGCTAGTGCCTGACTGGTTAGGGTCGTTCAGCAATTTCAGTGCAACAGGCACAAATGGCTGTGTTGATTTAAGTTGCCGCAGTTATTCACAAAGTTGTTCACGAAGACAGGAGCCTTGCATAATAGGAGTTGTTTATGCTTCTAAGCGCGGCGAGCTAGAGACAGTACGGTTTTTGGGGGTAAAGTTCCGTTGCTTGAAAAAAGGTTGTCTGTTGGTATGGGATGCAGGTATCCGGTCACTATGCGCAAAGCATTGTTAATGGGCTTGTTGAAAGTGCAAATAGCCTATGGGCACTGCGACACCGAACAAACGCGCAATGGCAGTCTCAGCCGAGGAACGGACCAAGGCAAGGGTGGCTGTACGGAGTACTGTGGCATACACACTGCATCTTGATCCAGCTATTTGCTTTAGAAGCCCAACGCCAGATGTTAACTTCTTGCAAAGTGACTGTAAGTGTCGGCGAAGTCTGAGTGCCTTATCGAACTTATGTCTGTTGACAAAAATGTTAAGTTCACGTCGTGCCTCCTTTTTGTAAAGATGGGAGGCTAACGACACAGTTTTTGTGAGCTTCTATCTGTAAAAGTAAGAGTTCCTCCAACGTCTCTTGTTAAATTTTTCGATCTCGGTATCGAACCTACGGTCTCAAAATTTGCTGGTCTCTATATCTCGGTTTTGGTTTCGGAAAAATTATCGGGTCTCGGTCTCGACATTTGTGGTCTCGGCTGCATCACTGGCCTACGCACTGAAACTAAACATTAACAATGAAGTCGGTGACAATATCAGCAGAAAGTGTTATGTTTCGGTTTTATAGAGCTTCGTCAGTGTTGCGATAACCAGTATTTGCTTCTCCGTAAATAGCCCAAACAAAATTGTCGCTGATATTATTACAAAACAAAATGTCAGTGCAGGATTTTTCAACCGGGATCCTCGGCTCCGAAATGGGTCACGAGGCACTTTGCGGGAAGCAACGAGCAGAAGCGTTTGCCAGAAATATTTTTCTTTTTTAGTCTTCACAAGTGTTTGGAACAATATCCATATTAATTAGCAGTGGCCACGAGTGTTGTAAGTCTTAGAAAACCACTGGTCCTATGTTAATGCCGTTTTAAGCTATAAGTTCATGAAAATTCTTTCTTCTTTAATCTATAATGTAGAAAGCATTCTCCAGGCCGAGCAGCGAACCAGCATCTCCGTGATCACAAATGCTGTCTGTCATGCTAAGCTTGACATGCAGAAGGACAGAAGTTAAAGAATGGAGAACAAGCGTAGCGAAAAATCAATCAAGCTGAAGAAAAAAATTATTTGTTTATCTTAGTATTTTTGCAGTGTGCTTGCTTAATTTCTGCCTCCTAGCCATAGCCGCACCTGTCGGAGGGGCAGGGGAGAAAATTGCCCTCAAAAGTCTCCGAAATTTGGAAAATTTTAAGGCTGCCACAAGGAATTAATTGCACTGTAAAAAAATGTGTAAAATTTACAAGCACATGATTGTAAAAATTTACAAACTCAATTTGTAAGTATTTGCAGCTGATTTTACAATCATATGATGGTAAATTTTCAAAATCTTGCTTTGTTGCCGATTTTGAAAATTGTAATTCAGAAATCGTCAATGAAATCTGTCAAGCTGTTTCAGTAAGTCCTAAGCAATCAAACGAATTTGTTATAGCGAATAGAGATAAAGTTTACGAGTATGGCTGGAAGCTTGGCGTGGCCTAGGAAGGGATTTCAGGGTAAGGGAAGAGTTGGACTTGGAGTTAAAATTATTTGGGGGTAAATGGAGCGAATAGAAATGAAATCAGAATTTAAGTTAGGCTGATTTTGCCAGTAGGAGTCAGAGTCGCTTTTGAGGACTTGATGGAGTCGGATTCGTTTTTTAGGTGTGCTGGAATTGGAGTCGAAGTCGGAATCATTTTTGGTTTTGGATGCTCTGTTTTATGTTAAATTGGGTGTCCACGATTTCGGAGTCAGAGTGGTTTTTTAGTTGTTGTGGAGTCGGAGTTTGATTTGGAAAGTTTTACATAGCTGGGGTTGGAGTTGGATTTGGAAAACATTAAATAGCTTGATTCGGAATCGGAGTTGGAAAAAATTTGTGCGAGTCCACAACCTTGGTTAGGACGACTAAAATCTTACAGTTCAGATGTAGATAAAAATCGAAGTTGACAATTTTTTATAACTTTCACTACTGCTAACATTTTGTCAACACGGGTCGCATGTTGTATTGCTGTTCTTGAACAAATAATCCATAGGAGCTGCTTTTCGACTATGATGAAGATTTATAAATGTGCTTTACGGAAGAAAATGAAAAATTGAAAAATAACTTTTATTTTTTATTTTATTGAATAGACATACGTTGTTCCACTACTGTCCACAGTTTGTGGACAAAGGAATCTTGACTTGTAAACGTATCAAAACTAAAAACCGCTGATCGCCTATTCATTTTGTTGTACGTGTGCTTTGTTCTAAAATGCATTCATGTGAAAACTAGGCTAATCCCGCAATGAAAAGACAGCTGGCAACTGTTTCTCGAAATTTCCACAGGAATTTCAGACGCGCCACGTTGGATGTGAAAAGCAGTAGCATAACATTACTGTTACGTCATAATATTACTTGATTTGCTAGTGGTCGAGGTAGAGGATAAAAGTAAGTTTTTACAGTTGTGTCTACTAAGGACGTGTGTATTTAGCCTAAGCAGTATAAGCTCTACAGCACAGTAATTGTAATAACTCTTTTAAATTGCTTGAAAATTAGCTATATCATTAAAAAGTGAAGATTGTTTACTTTGAAACTCTGAAAGAGATAGAGTGAGTTTATAAAATATCATCTCTAGTAGTTCTTAACAAAACAAACTGCAAGTAGTGTAGCAGTACGGTGCCAAGGACCAGCAAAAGCATACTTTGCATTTTATGTTGAAGCTTTCATAAGCGTTTATTAGGATAAACATTTCTGTATATATGTGACTTTATTTATTTGTGAGCAGCTTGCATGCCAGGAAGTACAATAAATGTAGGCTAATCATGAGTAGGCGACTTACGTTACGTGAAGCATGCAGTCAACTTGGATTTGTAAACGAGCTGAGCATTGATGATTATCATGATAATAGTGAAGACGCCGAGGAGTTTATCCCGGTAGAAAATGGCGAGAATGACGAGGAAATTGCTGTTGATGATGAAGGAGATGTCGAAGTATTTGAAGAGATAGATGATAATGACACAGACTATGATGATGGAGTCTCAAGTGATAAAAATGCAAATGCTGATCAAAGTGATGAAGAGGACCGTCTTTTTGACTGCTTACCGAGCAGAAGCGGCATTTCGCACACAACCCAAGAGATTCCGAATCAAAGACGACGTCGAAACACCCTTACACAAACGCCCAGAGCTATTGCCACCCCACAAACTGAATGCGAAAGCTTTAAACATATATGATCACAGAAGAAATAATGCGAACTGTTCTCAGGTACACTAACAGAAAATGTAGGGAGGTTTGACGTACTCTATCTACTCCTCAAAATTAGCACGACTTTTCAATGCAGGAATTCAAAGCTGCATTAGCAGTAATCTTGTGGGCAGGCAGTGATAGGGACAATTTCACGGAGTTGCAAAACTTATGGGACGTCGGAGACAGCAAACCTTTTTACAGGGCAGTTATGTCTTTGAATCGCTTCAAATGCTTTCTAAGATGTGTAAGGTTTGATAATTGGCACACACCAGAGCAAAGAAAAATAAATGACAAGTTTGCTGCTATTTCAAAAATATGGGGCTTATTTTTTGGAAGTATTCAACGTGTATATGTTCCAAATGATTTCATAACCGTGGATTAACAGTTGGTGGGTTATAGAGGCCGAATTCCAGGTACAACTTACATGCCGTCAAAACCAAAAAAGTATGGACTCAAAATTTTCTGGGTTTGCGTATCCAGCACTGGATACGCTCTGAACGCAATCGCTTACGGTGGAAAGGAAGGAGGTCAGGTACATCGAAATTTAGGTCAAGATATTGTGCTTAGATTGCTGGAACCCTATTATGAAACTGGAAGAGATGTTTGCACAGATAACTTTTTTACCAGTTACAATCTTGCAAAACTACTGCTAGAAAAGAGTTTAACTATATTCGGAACAATAAGAAATCATCGTAGAAAAATTCCACATTCCTTGAACAACAGAATGGAGTTCTATTCGTGCACGTTTCTATACAATCATGATGACGGTGTGTGCTTAGTTGCATACCAAGCTAAAAGAAACAAAAAGCCAGTTGTGCTGTTGAGCTCAACACATACAAATAGTTCGGTTACAGCTGACGAATGCAAAAAGCCGTTTATGATTTTGGATTACAACCAAAGGGAAGGTGACGTTGATATGTTTGACGAAAATTTAGAAGAGTTTTCGTGTCGCAGAAAAACAGTTAGGTGGCCACTGTTGTTCTTTTACAACATGCTTGACGCTGCAGCTAACAATTCGTATATCTTGCTAAAAAAATCTGGGAGATATTCTAAATCAAAAAAGCATTTTTGATACACTTGACATTTCAACTAGCAACATCTGCTGTTGAGGCTCGTCTGAGACTTCCAAATCAAAAGCACACTGTTAGAGATACAGCTGCCCAGGTGGGCTTTTCTATACCATTTCAATCCAGCATTCGCCCCGGTCCAACATCCAGCCATGAAACAAGATGCAGAGTTTGCAAGAAGCATACGAGATCACGTTGTGATAATTGTGGAAAAGGAGTGTGCCCGCAACATCGAAAAATTTCTAAATCTTGCAAATGTGGTGTGTGTGAGTGAATATATAGGAGGCTATGTGTATGGCTGGTTTTTTCATTAGTCATTGATTCGATCAGCCAACTAAGCGAGATGTTTGTCTTTTTGTGTTCTTCATTCTAATATACAGTAGGCTACTACTTGCAAACAAAGGTTTCATGAGATTTCGCTAAGAATCATGCTTTAATAACAGATGTCCAGAAAATGTGGACAGTAGTGCGACAAGCGGTGCAATTTCAGAAGTGCTGATAAGGGTTAATTCATAATTTAACGGACAAGTGTTGTGGAAAGCATTTTTCTTGTCGCTCGTGGTCCTAGTTCTTGGGCTCGAGTCTCGGGATGACAAACTTTGTTACAGTTGGCGGCTCAACAATTGAATCAGTAAAGCGTCCGACTTTGAAACGGTTCGCTCCAGTTTAAGCCTGTCCCTATGCGGGGCAATAGAAAGCCATTTTTCTCAAACTTTTGTGCATTCCTCGTTTTTTTTGGAAAAAGTAATTTTTCAATAATACGCCAACAGTATATTCGAATCGGGCGAGGCTAGACCGACAAAAAGAAGGTATGTCTCTAGAACGACGTCTTTCTACAATCTAGAAAGTCTTCTGGCTTGACAGAAAATGTGAAAAATATTGGAACCAATTGATCCGAAGACTTCTTGATCTACTTAATGCTGCAAAGAAACTAAACTTCTTGTTAATTTAAAATTACGTGAGTCCGCCTTCTTCTAGCCAATCGTAGTGCAATATTTTGGTGCGCGGTTTCAACGATTGTAAAATTGCTTACGTCACAATCAAAACCAAAGTGTTTTTTAGCCTAACTCCTTATTAAAGAAAAGCTTGAAACTTTGGTTTAGATCAGGGGTTCCCAAACTGGGGTACATGTACCCCTAAGGGTACATTTAGGCTTCAAGGGGTACATTATTATGTGAGAGAATATCATTATTTAAGTTAAATTTCGTGTCCGGAAGAAATAATAGACTCCCTGTGGGCACTATAGCAAAACTATCCAACAAAAAACCACCTACACAACAGAGCAAAAGCGTGAGCAGCAGCAATCTAACATGAACATTTAGCTTTTAATAAACAAATCACGAACGTTATTTACAGCACAAACAAAATTAATAGACACAAAGATCATAAAAGCAAAAGCATGCTCTACAATTGACATTAAACAATTGACTCAAACAAAAACACACACACCCGTTACATTATCTTAATGCACGTTCACATTTACAAATTAATTAAGTGACTTCTAAATGTAAAAAAAAATATTGCTTGGAGCTCGAGCCAGCCAAATACTACAGCTCCACAAAATATAAAAACTAAGCTCCGTCTCCGGCTACCTAGCCGTAGTCATAAGCATCTTCATTGTTGATGACAAGTGTTTTTTTCTCTTCACTTTAAATTGTATTAATTTTGTGCTTCTTTGAATGCTTATAATTGGCATTATAATGTTAGTGAAGACATAAAACTCCAGAAATAAAAAATAAAAAAGCTTTCATTCGTCGATAGATAATAATATAAGTCCAACAATGTCATGTGTTACAGTAAGTTCTTCGCGGTCTTAAACTCCGTGTGGCTGTCTCCGGAAATGTACGCGTCCTTGATTTGATTTGAATTAAATTTGTATTAAGATATAAAAACAATGCGAAATAAGACGAACTAAATTGGACGGGTAAATAAGATAGACGAACGATTTGGATGATTGGACGTTAAATGGAAGATTGGACGATCGGAGGAAATAATAGAGTCGGACAGTTTTCTATAAATAAACGTAAACACTAATAAATAATGCACAAAAGAAAGACTTATAAACACTCACCAACTGTAGACTGACACGGAGCAGACCGACAAAACTAACAATATCGAACAGTATTTCTAACAGTGTTATAAACAGCTCAAAAGCCTCAACAGCACTCCCAACGGCGTCTAACAGTATTTCAAACAGTAAATCTACGACCGCTCCACAAAGGCTAAAGTAGCAAAACTAAGCGTTTCTACACAAATTTCACCCAACTTATGGAAAAAGAAGTCAGCTCGAAGTAACAATCAATTAGCAATCGAGCGCGCTAAGATAATGGAAAATGTCGGCTTTAAGCAACAATCAATTAGCAATCGAGCGCGCTGAGATAATGGAAAATGTCGGCTCAAAGCAACAATCAATTAGCAAGCTAGCGCCGTGAAAAAATGAAGTGAATCAAATTAAATGTCAAAACAAGAATTAAGTAAATTACAGCCAGAAAATAAACCCGGGTTCGAAACTCAGAGTACTTGCCGTAACATCATGAAAAACAAAAAAAGAAGTGTCGATAACTTTTTTCTTACTCATTTTTAACAGTGGCCCACTAAATTGCATTCTCGATTAAACTGTCATTTTTTACCCATTTTAGAAGAAAAGGTTTGTCATCTCGGATCTACATCCTGATTACAATATCGACAAACGTTATTTTAAATACTTATGTTGTGTTTATCTTTCTCCTTAACGTGACTTTTCGCCTATTTTGATCGTAATATAAAAAAATTATTATCAATTATCAATCAATCTTGCAAAGACAAACAAATTTTTATATTCATCTGATTTTTATTCAAACGTCATGCAATGAATTACAGTATCTGGTGCCGAATTCTCCTTCGCCGGGTTTTCGGCGCCATATTCTTACGATTCGAACAAAACAAATTTAAAAATTGCCAGGTTTCAGTACGACATTACGACAACGCTTATTGGTCGATGCTTCATAACAGAAATGGGAAATCCAAATACGGCCGGCAAGATATTTCAATGCGGCCCGCATGTGATTGGGAAGAAGCATATTAATCTTTTTGATTAAAATATTGTTTTATCGCTTTATTAACAACCAAGGTAAGATAATAGAAATTTTGGCTCATCAAAAAAAACGCTGATATAGGGTAAACACCAAATTCTTTATCTTGTCCGTCATGTGAATATCTTTTTTTGGTCTAAACTCAATATTGAAAGAGAAATACATGTTTAAAGCTAGTGAAGATAAAAAAAGGTCTTGATAAGACAAACCAGATGAAGAAGCGTGGTCTGTCGAGTAATTACTTTTTTCTTAATTAATACAAAAAGTTTATTGCGGCCTGTACCAAACTTTTTAAACTTTGGGATGTTGCCCGCGAGTGCAATTAGGTTTCCCAGCAACAAAGTTGCAATTGCCTGCGAGTTCCATTTTTACCCAGAGCGACACAATCGCGTTTAACTACAGGTTCGTTTTTAAGCTGAGCAACAAAGCTTTGTTTTAAACTTGAACAGACATTTTAACAAGGTTTTTCTAAATGCAAAGTTTCATAATCTGGTCAGGGATTTTAACAAGGTTTTCCTATTTCAAAGACCTCCCCAACAGTTTTAACAGATATCTTTCTAATACAAAACACACACATTCTGGCCAGAGGTTTAGATATCTTTTTAATACTAAAAACATGATGCAATCCATGATGTGATACGAAGAGGTGTGTATGAGCCAGCGTAATTTGGTTTCATCATTGAGATATGACTATTTTGACTCTAACGAATAATTATAAGGAATTTTTTTTTATTTTTATTTATCCTATTGCCCAATAAGCAATTCTATTAAGTTTCTTTTTTGTCGATTAGTAGCTGTTCACTTAAAACGTCTTGATAAGCATGATCACGCCCAAAATGAGATGTCAAAAACTCGTATAAAATGTTTTCAACGAACAAGCGTTTTAATCTTGACAAAATGTAAATGGTGTGTTTTCGTTTGTTGAAACAACCAATTATTCCTTCAAAAAGCGGGTACACTCGAAAGTTTGGAAATATTATTTTTTAATGACTAAATTCTCTGTTTTTGGAATAATTAAACGTATATGTTAAAAATTTGAAAAAAAGCACTTGATTTTATAAGCTTTTTAAAATTACTTAAAAATGATAAACAATGTCATGTCTAAGAAAAAGCAAAAAATTGGATGACTTTTTAACAATAAATAAGGTAACCTATAGCAAAATACTCTATAACATTAATTTTATTTGTTTTGATATCGTCATAAAAAATGGTTACATTTTCGTGTTAAATGTTACAATTTAAAGAGTTTTTGGTTACGGTTCGCAAAAAATATTGGCAGCCCTGCAACAAATTCGTTCTTTTCAATTCGTATTAAAACCAGGGTTGTGAAGTTGTTGGATTTTTTTCCGACTCCACTTATATAAAGTTTTTCGACTTCAGTACATCTAAAAAAACGACTTCGACTTCAGCATGTCTGAAAAACGACTCCCTTGCATTCCGACACCTTCCTAAAACATGTGATTCCGGTGATTTCTACTCCAAAACCCTAATTAAAATTCGATTTTGTTGTGAACAAACTGACATAATGTAAAATTGATCACAAGTTTTTGTTTGTCATTCTTAACCAAAACCGTGAATTGGAACTGAAAAACATACGCAACAATTTAATAAACTCAAAAAGTGTATGATGCCAGAAACGGTTTTTCAAACTGCCACTAGGGTGCGCCACATCGTATGTCTTGACTGAAAACTAGAAATATTTACTTTTTTGTAGACCTTTGATGTCATAAGAAATAGTTTTATGATTATACAAAGAATCGGTAGACAATGGGGTTGTTTTAAATGTTGTCAGCAGCAAACTTTTCAAAGATTTGGCATAAACAATAAAGATTTTTGCTTCCAAAACCAACTATTTTATAAAAACAGTAAAATTTGCTACAAAATCTAGTTCAAATAATTTGTGCTTTTTTGTAAATTACAACTTTTATCTGATATTTTACCTAAAGACAAAACTTTACATATAAATCTTGACATATAAAAATACCTAAAGACCAAGTTTTACATATAAATATAAGAAAGTTTTACGTGTTAAATTTTTTGGTCTAAAAAGACGGTAAAACAATAATTTATTGAAATGTACGGTGCAGTTAAAATCACACCTCTACGTTAATAAGTCTGCACCTTTTAAAAATCAGAATCGTAGTTTTAGAATAACAAAGCATCGTTTTTTAGATTAAGACTCAAGTTCGCTGACGCATATGCTGAAAACAAATTGGGTGACACCATATATTTTTTCATCAAACATGATGCCGAAAAGTTTGCCTGATATAAATTAGATGTTGAAAATTGTTTGAAAAACGTATCGTTTTGCTGATTTTTGAGGTATAATGTTCTATTACAGCGTGGTCCAACTACAGGCCCGCGGGCCGCATGCCGCATATCAATTTTGCACAAGTCTTGTCGATAAGAAGCAGCAGCCGTAATTTTTTTTTGAAGAACGCTATGATTTTGCGCCAAAATAGGAATTTTGGAGACCGATTCCAAG
This sequence comes from Diplosoma virens, assembly GCA_963680785.1. Taxonomy (NCBI): domain Eukaryota; kingdom Metazoa; phylum Chordata; class Ascidiacea; order Aplousobranchia; family Didemnidae; genus Diplosoma; species Diplosoma virens. The sequence continues at coordinate 27,392,348 of OY796880.1, read as the reverse complement.
TGAAGACCTTTTTTTTTTTTTTTTTAGAGAACACCTGATTTTGGAACGAAAATAGGAATTTTGCAGACCGATTCCAAGTGAAAACCTTTTTTTTTTTTTTTTTAGAGAACACCTGATTTTGGAACGAAAATAGGAATTTTTAGCCGACTGAGGCCCGCAAACTCGAATAATTTTGAAAAGTGGCCTACAAGAGTGCAGAAGTTGGACCACCCTGTTCTATTATATAATTTACGATACTAGTTTTATCACGAAATTAATTCAACAGGTGACAAGCTGAAAAAAGTTGTTGGAAAAGCGACATTATTTTGCAAATTGACTGATTTTTTGTTATTTTTCGATCAAGAAGGTTTCAACTTTAAGAAATCTTTGCAATATTCGTAATGCTGACTGCTTTTCTTTTGCAGTTAAACGCAAAATTAGATGTTAAATTGCGCATTAAACCAGTGCAAGCTTAGACATAATTCAACTTTGCAAAATAGGTTTTGAAATGATTAAAAGATTTTCTTAACAAACACTTCTTTTATTAAAAGTTGTAACCACTATTTTCTTGTTTTTAATGTCACAAAAATTTATAAGTTTTACGTTTTCCTAAAGAGTGACTTCTTGACTTTTAGCAAAATTTTTACTTGAAAAAAGCTGGAATCAAACCGCTTTGATATTAGAAAAACTGGAAGAGTGCTTCAATCATTCGGCAAGATAAAAAATGCAAGTTTTTTGTATCAACAAGTCAGGCAATTAAAAAATTGCGACAGAAGCAATAGTTTTTATGAGACAAGCCTAAATAGTCTTGGTTCGTTATTTTTCTGGAGGTAATTTTCAAAAATAATCTTGGAATTAAAAATGCCTTTACTTTGTTTAGCGAAGAAATAGTTTAAAAATAGATTAATTGATATTAAGAAAAACTGCATTGTTTTCAAACGACTAATCTATTGTATCGCTTTTAAAAGAAAAATTGAGTGAAATGCAAACAAAGAAATCTCAAACCGTGCAAAATAATGTTTAAACATTTTTATCCCTGTTAAAAAACACGTCTTATACTTTAAGCAATTCATTCTCCCAAGCTTCGACGTTTGAAAAATTACAACATTCATGAAAAACTTTAAAGACTCGAATTAAAATTAAAAAAATTAAATCTAGGTTGCTTTTCCACAAAAATCTGCAGTTGACGTTCTGTGGTTGCCATGCAAATATGCATTGAAAATCGTTAAAGAACAGCAAAAAATCTCGAATAAACCACAATTTGTAGGAATCTGTGTAAAATTTTCAAATATGAAACGGTAAGTTCATAATTGCAGACTTTTTAAGAGTTTTTGAAAATATAAACAATATAAAAATTTTTAATTTTCTTCCAAGCCCTATTTACAGTTGACCTTTTAGAAACGCATTCACGGTTTTTCGTTTGGATATTTTACAGCTTGTGCTTCCCGATTACAAGCTGCAGAATGTCAGGCTTTGATTATCAAATAGATACGATTTAAATTTTTTACACAGTAGTTTTAAGAACTTGAGCACAAATGCCAGTGTAAAAAATGTGTAAATTTATATTCATCGATCAATTTCCAATTTATTTTATTTTACACGAAATCAAAACATTTTCGAAAAAAGAATCATAACATTTTCTGGCTCCGGCTTCATTGGAATACTTTTCTGGCTTCTGGCTTCATTAGAAACATATTGTTTTAGATGCGTTTCAATGGGTTACTATTTTGATGTTTCTTACTCGAAGAACAAAAGCATATCTTAAAGCTCTTGTGGAATTACCATTAGTTGACGCGGATTGTTTCGGACAAGCTTTGAGTGCACAACCAACAAGAATAGATTTCGTGTTTAAAGGTCCAGCAAAATATCATGTGTCCACAAGTCCTGCAAACAATAAGGCATAAAATTATTATTTGAAGGAAAATGGCGTAAAAGAAAAATACTCAAAAATAATCTTTTTTGTTGAGACCGTGTTTTTAATGTTTGTAATTAATAAATTAAAAATAGTTTCTTGGCTTCCGATAATTGCTAAATTTATACAGTTTTTCTATGGTATTGACTTGCGTGATCGTTAGCTGATTCTCTCCAATTCTAGCTTCCAACTACAATTTACCAAATCAGGTTTAACTGAAATTGTATAACTTTCATTCAATGATATCAATCAAATCGCAGGTCCAGATAGCGTAGTTGTTTTTGACGGATAAATCGTTAAAAAAATTATTAAAAAATTTCATTTTAAATACATGGTAAAGTTATCACATGTTTATTAGTTGACTTCTTTAGATCACTAGATTATTTTTATTCAAATGTGAGATGAGTTTAAAATTACTAGAAAATCTAAAAGATGTAAACTGTTAAAAAATAAACAAAATATATGTTTTATTAATTGTTTAGTAGGAGAAAAATTGAACAAAAAATGTTGTATGCTATTGACTTCTGCCGATTGATAAACTTTGGGGTTGCCATATATCTCGAAACTTTATTTATCTTAAATCGACTAAATGTCAAGTTTTACAGGCTAAAAATTAGACAAAAAAGAGCTAAATTTGCAACACTGACAATTACACTAACTAGTGATAAACCCTAAAATAAACTTAAACTACTCACGGCACTCAAACGAGCATTCGCGCCTTAGCAGAGAGTTTATATTATTTAGCAATGGTTATAGCCCATGATTACAAGTAACGTAGAAAATTATTTTAGAAACCAAATAATGTCGGCAAGGCCGTATTAACCGCCACCGGTTCTTCCGTCCGGAAAAAAGGGGAAAGCGTCGTAGAGGAGCCAACTTGTTCCCTGAAAATAATTATGTTTAGTAATATAATTATTATAATGGTATAGATCAGAGTTTCTCAAACTGGAGGTCCACGATGACATGAAAAGATTAGTCAAACATATATTAAAAAATAATTCATACCCTGAAATCTAAGACTGCACCATGGTCCAAAGTGGAAAAGTTTTTTTAGTGAACAAATCGCTTTGTGGACGAAAATTAGAAAATCAGAGACTGATTTGAAGTGAAGGCCTTTTATTATTATTTTTTTTTAGAGAAAAATGATTCGCAAATAGGCGGCTGTAACCCAAATAGTTTGGGAAACTGGTCTACATCAGCGTTTTGCAACGTTTTTTTGGGTATGCTCCACCAGTCACTTCTAAAATTCTAATGTTCCCAATTTGTGATACATAGATGTAACAACCCAAAAATTTTGGAGTGGTAGCACAGTTTGCCCAAAGACTAGTGAAAACTAAAAAAAGGTCATCACTTTGAAACTGTCTCTGATCTTTTCATTTACTCAGACTTTCGCGAAGGCTTCTGCTCGAAATCCCCTTATGTTTTTTCACCAAAATTGGTTCTGACTCTCATATTAAATCTGTCTCCCATAGTTTTTGATTATCGTTTCTAAAAAGTAGTGATCTCAAAAAGGTCTTCACTTTGAATTTGTCCCGCTATTCTTAATTTTCGTACCTAAAAATTGAAAAAAGAATTTAGAATTTGGTTGAACACAAACAGAAACTAACAATTTTTTAAAATATTTGTTTGAGGTTTTCGTGGGTTGCACGGAAGATTGTTACAGGCCGTAGTTTTCCCAACCTTGGTCTTATTTGTCCGAGTAATAAATCTGTAATTCTAGTCTTTATTTGTGGATTTGATGCGTAGATAATCTAAAAATTTTATTGTTTTTGTTTGGTAGTTGTTGTGATATTTTTCTTTTTTTGCTTTTTTTTTCTTTGCCAGGAGGCTATCTAAATTCTCCCTGACTGCATGTTTCGTGATTGTTCTTATCTCTCAATGTTTGGTCTTTTTTCCTTTTGTCGCCACGAGGCGATCTACTTACTGTAAAGTCATGTGATTTGTGATTAGTGCACTGACAAACTATTCGTTCGTAAATTTAGATAAGACAGTGTTGTAAGCAGCTAGTTTTGTTTTACTTGTAATAAAGATATTCGGTTTTTAGTATTTCTTTTATTTTCATATTTGTTAAATTCTATTGAATAAGTGAATGATTTGTAATTACCTAAATAATGTAGTGAATATTTACATTGAAAATTTGAACTTTGGACCTCTATAGCTATCAACGTAAACTAAATTATTACATACATAGCTATCGTGGCCCAATAAGCCTGGTAAATTTATTTCCTATCTTGTTTATGTGAACCTATTAATACTAAATTTTGTAAAACTACCAATGCTTAAATAATTGTTGTGTAATAATTGCCGTAAATTGCTAATTAATTTGGTTGATATATAGAGTACATAGAACTTGTAGTTGTGTATTTTACAAAAGCACCGTACGTTTGTATATCGTTGTGTTGCTTCGTTGACGAATGCTAATACCCCTTGTGCGCGTGCTTCAACAAGAAGATCAGCTGAAGCTTTAGTATTGATCGGCTTATCACTTACTCAAATAGTTGTCTTTATGACAGTGTTGTTGGCACATGGGCGGTCGCCATTAAGATGATTCTTTTAAAAAACTACAGTGACATTTTTTAGCCAAAAATTAGGCAATTGAGACCGATCAACGCATGCAAGCTTTTCGGCTAACCTGTGTTTTTCAGTTGTAAAATAAAAAAACTTTTCGGAGAGCTTTTTATTTTGAAAATACTGTACAAAACTACTTTTCTTTGAACTGGAATAATATATTTACGTAGACGTGTGAATGCCATATGCAGACTTTCATGTTTATTTATTTCTCGTTCTTTCTTTTTATTTTAAGGTTAGGAAAGAGTGGGGCAAGATTTCATTTCATCGCTATATTTATTCTCCTGACTAGCAGGAAAGCAACGGAAGTGCTATACATAGGAAAGCAATTACCCCGACCTGCTTCCGGAGATAGCAATATAGAAATGGTCACCTTAGTCATAAAATTTAAGTAAAAGTTTTAATTTTAATAATTTTTAACTTTAAATGTTATGTACTTAGATAAGCAGTAGTTTTTTTTATCACATCGCAAAAGTATTTTAGCGGTTATAAGTGATTAAAAATTAAACCAATTTTGCCTCAACTCTGAGATCATTTATTTTCTCTAATCGCTTCCCATCGAAAGATTGCTCAAAAATTTTCCAATTTTTTCCAGACCAGAAACGATTTTATGAGCTAATCTATCATAATAACCTTTTGAGCGTTTTTCGCCACTCCAAAAACCTTTGCTATTGACACTCTTTTTCCTCGATTATCTTGCATTCAGCCATTTATAGCTCAAAGTATATAAGCATGCTTAAAAGAGCCAAACCCAGTATTTATTAATTCTGTTGCGGTGGTGTGTGAAGTATTTTTGGAGGACCTTTATTTTCCCAATTTTAAGTAATTTTTCTATATTTGAAACTGCTTTTAACTGAGAAGTTCTATGCGGCCCACGGACATACAGTGTAATCACTTTGATTTGGCCAGTATTATTGGCATTTATGTAATATTTTAGCAGACTTATAATTAAATTTTAAAACAACTAAGTAGTAAAAATTTGCTCCATGCATAAGGCCAGTGGCGAGTGACAAGTAAAAATGGGGAGGTGCTACAATGCAAAAAGTGCAAAGCAATGAAAAAGAAAAACTAAACCAGCAGCTTTCAACTGAGGTGCCGCGTGACTTTGGTATGTGTTTTTCAATTGTTTGGGGTGTCGTAAATATGTAAAAATTTAAGATGTGAAATATCTGGATTAATAAGCTATAATCAAAATTTTAGTGCTGACAATCAAGTGCACTAATAACTGTTATCGATGAATTATTTACGAGGTAAGTCCAAAAAGTAACGAGACTGATATTATAAAAACTTTATTGAAAAATATTGAAATACACCAAAGTCAAATTCCTTCAAAGTAATCCCCTTCCACTTGAAAACACTTGTGCATTCGCCTTTTCCACAATTCAAAACATTCTTGGAAGGCATTTTCTGGGATTTGTTTGAGCTACTTTGTCGCAGCCATCTTGATGTAATCGATGTCGGAAAAATTGGTTTCCTTCAGAACAAATTTGATCTTAGGGAAGAGAAAAAAATGACATGGGGCCAGATCGGTAGCCAGAGTGGTGTTCTAATATGGGGGTGTTCCAAAGTTGCAATGTTTCTTTCTGCGAGAAACTGACGAATATTCAGAGTTGTGTGAGCAGGAGCGTTATCGTGATGGAGCATCCATGCATGGGCTTCCCAAAGGCTCCGCCTCTTGTCATGCACTGATCTTACGAGGCGCAGAAGAATCTCTCTATATACGGTTTGTTTCACTGTTTGGCCTTGGAGTAGGAATTCGAAATAAAAAGACATCTTCGGCGCCTCGTAAGATCAGTGCGTGACAAGAGGCGGAGCCTTTGGGAAGCCCATGCATGGATGCTCCATCACGATAACGCTACTACTCACACAGCTCTGAGTATTCGTCAGTTTCTCGCAGAAAAAAACATTGCAACTTTGGAACAACCCCCATATTCTCCCTATTTTGCCCCGTGTCACTTTTTTTCTTCTTTAAGATCAAATTTGTTCTGAAGGAAACCAATTTTTCCGACATCGATTCCATCAAAATAGCTGCGACGATGTAGCACAAAAAGATGCCAGAAAATGCCTTCCAAGAATGTTTTGAATCGTGGAAAAGGCGAATGCACAAGTGTTTTTAAGTGGAAGGGGATTACTTTGAAGGAATTTGACTTTGGTGTATTTCAATATTTTTCAATAAAGTTTTTATAACATCAGTCTCGTTACTTTTCGGACACTTCGTATTAGTAAGCAAGTTTTTCTTACAATAAAATTGTGAAAAATTTCCATTTATTTTTAACAAAAGTTTTATTTATGCACAAACGTTTTAAAAAACAGTGATTAATTCGAGTGATTTATTAATAATATTCGTGTGTGAGTTTAATTCGGGCCACAATTGCTGCAGTAATCAAAATGATGTTCTTATGTAAGTTAGTTTGAAAAATTTTACGTTACGGCGCACTTAGACCACTTGATTTTCGTCTCCAAAATTGGTGTTCTCTAAAAAAAAAAGAAAAAATGTCTTCAATCAAAATCATTTTTTATTTTATTGATGCCAACTAACCGCAGATTGGACATCGCTGGACTATTGTTTTTTAAAAAATTTTACGGTACATTTGGAAATCTCTCGCGGAACACAAGTTGAAAAAGTTTAGTCTCAGAGGCTCTTCGATAATTGAAGATAATTAAACATCTGATTAAAAATTCCCTGGCGGGCCGCACCAAAAAGCTTTTCGGGCCGCGAGTTGGGCACTACTGTTCTAAAGTTTAGCCACTAACCTAGTTCTATTCACATTTATTTACTTATTTGAAGAGAACTAAAACAAAATAATTACGGTACTATATTACATGTAATTTATTTAATTACGGCAGTGTTTCTTAACCTTTTTCCGTTTTCGGCACATTTTTGAAACTCATCGGAAATCTCTGCACCTTTAGATCATTTTCATAAATTTTCTTCCCAAAATCAGGTGATTTCAAAAAAAAAGGTCTTCATCTATTTTTATGTGCCGATTTTCTGCTTTTTGTTTTAAAATTCAGGTTTTTGCAAAAAAAATTATTGAAAAACGCTTTTGCCACAATTTTCCGCTTTGATTTTTTCATTTTCGCCCGAACAATAAACTGTTCTTTAAAAAAAGAGAAAGTCATGCACCCGAATTCACGTCTTTTACAGATTACGAAACACTGAAAAATGTGTAATAGCTTGCGACACCCTAGCGAAATACTAATGGCACCCCGGTTGAGAACTACTGACTTACAGTATAATCAAAGCAATTCTTTAATATTATCTAATTGTTGTTTACCGGTTAGTATCTCTATTACGTACAGTGACAAAGTCAAACTGCCTTTGAAGATAACATTGTTATCAATAGAAATAAATCGATTGACTGTTTCTCTTGATCTGAGCGGTTCTCGGAGCAATATTTTGTAAATTTTCCAATGCAGGTTACGTATATATCATTGGAAAAATTTTACTTTAATTTTTCTCTCATTTCTTCCAGACACATATTTAACTTTTAGTTTGTTTTACCTAATACAAGGTTGTTAATCTTTTCAAATTAAACAATCTACTATATAATGGATGATAAATTTTCTGGTACAACGAAAACTTTCTTAACAGCAGAATGCGAACGACAAGGACAGCTAGGACAAAAGCTGTTGAAACAGACATCAGATGGAAGTTTTTGTGACATCACTTTGATTGTTGATGGTGATGAGTTTCCTGCTCACAAATGTGTCTTGGCATCTTGCTCTGATTATTTCAATAAAATGTTCACAGTTGAAATGAAGGAAAAATATGACCAAAAAATTGAAATAAAAGGAATCACCGCTGATGCATTCCATTTGATGTTGGACTGGATTTACACTGAAAAAATTTTAATAACGAACGAATGTTTTTTTGATTTATATCGAGCATCATCAATGATGCAAATCAGTGAGCTGTCAGATGTTCTTCAAACTTGGCTTGAAGAACATTTTGAAGAGGAAGTTTTAATGAAAAACTTACTAGAATTTACGTATGATGAAGTCTCTCAATTGATATCTTCTGATAAATTAAATGCTTCTAATGAAAAAAGTGTCTATGATTTCATTGTAAGTTGGACAAGTTATGATATTGATATGAGACGTGAATACTTTCCAAATTTATTTAAACTCGTTCGTCTTCAACACATTACAATCGAAATAATCTGGAGTGAAATTCGTCAAAATGAGCTAGTTAATCTCTTTGTTGAATCCCGGCGTTTGGTTGATGAAAGATTGTCTTCTGTTTTTTCGTCTTCTGCTTGTGTTAAAACACAAACACAACGTCTTGGTGCAAAACCTGATTTGATTTTGCAGATTTTAACTGATAAATCGTTCGTAGTTGTTTACAACGTTAATACTAAACAGAAAACAACTTATCGTAAAAGTATATTGAATCTAAATTCTACAATGAAAATTAATACAGATTGTGCAATTGCTACAAAGTATCCAGTTTCATTCATGTGCGGGGGTTTATTTGATTCTAAAGCAGTTATTAAGTTTGATGGGAGAAATTGGATTAAACAGCCAGATATGAATAAAAGACGCTTTGGAGCTGCAGCTACATTTTTCAACAATCATCTTTACGTATTTGGTGGACAAGACAATTGTCACTCGCATTCGAATTTTCTAAAAAGTTACGAAATATTTACTGATAGTTGGAACGAATTCGAACTTCCCGGTCCTGGCCGTTCTTATTTGGGAGCTCATACAGTAAAAAATAAAATTTATCTGATTGGCGGTTTTAAAAGCAGATATTCATACTCTGCTCCATGTAGATTAGCATGCAAGATTTCAAATATTTTTTGTCCCCACTTGCAAAGTCTTACTGAAATTAGTCCGATGACAACAGCAAGAGCAGCATTTGCAAGTGCAGTTCATGAATCAAACATTTATGTTTGTGGCGGTGTTGATCAAGATGAAGAATCTCTTTCATCAATTGAATTTTTAGAAACAACAAATAACCTATGGACCGTACTTCTATATGAGTATGGTCTTGATGTCAGAATAGATTCAAGTTGTGTTGCTCAAGATAAATTTTATGTGAAATCAAATAATAAAATTATTTGTTTCGATTTTAGTACACGGCGTTGTTATGTTCTTTACGATGTAAGTGAGTATTCTTCATTTGTGTTTATTCCATTTGATCAAATTTCTCTGAAAAATTGCTTAAAAAATGCTCCGAAACCAAAACCTATTAAATAATACGTCTGATTCCGATTGAGAATAATAAATTATACTAATTACGTAATTATTTGGTACGTCATCAAGAGTCAATTGAAGAAGCAAACTAACATTGTAAAGAGTGGTTTTTAAAACAATTTATTGCATTAAGCAATTGTACTGTATTAATATCTAAAGTTAAAGTGCATTACGTTTTGCAAAAGTTGCACTGAAACACAAGCAAACCAAGTTATTTGCGTTAGTTTTTTTTTTAATTGAATTTGCCATATTTGTTTATAGAAACCATATGTTTATATGTATTGCTACGTAGATTAAAAATCTTGCCAAACAAATCTACTTTTTTTTTTTGTTTTCTGCTACAAATTCTATACAAACGTTAGTGATTTTTTCAAATTTAAGACTGTTGTTGCTTAATCTTCGGTCATGCTCTCTTCATATTCTAATTACGCAAAATTTAATGCTCAATTCAATAATGTTTTTTATGTTGTGAATGTGTATAAACTATTTTTTGTTTTTGGATAAAAACAAAATATTAAAAACATTTATACAAAACCTGTACACCATTTATGTATACGTAGATTAAACAAAAAAATTCAAAGTTTTATTAGGGTTTATTACAAAAATTGTTTTTGTTTCCGTAACGGTAAAGACTCTTAAGGCAGGTAGCGATCAGTGATAAAGCTATAAAACCGAGTGACATGATTTCAATTAAATAAAACCTAACTCAAGATAAAAAAATTTATTTTTTCCGATTGAAAAACACTAAAATAAGAAAAAGATAACTTAACGGCATTTTTTATTGATGCTGCCAGCAATTATTTAAGCCATGCAAAAACAATGATGTTTAAAAATTTAACCTATAAAGCAGAGGTCGACAACTCGCGGGTCCGGGCCCGCGTTTGGCTCTTTGGCCCATCTTCTGTGGCTCCCTGTGATTTTGGGGGATAAATAAACGATTAATTGTCAAATTAAAATACTTAATTAAATTTAAACAATAAAAATAAAGCAATTTTTTTTGAAACCAGCATAAACCTTTTTCTTTTTTCGGTGTTCACAATGATACTGTCAAATTTTGAAATAAAGTAAACCTGGAGTACAACTTTTACAGCCAAGTTAAACAAATTTTAAGATTTCACATTGAAATCAAAGTGAAGGCCAAAAAAAATTTTCAGCTTGTTTGCTAGTCGCTTGTGGTTTCTGTTGATTTCTTTTCTTTTTATAAATGGTTGCCAATGACTCTGAGTGTTAAAGGTTGCCGACCCCGGCTATAAAGGAACATTTGATGGGCGCAGCACTGAAACCTTTTTTACAGTAGCTTAGTCTCACGTAATGCAAATTGCTTCTTTGTGAATTTTTGTGACCTATTTAGAAAATTAGATTAATTTTTTTGTGACCTATTAGAAATGCAATGAGTCGCAGCTGCCAACATCAAGGAAATGTGATAAAATTGACGCCTTTAACAGATCAATCAATGTATAGATTTTAAATTAACTGCACCTTCTAAAATGACTTAAATACATCGTCCTAATTTAATTAATCCCTATGTGACCTCGTTTTGGCAGTAACCTGTATAATAGCATGAAATCGAATTTTACTGTAAAATTTGTCGTCGGCCACGTGGCCCAATTCGGATTTATTATAAATAGAGTGAGAGATCGCTCTTATGACACAGTAGCTAGAGTTTGGCCAAGGCCACCTAGAGAGACAAGGCCTGTTCACGGTTTTGTGACGTCACTCAACGTGGTGCTAACTCGCTCTTCTTTTCTCTGCCTTTTCTCTGCTAGTGAATACCTTTTAAACACACAGGTTTGGTAGTACTAACTTCGAATCAAGTTGTACAATCTTTTATACATAATTTTTTCCAGAAGTTTTGAAAACAATGAAAGTAAGCTAATAGGCCGATAGTTAGATAGATTTTTTGAATCGCCTTTTTTAAAAATAGGAACTATTTTTGTTTTTTTGAAAGCATCTGGAAATTTGCCTTGGAGGAGTGATAAATTGAAGATATAGCTAAGAGCATGCAATGCATCATCTGAAAGATACCTCAAGACAACGGGTGGTATTTGATCAAATCCAGTACTTAACTTTGGTTTAATTTCTGCTATTAGGCTTCTTAATTCAAGGAAACTTGTTGGAAAAAGATATATTGAAGATAGATTAGAAGATTTTAAATAATTAGAAAAGTGAGAATTAGAATTAGGTAAATTTTTAGCTAATTTAATTGCTGCATTTGAAAAATGTTCATTGAATGCATTAGCAATTTCAATGTTATCAGTAAGTGTTTTATTTTTATGTAAAAAAGAAGTAGTTTGTAGTTTGAAAAGATTTCTTCCCATTAAATTGTTTAAAACTTGCCAAGTTTTTTTGATATTATTTGTGTGAGACTTGAGTTTCTTTTGAATAAATGTTTTCTTTTTGTTGTTTATTAAATGAAAGTAAAAGTTTCTTATTTTTTGATACTTTTTTTTAGCACAGTGGGTTTTTGTTTTCAGAAAATGTTTATATAATCTGTCTTTTTTTCTTGCTAAGTGAAGTAGCTCTCTATCATACCATGCACATTTGAATTCAATATTTTTCATTTGTTTTTGTTTAAAGCTATGTTCTGCAAAATGATCAATTTTATTCTGAAAAAATTGAAAGCTTTTATCAGTGTCGGAAATAGTATACAAGTTGGACCAGTCAATTTTTGAGATAGACTCGGAGAACTTTTTCAAATTATTAACTGTATATGACCTCCCTGCATTAGACTTCATTTTCAGTAAAGGTTCACCAACTTTTGAAACTTGCATAATGGGTAGGTGGTCACTGATTTCATGGGTGATTATTTCACTATTTATGAATGCATTAGTCAAATTACACCATATGTGATCAATAGCAGTGCAGCTGGAGTTGGATACCCTTGTTGGTTTGTTTATCAATGGGTAAAAATTATACTCAAGCATCAACACGGAGAATGATTCAACATGTTCATTATTGGAAGCAAGAAGATCTAAATTGAAGTCACCATGAAGATAGCATTTTGATTTTGTTTTGTTGATTGTAATTAAAGTTTTTTCTAAATGATTTATGAACTGGAGAAATGATTTATTGTTGTTTTGAGGAGATCTGTATATGTTCCCACATACAACTTGGTTATTTTGAAATTGTATAGCAATAAAGATAGATTAAAATATTTTTTCTTCCATTATCATTAGGTTAGTTAGAATTTGAAACCTGTTTAACATAAAAAGCTACACCTCCACCTTTATATTTTTTTCTGGGGTTGGACACAAAAATGTAACCAGGAAGTATTTTAAAGTGACCTGATGAACTTGTGCTTTCCCAAGTTTCAGTTATAGCAATTACATCTGGCATATAACCCAAAGTAGACATCAGTCCTTCAAATTTAGTGTAATTTATGGGATTTACTAAAGATCTAACATTAACGCATATTGAAGAAAAAGTTTGTATTTGACAATTAGAACTATTTTCCATTAATAATTTTGCTTCTTTTGCACTTACATAAAGCTCGTTTTGAATATTAGCACTAATAAAATTGTCCATGTTGTTTTTTGGTTCAATTGTATCTGTGAATAACTGATTAAATATTGATGCATTCAGTGGTATTTTTGGTTTAAAGATTTCAAGTAAATCAGTGTCATCAATACTATGAAATGGAAATGTGAAGTGAGCACAAGATTGACATTGTTGTACAATAATTCTACTGGACCTGCAGATTTTATACAAGTTTTGTGATAATTATCTTTACAATGACTACAAAATAAATAGCCTTGTCTTTTGTAAATGTTTTTAGAGCAAACTTTACAGTTAAGTTTAAATTGTTTAGGCATGTGAAGACACAAAAAGAGAAAAAAAAATACACACAAACACAAAAATTAATAAATAGAAAAAAAAAAAAAAAAAATTAAATTTAAAAAGGAAAAATGCAAATAGATGTAAAAAAAATTTGTAAAAAAAAAACCAAGATAAACTGTTCTATAATTTGCCTTATATGATTTTTTAAATTAACCCAATTAATGCAGCTTTGAAACTTAGCTATGAAAAGCAAAAAAAAAAAAATCTCACTAAAGTTAATTAAAGAGATTTAGAAAATAAATTTGGTATATGTATCAAATTAGTACAATTTTGCAATCTATCTCTTCACAGCATTAGAGTAGCTGACTGATGCATGCTTTAGTTTAGCAATATTATTGATGTTTTTAACCACCTGTTTTTTTCCTCCAACAAATGCATATATGTCTCCCATCATAGACCAAACAGATTTTCATCCAAAGGCATCTCGGGCAGCTTCAAGAAGTTGCAAGCGACGCTTTGTCAGAAACTCTGTTATCACCATCCCTTTTCCTTTAAGTGCTTTCTTTTTGGCATATATTTCATTTCTTTGGGTTCGACGCAGAAACTTGATTATTATTGGAGTTCCCCTCACATTCTTTTTTGAAGGAAGTGGATGGGCTATGTCTATGTCATTTACCTGTAAAGGACTATCAAGAGGTAAACTGTTATTTAATTTATCACAAATATAATTTTCACATTCAAGGTACTTCCCTGTTTTGGGGACATCTTCACATTTATGAATAATAAGACAATTTGATCTGCTATATTGTTCCAAGTCATTATTTTTTTTATCAACTTGTTCCAATTGCTTCTGCATGTTTTCGACCAACTTTTTAAGATTGCTGAATGAACCTTTTAAATTCTGCAGATTTTTTTCTTGGTTATTGCCTGAAACAGAATCAACAACAGCAGCACCACAGGAACCAGAATCATTTGATATTTTTTCTAAGTATAAAGTTTCGTACTTACTTAACTTGTTTTCCATCAATTGTAATTCATTGGTCACTTTCTTCATGAAGTTCTCCATTGTTATATTTCAACACCAAGAATTTAGTAAAATCAATCAAATATTTTAATTATAAGTCACAATTAAAGGCAAAGTTTAACAAAACTTACAGTTCCATAAACCTTATTCTTATTCAAATATAATGATTCAAATAGAATTTAAATATTCAAATTATTCAAAAAGACTTCTACAAAATTAGATCTTGAACTTGCCTTAGATAATTCATTTCTAAAGTTTCTAATTTTTTTTAATATTTTTTGTTTGAGCCTTTAGGATTAATTATTGAAAGAATGAGTAGACTCCAATCATTGGCTGAAGAAATGGATATATTTTATGTGGTATAGCAGTATTTTGGTTTTCAACTGACAGATCAAAAATAACAAATATTAATATTTCACGCTATTTTAATAAACCTTTTACAATTTCTTCAAAAAAGGGAATATTATCAGTATCTATAAGTTTATCTTTGTATGGCTATTTTTCACAAATATGGTTTCATTTTTAAAACTAGTGTTACACAACTTCTAACTTTAAATAAATTGATAAAAACTATTTAAAATAAATTAATTTTAAAAACTTTTTTAATTTGCTGCTATTGATTTCTTCCTATATATTTTGAGTAAATAGCCAAAAAAAGAAACTTGAATGATTTAACCAGAAATTTTTCAAAAAGAGAATATTTATGTCTTATTTCAAAAAAATAAGTATAATGAATTCAAATACACTTAAAAATTAAGTATAATGAATTCAAATACACTTAAAAGATTAAGCTGAATCTAGTTAACTCACAATTGTTAAAAAAGTATAGAATTTTCCATCTATTAAAAATAGTTCAAAATTTTTACACTAAGAAAAATTTATTGAATTAAAAAAAAAATTTTAAATGCCAAACGCTACCATGCAAATTTAAATAATACAATTAAAAAAATTATCTATAAGCATTAAACAAGATAGAGCATACATAATATCTAGGGATATTAGAACAATCTTGCTATTTTTAACTAAATTTATTTCTAAACGAAAAATCTCTAATAATATCTTGCTATTCATAAACTTTTGCAAGTGGCATATGTACATCCCATGATCCAGTGATTGAATACAGGGTGTTTATAAATTCCACATACTATAAAAAAAATTTTGTACAAAATTTAAGCTAAGCAGTTCTTTTTTAAAACAATGAAACTGGAAAAAAAGTTATATTTCTTATGATTTGGTTTTAATTTTAGTTAGACTTAGACACACTCGCCATCATTACAAAGAATAATATGACTTTTTAGTTAAGAACTTATATCAAAAATTTTGAAAAATATTGTTTAAAATATGGTATTGAAAAACACTAAGCAATATATTTAATTTAAAAATAAGTAGGTGTACAGTAACATTCGCAATTTTTTTAGAGATTTAAGGAAAATGGATTTTTTAAAAAAAGTTCTAAAAAACATTATAGAAATACTTCTAAGAATTTTCTCAGTGTTAATTGTAGAGATTCTTTATGGCACGAATACAAAATTAAAAATCTTTTTATTAACATTCTGTATGTATTTTAAAACCTTATCAAAGAGTTAAGTAAACTAAAGCTAAGCAGTGCTTAAAAATTCTAAATTTTTTATTAAACGTTTAACCTTTGAAAAAAATCTAATCTTCAAAAAAAAAAAAAAACTATAATAAGTGTCGCAAATTTTAGCTTTTTTCTTAATAAGTAATTTAAAAATAAATTAAAATAACCTTACTTCGCTAATTGCTAAAAAAAATACCAATTACTAATTTTAATAATTATATTATAATAAATTCTGTTCTATTATTAGAAATCAAAGCCTAAAACAAAATATCTATAGATATTTCAACTTTGACCAGCCAACTTAATTGCTTGTTGTTGATCACTTTTGAAACGACTTGCAAACGACGAACGTAAAAGTAGAACTCAATTCTACTTCATCGTGCATACCTAACAATCATTTAATTCTCTACGTAAAATCGCGTCAGAGCATTCGCTATCGAGTGAGAAAGTTCAGTGGGAATGGGTAGTTTTTTGATCGTGTCAAAGTGACGTCAAATGTATGATTTGACGCGATAACGACGCCAGTGGAAATCCCGCTTAAAACAAAGCGAATCGTCGCTTTTGTGCAGCTATCT
Source organism: Diplosoma virens (assembly GCA_963680785.1). Lineage (NCBI taxonomy): Eukaryota > Metazoa > Chordata > Ascidiacea > Aplousobranchia > Didemnidae > Diplosoma > Diplosoma virens. Next base: position 27,375,735 of record OY796880.1, on the reverse strand, counting down.
TTGTTGGCACATGCGCACTTTGGTGTAAAATTGCTTGGCTAGTGGTGTAAGTTACAAAGTATGGTAGCATTTTACAAGTGGCATTTATTAAGTACTGCAGCAACTATACAAAAGAAAAATTTAAAGAAGTTAGGATGTAACTTGTAATTTTTAATTTAAAATGTTATTAGTTATTGTAATTTAACGAAGTTGCTCAGACAATAGTATGCATCTTGAGGACTGAAACAACTAATATTGAGAAACCCTATAGATAATTCTTTATATATATAGAAAAAGGTTTTTTTTCATAACTCCCTAAATTTAAAAGAAATTTTATTCTATATCTTTGCACCTGAAACCATACGTTAACAGGTATGAAGTTAAATTTGTTTTCATTTTTAACATCTTTGTTGTTGTGTCAATGCAATCTAGTCTTATTCTATTTTTCAGTGATATTTGTTAGTAACAAATATCAAAAAAAAAAATATATATATATATATATCTGTGCCTTATATGTGTTGTGTTCCTAACTGCAAAGGGAATTATAGAAATGGTCCTAAAGTGCATGTATTCAGTTTCCGAAAAATGATGAATTAAAACAGAAATGGCTGCATGCAATTAAAAAATAATTTGTTCCCAGTACTATCAGCAAGGTACGAATGCTTAATACTTAAATACATTGGGATAAAAATGTTACTACTATTGTCTCGTTAGTTTATAACTGGACATTTTGTTTGTATGGTACATGATTATTAGGCTCTATCAGTTTACATTGTTTTACAGTTTTACTCTTACCCCATAAATTTCTAATTGAAGTTGGCATTCAAGTTTGTTAAAAAAAACTTGTATTTAAAATAATGACTACAGTTATAAAGCAAAATGTTGTTTAATTGCTTTGTCAAATTTTTTTTTAATCTGTTGGCTTTGCCAAGAAATTGGCAATGTTACATGAACATATTATATTTTATTTATTTTCATATAGTTGTTTTATATTTAATTAACAACACTAAAAAAAACATTTTGATGTTTAAAATATAGAATAGCTGTTGATTAATTTTAAAAACTAAAAAAATAAGTTTTTTACTGATTGCCATTTTAGCTATTAAAAAGTGATATTTAAACAGTTTGTTTATTTATACCATGTTACTTTATTGGCATATTTGCACTGTATTACATTACAGTATGTTTTACTGGACGGTAACTGTATATTCACACTAAATGGTATTCACACTATATTAATTCTTAAGGAGATTAAACCATTTTAACTTAGCAGAAAAATAGTATTAATTTTAAAGTTTAAAACTTATTGCATCTGTGTGAAAAAATTCGATTTGAGTAGGAAATGTTTTGAATTAAGTTAAATTGAAGACTAAAAAAATTTGTGATTGTTTAAGTTACTTTGCTTTATGCATATACTTTTTATTTAACTGAAAATTATCTGCAAGTAATAGTATACATTTACTTTGTATATAATTACCAAAAATGCCAAAGCCATGAATTATTTGTTATTTCATTGTGTGTCTTTGGTTCATCACTAGCAGTTTGTAATCTAATTATTTTTGTGCCAACTTTTAGTTTAAATAGTCTGTTGATTATGAGTTTAGCTATGAAGTTAAAAATGCACAACACTGTGATAAAGTGTTAAGATGAGTTTTGTTTCATAATAAAAATTTTTTATCTAGTTTAATAATCTTTTAATTAACTTTATTTTGATTACAGGTTTGCAAGCTCCACTGTAAGCCAAGTGATATACAAAAAGTGATATCTACATTTAATGAAAAAAATTCAAAAACATTATCCTACACTTTAAAAGTGCCACAACTTGTTCCAGGTGCCATACCATTACTTTTTTCAAATTGCCCTACGTACTTATCCACTCCAACAATTTCAAGCAGATGTAGTCTGCTTCAACAACTTGTGAAGAAAAAAACAAGCTGTGAGAACAAATGAACTGGCTGCTGCTACTGCTCAAAGCATTAAGGACTACAATGACATGCTTAAAAATGATGGCTTTGACTCATTGAGCCAACTTAAAAGTAAAATTTTATCTTCCAGTAAATGGCATGTAGTAAGTGAAGAAGATTTTTTAACTTTATTCTTTCTTAAGTATGAAAAAGATGTTGCACCAGTTATGGATGTGTCAGTAGTTGTGGATAAGGAACTTTTTTAAATGTATACATAAAATCCAGTGAAGTTAATAAAAGTTGGAGAACACACATTGCCTCTAACTGATAGTTCTCTGCATACTATTGACATCATACTTGATGCTGTACAGCAAGTATACTTGCAAGTCTAGACAAATTCTGCAGTAAATGGAAAATTTAAAGCTGTATTGAAACTGGTTATTTCATTGCTGGAGCCACTTAAAAATGAGCTTGAAAATTATTGTAATACGATATCGTTTATTTGTGAGCAATTGGCTTTGATATCAACAAACAAGCTTATTCACCACAATTTGCAATATTTGCTTCTCTATTTTATAGTTATATATTTTATAGTCTATTTTTTAGTCTATTTTTGATAGTTGCAAAAATGATTGTATGGGTATCTGCTAATTGCATGCTAAACAACTTCTGCTCATAAAAAAATGACAAGTTGAACAAAAACAAAAAATCAAAAAAGAGAAAACTTGCGACTTTAAATACTAGCCAATGTTAAAGAACGTGCTTTATAATTTATTTATTTATATTAAATTGTATATTTTAAGTATTAGTGTTGATATAAGTTATGCTTTGCTTCAGTAATCGATGTGACATCGCTAAAAGTGCCCAATGGAGCGTCAATTAAATATCCCGCCTCTACCTATCAAGAAAAGCCGGTTCAGAGATAATTTTTGATACGATATTTTCCAAAAAAAGTGCCATCATCATAATATGGGCAGCTCAGCTGATCGCTCCATTGGCCACTCTTAATTACGCTCACGGTGTTTAATTTGTTGGAGCTTTGTTTCTAAATTGATATTTTTGTTAAATAAAATCGTTGGTAAGTAACTTACCAGAATTAAAATGTTGTTGAAATAATTGAATATTTTCACTAAGCTTTGAGAAAGCAAGCCAAACTCATGCAAAAAGCAGTTTTGATCGAGCCAATGCAAAACTCAAAACGTCAGCGCTCAGCGAAACTAGCACCACTCGTAATGACGTCACGCGTTAATCCGACATTGATGAACAGGCCTTGTCTCTCTAGGTGGCCTTGGTTTGGCTCGGGAAGCTGTGACGTTGTATTAATTTTTGCTGTATTGTGTTAAATGGCTGCGTGTGTGAAACCGCAGAAAAAGAATACATGTAAATTCAATCCTTCCTCTCGTTCAACTATAATTTTCTGTACCGGGTGTCATAGAGTTACGCATTTTTTTTTCATCTCTATATTTATCCTCCTGACTCGCAGGAAAGCGACGGAGGCGCTATACATAGGGTAAGAAATAGGGTGGAGTGAAAATAATTTTTTTTTTGAAATTGAAAAAAGTTTAGTTCTAAAAACCTGCCAAACAGGTAAAATCTACCAATAAAAATTAGTTTTGGCGAGTTGCTACCTTTGGGGGGCTAGCAACTCCCCAAAATGTGTTTTGAGGGGTAAAATTTTCCTAAAAATGTCGTAACTCAGTAACCGCTTATCGTAGAGGCATGATTTATGGCTCAAAATTTGCAGAATCATCATGTTTCTATATGTGCTAAGAGAAAGTTTTTGTCTATTTCCACTAGAAATAAAGTTATGATAGGAAAACTGTTTAATAAGTTTGTTTGTTTGTACTTAACTAATAGTTATCTGAAAAGTTATTATTATTTTTTGCAGGTATATTGTTAAGTAATTGTGTAAATCAAAGCTTTGGCCAAACTGCGAAGTAGTAAAACATGAAAAGACGGAGTTCAACTTCTGTAAAGAAGATTTTACATAGTGGACACACTTTCTCTACCCGTGATAGTTTTCCACCAGGAGTATTGCCTACCAAGCGACATGTAATAGAACGCATTCTTCATTTGAAAAACTTTCGAACCTTCAATGCTGCAAATGACATTGCCAGAGAAATTTATGACAGATTGGTATGGTGCAACGTATATCCCATTCATATGTACACCATTTCGAAAAAAGTTCAAAGTTTTGTGAATTGTTTCAATGCACTTGATCGCTGGTTAAAGAAAAAACGAGGAGAAGCATTTTTACAAAAGGAAAAAGAGTTTATGTCAACTATTGATGAAATATTTGATGTTTTTTGTGCTGACGATAAGCAGCGCAGAATTTTGGAGAAACAACATGGTTTGAAATGACAGATGGATGATTATGCTTTTTATAAAGATCAAACTAGTAAGCAAGTTGGAAAATGTGTGGATGCTGTGGTTCCTTCAACGTCAGCTGACATACAGTTTTTGAGGCGCTCTCGACCCTTACAACCTCATCCAGAACCACCAACATGTTCTTCCGTTACATCAGTTACATCAGTGCCTGAGTCAGCTTTGGATTATCTTTCAGATTCTAGTTCAACCAACACAGACCAAACGCAATCTTCTGCTGCTTCTGAATTTGTTTCTCAATCAATGCCATATGAAAATCAGAATCGAATGATTTGGTCAAACCTTGCAAGGATGAGTATGCGTTTTCAGATATCCGACAGAGCTGCTGCTGCGATCGCTAATAGTGTGATGCAAGATTTGGGTCTAATTACTGATGATGACAAGACATACGTTATTGATCGTAGCAAGCTTCGAAGAGAGCGAGAACGATGACGTGCTGAAATTAGGAAAAAGGAGCAAGAAAATATCAAGTTAGTGAATGCCATATACTTTGATGGGCGCAAAGATGCAACACAGGTCACCATCAAGGGCCAAATGACAAGTTTTACAGGTCTGTGCAACTTGAAGATCACTATACAATGGTTGGGCAGCCTGGTGAATACTATCTTTCTCATTTTTCCACAGAGGATGGCAAAGGAAGAACCATAGCACAAAAGATCTTCAACACCATTGCCAACATCGATTACATGACAAGCTTACAGTAGTTGGCACTGATAGAACTGCAGCAATGACAGGCAAGTTCAATGGTTGCATTCATAAGTTGGAAGAACTATTGAACAAGCCACTACAATGGGTAATTTGCCTACTACATACCAATGAACTACCCTTGCGCCATGTCTTTACTATGCTTGATGGAACCACCAATAGTCCTGACACATTTGCAGGACCAATTGGGAAGTGTTTAACTGGAGATGTTTCAAGTTGGCCGGTTGCTGCTAATTTTAAGTCAATTTCAAACCCTCAGTTTGTACATTTGCCAGAATCAGTTGTTAATGATCTGAGTACTGATCAACACTATGCTTACAAGATATGTTCAGCAATAATCATGGGAGTTGTCGACAGCGACTTGCAATATTTAAAAGTAGGTCCCATTGTGCATTCACGCTGGCTAACTCTGGGCTGTCGAATCCTCAGATATTATGTTTCGGTGGATGAACCCTCCTCAAACTTGGAAACTCTGACGAAGTTTTGTCTTCAAGTTTACTTTCCAAGTTGGTTTGAAATTAAGTTAAATAGTCAACTAACTTGCGGATCTAGAAATTTTTTCAACTTGGTCCAATGAATTCTTCAGGTGCCTGACGAAGCTGTTCGGAAAACTGCTCTGAAAGTTGTGCAATGAAATGCATTTTTCGCACACCAGGAAAATGTCTTGATCGCCATGTTGGGTGACAACGATGAGGAGATACGAATGCGAGGAATGAACAAAGTGCTTTCGATTCGTGGAAACTTGCCATCAACGGTTTCATTTGATAATCATGACTTGGTTGACAGTCGCAGTGAAGAATATTCTTTGGAAGGAGCAAAATATTATGATACCGCCTCAACTGTACGGCTGTTTGAACCGCCCACACTGGATCTAACAGTGAACTCGTAGTACAAGATGGTGAATTTAACATCTTGCCATCAGCAGCCTCCGGTAATTGAACATTTAACTGATTTAGATATTGAACAATGCCGGATAAGACCACTGCAGCTCGACCACCCATGTCACAACCAATGTGTAGAGCGCCATGTCAAAATGGTAACAGAGGCCGCAGCACAAGTTGAAGGATTTGAGCGAAGAGATGGGTTGATTTGCCAGAAGATTAAATCTCGAAAACTTTTGAAAAAATTTGACACTAAAGTGCAATTCTGATGCGCTTCATTTTGCATAGGGTATTTGGTGTACTCTAACTTGCTTTCTTATTTTTCTCTCACTCCTTAGGCAAAACAACCCAATATCAGCATCAACAGTTCGAAAGTAATGAGATGTAACAGATTTTCTTTAAATTACTGAAATACTAAACTTTTTATGGGCAGTAAAGCTAGCACGTTCTGTACCTTATGAGTAGGCCTATTTAGGTACTTTGTCTGGTGACCAAAGTTATCCCAAATCATCTTGTTAATATTGTGATTGTCATAATTAGTCCTTATCAGTTAGACATATATCATTTTAAATGTTAGATCAAAGTTATTTCCATACAGCGCAATTTTCGAGTATTGAGCATAAAAAACGGTTTATCGATTATAACTTTTTTTGTTGTGGAAATAGACAAAAACTTTCTCTTAGCACATATAAAAACATGATGATTCTGCAAATTTTGAGCCATAAATCATGCCTCTACGATAAGCGGTTACCGAGTTACAACATTTTTTGTCAATTTTACCCCCCAAAAACACATTTTGGGGGGTTGCTAGCCCCCCAAAGGTAGCAACTCGCCAAAATCAATTTTTTTGAAGTTTTAGCCTATTTGGCAGGATTTAAGAACTACAATTTTTTCAAATTTTTTTTTCACTCCACCCTATTATGCCAACGCAGTGTCATAATTGGGGCCGCTTTGCTACGTAATGCAAATCGCTTCTTTGTGAATTTTTGTGATCTATTTAGAAAATTAGATCAATTTTTTTGTGACCTATTAGAAATGCATTGAGTCGCAGCTGCCAACAGCGAGGAAATGTGATAAAATTGACGCCTTTAACAGATCAATCAATTTATAGATTTTAACCCTTTATGTCCGGAATTATTTTTTTTTGTTTTTCAATCCATATAGATTATATTTAACACTGTAATGTAAAAAAAATGATATTTTTGTTTTAAAAGATTTTCAAAGAGCACATATATGTCCTAATAGGCGTTAAGAGTAAAATTCTCTTTCTAAACCGCCATATATGTACTAATCGGCTTTTCGACGAGTTTGCGAGCACTTTTGCAAAGCTGCGTTGCGGCCGTACTAAATGTACACTATAACTTAACTTGATTAAACTTTTATGTTAAATTGCACTTTACTTATACGTAGAACGAAAAATAATAATTAAAATAGCACTTAAATTTAAAAAGTTTTTATTCGTTGTGAAAAATATAAAAACAGTTTTTAGTTTTGGAGCAACACAAATGCACATCACATTTCATGCAGTACATGAATATTTTGCCGTTGCACCCTGGAAGTTTACAGGTTATTCGCTTGTCTGAACAAGCGGGAAAATGTCCAACTTTATCCAAGCCAATATTTTTTTGGGGTATTGGTGCAGAAGCATTTCCGTTTCTTTTTTTTTTCTTATATTCAACTTCCACTGAGCCGAAAATGGGCCATCCTCTTTTTTTTTAAATTTCTTTGCCACTTTTCATGAGCGAAAAAGCAATTTGAGTTTTAAATTCACTGAATAACATTTGTTTTGATTTGAAAACTTTTAATTTTACCAACGACATGCATACCATGATGAGAAACTCTTTTCTCTCAGTTTGTTTCTTTATTAAGAGAACGCCGACAGGAGCGTCGGCACTCGTACGCTTGACTGCATGCTCCTTTGGACGACTGAGTCGTCAAAAAATACATTGATTTACAGGGTGGGCCAAAAAAATGTTACCACTTTTAATATTGCAGTTTTAATTAGATATTTTTACAAAAGGTTAGTCTCTCTTCTCTGTTTGCTGTTGTCTGATCTTGCAAAATCTGAATTTTGTAGGGAAAGAGATGAAGGTCTGTGTTCAGTATGCGTCTAACAGTGGTCCTTGAGAGGGCAGTCTCCTGTGACAAACGTCTGGTTGATTTTCTTGGTGATTCCTCCAGACGCTGTCTCACGGTCTCAGTGTTAATGGCTGTCCTTGCAGACCTTGGCCTACCACTATGTCCTTTATTCGTATTGGTCACACATCCTGTTTCCCTGAACTTCTGCAGAAGACGTCTGATTGTGAGTCTACTTGGAGGACTTCTTCCTGGAAAGTCAGTCGTGAATCGTCGTTGAGTATGGGTTATCGACTTTAATTCAAAATATGCTTCTACGATCTTTACTCTCTCCTCCACAGTATATTGCTTTCGATCCATTGGGGTGAGAATTTAATGTTTAGTTGTTGATATTTCTGAAAATGAAACAAAAATCTTAGTAATTTTGAAAATGGTTAGAATATAAAAAGTGGTAACATTTTTTTGGCCCACCCTGTATACAGTATATTGAACTACATAAAAGTTTGATTTGTTTTTGCAAAAGCGTGAACAAAAATTGGTCAGACAGTTAATGATGCAATTGTTGAAAATAACAAACTTATTAAATTAAATTGTAAGGCGTGATAGACTGTAAGTTTTCATTAAACTTTAGCTTAATAAATTAATAGTTTAACTTGAACTTGAACTTAATAGTTATGCCAAGTTAGTGAAATTAAATTGAACTACACAAAAGTTTGTTTTGTTTTTGCAAAAGCGTGAACAAAAATTGGTCAGATTGTTGATGTAACTATTTTTGAAAAATAACAAACTTTATAAATTAAATTATAAGATATGATAGAGAGTAAGTTTTGAATAAATTTTAGAATAAAAACTATAGCCAATATATAAGGACGTAAGATCACGACCATGAAAAGTTATAAAGAAGTACGGCCACGTAAAATTATAAAGAATTTTACACAGTTGATAATGGAATGAGTAATAATTCCGAAACGTCCTTAATAAACTTTTTTTTATTAAATAATTCTATTTTGTGTACGTATATATAATATATATCCTTAATATAATATTTATATACTTAATATATATCTTTAATATAAAATATAATATATATCCTTAATATAAAATTATTTTAATATAGATAAGTTTATGACGTAAGATTGAGGCAAATAAAAAGTTTAAATCATCTAATTTTCACTACCGTACTTCAGGTGTTATAGCAGTGCTTCTCAACCTTTTTTTGTGGCGACCCAAATGTTAAGCGGAAATCGAAAGTAAAGTTTGGGCGACCCAATATTTTTTATAAACGTTATTGTAAGCATAATAAGGGAACCAAACTTATGAGCCCTGTGTCTGGTCATAAAATTGACATGCAATACTGTGGGTAGGAGAAAAAATTGTGTGGGGTTCTAAGACGTAGACCAATTTTTGTCCCCAAATCAAGGTGTTTTCTAAAAAAAAGGTCTTTCTTTGAATTCAGTCTCGGATTTCTGATTTTTCGTCCCAAAATCATAGTGTTTTCCAAAAAAAAAGTCGTCACTTGAATAGTCTCGGATTTTTCATTTTTTGTCCCAAATTTTCGTTCTTTATAAAATAAAAATTTTGGGTCAACCCTAAGTCGCGACCCAAAAGTAGGTCCAAATTGACACAAAAGAACAAAAATGGTTTAATTGTTACACAACTAGCCTACACTTGTCGGAGACCCAATCAAACTAAACGGCGACCCAGGGGTTGAGAAGCATTGTGTTATAGGAAGAGATTTTTTTTTAAGAGAATATTTTTGTTTTGGGATGAAAATCAAGTAATCCGAAACTAATTAAAAGTTCTTCGGATGAAAACCAAGAAATCGGAAACTGATACAAAGTGAAGACTTTTTTCTGTTAGAGAACACTAGTTTTTAGGGACGAATTTTTTTCTATTAACTAGTGTCCTGGTTTGCCGCTCCCAGAATAAAAAAATTGGGGGGCGAAACAATCTTTGCTGGAATTTTATGCGACGAGTGCCCAAAAACCAAAATTATAGGCTTCCACTTTTTTAACAACTAAATCGGTTTTTTCACAGTAAAATGAAAGTAATTCTACTCAAAAAATACGTACAAAAAAACTTCTTTCATCCCAAATAACGCATGCTCCATGCTGGAAAAATTGTGAAATTGCCAATGATGCGTCTCGGTGTGACAATTGCCGCCCTTGCCCTCCAGTTTGGTATGGCTATGATTATATGTTATGTTTATTTTAATTATTTATAGGCTATGCTTACATAACCATTTACGTCTATTATACGTCAAAACATTTCAATATTTTGTGGATGTGAGAATAAACTACATCCGGTTGTGAGCTTATCTTCGGTATGTTAGGAGGAATGAATATACCCTATTACAACTTCTTCCAGGTCACCCTTGAGAAAGGTGTAGCATCTATGAGCTCCCTAAACATGGGTTACTAAAATTTAATTTCCCTCATAATAGACTTTAACTGATAGAATTTCAGGGAGAAAAGTATAAAATTTGAGAGTAATTGAAAGTGAAAACCTTTTTTTTAGGAAACGCTACAATTTTGGGACAAAAATTGGTTTAGAACACTATGATATTAGGATTAAAAATTCGAATTTCACAAACAATTTTTTCTACCCGTAAACAGGGGCGGATTAGCAAATTTAACCGACCCGGGAACTTTGAAATAAAACCGGCCCATTTTTGACAACTAATTGCAAATCTTACTAAAACGTTACACGGTTCATCTTACAAACTACATCATATTTAGCTCATTTCAAAAAAGAACATTTAGAATTAACAAACAAACATTATCAAACATTATTTATAGAGCAACAGTCTTCGCATTTCTGCGTTCATTTTTGCTATTTCGTCGATGATCGTATGGTTCAAAATGCGTAACAAAACGTCTCGTTCGACGCACATCAAAAGAAGGGAATCCAAGCGATCTTCGCTTAGCTGATTTTTTAAACGGTTCTTTACATATTTCAGCTTGCCAATGTTTCTTTCACAACCAACTTGTGTAACGGAAAGAGTAAGGATTACTTTGTATGCTTGATATAGAAGAGTATACTCCTGCAGTACATTCTATATCTCCGAATCGCAGTATAACAGCATAGAAAACAATTTTGGCATCGACATTTTCGAATGCTGGAGCTTTCGTCCGATCTCACATCTTCGCCATCTGTTTTTTAAAACCAAATTAAAATTTAAGTTGTACGAAAGAAAATTTATTACTAATAGTATCAGCACAGTTGACCTGCGAAAAGTGCTGGATGTTAATATCAGAACAAAATTTTGATCAAATAATAACATTTCCATCGGTACGGAAAATAGGCATCAAGTAATTATAGGCTCGGGTTGTATCATACAGTGAGATAAAAGGTCAAAACATGAACCTGTAAATAGTTTATCAATAATAAAATCAAAGAAATGATCACCTGCTTCATCCAATTTAGTGCAGTGCTCAGGTAAGATCTTTTTTAATTCCGGCCATTTTGATGCGAAATCCAAGAGTTCTTGCCGAAGATCTTGCTGAACAGGAGAATATGAACTTTTATTTGGCAAAAGGTTGCATATCATATTCACAGCTGAGACAGAAATCCCATGAAGAACTGTTTCAGAAAAGCGTTTGGGATTGAAGTGCTTAAGAGCATATCACTTTTTATGCGTAGCAAATCTTCTATGCAAACTTTGAACCACTTGATCTAGAATTTTGTTATGTACATCGACATCTGGAGAGTTTTTTAAATTTTCTTGCGCTAGTAAAAAGTTTTTTAAATTTTGTAGAGTTTCACAAATTTTAGTTTTTGAAATTTTTTGTAGAAATTGATTTAATCTTATACTTGTTCGGTGCCTGTTATGAAAGGCTCTCACCGATAACACAATCCTGGCTGTTTACAAGATGAAATTCTTAATCTTCTTTATTAATAAATTATGCTCCAATCAACTTAGGAGCCCAAAATAGTACAGGGTCGGTAGCTTACTTGTTCAGCAATCACGTAAACAACTAGAGAATTGCGTTTAAAAAACTATGACTTCACAAAGCTAACAAAATTTCCAATACCGATTTATCACCACGTAACATTCTATCATAATCGAATCAATAATAATAATGCTTCCGAGCGCGCCTTATTTATATACTCGGTCACATGTATCTCGAAAGTTCTTTAAATTCAGGTTAAAAACAACAATCACCCAATATTGCATCATCTTGCCAGATCCAGCGATTCACAAACAAGCAATATTGCATCATAGTGAAAACAAGTCATGCGGAAAGTCTAGAATTTACTATAACAATGAGGACAGTGTTGCCAATTTCTTATAAATAAATGTAAAATATTTAAATTGATTATCAAACCGTTATTTCTTCGGCTATTTGAGCCGGACCAAAGCGCAATCAAAAAGATTTTTTATGAGGTTGTGAAAATATAAAGTGTGTGCGATTTTTAAGAATAGAACAACCTCAAACTTTTTCATTGAGTCTGAAAGACATTCATTTAAGGGTTCATTTCTACTTTTTTAAACCCGTTTATCAATCACATTCACGTTCTTCCAAAACTTCATTGGCATGTTAAACAAAATGATCAGTTTTGGTTACAACCGTTGCGAAATCGCAATAAATCTGTTGAATATCCTTTTTTCGTAGCTTCCACCATATTAAAAGCATTAATGAAATCCAGTCCAGAGGTCTGCAAGTACTTTGAAAGTGCAGATGTTATCTCCATGATGCGTAGATAAGTAATGGCTGTCAAAACGTATCGAATCATATTACGAACATGACACTGGCATCAAACCGCGCTTTAACACTACTTTTCAGAAGTAGAAACACAATATAGAACTTCAATTACATCGCAGAACATGCCGCTGGAACCATCTTTAAATGTGCCGAAAATTTTTCAAAGACATTCGTGCTTAGACCACCATCTAGTTGCTCCAATCAAGTTTAACCTACTTTGAATATTATGACCATGTCTTTGGCTTATCCGCTCTTTCCACATGTCCATTCGAAAATATGATTCCCGAAAAAACACTCCAATCTTTTGAACTAATTAAATAGAGATATGGATGCATGATTAGTCGTAGTAACATCACAGAGGACCAAGTTAAGAACGTGGGCATAGCACCATGTGTGAATTTGTCCAGGAGATTCTTTTTCAAGAAAAGCTGTAAATCCATTATATTGTCCCGACATGTTTGGTGCTTCATTTGTACTGTCGGAGATGCATTCGGAATCGTCTATGCTTTGCCTATGCAAAACTTCTTTTAACAAATTGCACAGGTCTGCTCCAGTTGCCGAATGGCTGTCAACAACGGCAAGAACTCGTTCTTTGACGTTTTCCCTAACAAAGTGTAGAATAACTAAACATTTGTTGGTTGAAGTCATATCTTGAGTTGAATCGATTTGAACTGAGTAAATGCCTGATTCTCTAACCGAGTTTGAAATTTTTTTCTTTCATTAGCTTAGATATAATAGCAATGATAAAGTTAACAGTAGTTTTGGAGATAAATGTATTTCTGTTTGCAAGGTTATGCTTGTGCTTGTTGGGTTTGTTTTGCAAACATTTTTAATAACATTTTCTTTTTGGGATTTGTGGTCTAGCGGTATAGTAACCTGTGTGGAAGACTACAGGTCCCAGGTTCGATTCGCGGTGAGATAAGCATCACTGATGAGCTCTAATAAGAGGGAAACTCGAGTCTGGTGTTTCTCATCTTGAAGCAGCTTGCTTAAAATTAATTCTAAATTCCTCATAATTCTTCAAATATGAATAACATTTTCCAAATAACACTTTCGAATGTTATCGTACTTTGCTAGAAGAAGTAGAGTCTTTAAAAAATGTTCCGTGATCAACTTTTTCATCACATAAAGTAGACACTGCTTCCGAACTCCCTGTTCCCCTATAGCTCGTTTCCCGTTTTCCAGTCATTTTCACAATGGAGACGACTCTGTCGAGAATTTGCCTTCTTTGCATGACCTGTTTGTTGTGTAGTCGTTGTCGTCGTCGTCGTTTGAAGGGTATCCATTCCAGGTCAGACACAAACAGGATTGAGGCCGAGGGTTTAGCCTTTTACTACCCCAGACTGCTGCACTGCCTAAATCAGATGATGGCAGTGGTGTTATTGAGCCAGCATCGAGTTTCATCATCCAAAACCGTCAGCAGACCTCGTGCTCCATATGGTGGCCGATGTATAGGGCACGTTGTTAAAACATGGTCTGCTGTTTGCTCAGAGGCACCACACTCGCAATTCGGTGAAGGAGCTAGACCCCATTTGTGCATGGACGAATGCAATCGCCACACACCAGTCCGCAGGCGGTTGAGCTTAACCCAAGCTGCTCGGGGTAAGCCCATCCCAACAGGCCTGGCATCGGTCCCGAGCACAAAAGCACAGAGCCTGGAAGCATTTTTACAATACTCCGTTTTCCATTTGTGATTTGTCCATTCAGAGGCGCGGATGCCAAGTCTGGCAAGGTTGTCCAAAAGATTCCGCTGGCACAAACGGGCGTCTGGATCTTAGTTGTGTAATGATGTTTGACTGACAGTAAGTAGGTTTATACTGTCGTATTACTGCTGCTGAATCGTATGTGAGCTTCAACACATGCCTTGTGTTTTTGAAAACTTTTGTGTTTATCAATTCGTTGGTAAAATGTGTTTCCACGAATTGAAACCCGTTGAAAATTTGCTGGGGTTCTGATTGCTACTAGTAGTAGTACCATATGCAATGCAAAAATTGCAAAAATAGAGCTTCTTTTTCTTCACAATACGAGAGCCATAATCGCTGCAAACGACCTCCAGAGTCATCAGGTCGGAAGTACACATTTGTAACGTTGAATTTCGTTGTTTTTGGTTGATGTGGGTGAAACTCGAAAAATTTGGTTAGTTTATCTCGTTTTGGTTTTACAAACCACGAATGGTACGCTGTCACCGAAGGAATTACAGACTGATCTCGTTGAACTTCTGAAACTTGTGTTAGGGGAGCAGAACATACTTCAGGTTATCTTGGTGAGGCTGTCTGGTTCTGGTTTATCAGTATATACAGTCTGGACTTCGCTTTTTGATACTGGCTGAATAGATATATCAGAACAATTTTGATTTACTAAATCTGATGCTGGTACATCACGATAACTCACAGATTGATGCTCATCTTGATGTCTAATAGCAAAACGGGATTAACTGTCGTTTGGCTTTCCGTTGAGGTGCTTGCTCTTGCAAATGCATCCTGAATGTTCATACATTTAGCACGAATTTGTTTCAATTTCTTTTTCTTTCTTTCACGCTCTTTCTCAGCTCCACCTTTCCGCTTTTTCGTTTCTTTTTCCATTACTTAAAATTTAGAGAGGCCTGGAGAATGAATGGTAAACAACTATGTGGCATACGCGATATCAGTTCTCCTGCGACTCTTTATTGCGTCATAGTACTGGAAATTAGAGAAAGAAGTTATCACTCACGCTTTATTTATTATTTTACGTCAAGTCACGACAATCGCAAATTACAATAAAAAAAATTATACATAGCGTAGGCTATACAAAATTACTGTTACTGAAAACTAATTGCGAAATCATTATGTATGGAACTGGTTCATATTCTCTTGATTATTTGTTAACGTCTTAAAGTTAGTTTTGAGGCAGCCCAGTGAATCGCTAGACCGGCCCACAGTCGAGTGGCCCACCGGGAAACTCCCGAATTCCCGCGGGGCTAATCCGCCCCTGCCCGTAAAATATTGCATGTCTTGGTCTACAACCCCACGATCTTAAGACTAAAAATTAGAATCTCACACAGAATTTTTTCGTACCCGTAAAATACTGCATATCTTACTCACTAACTACCCATAAAATACCCGATTGCATGATCAGTTTTTGGCATGGCAATTGCATGACCAGTCTCAGAGGTCATCGCACGCCACTGTCAACCACATATGTGAGTTTTAATATAAATATCTGCTGTGTAGTGGACGAAAAAAATAAAATCTTGCTTGATTGATTGATTGAACCATTGATTGAACATAGGCAACGTTGGCTATATAAATTAGTGAGATTTAAATTTTTTAAATAAATCTAAATGAAATGTAATCGATGGGCTATTTGCATCAATCTGAATAACTTGAAAGAATTCGATGATTTTTTGAAACAAGGAAGAAATAGTGTCACAAACTGGAACCGATTATAATAATTTTTTTCCCAAGTATGAAAATATTTCTTCCGATACCATATAAATTTGGTGGCGACAAGTCGGTGGCTCACTACAAAATTTAAATAAAATTGCTTTAGATTATTACAAAAAACTTTTAGCAATTAACTTTAAATAAATAAATTTAACAAACTTTAAATAAATTAAACCAAAAAAAGATACAGTAATTTAAAAAAAAGCAAGTTATTTATTTAGTATAATGAAAATGCAGAACAACTATTTAGACTTAAAGTTTTTATCAAAGTTACCGTATTTTTAAAAAATGTATCAAATTATTTTAAATGTAAAAAGATTACAAATGAATTCAATTAAATAAATATAGTCAATTAGCTTATTAACTCGTTATTTTCATTAAATTTTTTTGTTAATATTTTAGTTTATGAATAAATTCCTCACATTCTATATATATATATTTTTATTTCATTAATTTATTGAATTATTAATTCAAAAAGTGTATAAAGCTGTTTGGCTAAACTGGATCAGACTGAATTTAGGTTCGTGCATTCAAGCGTTCAACGGGCGATACAAAATCAGGTCACGTGATGTGAGTTTCCAATCATGGAATGTATGTCATTGATTTTACAACATCTCGTCAATACAACAGCCAAGAATTCACAACAGCCATATCAAAAAGATGAAAGATGATGCGATGATAATATTTTTTATTTGACCTTGCAAATCAACTCCGCCCATGTTGTTGTTATATACAGCCACAATATTTGGGCGAGAAACTTCAATAATTGCCTTTTGCTTTTTGTCATACCAAGTGCAAACGCCTTCAGGAAGGTGAGCAGTAAATGTCGACGCTAAACAGACAGACCTAGTGTCCTGCCGTTTTATGGCTACTACTGTTATGCCATCTATTTCCGCTTTCCATATATCTTTAGAACCTCTTCCTTCTTCGCAAAAATCCGAATCAAGCTTAAACTTTAGAGAAGGCAGTCTTCTCGCCACGACGGTTCCATAGCACCAAATACCTTGACTTGCCAAATATGTTAGCAACCGAAGAGATGTGAACTAATTATCAAAAAATAATTTGTGGTTCTTGTTCGGTGGTATAGACTGTGCAAGATGTAGAACAACATTAGAACTTGGTCCTAAATCTGGTACAGCTGGATCATCAACAGGAATAATTTTTCCAGTATAAGCCATAAAATCGTAAACAATTCCTGTTACATCACAAAGCAAAAAAAATTTAAATCCCCATTTGTAAGGTTTTTTGGGTATATATTGCTTGAGTGCCGATTTTCCTTTAAAAGGTATCATTTGTTGGTCAATGCATGAATTTTCAGTCCTTGGAATTTGTTTAAACTTTATTTTTATCTCATCATACAATGGTCGAATCAAATATCTCTACGGTCAGTATTTTCATTGTTTAAAAAATGAAGATTGGCTTTAATTGTCAGCCATCTGTCTCTACTCATCACTCTATTCACAGTATCATTTAAAAAATTTGCATTCCAGTGTAATCTAGTATTGGATATTTTACTGATAGAAAAATACATGTACAATCCAAGTCACTGTTCAAATTCAGCAACACTCATATTCAATGGTTTAGTTACATCTTTTTGTAGGCTGTACAAGTTGGATTGGATCACTATTAGGTTTTTAAGATCACGAGAAATAAAATTATTAAAATATTCAAGAGGTTCTTAAATTTTAATTTCTTTATCAAATAAGGGTTCAGAAAATGAAGTTTCTGGAAAAATTATCTCATTATTTTGGGTACCAGCAACATGTTTCCAAACTATGTTTCGATTTTTCTTCTTTTGCTTTTTTTCTGATATGTGGATGAGTGGATCTGCAGCAATAAGAGGTTTTTCTTCTTCTTCTTCTAAATCTTCTACTTCATGGAACACTTCTTCATTTAATCAGAAAAAAGTTAAAAATAAAATTTTTAGTGCTACTCACTACTCATTACCATTTTGAGATGATAAAAGATTATATAACAAAAATTATTTTTAAAGTTAACACTTTATGCACATTATTTTAAAGTTTCAACCCTATATCATAAGAAAAAATTCCACTAATAATGATTGCCTTTTTTTATGCATAAAATCATTTAAAAAATAAGACCCATATTTTAGGTTACTATGACAAGTATACAGCACAACAGTTTTAAAAGTTTTTCAAAACCTAAAATACAAGTAGTTTTTAAATTAATGAATACTTTGCCACGTGGCCCAATTCGGATTTATAATAAATAGAGTGAGAGATCGCTCTTAGGACACAGTAGCTAGATTTTGGCTCGGGAAGCAGTGACGTTGTATTAATTTTTGCTGTATTGTGTTAAGTGGCTGCGTGTGTGAAACCACAAAAAAAGAATAAATTCAATCCTTCCTCTCGTGCGACTATAATTTTCTATGCCGGGCGTCATAGAGTTACGCATATTTAAATAAGGGTAGTTGTAACTTGGAGGGATTTTGCTGACCTTATTTAGACAAGTTCAGCATTCCAAGGACGGTTATCGTTATTGAATTCCGTTTTTATCGTTGGACACTCTGGCACCTTTCGGCGGGGAGCGGATTGAGACTTTCCTTCATTAACAAAAATTTAATCTCTTTCTCTCATCAACAAATTTGAATTTATAATTTGGTCTTTGAACCAAAATTTGAATTTATAAATAGTGTTTCTAACACTTAGTTTATTGCCAAATGTCGAAAAAGAAAGTTAATGTGATATCAATGTTAAATTTAAAAATATTTTATTCCGAATCAAATTCTATTTCATCAGTTTTTTTGATTTACCATCATATCATTTTTTTAAAAACATTGTTACCAAAACTGAAATTCATCTTCAATCGTCTGATAAGTTGTGGAACTCGGCCAGTCTTGATTTTAAGAAACAGCAGCAACACAAGTAGATATGTACATTTTCTAAAAACGTCAACATACACTTGATTTGTAAGTTTAGGCCGACTGTAACGTAAAGAAAACAAAAACAACTTTTCTATAAACGAAGACAAACATGATGAAAGGTAGTGGTTATTCGCGACAAAAACTGACGTAAGAGTCGATACATTAATTTTTCATAGTGTAATGAGTGCGGTATTGTTAATTCCAAAAAGCACAAGAGTCTTGGCGTCAATTGCACACACTCTTGGCTTTCCGGCACCGATAGCAAGGGTAAAACTTTAATTCCAAACAAGCTTCATAATCAAAGAGACCATGTTCCTGTCTGGAAAAAGACGGAGTAATTTGCAGGTAAGGCCGCGGTGCCATAAAATATCGTAGGCTGCTGTGAGATCGACAAACACAGCGCCGGCATTTTTTTGGCCGCAAAGCTATGCACAATTTCTTGAGTAAGAAGAGTGACTTGATATATGGTCGACCTTATGCACTGAAACCCAGTTAGCTCTCTATATATCAGTAAGTCTATAATTGGTTCGAGTAAGTCTATATTATAGACTTCAACGTTGGTTCGAAGTCTATAACATAGATAAGATCTTGAAGGAAACACAAAGCAAAGAGATAAGTCTATAGCTGTTTGGGTCCTCAAATGGCTTATTCGGCTTTGAAATGGCAACCACTAATGCTCTCCTCCAAATTTTCAAAAAGTTTGAGTTGGCGCATACAGGAAGACAAGAACTTGTTTAACCAGGGCTTCAAAGCAGAGCCGGCATAGAACTTCAAAGCCTGGAGCTTTTTTTTTATTTTTATCTCTATATTTATCCTCCTGACTCGCAGGAAAGCGACGGAGGTGCTATACATAGGGTAATCAATTACCCCAACCTGCTTCCGGAGATGCCAAGATATTGCTGTCCGCTAGTATTTTAGTAGAGATATGAATGTAATTTAGAACTGCTTGTCAAGACCACCAAGCAGGGGAAAGTGCCGTAAAGTTTCTTTGATAAAATATAATCGTATAACTTTCATTCAATGATTTCAGCCAAATCATAGGCCCAGATAGCGTAGCTGTTTTTGACAGATAAATCGTAAAACAAATTATTAAAAAATTTCATTTTAAATACATGGTAAAGTTATCACATGTTTATTAGTTGACTTATTTAGATCACTAAATTATTTTTATTCAAATGTGAGATGAGTTTAAACTTACTAGAAAATGTAAAAGATGTAAACTGTTAAAAAATAAACAAAATGTATGTTTTATTAATTGTTTAGTGGGAGAAAAATTGAACAAAAAATGTTGTATGCTATTGACTTCTGCCGATTGATAAACTTTGGGGTTGCCGTATATCTCGAAACCGCCTATAAAGCAGTAAGATGTTATCAACAATGAATAATATCAAAGCAACTACAACATACACTTTTAATCTTTTACAAGAAAAAACTCTGCAACTGAAGAAAATTAGCCATTACTTGTTTAACAATTTTTTATTAAATATTCGTAAAATGGTCCAAATAATGAGCTAAACTTATCTTAAATAAACTAAATGTCAAGTTTTACAGCAGTGGTCACCAAACTACGACCCGCGGACCGTATCCGGCTTGCTAAGATTTTTCATCCAGCCCGCGGAGCTCCTTTTATAAGACATACACACTCACTTTGAGCTACAGTTGGATAGAATTATGTCGGGAACACCCAGTTTTAGGTGTTTATCTTGTTCTTTTCATTGGAGAACACACTAAGATTTTGGGAGAAAAATAGCGAAATAAAGATCGAATCGAAGAGAAGACCTTTTTTTCTTTCGCTTTGGCCTGAGGAGGTCCAAAAAATCTACATCCGGCCCTCGGCTCAAAAAGTTTGGGGACCACTGTTTTAGAGGCTAAAAATTAGATAAAAAAGAACTAAATTGGCAACACTGACAATTATACTAACTAGTGATAAAACTTAAAACAAATTTTTCAAACTACTCACGACACTCAAACGAGTATCCGCGTCTTAACAAAGAGTTTATCATTTAGCGATGGTTATAGCCCATGATTACAATTAGAGCAGAGCAGTGTGACGCGCGAGGATAGTTTTTTGCGCAATGCCACTAGATGATGACAAAACGTGAGCGATCTGTCCAGTTTTACCCCAAGATAAGTAGGGTTTGGACAGAACGGTAAAAGTCTATAATTGTTGTAGACCAAGTCCTTCCAGTTTCTAGAAGAGTGCAACAATACTAGATCATCAGCATAAGCAAACTTTCTGGAAATCGTGGAAGAAAGATCGTACGTATTAGATGTTAAATAGGAGGGGAGCCAAGACCGATCCCTGAGGAACGCCGTTTTTAAGACGGCGTAGCCTGCTTTGCTTCCTGTCACCGTTGGTAAGGGTGAAACTTCGATTTCGGACAAGCTCCATAATCATTCTGACCATGTGCTTATCTGGAAGAAGTCTCAGCAGCTTGCAGGTAAGACCATGGTGCCAGACAGTGTCATAAGCCGCTGTCAGATCGATAAATACGGCACCGGCCTTCTTTTCAGTGCGGTATTGTCTGGGTTAACAGAACAACTTGATCTACGGTTGACTTCCCGCGTCGGAACCTTTTCAAGTTTCCAACCACCCGTAAGCAAATTACGATAGCCTACTTAATGGGCCTCAATGTATCCTGTTTTATTAGTTTGTGTCTTTTGCGGTAATGTCAGTGTACTGTACGTTAATTTTTTTTGGGTTAAACAATTTATCCGCATTGCATAGCACATCTCCATTTTGCAAAATATCGTTATAATAGTGCTCACAATTAAGCACTTTTTTTTTCATTATAAAACAATTTTGGTTTGTGATGTTTATTTGATTAAACTTTTATTAAGCAATCAAAAAATTGTTGTTGAAGCCTGCCCGCCACGAAATTCTTGTTATGCCATTGTTTCGATTTTAATACGTTGCAACCGCCAAAATTACGTTGAACCGCGTAACCTTGGTGAACTTTTATTACAATTATAGCCTTTCATTTGCAGGCACAGTAAACTTAGCTTTAACTTCTTTTACCTGTTCAGCTCCATGCTTCTTTGACTGATTATTTCAATTGAAAAATCTTTCTATAACGCGAAGTCAATCATTTCTGTATTGAGAAAATTAGCTCAATTGAATATTAAGTACAAAAAAAATGGGAGTCGCATAATCAACATTCCCTTTAAGAGGGTGCTGAGTGTGCGGGGAATGAAAGGTGGTGGTGGTTGTGGTGAATTTACCCGACCCATTCCTGGGTATGGGGTACGCGGATCAACTCCGAAAAGACCCAATAATCGGGTGACTCCCCACGGACGGGACCAGAGGTCCAGAAGTGAGAGAATATGGCCGATTATGGCCCGACGCAGATGGTCCAGTAAAGGGCAGTCAAGCACGAGATGTGAACGATTCTGTGATTCAAAACCACAGTTGTTGCATGAAGGAGTCTCGGCTCGACCAACCCTGTGGAGATAAGAGTTAAGGAGAGTGCTGTGCTTATTTCAGCGTAAACAGGAGAGAGAGTACAGCGAGCGAAGCGAGGGAGAGTAAGCTCCTCGGGAGATACTTGTCGTCGTCGTCGTCGTTTGAAGGGCATCCACTCCAGGCCAGACACAAACACGACTGGGGCCGAGGGTTTATTCTTTTACTACCCCAGACTGCTGCACTGCCTGGATCAGATGCTGGCAGTGATGTCATTAAGCCAGCATCGAGTTTCGTCATCCAAAACCGTCAGACCTCGTGCTCCATGTGGTGCCCGATGTATAGGGCACGCTGTTAGTACATGGTCTGCGGCTTGCTCAGAGGCGCCACACTCGCAATTCGGTGAAGGAGCTAGACCCCATTTGTGCATGGACGAATGGAATTGCCCAACACCAGTCCGCAGGCGGTTGAGCTTAACCCAAGCTGCTAGGGGTAAGCCCATCCCAACAGGCCTGGCACTGGTCTCGAGCACAAAAGCACGGAGCCTGGAAGCATTTTCACAGTACTCCGCGTTCCATTTGTGATTTGTCCATTCAGAAGCGCGGATGCCAAGTCTGGCAAGGTTGTCCAAGAGATTCAGCGCAGCTGGCACAAACGGGCGTCTGGATCTTAGTCTCACTTGGCGAGTATCTGAGGACCCACTTAATAGACCATGCAAAATATGATCGGGGTCCAGAGATCCACGGTAAGCCAAGGAGAGTGTCGGTCCCATTCGGCGAAGCTCAGCTGACTGGATGCCTGAAAGTACAGGTAGGTGGTCCGTTGGAGTGGGACGCAGGCATCCAGTAACTATGCGCAAGGCGTCATTCAAGACACTGTCAATGAGACGAGTGTGAGCACTGCGACACCAGACTGGCACACAGTACTCAGCTGTTGAGTAGACTAAAGACAAGGTGGCTATGCGTAGTGTTTTAGCACCAGCACCCCATCCCGAGCCCATGAGTCGCCTCAGCAGTGTGACGCGCGATGATAGTTTTTTGCGCAATGCCACTAAATGGTGAGCGATCTGTTCAGTTTTACCTCAAGCTAAGTAGGGGTTGGACAGAACGGTAAAAGTCTACTGTTGTTGTTGACCTTTAGCTCACGTTTGGCCTCTCGGTTGTTTAAATGAAAGGCTGCCGTCACCGTTTTAGTGTGACTGAGCTTCAACCTCCAAGTCTGGAGATACGCTGAAAGTGTGGACATGTCTTGACTTAGAGTCCCCTCCAAGTCCTTCCAGTTTCCAGAAGAGTGCAACAATGCTAGATCATCAGCATAAGCAAACTTTCTGGAAATCGTGGAAGAAAGATCGTACGTATAGATGTTAAATAGGAGGGGAGCCAAGACCGATCCCTGAGGAACGCCGTTTTTAAGACGGCGTAGCCTGCTTTGCTTGCTGTCACCGTTGGTAAGGGTGAAACTTCGATTTCGGACAAGTTCCATAATCATTCTGACCATGTGCTTATCCGGAAGTAGTCTCAGCAGCTTGCAGGTAAGACCACGGTGCCAGACAGTGTCATAAGCCGCTGTCAGATCGATAAATATGGCACCGGCCTTCTTTTTAGCCTCGAAAGAATCCTCGATGTTCTGGGTTACCAGAACAACTTGATCTACGGTTGACTTCCCGCGTCGGAACCCAGCCTGCTCTATAGGGAGCAGGGGATCAATTAATGGTTCAACGCGGGCGTAGATAAGCCTCTCGAGGATCTTGTAGGGGACACAGAGCAGAGATATCGGTCGATAGCTCTTTGCATCGCCCACGGGCTTTCCTGGTTTGGGGATCGCGACCACAAGCGCTCTTCTCCAGATCTTGGGGATTTTGAGTCGGAGTAAACAGGAAGAAAGGAAGTCACGTAACCAGGACTTCAAAGCAGCTCCGGCATGGAATATAAGCTTGGGGCAGATGGAATCAGGACCCGGAGCTTTACCTGGTTTTAAGTGCTGAAGGGCAGCAGCAAATTCTCTCTGTGAGAAATTGTCAGAGATATTTACTGCGTCTGGTGTTGTGGCCCTCCAAAGGTCAGACACTTCTTGAGAGACAAGTCGAGATGACTTGCGATCAACAGCCTCGTATTTCCCATTTCTAACCAGCTGAGATGCAATAGCATCGGCTGAAACGGGACAGTGACGAGGAGAGTGTCGTGACCTACCAGTAAAGTTGTTCAAAATACTCCACGCTTTTTGACTAGAGTGTGAGAAGTCAATGTTCCGAACTGCCTCGAACCATCGATCCCTCGGCTTTCTGTCAAGCTTGGCAAGCAGAGCTGTAGCAGCCAAACTTGAGTCGTCTCCCTGAAAAGACTGCAGAAAGGTTTTATAGAGGGATTCACACTCTGCATCCCAACACGGAATATAGTTATTTCGATACCCGCGTGGGATAGTCTTTTTGGCTGCTTTCTTAATGGTGTTACAGAAGTCCTGGTAAGCCGCATCCACATCAAGTGAATCAGGCGGCAACAAAGTCTTTGCGAATTTATTCGTCAAAGCAATGTAGTGACGCCTTGCGGAAGTTCCATCGCTTAACAGGCATGCTTGGCACTGCCATAGCAAATCTTGGTGGTGTAATAAGCGAGGGTCGATGTTGTGACCTGGGGAACTTGTCAAGGACACGTCTATCCGGTAAGCGACTGTTTGGACCTACGCTAGCGAAAGCTAGATCCGGATTGGTACCAGTGTTCCAGCGGCCGGAATAAAAACTGGCAGCGTCCTTGGCATTATATAAAAGGGCAAGACAATTAATACTTGCCCATCCAGCCAAGCACTCACCGTCCGGACTGTTGTCGTCGTAACCCCAGTCAGCATGACGACAGTTAAGATCGCCAGCGTAAAGACAGGGGTGAGGAAACATTGGGAGATCCAGGGTTCGCAGTCGCGTTGGCGGTGGTTTGTAGACGTTGACTATTTTATAGCCATCAACGTCCACACACAACCACTCGATCTCCGATGTCGGTGGAGATTGTTCCAAAAGCGTGTATCTTAGTCGCTCGTGGACAAACGTGGCAAGGCCATGCTTCCTGCTTAAAGAAGACCCAGCTAGTTGGTAGTTTGGAAGTACCAACTTCTCTGCATCAGTGCAGTGGGTCTCCTGCAGTAGGATGACGAGTGCCTCAGACTGCATAGCGAGGTGATGAAGAACGTTCATCTTGCTTGCAGTGAGGCCTTCGATGTTCAGCTGAAGAATAGTGGGTCTTCGGAACTTGTTGGCAATGTGCCCTAAAAAGGGCAGTTTTATCCTAGCATTGCCCCGTCCTGAAAAGGACATTTGCCGATTAGCAGACCCACACTGAACATCGGAATGGGTGGATACCCTTCCGTTTTGGTAGGTTGGGTTTCGGTCTGTCATTTTAAATTAATGAACAGACTTACTCACGGCCCAGGCTGCGTGAAAGCACCTACCATCTGGGCCGGGAGATACTGAAGGTGTTGAAAAAAACCAGATTGGACACTGCGTCTCCAACTGGCGTAGAGGGATTGCCTTTGAGAGGAAGTAAGGAGTGCGAGGGACACGGAGGTGTTGGAGGGATCAAGAGAGGATCCGGCTTTAGCTAAAGAGTCAGCTAAGTTGTTACCTGGGAGGGAAGAATGACCTGGTATCCATTGCAGATAGACTACCTTGGATTGGGATAGAGAGTTGAGAAGGGATTGTGTATTGGATAGAGATTTGGAGGTTAAATATGGTAGGGGGGCAGAGAGGGTTCATAGGACAGATAAATAATCGGAAAAAAGTTTGAGAGATTCAAAATTACATGTCTTCGAGTGAGAGATACACCACTCAAGGGCATGAAGGATAGCGAAGGTTTCGGCACTATAACTGGTAGCCCAGAGACCAGTTGAGAAGGAGAGCGAGGTAGCAGTGACACACTTTGTGCACTTGATGTGTATCCCTGCACCACCCTGCCCCAGCCCGCTAGGTACCGAACCGTCAGTCCAGGCCGAGATATCGCTGTGACATAGGGAGGTAAGATGAGAGGTAGCTGTGATGTTGCAAAGAAAGGGGGTCTTTGCGAGAGCATGGGGATGAGAGATGGAGTGAAATTGTGTAAGTAGATGGGGTAGATCAGGGGGTTTGGGAGAGCAGAGGATTGGAGGTTCACGGGCAAGATGTAGGTTAGGATTAAGGTTATGTGATCTGGAGAAGGATCTCCATGAGCTATTTTTGAGACGTGTACGTGGGGTTAGAATTCACAAGAGAGGCTATGGAAAAAATGGAAGGTAGACGGAGGGCTCGTTCAAAGAAGGAGAGGGATTGGTGAGTGAGGGTGACTCGTAGTGGAGGTAGAAGTGCTTCTATATGAAGTAGAGGGATGGGAGTGGACGATAGACAACCTGTGATTATTTTACAGGAAGATCTATGCATCCTCTCCATGGAGGTGATGTGAGTAGGAGATGAGAAGGGAAACCAGCCTGGGGAAGCATAGGTGAGGATGGGGCAAATGAAGGCTTTATATAAGATACATAAGGATTCTTTTGATGGGCCCCAGGAGGCAGAGGCGATGGAGCGGAAAGCACGGAATTGGCTGTGAAACTTTTTTGGTAAGGATAAGACATGATGTTTGAAAGAGAGAGTGCGGTCGAAGGTTACACCGAAAAAGGTTGGATGAGAGTTAAATTTGAGTGGGGTGTTGAGAATGTACAGAGAGGGTTGTATACGTGATTGGTAGGGGTCTAAGCTGAAGAAGGATGTTTCACATTTGAGGGAGTTGAGAGGAAGGCGCCATTTTGAGGACCATTCCACCAGTCTGTTGAGGGCAGCTTGTACTATGAAAGTTGCACACTCAACACTCGGGGAGGAGGCCCATATGGCTAGGTCATCTGCATAGAGAAAGGTCTTAACAGATGTAGGAAGGAAAGTGGGAAGGTCATTGATATATAAAGAGAAGAGGACTGGTCCTAGAACTGAACCTTGAAAAACTCCTCTACGGAGACGGAAAGGACGGCTCTATGAATTACAGATACGGACTTTCGAACGGCGATCTCAGAGGTAGGATCGCATCCATTCAACAAAGCAGAGAGGAAGATCTAAAGGGAGGAGTTTAGAGAGATGGGCAGAGTGCCAAACTGAGTCAAAGGCTTTCGCGAAATCCATATTGGCAAGGACTGTACGTGCGCCTGGCTTAGATTGGTGGAAGGAAGGTGTGTGTTGACCAAGAGAGGTTGAAGATATGTAGAAGAAAATGTAACGCAGATTGTGGAGCTAGGTTAGAAGAGGGTAGGTAATTTGATCAGGGCCTAAAGAGGTTGAGGTTGAGAGTTGAGAGACAGCTGTGGAGAGTTCAAGGGAGGAGAATGGTGAACAGAAAGTGGAATGCAGGGTATTGCAGCGTGCAATTCTGATGAGATTCATCTGAGCTTTCTCGGTGCTTCGAAAAGGTTTTGGGGTTTGAGTAGAGAAATGGGACTGTAGATGTGAGGAGAGATGGTTGGCACAATCTACAGGGGTATGGCAATTTGGGAAGTTGGGGAGGTCAGAAGTAGTTCGGGAGGGGGAGCCAGAGATGAAGCGAAGTAGAGAAAAGACTTCACTGGGACGGGTTTTAGGAGAAAGGCTAGAGCAAATTTTCTGCCATGACTTAACTTTAGCCTTAAAAATCACAGTGGAGGTATATCTGGAAGTGGCGATATAGTGTGGCGGTCTTTTTCGGAACAGCGTGCCTTTGCAAATGCCTTTCGGCGTTTCGCGACGGTATCTGCGACTTCAGAAGACGTTTCGCGACGGCATCTGCGACTTCAGAAGACCACCAGGCTTTAGCAAGGCGGTTGATGCTGCCGAAAGGAATAACAGAAGTGGCAGCATCATTGAGGAGTTTGGTAAAGGTGTGGGTGGCTTTAGAAAGAGAAAGTGTTATATAGTTAGAGGGAGGAGGGCAGTGGGTATCAATATAAGTAAGGTAATTGTCCCAGCGAGCTTTCCCAGTAAACATTCATCATCGGGCCAACGTTGGCTTTAGCGCGGCTGGGTTGGGAGAAAGTCGGCAAAATTACCAACATTTAACCATCAATGCCAACTTTCTGCCGATGGTTTATTTTTCGGTTCTGGTTTGTTCTATTTGTTGCGTTAAGTACTAAAGTGGAAAGAAAAATTAAATTTACGCTCAAAAAAGCATTTTTGTCACTGTTTCTTTGCTTAGTAAAATTCTTGTTCACAGCTGCTGGTAATGTGTTGGGCCAACGTTGAAGGCAGCATTGGCTGTCTCCCTGTGACTAAGTTGGTGATACTCTGGTAAGAAGTTGGCCAAAATTTTTTATTCTAAGACATTACCAGTTGTTTGTGTTAAATATTGATGCAAACTTTTTACAAAACAGCGACAATAGGTCATTACCTACATCTGCTATAGTTCTTTGCTTAATGAAATTTCAATTGCTTTGATTGTTAAATAATAGAACATTTTCTGATGAGGGATAGCCTATATGTTTTTGTTACGCCTCAACGTTTAAAAACAATAAAAAAAATGTTAGTCTCTATGGTCTGATAGTTGAAAAAAATTTGAACAGTTTTTGGATGACAGTTAAAAGTCGGAAAAACTGCCAACAATTTGCCAACTCTGCCAACAAAATGCCAATGTAACTTTGCTCTCCTTTGTTCAAGTCTATATGAATCAATTTTATTTGAGCGGCATGAGCCTGTTGCATGTTGCACAATGCTCCATTTGATATGCGCATAATTTTATTTGAAATAGTTGAAAATTTTTATTAATGATTTGTTTTATAAGCGTTTCTATTTGCTGAATTAAAAATATTTCTTAATTAATTATCTATGCTGGCATGGGCGTCCGCTGGGGGCAAAGCGGGCATACATCCTCTGGAAATTGAGTTTTTATTAAGAAATACTTTAATTTCGCTATATAAACTGCATTTTCGCATAATTCTGCCCCTCCCAGAAGTTTTACCCCTCCCTGGAAATTGGTCACGGGACGCCCATGTATGCTGGCTTCATCACCAACGTCAATCGCCGCTCAAACAACGTCAACCAACATGCAATCAACGCACTCGAAAGCATGAAGGAGGAGGACAAATACAGCAGCTACGTCGCTAATAAAACCACAAATGAAAGATTACAATGCAGTGTACATTTATATCTGAACCTCTACTAATATCGTTCAATAGTCGCCTCCAAGCTGATCGATCGTCAACTGCCGGACGCGTCCAATCTCGTATAAACAACTTAAATGAGGAACCGTCACGTGACCAGCAGCCAAGTGGAGCATTCCAAAGGTGCGTTAGTTAAGTTTGCTACGGTGGTAATTGATGCATGGTGGTAAAATTGAGTAATCGTAGGTTAAAGGTTGGCAAAATAGTAGTATACACCTTACACAACTCTGAGCCAATTTTTTATAAGTTGGCAATTAGCGTTTTGCCAACGTTGGTAAGATTGCTGAGTAGTTGGGCAGCTGCAGTAGCATGCGTTGGTCATTCACAGTTAGCCAACTCTCTACAGCGTCTGGAATTTCAGTGTTGGCTAGACGTTGGCAGAGCGCAGTTTATCAGTGTTGGCGGAAAGTGTGATTTTGGTGCACTCGACTCTGGGCCAACATTGGACGCCATCATCTTGCCAACATTTCTGCTACTGGAAAACTGCCTTTTACCAACGTTGGCTAGATGAAAAATGTTTACTGGGTTATTGTAGTTAAATGAGGGGGGAGGTGGATAGAGTTAATTAAGGGGAAATGGGAATAGTGATAGAGATGGGAAGATGATTTGAGCCGAG
This sequence comes from Diplosoma virens, assembly GCA_963680785.1. NCBI lineage: Eukaryota > Metazoa > Chordata > Ascidiacea > Aplousobranchia > Didemnidae > Diplosoma > Diplosoma virens. The sequence goes on along the minus strand of OY796880.1, from coordinate 27,345,649 downwards.
GTCCGGAAGGGTCTGCCATGTGCATTTAGAGGCTATTCGGGCAGGAACTAAGGAGAGATAAGGGGAAGAGCGGTTTCCGGTGGCACGGTGTAGTAGGGTGTGATGTTTGGGGTTGTTAAGAGGTAAAAGATCAGAAGAAAGGAGCCAATCAAACAGCTCTTTGCCTGATTGGTCTTCCGGTGAGTGGGAGTCCCCGGAATGAAAGGTCACGTGAGCAGTGGTGGATGTTCAAATTTCGGGTCCGAGAAAAGGATTTTTGAAAATCTATGAACAGAAAAAAGAGAGTTTTGATCTCGTCATCCACTTTTTTCTCCCAAAATCAAGGTGATCTCTAAAAAAAAAGAAAAAAAAGAGAAAAAAGGTTTTCACTTCAATTTCGTCTCTGATTTTCCAATTTTTTTCTCAAATCAAAGTGTTCCCTAAAAAAAAGAAAAAAAAAGGTTGTCACCTGGAACGGAACTTGAAGTTTCCCATTTTTCGTCCCGATTTCAGTATCGCACCAAGGTGAAGACCTTTTTTTTATTTTTTAGAGAACACTTTAATTTGAGAAAAAAAATAGGGGAATCAGAGACGAAATTGAAGTGCAGAACTTTTTTTTTTAGAGATCACTTTGATTTTGGGAGAAAAAAAGTGGAAGACGAAGTCAAAACTTTCCTTTTTTCTGTAATTCGATTTTTAAAATTCCTTTTCTCGGGCCCCTAAATTTGAATCCCCACCGCTGTGAGGAGCTTGGTTCTGATTGAAAGCACGTATTTACCTTGTCTTGTCGATACTTATGCAATGCGCGGCAAAACGGAAGTACTGCGCGCTCGCGCAGCCGCGTCGCTTAGACAGAACGTTGCTCATAATAGATGTTTGCATCTGACGAAGTTACGGCTCTGCAAATACCTATCTAACTTTAAGACTTTTTTACCTAATTAAAGGTTTCTAATTTTTTCGAATTAAAATAATTTGCAATGAATAAAAAATTACCTGATACAATGAAAACTTGCTTTTAACCCTTTATGGTCCAACTTATTGTCTGGGATACAAAAACAATTTATGTTCTTTGGTCCAAACTCATGTCACACATACATTGGACTTTAAATTGATTAGTTCAATTAACTTAGGGGAATTCCCGCAATGCTTGAAAATTATTTCATAAAATCAACACACACATAAACATCTTTTTAAAAAAATTTAGAAAAAGAATTTGGACCTAGACTGACCGAAATAATAAATTCAATTGAACCGCAAAGGGTTAATAGCAAAACGTGAAGGACTAGGACAGAACTTGTTGAAACAGACATCAGATGGAAGTTTTTGTGACATCAGTTTGATTGTTGATGGTGATGAGTTTCCTGCTCACAAATGTGTCTTGGCATCTTGCTCTGATTATTTCAATAAAATGTTCACTGTTGAAATGAAGGAAAAATATGAAGAAAAAATTAAAATAAAAGGAATCACCGCTGATGCATTCCGTTTAATGTTGGACTGGATTTATACTGAAAAAATTTTAATAACGAACGAATGTTTTTATCGTCAGTGATGCAAATCAGTGAACTGTCAGATGTTCTTCAAACTTGGCTTGAAGAACATTTTGAAACTGAGGTTTTAATGAAAAACTTATTAGAATTTACATTTGATGAAGTCTCTCAATTGATATCTTCGGATAAATTAAATGCTTCTAATGAAAAAAGTGTCTATGATTTCATTGTAAGTTGGACAAGTCATGATATTGATGCGAGACGTGAATACTTTCCAAATTTATTCAAACTCGTTCGACTTCAACAAATTTCAACTGAAATAGTCTGGAGTTAAATTCGTCAAAATGAGCTAGTTAATCTCTCTGTTGAATCCCGGTGTTTGGTTGATGAAAGATTGTCTTCTGTTTTTTCGTCTTTCGCTTCTGTTGAAACAGAAACACAAACACAACGTCTCAGTGCAAAACCTGATTTGATTTTGCAGATTTTAACTGAAATCGTTCGTAGTTTACAACGCTAGTACGAAACAGAAAACAACTTACCGTAAAAGTATAATAAATTTAGATTTTATTTCATTTTCAAATGAATGTGTAATTGCTACAAAGTATCCAGTTTATTCATGTGTGACGCTTCACGTTATCCTAAAGTAGTTAAGTTTGATGGCCGAAATTGGATTGAACAGCCAAATATGAATAAAAGACGTTTTGGAGCTGCAGCTACATTTTTCAACAATGATCTTTACTTGTTTAGTGGAGAAAAAGAAGGTGACTCGAATTGGAACTTTGTAAAAAGTTAAGAAATATTTACTGATTGTTGGAATGAATTCGAACTTATCGGCCTTGGCCGTTCTTATCTGGGAGCTCACACAATAAAAGATAAAATTTATCTGATTGGTGGTTTTATACCGAATTTTGAAAAAAAAGAAATTTTAAACACTGTTTCATATAGATTAACATGCAAGGTTTCAAATATTTTTGTCCACATACGCAAAGTTTTATTAAAATTAGTTCGATAACAAGAGCAAGAGCAACATTTGCAAGTACAGTTTATAAATCAAACATTTATGTTTGTGGCGGGATTGATCAAAATGAAGAATATCTTTCATGAATAGAATTTTTAGAAACAACAAATCACGTTTGGACTACTGTACTTCAGTTTGAGGCTTGTCTTATGGCCCCAATTGGTTCCAGTTGTGTTGCTCAAGAATAGTTTTATATAAATTTTAATTTTTTTTTTTTTTTAATATTATTTAATTTTAGTCATAAAACACACGTATAAAAGGCATAACACATAAACTACGCAATACAACAAAAAGAAAAAAAATATATATGTGTAATTTTTAGATATCATTATAAGTGATTGAGTTAAAATAAAGGATACAATACATATAAGAAGCAAAACAGTACGATAAGCATAACAATTTACAGTGCAATAACAGTAATAATTTATTTTAACAGATATGCGCAGACGAAGATAGAGCGGTAACAACGATAATGGCTATGAATTACATGAGTGCAAAACGTGCAAGGCACAATAGTACAATACAATTTAACAGTAATAATTATTTAGATGTGGATACAATGGAGAGAGAAGAAATCGTGGTAAAAGGAGTGAAAAAAAATCAAATAAAGATATTGGGTGGAGAATATGCATGGATAAAACAGTATTGAACTTTTTTTTTTTTTTTTTATTCAGATCATGACGGGGCATAGGAAACAAAGATAGCAATGAAAAAAAAAGAAACAATTGAATAAAAAAAAATATTCACATTTCGATATAGATATTTATTATATATTTATGAATTGACAGCTTATGTAAGTCTGAGGGGTAAAGAAAATTTAAGGCATTATCGGTTTGAGGGAGAGTATACATATAAAAGGAAAAGAAATTTAGAGGGATTTATTCTAGATAGTCAGGGAAATGTTTTTCCAGGAAGTTTTTAAATTTTGTTTTTATTTTGTATTTTTCATCAATAAGGGTAGAATTAGGGATAGGGGTGTTGAAGGAGGAGATACGGTTTCTTAGGGTGTATAGGGAAAGTCTAATTAGTGAGGCTAGTTTGGATGTAATGATGTGTGGTGTACCAATTATATGTAGTTGAAAAGAAGTGTGTCTTGTGTAAGATAGGTATGCTGTTTTAAAGTGGAAGAGAGAATGGGTTCTAGATATGTAATTAAACTGCGGGTAAAAGAACAATGAAAAAAGTGATGGTGAGGATCATCAGAAGAAGTAAGACAGATTTTGTAGAGAAAGTCATTGGGATTACGGGGTTTAAAATTATGCTTGGAAAAGAAACATCCCCAGGTATAACCTTTATAGGCTGTCCTGAAGGATATTTCTTTTTCCAAGTTGGTGAAAAAGGAAGGACGGGGTTTTATAAGGGTCAATCGGAGCCATGTATGGGGGATAGAGTTGTTTAAGAGGAAAATAGGGTTAGGGTCAGGTTGAAGTAAGGTTAGGTAGAGTGATTTGAATGTAAGTTGATCAGTTTCATGAGGGGGGTAGAGATTTTTGTGAATAAGGAAAGAGTTTTGGACCAGAGAAGGTTGGGTTTAGGACGGTGGGGTTGAGAATTTGAATATAGTTCAGGTTTAATAGGTATAATTTTAGTTTCAAGATTATATATTGCGTAAGCCATCCAAAAATAAGAAAGGGGTTGGGGGGTTTTAAGTAGATAGATGAATTTCCATAGAAAGGCAGTAGAAGTTTTAAATCCAATATTAGGGAGGGCAATGCCACCGTCGGGTTTGGGCAGGTATAGGGAAAATCTTTTAATGGGTTCAAAAGGGGAGAAGTTCCATAGGAATTTGATTAGAAGAGTGGTTAAGGATTTGATGTGTTTAGGTGAGGGAGGGATGATTCTTGAAAGAAAAAGAATTTTAGGTAAAAAGTGTTGGTTAAGGGAAAGAGTTTTGGAGAAAAAGGAATCTTTAGGGTTTAAAGTTGCGAGTGAGGTATGAGGGAGTTGACGGATTAGGTCATCCCAGTTTTTGGACAGATCTTCTTTGTGAAAAGAAAAAGTTATTCCAAGGATTTTAGTGGAGGTAAGAGTTTTACCTTGGGGAAAAATTGAACGAAAAGATGATAGTAGAATATGGGAATTAGAGATTATAGAGGTTTTGGAATGATTAATTTTAAGACCAGAAAAAGAAGAAAACTCTTCGATTATCTCATGAATTGCTGAGAAGGATTGGGGGGATGATATAAAAAGGGTCAGATCATCAGCATAATGACTGACTTCTTCTATTTGAATAAGTTTCAGATGTGCGCTTGATTATTTTTGCTTGGCAAAAAGGCTTGTTTAATTATTATTGTAAAGTACTATTTTAATATTGAATAATTTATTGTTTTTGTTGATAATTAACTGAATATCTTTTATCAATTTGCAATGGCTGATGGTAAGTTATCTTTGGGTGGTAAGTTATCTCTAGATGAAGTAATGAAGGAGTTACAGGTAATCAAATCTACTCAAAAAAGGTATGCTGAACAATTTTTGAATGATTCTGCCAATGGTGCTGCTTGCTCTTGTTTTTCAGGTCAGAGCCAGCAACTTCAAGACCTTGAGAATGCCATTGCTCGGGTCGATACCATTGTTGAAGGGCTGGCGAAATCACTTCGAGAAACCCGAAATTCCTTGGATGATCTGGAGCAATATGGACGTCGGAACTGCCTAATACTACATGGATGCCCAGACCAACCAGTTGAAGGGAAGTATCCTGTTTTTGAGTCATATGTGACCAACAAGCTCAATTCTGAGCTTGATTTGGAATATCAAATAAGATCTAATGATATTGACATATGCCATGTTTTACCATCTAGGAAAGGTCGTCCCCCTCCTATCATCATCAAATTTGTGAGAAGATCCGTGCGAAATTTGGTGTTTTACAACAAGAAGAAGCTGAAGAAATCTCAGGAAAAGCTCTCGATAACGGAATCCTTGACCAAAAGAAGATTACTACTTGTAATGGAAGCAAAGAAAGCTTTTGGGTTCAACAATGTTTGGACCAATAATGGTATAGTATATTGTTTTTACAAAGAAAAAAGGCAAGTACTTAAGGACTTTGGAGATATAAATAAATTAATTACTAAGTGAATTTTTGTATTTTTTATTAAACTATTTTTCATTAAATAAATTTATCAATAAATTATCAACTAACTTATTGTTTATTTAGTTATTTTTACTTATTTTTTTAAATTTTAAGTAAGCAAAATGATATAGTAGCCTGAAATGCCATTCTCTGCCAAAAAAAAAAAACAAAAAAGCACTTTCTCTGGAATTTTGATTTGCTTTCTTCTGATTTTTATAATTTTCTGCTTTAATTTTTCATCTCTTATGACCAACAAAAAAGTTAAAAAATGCTTTGTTTGCCTTAAAGTAGTTAAAAAAAACCAAAAAATATTATCATGCTCTACATGTTTGCAGACTATTCATCTTAATTGCATTAAAGAAAATTTTGCATCACCAAAAATATGCTATGGAAGTGCACTTTTTGTTCATTTACATTTCCTTTTAGTTCTTGTTCAAATAAAGAATTTGCTGAATTATTTGATTTTAATATTTCCAACCTTTCTTATTCTGCTAATCATCTAAATAACTTATTCAAAAATTTATCTACATATAATGAACATCCAATAGCTAATGAAGATTCTTGTAATGATAATGAAATTAACTTTTTTCACAATGTAAATGACCAATACTTATCCAGTAAAGATGCTAAATCTCTACTGTTTGACAATTTCAATGAAAACAGTAATTTTTCAGTATTATGTTTAAATATTAGATCATTAAGCAATATTAAAAACTTTTCAAAATTAGAAGGACTATTATCTTCTTTAACTTTAGCACCTAGCCTCATAGCTGTAACTGAAACTTGGTTAAAGCCAAATTATTCAGAGTCAATTATAAATCTTCCTGGTTACTCATTCATTTCTAATCCAAGAATTCAAACTCAGGGAGGTGGTGTTGGATTCTATGTAAAAGAAAATTTAGTTTATTCTACACGACTAGATTTAAATAGAATGGAGGAAAAAATTTTTGAATCTCTATTCATTGATGTTAAATTTAAAAATAAAACTATTACATTTGGATGCATTTACAGGGCTCCATGCAATGATATTATTTCACATTCTTCTTTTTTAGATATTCTAAATAATACTTTAAAATGTATAAAAAAAAGAGATTGTTTTTTATTAGGTGACTTTAATTACAATATACTTGATTGTGAAAAACCTCAGATTACAGATTTTGTAGATCAAATGTTTAGTAATGGATTTGCCCCTCTTATCAATAAACCTACAAGAATTTCAAAAAATAATGCAACTCTTTTGGATCATATATGGAGCAATTCATTGGTAAGCATGAAGATAAACTGTGGTGTTTTAACCCACTGTATATCTGATCACCTTCCTGTCATGATGTGCACTTCCATCAGCAAAATTTCTCATCAAAATGTCCAACAATGTCGCCATTTTACAGATAAAAATGTATATCTATTCTCTAAAGCTCTTTCAGAAAGCGATATTACTCCTATATTATGTAATTCTGACCCAAATTCCAGCTACCAAAAATTACAAAAGCTTTATATGAATAAATTTGAAAAATTTCTTTCCTTTAACTAAAATTTCTTGCAAAAAAACAAATAATCAGTGGTTTGATTCTGATCTTCAAATACTATTAAACAAAAAAGAAAAACTATATAAAAGATACATTAATAATAAAAACCCACAAACAAGACAGGCATTTACACAAGCCAGAAATTTGTATTTTTCCACTGTTAAAACAAAAAAACAGGAATATTATAATTTAAAATTTAACAATTGTAAAAAAGACATTAAAAGCACTTGGAAATTGATTAATTCTATTATAGGAAAAAAACATAAATCTAATTGCAGAAGCCTCAACATTGATGGAAAAATTGTTCATGATCCTTTAAAAATAGCAAACTATTTCAATAAACATTTTGCTGATGTTCCCAATGAATTAGTGAAATCTTTACCTCCCAAGAAGAAACATTTCTCAGAATATTTAAAATCTTCTACATGCCAATCAATGTTTACTTGGCCAACATGTCCTCAAGAACTTGCTTGCATTCTGAAAAATTCAAAAAACAAATTAAGTGCTGGGCCAGATCATATTCCAACCAAAGTTCTTAAATCTTCTCCTCATAATATACTTCTAGCACTTAGCCATGTCTTCAATCTTTCTATGAGTAAAGGTGAATTCATAGATTGCTTTAAACTTGCAACTGTGTGTCCGGTGTTCAAAAAAGGTGATTCCAACAATATTAATAATTATCGACCAGTTAGTTTATTATCAAATATTTCGAAATTACTTGAAAAAGTTATGTATAATAGATTGTACTCATTTTTAGAAAAGCAAAATTTTTTTTACAACTATCAATTTGGTTTTAGAAAAAATCATTCTACTACACATGCAATTTCAATTTTAGTGGAAAAAATATCTCAGTCATTTGCCTGTAAAAAGGCAACCCTAGGAATTTTTTTGGATTTATCTAAAGCATTTGATACAATTGATCATACAATATTACTTTCCAAACTTAATCATTATGGGATTAGAGGCAATACATTAAAGTGGTTTACTAGTTACTTAACAGGACGTACACAACAAGTAAAATATACAGGAATTCTTTCTACAACTACTCTTGAAGTTACAAGTGGTGTACCTCAGGGCTCTAATCTAGGACCACTTCTCTTCTTGATATATGTCAATGATTTCAAAAATTGTCTGAATGATAGTGATTCTTTGATGTTTGCTGATGATACAAGCATTTTTTTACAAAATAAAGACATCAAGGAGCTATTTGATGCTGGTAATAAAGAACTTCAACTAGTTGACCAGTGGTTGATTTCAAATAGATTATCAGTTAATGTTTCTAAAACTAAATACATTTTATTTAAGACTGTTCAATCTAAATTAATAACAAAAAAGCAAACTCTCACATTGCGACAAAATGAAATTGAACAAGTTAAATGTATTAAATTTCTTGGTGTTTATATACAAGAGTTTATATACATATATTTTTTATCATGGTCAAGACATATAAATCACCTAATATCTAAACTACGTAGTGTTCTTGGAACTGTTATTAAAGTAAAGTCACTGTTAAATAAAAGATCTCTTCTTCTACTTTATCACTCTCTTATAAATAGTCAGCTTTCTTACTGTATTTTAAATTGGTGTTTTGGCAATAAAACTTTGGTTAAAAGATTACAAAGATTGTGCTATAAATATGTTAAATTATTTTTTAGTTTTAACAGTAGCTCAACTGTTTGTGATGTCATGAAAGAAAATAAATTGTTAACAATAGATCAACTTTTGGCCAAAGAACTAATTGTGTTTATGTTTAAGCAAAAAAATGGTAAAAACCCATCTGCATTTAAAGATGTTTTTACTAAAAACGAATCTAAATACAATACCAGAAACAAGTCTCTCTTTATTCCAAAGAAATGTTTTAGCACAGTATGTCAGCAAGCTATTTCACACCGTGGTCCCGCTTATTGGAATTGCATTCCCTTTGACTTAAAAAATAAAAAACAAAGTGTTCGATCTTTTACTCTTGAGGTTTATAAATATCTTTTCAGTAATGGGAATAATACTTAATTGTATTGTTTAGATTCCTAAACGCGATACTGCCCTATGTATTTTTGATTACAGGTTCTGGAAAGAAGGAAATGGTGTAAAAATTTTTTGAATTCAATCTCTGGAAGAAAAGCTTAATCGATCAAGATATCCAGTCTGCACACAAAGCTTTAAAAAAACTCTTCTTATATTTTGATTGTCTGCATAATTTCAAACTCTAAACAAATTAATTCTTTTTCACCCTTATCTTCGCTCTTTCATTAAAATTTCTTTTTGGCAATGGTATACTGTTCGTTTTAGCAATTAATTTTTTATTTTTAGAATTGTAAAATAAGTTTCAAAACAATTACTAAATGTTATGGACTTTGTTTAATTTTTTTATGTTGCTATTATGCTGGTCTGCAAAAATTTTATCTAATATTTTTTGTAGTGCATGAATTCTGTTGTAAATGTTTTTTTTTTTTTTTGTTGTTGTTTATAATTGTTATATTATTAATATATGTTTTTCCATCAACTTTGACTAGCATAATAGTTTTTTTTTTCTTTTTATGTTATGTTATCTCTTTTATCGTTAATATTTGTTTATTATTAGCTGTATAATTCCGTAATTTTTTTTGTATATACTTTCGGCATTATTTACTATTCTATTATAGTCACCAGTTGCATTTAGAAAAGGTTTCCGGACCTGGTGAGGTTTCTTTTTTGGGTGGTTTTTCTTTACTCACCTTGCTCAGTTGAGCTAAATTCCCATCTTGGCTAGCTGTGCCACCCATCACCATTACGCAGCCTAGTCATGCACTGGTTATTTAATTGTTCAGTTTGTTTCATAATATTATTGTTACGTATTTATTTTATTTATTTTGTTTTTTTTCTTTTTTCACTTATGTCTTTATATGATTAAGGTGTTGCAGCCATGCTTTATACTATCTTGTACTTTTACTTTGTTTGTCATATGCATGTTTTAACGTCTGACGTTGTGCTGCTTCTTCCTTTTCTTGATCTTTTTAATGTTTATAATTTTTGTGTTAAACTGTTTAATAATGATCGAGAATAAAAAAAACACTGACACTGACTGACTTTAAGTGAAGAGGTACCAACGGAGATTCCTTGGATTTTAGATGAAGCAAGTATTTTTTGGTTTAAAGGTCAATACCAATTAAGAATAAGAGCATACTAAGTGGGCATCCTTGGCGAATGCCACATTTAATGGAAATAGAATCGGAAAGATAGCCATTTAGGTTGAGTTGGGCTGTTAAGTCGGAGAGAAAGATTTGAATTCAGTTTAAAAGAGTAACTGGAATTCCTAGTTTGGAGGCGGTAGAAAGAATGAATTCGTGCGATATTGTCTCGAATGCTTTATAAAAGTCAATTTGGAGTATAGCTAATGGTTGAAGAAAGTCGTTTGTATAGTTTATAGCGGAGAGGATGTTTAGGTGGTTATTGAAGATCTGTCTATTTGGGAGACCACATTGTTGTTCTAAAGAAATAACAGAATTAAGTAGAGGTTTGAGTCGGGATGAAATAATAGCAGAGAGGATTTTATAATCGGTGTTTAGGAGTGAAATAGGGCGCCAGTCTTTAACAGATATAAGGTTAGGAATTTTGGGGATTAGTTTTATAAGGGCAAGGGATTGAGAATGTGTTAGTTTTTTTCGGAGATAGACATTATTAAAAGTTTGACATAGAATAGGTATTAGTGAAGGAAAAGAGCTATAAAGTTTTGGGGTAAAGCCATCGAGACCAGGGGCAGAATTTGGGTTGAGAGTTTGGATAGCTGAGCGGATTTCATTATTTGTGATTAGAGGGGAGGTAGGAATAGTTTGAAGAACTTCGTGGGGAATAAGGGAATTTAGCGTATCAAGGTATATAGAGGGATTTAGAAGTGATGAAGAGGGTTTTCAGAGATTTTTCAAAAAAGAGAGAAAAGAGTTAAAGTTGTATGAGTTATATTTTTCTGTAGAGATAATAGGACGTGGGGTGTTAGAATCAGTTGGAAGGAGGGATTTGGATTGGGTTAAGTTTTCAATAATTGGGGCTAGGAGGGATAGATCGTCTATACTTGAAAGAGGGGGTACGCGGGATCTAATTTGTGAGCCTAATTTCTTCTTTTGTTCTATTTGATCAATTTGATTTGAGATGTTTGATATTGTTTCATACTGATTTGATTGTTTTGCTTTAAATAAATTTTGTTGTAAAGTGTTTTGTTTTCTAGTTGTTTCCTTTAGAATTTGTTTAGATTGAAATATTAGATATTGTTTGATTTTAAATTTAGTTAGATCCCACCACTGTAGGGGTTGTTGGATAAGGTTTATAGGAAGGAAGAGGTTTTTAATTAATAGGTTGGTATAGAGCGTGGTTCTTAAACTGGGTTCGATTGAACCCCGGGGGTTTGATGAGTCAGTATCAGGGGTTCGGCGGAGATCAGGATAAGTATACACACGTTATGTGTATGTTGTGGCGACCACAATGTCCTCTTTACTTGAGCCGCGGTTCTTGCTCATTGTGACGTAGCATAATCTCTCCTTCCTTCTCTTGGAGATCATGCTGTATTTTTCCGACCACACCAGATTAAAGTCTATCAAGTCTAGAGCGCAAGCTTTATCGGTTTATATATTGAGCAATTAGTTTTTAACATTATTTTGTCATAATTTTTTAGTTGTTGTGTTATAATGCAGGGTTTTAATCTTCTGTAATTCTGTTTGAAGTTAAACAAGCACAATTAGGCACCAAATATGCAATTTTTTTCCTTTACTAATTAAAATTAATCTATTCTAGACATTTACCTTTTTATAGTATTTTGATCTTTTTGTATTAACTATGTCGATAAAAAAAGGAGTGGTCAGAAAAATATGTACGATATGGATTTACGTATATCACAGAAAGTGATGGGAGTCAGCGTCCTCAGTACATGATTTGCTACGCCAAGTTGAGCAGTTTTTACTTAGCACTGGCAAAACTAAACAAATAATTTTGAAAGGTGCATGGCAATAAAAAATACTGGAACACCGCGCTCGCTGAATTTTAAATAAAGAGAGCCAGATATCATGAAAATGCTACTATGCCGGTTTTCGGCTTTGTACTCATTGAAAAACTAAACCTCACAGCAATTGTACAAAGCTGCGCACTTGATTGCAAAACAAGGAAAACTACACACTATTGGTAAAAAATTTGTAAAACCAGCTGCGTTAAAAGAAGGCAAATATCATATTTGGAAAAGCAACCGAAAATAAGTCATCCCAAATTTGTCTTTCCAATGGCACCATTAGCAACAAAATTGATGACTTTAAAATTCATTCGTTCTTCTGGTAAAAATCAGCAAGTTAAACTTTAACAAATAACAGAAGGCATAATATATTATCAAAGAAAAACGTAATATATTACGCCTTCTGTTATTTGTTAAAGTTTAACTTGCTGATTTTACCTGAAGAACGAATGAATTTTAAAAACTAAATAATATCCCTGGTAACAATGTTTACATTAAAATTGATAAGATGAACGATGACATCTTGGCTCAAATAGTTTCAGACTTGATTTCGGACACGGCAAAATTCAGTCTCCAATTCAACAAGGCCACAAACGTTTCCAATCTGAGCCAGCTTGCTGTATTCGTGCACTATGGGAAAGAAGTCATGAAAAACAAAGATTTTTATTTTGTCAGGCCCTTATAACAACAACTAAGGCTGCCGAGGTTAAGAAATTTGTAGATAATTTCTTCAAAGACAATTATCTTTCGTGGAATATTGTTTATGTAATTTGTTTGGACGGAACTCAAGTCATGTTGGAACGAAATTCTGGTTTTGGTACGCTGCTAACAGCCGATGCACCACACATAACTGTAACGTATTGTCTTTTGCATAGGCATGCATTGGCAACAAAAACCTTCACTCCAAAAATGGAAGAAGTATTAAAAATTGTGGTGGAATATGTGAACTATGTGCAAAATAATGCTATAAAATACCGTAGGAGCTGTGTAATGAAATAAGCTCCAAATTCGAGGTACTTCTGTACTATTCTAATGTTTGGTGCTTATCCCGGGGAAAGATGCTGAACCGTGTTTTTACCTTGCGTGTGGAATTAGCCGTGTTATTGCAAGAGCACCAACATCGTCATGCAGATTGTTTTAAAAATTCTGAGTTTATTCTTGTTTTGGCATACATGGTCGATATCTTCGATGCTCTTAATAATCTCAATCAACAGATGCAGGGTGGTGGTGTCAACATTATCGAAGCGGAAAAATATCTGAAGGCTTTTAAAAAAAAATGACTGAACGGAAACAACGAATGGAAAATGATAACTTGACCAATTTTCCTCTGTTTGACAACTGTATAAGTAAGATCAAAGATGTGTCTGGAAATGTGAACATTTCCGTACCGAGAGAACTGAAGCAAGCAATTTCCCTGCACTTAGATGAGCTTGCAAAGTCTCTCGACAGATACTTCCGACCAAAGAGTCATATCCAGCATGGGTAAGACAGCCATTCACGTTTAGTGCTAATAAAGAAGATGTCAATGATGAATACCTCAATGAAATCATTGAACTTCAGCAGAGCCAGTTTTAACAGCAACTCTTCAGAACAACAACGCTCTCAACATTTTGGTGTCACCAAATCGTAGCTTACCTTCTTCTTGCTAAGAAAGCTTGAGATACTCATATAGTTTGTTACAACGTATCTTTGCAAGCAGTTCTTTTCGAAGATGGTAGATATAAAAATAAAAAAAAGGAACAGACTTTGTTGCCATGAGCCTTTCCAAAGTGAAGCCGCGCATTTTTAAAATTGTTGCCAAAACGCAACAGCATAAGACGCATTGACTTGTCTTAAATACTTATTGAGTTGTGTTTTTTTGTTTAGTTCATGTTTTGTTGGTTTTGTTTCTGTGAATAATATGATTTTATGTGCAACGGATGCATAGTTTACTTTGGGCTCAAGTTCGTTAATATATATTTTTTGAATTTTAAGGAAGGGTTCGGTGAGTGCCTGCGTGAAACTTGATGGGTTCGGTACCTCCAATAAGTTTAAGAACCACTGGTATAGAGAATTGTTGGAGAGGAATCTAGGATAGAGTTGTTTAATTTTTAGTGAGATGATTCGTACTTTATTTTTGAGGGTATTTTAAGAGAGAGAAGGGGAGCTTTATTGTGATCAGAGAAAGATATGTAGTAATAGGAGGAAAGTATTATTTGGGATAGAAGAGGTGAAGAGATATATATGCGGTCGAGTCTTGATAAGGGACAGGTTCGGGAAAAGGAGAAAGTTCGGGAATTTGGGTAAAGGTAACGGTAAGAGTCGGTAAGGTCAAAATTGGTAAGAATATTTTGGAATAATATTTTGTCATTTGTGTTGGGGGTGAAATGTCCGGTTCTGTCAATGGGATTTAATACTAGATTGAAATCACCTGCAATTAATATGTATTTGTTTTTAAAGTCCAAATTTTGAAGGTAGGAGGTTAGGCTTTTTATGGCTTTGATACGGTTAGAGGTTTGGGTAGAGGTTTTTCCGGAGGGGAGGTAGCAATTTATAAGGGTATAGTTTAAATTGGATAGGGTGAAGGAAATTGATTGGATATGATTAGGTAGGATTATTTGGGACGAGATCGTTTGTGGGTTTAGGTGTAAGTATTTGTTATTTATAAGTGTAAGTGTTCCTTGTTTATGTGCAATTGTAGGTGTTAGTGAGTGATCAGAGTTAGGATAGGCAAGAAGGGTGTGCTGGTGTAGGAAGTGTGATAATTGTTGGTGCTGTATCGTGTGAGTTTCCTGTATAAATGTGACGTGAATGTTGTGTTTAAAAATAAAGTGCGCAAATTTATCTGTTGATTTGTTAAAACCGTTAATATTTAAAGATCTGAAATTTATTTGCATAATAAGGGAATTTTTCTAAATATGAAAGGAGATAGTGCATGAGAAGAGATTAATAAAAGAAATAAATGAAGGTGTATGTAAAATGAAGAAAAGGAAAGAAAAAAAACAAACAAACCTGGGATTCGAACCAGTGTTTTTAAAGAATGTGAAGTTTGTAAATAATAATGAAGTGCGTGTGAGAGAAAAAAAAATGATAAGTAAAAAGAAGGGTTTAAGAATCGAACTCGTGCTTTGGAAATATGTGAAGTGTGTAAGTGAAGAGGAATTGTAGATGAAACGAAAATAAAAAACTTGTAATGTAAAAAAAAGCAGAATAAGGAAAAGTGACAGGGTTTTGAACGCGTGAATTTGTATCATGTGAAGTATTTGAAGTGGGATAAAGTGTGCAAGAAATGTTTGCGTGGAAAAGACGTGTGTTGAAAAATGTTATATTAAGTGATGACCTAATATGGTGTTGTTTTGATTGAGTGATTGTCACGTGGTTATTAGGTGTGGTTAAGATTTTGAATTAGTGGAACAGAGGTAGAAAAACAAAGTTTTAACAAAGAAAGAAAATAAAAAGGGAGGACTTACCTTCGCTGTCAACTTTATATTTATGAAACGAACGGTAAATAAAAAAGTACAAAAATAATATAAACTCAAATCAAACTTAATAACACTAAAACAAAATATTAAAGGGACAATTATATACTGTTTTTCCGTTGTTTATCTTTTAAGTTTGCTTTTTTTTTCTTGGTTTTAAATCAATTGAGATGGAGGATGATTGGGAGGAAGGGGATAATTTTCTTTTTTGTAATTTGGAGTCATCTAGGGAAGAGGGGGTTTGGGGAGAATTTGGTTTTGAAGAAGGGTGCTGGGGCATTTTAACAAATTGGATATTATCAAAGGATTTAATGGCTTCTTCCTGACTAATGTTTAGGGATGATATGTTGGGGTTGAGGTTTAAATTGATTTCTTTGGTTTGAGTAGTAGGGTTCTGACTAAGGGGGGGAAAATTTTGGGTCTTTTTTTCAATATTTTGTTTTACTATTTTTGCTTTAGTTGAAGGGTGAAGGAACGGGGGGTGAGGAAGTTTAGGGGTCGATGTTATGGTTTGGGCATATGATTGCTTGGGTTGGGGTAGGGTGCTGGGAGGTTGGTTAATTTTGGGTTGGGTTTTGATGGGGCATTCTTCAATGACATGATCTGTTTTTTTACAGTAATTACATCTGGGTTTATTCGGTTCACCATCAATATTTATAGCTATAAAACGATTTCTAAAAACAATTTGATCAGGAATTTCTTTACGGTTAAAATTTTCTAAATGAAGGTGCAAGTAGGGATTGTGTATTATCGGGCATTTTTTGTGTTTGCCAAACTCAAAAATTTTCAAAATTTCCCATTTGTTTGTAATCGCTTTTAAGTGTTCCATATTTACATCGAAGGGCATCGGATAAAGGGTGATTAATTGTCTGTAGCCCAGGGGTCTGTTGATTTGTACAGTACAATCTATTTCATCTTTAATTGTAATTTGTTGCGGTTCCTTAAAGGTTTTATAGAGGTCTTCAATTAGTGATTTCAGAGTTGTTTCTTTAAAGGTATCGTTAAAAATATTTAAATTAAAATTATGGGTAGCTATGCCAAAGATTTCGTCAAGGTAGGATTCAAAAAGTCCACCTTCCAAGAAAAAGTCTATACGTTCACTTGAAATTCTTGTTTCTCATTTTCTAATTTAATTTTAAATAAAAGGGAATTGTTTTTGGTGGTCATCGTTGGTAAAGAAAAGTTTTCCTTCCTTTTTTTCCGGTCTTTAAAAAAAATCTTCTTGAGAAATAATCCGTTTGTATGTAGGTTTGTATATCCGAAAGTGATAATCCAGTTGCTGTTAGTTTCTCGGTCTTGAATTCTTCTTATAATAATCCAGTTGCTGCTTTGGTTTCTCGGTCTCAAAATCTTCTTGTTAATTCAGTTGTAAGCGAAAGCAATTTCAGTAGACAGTATCCAATAGATTACACTACTATAAATTCTTTAAACACACAAGAAATTTCTTACTTAAATAAAGCTTACTTTAAAAGAGAATTGTTTATTTTGATTTTAGTGCGTAGCATTTGTAACATTTTCGCCATATGACTGAATATTTTGATTCTTTATTTGTGGTACTTTCATTTGAATTCATTCATTTGAGTTGCAGAGTTGAAAATGGTGAGATGGGCACTGGAAGTGACAAGAAAGGACAAGATAAGAAACGAATATGTGAGAGGGACTGCAAAAATTGCAAAGCTGGGAGAAAAACTTCGGAATGTGAGGCTGCGTTAGTATGGACACGTAAAAAGGAGAGAAGAAGACTACGTGGGGAAAAGGATGATAGAGATGGCAGTGCCAGGCAGAAGGAAAAGAGGAAGGCCAAGGAGAAGGTGGATGGATTTGGTGAGAGAAGACATGGAAAGGGTTGGAGCTAGGGAAGGAGACGAAGTAGACCGAGTGAAATGGAGATTACTGTCGCGCTGTGGCGACCCCGAGTAGGGAGAAGCCGAAAGAAGAAGAAGAAGATTTGTGGTACTTTCATTTAATCAAATTTTTCTAGAAAATTTAAAAAAAATTCTCCGAAACTAAAGTCAAATGAAGATTTCGATTGATTTTAATCTAAGAATAGTAAATTACAACAATAACGTAATTATTTCATCAAGATTCAAGTGAAAAAGCCAATTAACTTTGGAAAGACGGATTTCTAAAATGTTTCTAAAATGTTAGCAAACAACTATATTAAAGTCTTAAATTGAAGTTTAGTACGTTTTACAAAAGTTACATTTCGTTTACACAAATTATACAAAATTAATGCTCCATTCAATTATGCTTTTTTGGTGCTTTAAAGTGTATTGCCTATTCTTGTTTTTGCATAAAAAAAAACATTAAAAGCATTTGTACAAAACTGTACACACCGCCTTTGTATAGATTAATCAAGATAATACAGATTTTTATTAGGGTGCATTATAAAAATATTTTTTTTTAACATTATAAAAATATTTAACGTGACGAAAACAAAAAACACATTTTCATAAACGAAAAAAAAAGATAAATAGTGAGGGTTGCCGACGACAAAAACTAACGCAAGAATCAATACATTAATTAATTGTGTATTGTGTATTAGAAAAAAATTGATGCTGATAAGAATCTTGAAATTACTCAAATCAGTGGTCGACGCAGAAATTTATCATGGGGAGAGTTTGTGAGACGAAAATACAAATAACATAACAGTTTAAATAAGTGAAGACTTTTTTCGCTTACAATTTTTTGACTTTTGATTGGTTTGCGTACATTTCTCAATGTGGAGTGACTTCCAAACTCTTTTCCCCCATCGCTTGTCTATAACTCAAATTCTTGAACAGACTAAAATTCTTAAATAAAAATCTTGAACAGACTTGAATTCAATTTGAGACTTTTTTTACAAAGAAGAAGAACTTAAAGGGGAAGTCCAGTCAAAATACAAGTTGAGCTTAAAATATTCTTTAAGTGGTTAAAAATCAACCCTGAAAAAATTTTTACTCAAAGGTCTCTGTTATTCTAGTTATCTCCAAAAGAAAAAATCGCCATTGGTGGCGCACGTGAGTGATGATGTCATTGGCTGGCAAAACAACTGAGACTAGCATTGTTAGAAGTATATACTACAGCTGCATCTGCTTGCAATTAGCAAAAGTACAGATCCAAAGCTGGTAAAAAGAAAAAAAAAAAAATGGAAAGCATTGCTACGAAAGAATTTAATGAAATAGACCAAGAACAACAGCTTGATAAAACCTCAAATAATTTTCCAAAATCAAATGAAGAATATTTTCATTGTTCCTGCGAGCATTGTTATATTATTCCATCGGTACAGTTAACAAGCAAAACTTTTGATACTGGGCTTCAGAAAATCCTCGTGAATTACATCAGCGACCACCACAGAGCCCAAAAGTGACTGTTTGGTGTGGTTTGGGAAAGTGCGGGATATTTGGTCCATTCTTTTTCGAAGAAGAAGAGACAGCAACGGTTACTTAAGACCGCTATATTCGAATATTTGAATACTGTTTCCTTCCTGAGCTTCGCAGACATAATGGCAGAGTTTAGTGAATTTTTTATGTACATTATAAAATTTTTGTTAAAATATTCGCAGAGTTTTGTCTTCATTAAAAACATCCGTTTCCCGTAACTCACCCTGTATATATATATATATATATTTGTCAAAATGATTGGATATAGCCAGGTTACCGTCTAACAATCCGAACAAGAAAAACTGCGAAAGCCTTGTATTTTGCAACGCACGAATCAAAGCATACTACACGACAAGGCCCTGTGTTCGCCCTTATGGGGCTCGTCAGGTATACGATTTATCAATGAGACGAGTGCAGTCATTACCACGAGGGACGCATGTTAGTAAGTTATAATCATCTGATATTCACATTGACCCTGGATGGAGAACCAGGCACGAATGAATATGTCTGACACAAGATCGAGAACTTGCCACCGACATACATAAAAAATACGATTGCACAATTACGCACTTAAACAAGACGGGAGAGTAAAAAAATTGCATTTTATATAATCAATGAAAATATTAACAGAGCTGATCAACAGGCTGGGCTCTAAGCTTGATTCTAAACTTAAAAGTTTTATATATGTATATATATAAAAACATTAAGTCCGGAAACGTGATATGTGCAGCTTCACGGCTTCAACCTTGGATGGTTTCTCTTCGCGAGCTATTGCTTGCTTCGCCAAAGCAGGCACGTGTATGTCTTGAATTTCTAAAAATCAAAAATTTAAATTGCAACAAGGGGCGATAATCTTAAATTTATTTGATCACAAACACCTTTAAAAAAATAGGTTGGGATACGATTCATAATACGATTAATTCCTTCTAATCTAAACAAACAATTTGCTGTAGCTAGCATACTTGTAGCATCTTCCTTACTACCATGCGTTATGCTGCCCCTTACATGGGTTAGAACCGCTCCACGCAGGTAACAATCATGCAACTCGCAGGATTTGCAAGATGACTGTGAAAGAAGACTGGTAATAGTTTGGATAAGCAAATTTACAATAAAATTCTTACAAAAAAATACAAAAAAATACAAAACAATTTGGCATATAAGAATTTCACAAAAGCAAATGTTAATATAATATTGACATAAAGGATAGTAAAAAAAAAGCGACTAAACTTAGTGAATAATACAAATTAGCAATTTGTATCAGGGACATTCCTTTTTTACCTATAAAAAATTACCAAGTTTGGCAAGTGTGCCAAGAGACAGCAAAATAGTCAAAATGGTCTTTTATGGGGTCTCTTGAACAAGTCACCGTGAGCAATTTTTTTTGGTGCAACTAACCTGGATCCCCTTGCAGTTCCTATCAGTTCTTGAGATTCTTTTTCTTTTAGTTTTTTCTTTATTCCATTCTGGTGCCGAAAGGGAGATTCTGGGTTAGTTTCACAGAAAAAAATTGCTTACGGTGACTTATTTAGGAGACCCCTTTTATGTTTTCTCAATTGACGCATACAAATGAATAATGATAATATTAAAACTAAAACAAATTATAAAAAGTCAGAAACTAGAAAAAATCCAAATAACCAATAAACAAACAATCAAACAACAATAGCAAAAAAAAGTGAACCATAAAATGTAAAATTGGATAATTTATGAATTTTTGACATTGTTTTATTTTTTTAAGAAACATATTTTCAATAATTTTGCTCAATCTTAATTATTATATAGAATAAAATGAAATTTTAATTAATTGTTAAATCTTAAGTAAACAGGATTCTTATATCACTTGGTATACCATTTTCTGTTTTGGGACCAAGAATTACAAGTTTTGATTATGGTTTTTAAATCTTTTGAAAAATAAGAATGTTTTTCTTAAGAAGTGGTTGTAAGTTTGAAAACAGATAAGAAAAATTTTCAGATTAAATATAAGCTTATCAATTTTAAGTTTACATAAATCAATAACCAATTAGATTGACAACATTCATATAAGTTATGTATATGAAAGTGTATTGAGCAAGAAACACCAAAGATTTTTTAAAATTTTAGAAGTCAAATTAAAAACACTAAAAGTTGCTGCTCGCCTTTTGCAAAAACTTCTTTTGTTCTCTTTGTTCTATCCTCATTTGTCTTGCCTTTGATGTTCCTGACATTTTTGGATTATTTTGTTTTGTCTTCTTAAATTTTTTACCAGTTAACATGTTATAAGAGGAAAAATCAAACAATGTTGGAACTGCATCTCTTTTTAATTTAACTTGTTTTTTGATTCCTAGCAATTCCGATTTCAGGTCTCGTTCATAACAATCTTTAGTAAAATGCTTGCTACATAACCGGCTATATTTCAAATTTGGTGGCTTTTTTAGCTTCATGTTGTTCAACCATTTCTGTAGCGTAGTGGAATCTTTTATTGGTAATTGGTGAAAACTAATATCATTTTGTTTTCCTCAATTAGAACAACCGGGAGCCATACAAGAAATAACCATAACTTGAATTAGAATAAACTTATCAACCAGAATAAAATTATAACATGTACTGTACTTATGCAGTCTTTACACAACTTGCCAGCCATTGACGTCATAAAACTGAGGACCAATTAAAATCGCTCATTTTAACTTTAGTTTTTTTGAAATATTGGGGCAACGGGGAATCGGATTTACATCAAACCAAAACCAATGGGTTAAAAAAATTCTACTCCATTTATGAAAAAATTTTAGATTTTGGGTGGACCCTACCTTTAAACAAAGTACTCAAATCAACAATTCTTGATTTGAAGTTGTGTTTGATGTATGCTTGGTAGCAATGACGTGCGGTGACCTCTGAGGCTGGTCATGCAATTGGTATGCATATTCACTGAATCCATTGGTGTTCCAGACAAAAAAATTAGTCTCAAATTTCTCAATTTTCGTCCCGAAATCATGTTCTAAAAAAAGGTTTTCAAGTAAAAGTTTGTTGGTCATGCAATGCATGGTTTGCATGCCATGACCGGACGCCAATGCTTGGTAGGCTATATATACAATGCTTGGACACGACTAAGCAAGTGGTTTAGTAAAGTCGAAATTCGTGGACATGGATTTGAATTTTTATGGACTTAATCACTTAACGTGAATATTTGCTTTATTTTTATCTCCATTAACACGCAACTATGTTTTTTTTCATTAGATGTGTGAGAAAGCAAGTAAAGACTAAAAAAAGGTCTTCACTTTGACAGCTGTAGATTTTTAAAATTTTGACACAATCGCTTTATTGCCCGGGGTAAACTCTATCTCGGACATGGCCAAACTACGGCCCGTAAACCAAATCCGACCCGTGGACCAAATCCGACCCGTTGGATTATTTTATTTGGCCAGCCTGATGTTGGCAAAAACGCGTTCTTAGAACCATTATTATTGGAGTATTGTTAAATAGGATCTATGGTTTATTCTTTTGTCATCACTCACAACTATGCATTGTTAATTCGGTTTATTTCTATGTCACAATGAAACAATGGTTAGAAATTTGTTTGTGATATTTATAATATGTTTGACCAGTACTAATTGGAGCAAGTTACAGGGCTAGCCTAACAAGATTGTCGATTTTAAATGGATTTTTGTTTAGCAAGATTGCTGATGTTAAAATTAACTAAACAAAATTATACAGATTTATAGTAAAGTTTTTAAAATAAAATTTTGAAACTTTTGTGACTGTCAAACTTAAGTAAGTAAATTAAGATTTTAATTTCAGTATGGGATGCTAATGTGGTTTATTGATTACTAAATAATTTTATTAAAATAAGCGTATCAAAGAAGCGAAAAATCGATAGCAAGCGCAGAGTGTTGAAAATGGAGTAAAAAGCGAAAGCGTATATTTGTTTACACTAGCCGGATCAACCGCTGTATGTCTTATACACCAAAAAAGCATTGCTGTTATAAAAGAATAAAATATTCGCCGCCATTTTAACATCAACCGCACCAACCATCTTAACAACCAGTCAACACAAAAATGAGAAACTATTGCGCAGAGATTAACAACAAATTTTCGGATTTAACAACATACTCTTTTCCAGCAAAATGCCACTCATCTGTCAATCACCAAGGCAAACTATTTACTTGCTTTCAAAATAGCAAAAGCAAGCAAGCCATTCTTCAATAGAGAGTTTATAGGCAGTGTATGGTAAAGACAGCAGGTATTTTGTGTCCAAATGCAAAAAGTAAATGTGAACAAATTTAGTTTATCACGCGGAATAGTAACTCGCCGAGTAGAGCAAATGGACGAACACTTAACTAACGAGTTAAAAAGAAAAGCAGATTCAGTTGTTTTTCATTCGCTAGCACTGGACAAAGGTGATGACTTAAAGACACCGCCCAGCTTTTGATTTTGTCAGAGGAATTAGTGACGAGTTGAGATAATAGAAAGACTTTTGGCGATGGAATCGCTGAAGAGGATAACACGAGAAGAAAACCTTTTTATCAAAGTATCTAGTGGGATTGACAAATTTAAAATACCTTGTAGCAAGCTTACAAATCTCACCACAGATGGATCGCCAAACCTGACGAGAAAAAACATTGGGCTGCTGAAAAGACTCGAAGATAACAAGCAAGAGGAAAACCCTGGCATCGATATAACTTTTTTGCACTGCATCATCCATCAGGAATCCCTGTGTAAGTCTGTATTGCAGCTCAATCATGCAGTAAAAACAGTGGTAAAACTAATCAACTACATTAAAAGGAGAGGACTACACCATCGGGAATCTATAAAATTTCTTGAGAAAATCAATTCTAATCATTACGACTTGCTTTACCATTTTCATGTGCTCTGGTTATGTTTGAAGAAAGCATGTGAACGCGTCTGGGAACTTTTGAAGCTAATTGGGAAAGCTGACGACTTTCCTGAGCTAGAAGACAGAGGTTGGCTTTGTGATTTTGCTTTTGCCGTAGACATATTAACACAAATTAATGAGCTGAATTCAAAACTTTAGGGAAAAGATCTCTTCGCTCACGAAATGTACTCAAACGTTAAGGCTTTTAAGTCTAAATTGACTTTAGTTTCAGAACAAATGTTAAACAATTTATTTGTTCAATTTCCCACTCTTGTGACGATAAAAAAAGCCCCTAAACATGCAAATAAATACTGGAAATTACTGAATGATTTGCATCAAGAATTCTGCCGTTGATTTCTTGATTTCGAAAAACTCCGAAAATTATTTCAAATCGTCTCAGCTTTTTTTTATATTTTTTAAAATTTAGTTTAGTTTATTTGTCGCATGTAACAGCTTGATATATACTAATAAAACGTATGAATTGTGACAGGGTGATTGCGAAGGGGCTGTGAGGTCTTCGAGTCAAGCAATCACCCTGTAGAAATACAGAAATATACAAGCAAAGTGTCAATATACAATTTGAGTATGCATACAAAAAAACAAAAACAAAACAAAATAAAAAAACAAAACAAGACAGCAAAAAAAACATTAAGAATAAGTAAAGACCAACCAAGCAATAAAGAAAAAAATAAAATAAGATACTCGTACATAAAACAAATTGTAAGAATTTCAAGAATTTAATCGCTGAAAAGTAGAAGTGATTTGTAATGTTTTTAAATTTATTAAACAACATTATTCTCAGGTTATGACCAATAGAATAACAAATTTTTGGTCGTATATATTTGATTGACTTTTGTGTTCGTTGACTTTTGAACAGAGAAGTGATAAAGTGATTTTTTAGTGTAAATTTTGTGATACGAGAATGGCAAAATTTAGCAAATGAAAAGTAATTATCAAAAATCTTATTAACAAATTAAGCATATAAGAATAAACAAATTTAGCTGTTTCAAAGTCAAACAGTTTAGGCGAAGGCAAAATATTTGTTTTAATATATAAAGGTTTTCACCTAGTTGACCAAAGAGAGGAGGTGACAATACGAATCGCTTTATTTTGAAGCAATTTTAGTTTGTTTAAATATGTCGGATAAGTGCTACGCCAAACAACAAGGCCATAATTAAAATGGGAATGGATAAGCAAATAATACAGGGTGTCTTTATCGTTACAATTTTCAAAGTTTGTCAAAATTTTATTCTGAGATATTTTCATTTGATTTGTTTTATAGTGAAGGAAAATGCTTCAAGTTTTTTCTTTCTTAACAGCTACTTGTGAAAATAATTAGGTTTAAATTACAATTTATTAACTTATTAAGCAGAGTATTTTTGAATTTAGTAGCGAAAGTAGAGTTCATGAAAATGAGCACTTCGCAGGAAAAAGCCCAGTGTGTTTCCTGGTTTATAGAGACATCCAAGCCCAGCAAAGTCAGACATCCAAGCACAGCGAAACTTTAGACGCAAGTATTGAAGAAAGCCACCTGCGCGACCTAACATTCGAGCATGGCATAAAAAGTTTATGGAGACTGGTAATGTGCTACAGAAAAAGGGAGCTGGCCGACCTCAAATATCAGAAGAAATTGAATCTGTGCGAGAGGCATATACCAGAAGCCCTAGAAAGTCCATTCGTGGGATTTCTACGCAGTTACGGATCCAACGCTCCACTATTCACAAAGTTTTGCATAAAAACTTGCGAATTTATGCATATAAAGTGCAGTTACTGCAAGCCCTCAAGGCAGAAGATAAGCTGCGACAAAAAGAATTTGCAGTGACGATGCTGGACACATTCATTCATTCATTCATTCATTTCATTTTATTCTCAATTATTAGTAAACAGTTTAACACTAAAAGTTATAAATATTGGAAAGATCAAGAAAAGGAAGAAGCAGCACAACGTCAGACGTTAAAACATGCATAAGATTGTAGCGGTTTGAAAGGTTTTATATATACAGTAGCTACATGTAAATTTTACAAACTTTTACAGATCTTCTTTTTATTATTATTAAAACAACAATCTTTCTTTATTCTTCAAGCCAACAGTAAAAGAACTTTTCTACATGTGCTTTTTACAACGCAAGACTCTCTCGTTTTCTATACAAAAAGAAAAAAGTGAATAAACGAACAAAAATATACAATTATGTCAAACGTGAAAATGTGGCAATCGCTACAAGATAATCAGAAAGTGAAAGTAAAAAACAGTAGAAAGCATGGCCGCAACACCTTAATCACATAAAAATATAAGACATGAGAAAGAAACAAGAAAATATAATAATAATATTATCAAACAAATTGAGAGATTGAAGAACCAGTGCATTTTACCTACTACTATTAGATTCAGACCCAGGGTTTTTGAAACGTGTTTGCTTCAGTGACGCGTCAACGTTTCACGTTTCTGGATTACTAAACAGACACAATTTGAGAATATGGGGCTCGGAGAATCCGCATGATACCTGTGAGCTTGAACGGGACTCCCCTAAACTAGACGTGTGGTGTGGAATCATGCATGATAAAATTTTCTTTGCTGAGAAATCAATCACAGGTCAAATTTCTCGACATTTTAACAGAATACGTGCACCACAGCTTGAACAGTATCAACCACAAGTTATTTTCTAGCAGGACGGTGCACCACCTCATGGGGACCTTGAAGTTTGTCAATTTTTGAATGAAACATTTCAAGATAGCTAGATTGGACGTGATGGTCTCATTCCATGGCCGCCACGTTTCCCTAATATTACACTGTTGGATTTTTTTCTCTGGGGCTATGTAAAAGATATCGTTTACCGAAAGTCAGAGACATTAATGATTTGCAACATCGAATAATTGAAGCAATTGAAACAGTTACTGTTGATATGTTAGCAAGAACATGGTAAGGAATTGAATATTGGTTGGATATCGTATGTGTGACTGATGGTGCACACGTACAGGTGTACTAAAGCATCCAATGTAAAATTGAAGCATTTACCGTTACTATAAAACAAACCGATTAAAAATATCTTAAAAATAAGACTATGGTGAATTTTTGAAATTGTAACGATAATTTATGGACACCCTGTATAACTTTAATAATGCCGAGCTGGGTAAAAAGTATTTCAATTTATTTAGAATTCCAACTGATCAAGCTATTTTTGTTTCAAAAGTTTTTATATGCAGATGAAAGTTTAATCGATTATCAAATATAATTCCCAAATATTTAGCCTTATAAACAGTTTTAATTTCACCAGCTGGACTTTGAATATTTAAATCAACATTTAAAGACTTGAGGTTTGGCGAAATAATTAATATCTGCAATTTTTTTAAATTTAGCGTTAAATTGTTCGCAGATATCCAATTGCAAATATTATTAAGTTCTGCTTTAAGTTGGTTTTCAAGAATATTAATTGACGGCGCAACCATCAGGAGACAAGTATTATCTGCAAATAAACGAGCAGTACAATCAACACTGTTAGGAATGTCATTAATATATAGTCTAAAGTTGCTGTGACAGTTCCCCTGTATCAAATAGCTGTGACAGCAAAACAAGAGTTACAACTGGAATTGATCGATCTTTAGAGTGACTAACTTTTGAAAGAAAAATTCGGAGCTCTGAAGCTAAGTGAATTTTACGCCTCATTAAATGATAATAGGTTTCCGAAAATACGAAAGATGACATAGAGAAATTTGGTCTTGTTTGGCTCCACATACATTTGTGAACAGACGTTCAGCCTGATGAATTTCAATAAATCGAACTACAGATCTCAATTGACTGATGCACACTTAAAAGCTGTTCTTACAATCATCGCAAAAACTAACTCCAAATTTTGATACTCTGCCAAAAAATAGCAGCTAAATTTGAAGATTACAATTAAATGTAAATTTGGTGCAAGTTTTGTTTGTCAGTTTATTCTAACAGGTCTATTATTGTAAATAATGTTGCTAATAAACTGCATCTTAATAATACCTTGTTGGTTTTATACACTTACATGGTCCGCTTGTAAAAGTTTAAAAATTTCTTTGCCAGCGGTTTAAAAATTATGCCCACCCCTGCTCTATCTTGTATTTATTGAACCCGATTCGATTCCTTAAAAGTCCCAATCAACCACTTGGAAGAACACTGGTCTAAACAATAAACTTGTTTATTTACATAGCGCACAAGTGGACGACATGCATTGGTGAGACGAAATATTTTGGGGAAGGTCAATAAAAAATCTAATTACAATATGGTTACTTCTTTTTCCGTATAATTACTGTTTAAATGTTCAAAGTAGGCATGTTATTAATACGCACATAAGTTTAAAATCTCCTTTATTTTTTCACTTGAGCTATTATAGGCTTGTACAAGGAAAAAAAATAGCATTCTTGTATTTGCAGAAATAGCAACAGCAACAGGCAAACGTAATCGAATAAGTATATGGATGCGCTTACAGGCATCCAATGAAATTCTCTAAAAATGTCCCAGCAATATATGATTGTGCATGCAAGATTGAGGTTATTGCAGTTAAGATCAGCAAAATAAAAACAATCTTTATTATGATGAAATTGGAACATAGAACTCAATTGTTTAAACTACAGCAATTTTGAAAGTGCTAGGGACTGTACCGTTTTTTTAGGTTTCTTCCTGGTTGCATAGTAGTAGGTAAAAAGAACAATTTTAGTTTTGTTTCTTACTTTACATTTTTTGAGTTTCTGCATTCAATTTTCTACTCTTTGTTTAGATACAGTCTATCGGGCTTTCAATTATTCAAATTTTTTGCTTTTATTAAGTGACTTGTATTTCAAAATATTTGCACGAATATTTTTATAAAGCACTGTTTTGAAGAACTGATATCCAATCTTAACATTATACAGCTCAGGCTACAAATTTAAAAAAGGGTCGGCTTTTCCATTTTTCTTCAAATTTTTAAAAAATGACTGTGAAGTCGAAGTGGCCGCAGTCTTACGTATTTGGGTGGAGTCGGAGTTAGCGTCGAAAAAAAATCCTACGACTCTACAACCTTGGTAGTTACTAAGCACTACTCTTTAAAATCGATTTAGTTATTAAGAGCCAGCCAATGAAACCCAGCAAATATCTTATTAAATGTGCTGATTGCATCTAAATGTGGTTTACACAACTTATTCTATTCAGATTTCGAAATTGACTAAATGCCAACGCAAGAATTATTTTAATATTGCATTTCATAAATAAAAGCCAAATGAAAACACTTTATCACAACTGAAAATTGTTTATAAAATTTTGACAAATAATAATCTTGAGGTTTGATTGAATCAACTTTTTATTCATTCAAAGATTTCAATTACAACCGAATATTAGCTGCTAATACAAGTAGTAAGCCTATTTGTGTTGTATCTAACTCAGTTCCCAATTTTTTTAAAACAAACACAATTTTTAAAAAAATAAAAGCTTGTGGTTTGTTGGGCCCCGAGATACTTAAAAGAGTCGTTACTCAGAGCTATAGGCATACCATATTTCGATGGGGCAAACCGGGACGCTGGTTAACAGAAAAAAAATTCTTCCCTGAAAAGTAGTGTTCTCTAAAAAAAGGTCTTTGTTTCGAATTATTCTCGGAGTTCATAATTTTTTCCCAAAATAGAAGAGTTACTAAAAAAAGAGGGGTTTGCAAATGGAATCTGTCTTCGATTTCTGGCGGGATTTCTGTCGAAATAGGCGGGACAAAGCCTTTAAAATTGGGACCGTTTCGCCCAAATCAGGACGTATGGTAAGCCTACTTAGAAAAGACATGCAAAACTATCCTATTAGGTTTGCATTAATGTCGGCTATAACTGACATGGGCAAGCTAGAACCTACAGTTGAATCTGGTTTTATTTATTCATTAGTCCCGACAAACCTTTTAGGATATTTTAGCCTAATTATAACAGCAATTGATCTTATTGTTTTCAACTGGGTTATCAAAAAATTAACAAAACTTAATGCGTTTTTGGCAATATTCTGTCCGCTTGTCAAAAATTCGGAAGAATTTGTCCGAAAAATTAAACGTTTGCCTAACACTGAGCTAAATGGTAAAATGTCGAATATACGAAAAGCTCTTTAAAAATTAACAAGTATATTTGCTTTCACAACTGCGCAAGTTTTATTAATAAAGAGCAAAAGGATTACAAAAAAGCCATTTAAACAGCAAGTGACCCCAGAAATATTTCATGCGACCCAATATAAGGTTGCAACTCATTGTTTGATGATCACTGACCAAACATTTAGATTAGTCTAGACATCGCTATGCGTTGGCTTTACAGACGGCCTTGGTTGGGCGGTTTAAGAACCACTTTGGTAGACAGACTACATTTAGTGTATATTTTTGAAACGAATTTAGACAAGTTTAATAATAAGGAGCTTACTATGATATTAAAAAAACAACAGATGAATTTTCTGTGCATTTAACTTCGTCAAAAACCGACCAGTCAAGCTATTAAAATTAGGTGTTGTCTTTAGTTATGGGTTTCTGGCTTCACGCGGACAAAGTGTATTTTTCTGTAGCCCTTCAAGATATATAGCAATAACAAAAACCGCGCTTATTATTAAGCTTGATGGTGTGCTTGTATCTTTCATTACTGCGCACAGACTTATGGTTTGGTCTTGTCATGAAGAATGCCTCAAGGACAAACGCGTGTTTTTTACTTTTGTTCCTCTTTTTCTTGTGTAATCAAATTAGGTTTCATTGTTGCAGCTAACCTTATTCGAATTTATTTGAGTAATTAAGTTGACTGGTGCAAAATTTAGCTTTTTAGTTTTCAGAAAGAGGTTTTGCTTAGTGCTAACTGTTATATAGTAATTGTTTCATAGTTATTATTGCTTCTCAACGCTTACTTTAAATTTTCTATCCGATTATTGGTCATTTCTTTATATGTTCATGGAAGGTTATTTTGAATCAACTGATTTGATTCAAATTTTAAATAATTTAGCATAGATTCGAACGCGCGTTTTGTCTGGGTGTTTCTATCAAGAGTGCGTCTTCTCGGGTTGTTTTTCTCAACCGGCTTAATTAAAACGTGCAATTTTTCTTGCGTCGACAACCCGAAGACAAACTGTTTACTAATTGCCATCATAGACTCGCTGAGATACGCCCTGCAAGTTATTTTGAAGTCAGATAATAGTAATTGAATCTACGAGGTATACTAGTGGTTGAATCGATGGAGATAATCTTTTGCTTGATGTTGCAGAGTCGTTAATAGTCATTATTTATTTATTCATTTGTTCTATTCAAATTTTGGTTGCGTTGGAAAATTTCCGTAAGTTGGTAATTTTAAATTCTTTATTGTTGTGTTTTTTAATTTTGTGTCTTTGTTTTAGAATTACGGAAATAGCGTTCAATATATCTCAAACCAAATTTCGATTGAACGTTCACGTCAATTGGACAACGCAGCTTAGTTATTAGAAGAAAAAAAAAAAAAAAGAAGATTAGTTCAAATCAGTAATTGGAAATTGTCAAAAGTTAATCAAAAGGAAATTTGACAACATATCCGGATCAAACATTCAAATTTTACGAAGTCAGCTATCGCTTATTCTACAGCAGCGGTCCGCAAATAGTGGGTCGCGACCCAAATTTGGGTCGCAACGCCTTCGAGCTTGGGTCGCGAAAGTTTTAAACGTACAGCCTACAAATAGGTATTCTACTTTAAATTTAGGAGAGTTGGGTCATTTTGAGGGCCGCCCCCAACAACAATTTCAGGGGTGCCGCACCCCCTACTTTCAGCGCTGGCTAAACTAGCATGAACAAAACTGTCATTCAGCAACATGTGCTGCTGCCGTTGCCATGGAAACACGCATTGTTTTCCCGCGAACTTCGGTCATACTACTACCAGACAGTTTTCCTTTTTTCTTTTTGTCTCTGTGAGCGAGCAACGAGTTTTCTCGTGGCTGGCAGTTCAATGCAAGACATTTTAGTCTGAAAACGACTTATGCCGTTGATGACGCTTAACAGGTTAATAGCTTATTAGTTAGGCTGGCTAGTGCTAGTTAGTTCAATTTTGCTAATTGTGGCGTAAAAAATAGCTAAAAATAATTTAAGTTCTTTGAGCTGAAACATAAACGTTGAGGTAGCTACATGTATATCGATTTTTCCTGTTTCGTTTTAGTGCATTGACTACCGCAAGCGCTACAGCAATTATTGGTATGGTAGCAACATCCCTAGTTTATGGTGATAAGCCTCCCATAAAATTCTTATACAGTATTCTTAAAATATTTGGTATACGTAACATTTTGTCGATCTCCGACTTGAACTTGATCAATATTTTTTGGATTTGAATATAAAACTTTAATTTACTAAATTTTATCTTGCAACAAAATGTTGAGAAATTGGTTAATAACGAATTCTTCAAAAAAGCGAACAGCGAGCGAATCAGTAGAAAAGTTAGACGAGAGCAGCACGGTAGATGTGCCGACAAAAATATTTGCGTCTTCAAGTAGTGAGGATCAACAAAAAGCAAATGAGCCAGATCCTCAGCCTCGTCGAAAAGAAATACCGGAACAACGTCGTAACCAGCTTTACAGACGAAAGTACAGCGAAGATTTTATAAAACTTGGTTTCACTTGCATACTTATAAATGATGAACCTCGCCCTCAATGCGTTGTTTGCTCCGAGGTCCTTTCAAACGAGAGTCTGAAAGGAGGGAAATTGCAACGGCATATTAAAGCAAAGCATCCGAAACTCGTTGACAAACCAATACCTTTTTTTCGCCGATTAGAAAAAGAATTGTTAAGTGAAAAGAAAACCATGCAAGCGTTCCTCTCACACTCAGAGAAATGTCAAAAGGCATCCTATGAAGTGGCATATTTAATCGCGAAAGATAAAAAACCACACTCAATCGGAGAAACCCTCATCAAACCAGCTGCTGTTACAATCAGTCAAATTATGCACGGAGACAAGATAGCTGACGAAGTAAAAGAAATCCCGTTGTCTGCTGACACCATTCGCCGACGTATAAGCGAAATGGGTCAAGATATTAAGTGCCAATTGAATGATGCAGTGAAAAGAGGGAAATTTTCTTTGCAAATAGATGAATCCACGGACGTCTCCGGCTTAGCGCAACTACTCGTATTCGTTAGATATATAGCCAATGGGAAGCCTGAAGAAGACTTACTAATGTGCGTGTCGCTGATAGGAACATGCACAGGTGAGGACATTTTCTCTGCAGTGGACAAGAGACTAAAGAATGATGGAATATCTTGGGAGCAGTGTATTAGCATTTGTACTGATGGAGCTGGAGCTATGGCAGGAAAGCATAAAGGCTTTTTGGCAAGAGTATTACAAGTTGCGCCTCAAATCAACTTTACCCATTGTATTATTCACAGAGAAAATCTTGCCTGCAAAACACTTGACCCAGATTTAAAAAGTGTTTTTAATGCAGCGATTAAAATTGTTAACTTTATTAAATCGAGACCTCTTCAAACACGGCTATTTACCATTCTCTGCGATGAAATGGGTTCGCTCCACAAAAGTCTTCTTCTTCATTCAGAAGTGAGGTGGTTATCGAGGGGAAAGGTTCTTACCCGTTTGTTCGAGCTGCGGGACGAGGTATACTTGTTTCTCATGGATAGAAAACATGAACTTGCCGCCAATCTTACTGACCCTGACTGGATTGTAAAACTGCTGTACTTATCTTGCATTTTCGAGAAGCTAAATAGCTTGAATTTGTCATTGCAAGGTGAATCAATGAACATCCTAACAGCGAATAGCAAGATCGAAGCCTTCAAAAAGAAGCTTAAACATTGGGCTGACCTACTTGAAAGCGGAAAAATGGATATGTTTTCTGACCTGAATGATTTTCTCGAAGAAAACGAGTTAAATCAAAACATTGTGAAACAATCCATCCTTAACCATCTTCAAGATCTTACTCAATGGTTTGATAAATATTTTCCCAAAAACATCAATCCAGAAAGATACGATTGGATATTATCACCCTTCACTGTACCTAGTACATGCCATCTCTCAACAGAATTGATTGAAGCTTTGGATGATTTGGCAAATGACCGCAGTATAAAGATAGCTTTTGATAATAAGAGGAGCTTGACTGAATTTTGGATTTCAGTTGAAAAAGAATATCCAGGGTTATCAGAGGCTGCAATGATTGTTCTTTTGCCTTTCGGAACCACCTACTTATGTGAAATGACATTTTCCGCTCTATCTTACATCAAAAACAAATACAGGTCAAGATTAGAAGTAGAAGACGATCTTCGGGTTGCCGTCTCTCACATCAAACCGCGAATTTCTTTATTGTGTTCCAAACGCAAAGCTCATACTTCACATTAGATTAATAAAAGCAATGATTCGTTCTTTATGGCTGTGCTAACTTTCTACAGTTTATAAAAAGTTGCTGTATTTAGTAGTTGCCTTAAAGTTGGCAATTAAAATAAAATAACGTTCCAGAAAAAATGACATCCCAAGATTTTTGGGTCGCGTAAAGCTAGGACAATTTTTTTTGGGTCGCGCCAAAAAGTATTTGCGGACCCCTGTTCTACAGTACTTCTCTACTGGACGCTGGTAGCTTGTTCCTTTTCTATATATTTTGAAATTTTGAAATCGCACGAAAATGGAGCAATATCGCAGATTAATTGCACGTAGAAAAGCATTGAAAGCTTCTGTAAACAGAAAGTTAAACACTTTGTCCGGTTATCTAAAGCATGAATCCCTAAATAAAATTGCGTTCGAAGATAAAAGGGCATCTTTACAAGACACACTGCATTGTCGTAGCGAAAATTTAAAATTTATATCCGATAAAATAATGAAATTGCCCGAAAATGAATTTAAAGAAGCTATGAAAGATTTAGAGACTTAACGAAAATGATTTCGAACAAAAAGAAGATGCGTCCAACTTAAAATGCGCGTTTGACTTAGCCCTTTTAAGAATTAGTGATAAAAAAGAAGCTAATAAATCTATAGAATTCGAAACTAAACCTAAATTCAAACCTCGAGATTTAACAGTACCAAAATGGAACGGTGAGATAGTTAATTACAATGCTTGGAAGTTTCGTTTAAAAAATTATTTTCAATTAACTGGCCTCATAAGCGATGCTGAACAGCTAACAATCTTCTTTTATGAGAATGTTTTACCGACCGAACTACAGACTTCATTGTAAGACTGTACAACCGCAAATGACAGTAAATAGACATGTTTTTGAGAAAAAATGAGTGAATTTGAGCGTCAATAAAACAAACCAAGATCGTGCTGAAAGAAAAAAGTACTGTAAACGGCTGTAAACGCGGCTTTAATGGTATTTGGGATCGACTTGACGCACAAATTCCAATTAATTCGATACCAAGAGGAATACTGCTGAATTTAAAAGAAACAAAACCAATGACCTCTAATTCACCACAAGAAATGCGCCGTGTTTTAGAAAAAATTAAAAATTACGCGCGCCAATCAAAGGAAGCAAATAACGCCGCCGATCTATCTTCTCATTCAACGCTTGATTTAATTGAACAAAAATTAACCGATAATTTGCTGCGACGTTATAGACGCTGGTTACATCAAGAACATCAAAAAGAATCGCCTAATGTAGACCATCTTATTTCATTTCTTCAAAGCGAAACCGAGTTAGAAGAGCGAATTTCCATTAAAACTTCTCAAAACGCTAGTCGGAAAACTAAACCAATTATTAATGTGATTAATTCGGCTACTCAAGATCACTGTCTGCTATGTAAAGTCTCTCGTCATAAATTTGTCGATTGTGACGAATTCAAAAAGCTTTCACCCCAAGAGCGAACCAATGCTATGAAACGACTTCATAGATGTTTTACCTGTTTGGCTCCCATGCACCGTGAACCCAAAACTTGCCGCTATAGACGCATGTGCTTAACTTGTAACAAATCACATCATCGCTTGCTAGCATGCGCTTTGAACAACTCGACACGTGACATTCCAGTGGAAAGCCCTAGACCAAGTCATTTATCTCTAAATGCAGAAGCTCCCGAGTTCCAGGCAAATGCCAATTCCGTATCTTTGCCTCAAGATAAAAAACCTAATTTTAAGCTTTCTCCATCAACCTATGTAGAATTGCTTGGCAGTGACGGTACTTGGCACAGAGCTGTTGCTCTTTTTGACTCCGGTAGTGACGTAACTCTCATCATCAGGCGCGACGTGGTGAAAAAGTTAAATCTCGATCGTAAGCCCCAGCAATTTAAATTTGGTATAGCTGGTGGTGGCTATTGCAGTGAAGACTCTGCGATTGTCTCTTTATGGATTAGGCGATGTGACAAACATTCTTCCCGCTTCAATATCTCGGCCGTTGAACTTAGTCAACCCTGAAATCTTTGAAAAATACTCCTTTCTAAAACCGATTAGAAAATTTATTCCAGAACAACCGAATGACGTGGATATTTTAATAGGTTTTGATTAAGCAAGTTTAACAACACCTCTAAATTACTTGCAGCATATCTACGAACCCACTCGAAACCCGACAGCCGCGGAAACACAATTGGGATGGTATTTATTCGGCCCAAAAAATTGGTATAATGTTTGAACGAAACAAAAATATTCAATTTATTCAAACTAGAGATGACCTAAATCAAATGCATTCTTTATACGAGTCAGAATTAAGCGGAGTAAAACCAAGCAAATTACGCGCTTGTTCAGACAATGTAATAATTGAATCAAGTTTTATTAGACACGTTAAAAGCACAATTCATCAAACTGAGGACAACATAGCTACTTCGTTTGACTCTGAACGAAAAGCCGTTTACGCTAAACAAAATGTAGAAAAAATATTGTCCACTGGAAAATTCTCAGTCAAAGGTTGGCACTCAAATTCGCTAGCGGATGAGTTTCCCGCCGACGTAGAAACAGACGTTTTAGGCCAGGTATGAAATACATCCTCTGATACTTTTGCACCTAAGGTTATTCCTTTGAATACAAAGGCTCGGCTAACCAAACGCTTAATTCTGTCAGCCATTTCAAAGTTATGGGACCCTGTTGGAGTTTCCTCACCAGTCACATTAAAGCTGCGTTTATTGCTTCAACTCCTTTAGCAGCTTAAACTATCGTGGGACGATGAAGTTAACGATTCGATTAAAACTCAATATTTTCGATTGGCAGAAGAAGTTCACGACTTGAATCGAATCCAATTGCCGCGTAGCCTCACGCCAGCTTTACCACAAGGGCCTCCTGAGATTCATGGCTTCAGCGATGGAGGGGAACAAGCTTATGGTGCCGTTATTTGGCTACGATGGCCTGCTAAAGAGCATTATATCTTACGTTTTGTGGCAGCTAAATCTTATGTAGCACCGATAAAGAAAAAATCCATTCCCAGGCTAGAATTAATGGGTACAGTTATTCTCGCACGCTACTAATTTCAGTTATAAAAGTGGTAGCAACTTCAAAAATCTTTCTTTCGACCGATAGCGCTACAGTCCTACATTGGCTAAGATTGCCGGCTAATAGTTTTAAGCCATTTGTTTCGACACGAATCCAAGAAATACAAGATTCGGTACCAGACGCTTTAACATGTTTTCGATTTGTTCAAAGCAATCTGAACCCAACCGACGCGTTAACTAAGCCGTTACACGCTTCTAAACTTTCTTCGTGGCTAGAAGGACAACAATTTCTTTTGAAGACCGAAGAAAACTGGCCTAAACAGCCAACTGAACTTATTCACGATAAAATTTTGTCTACCAAAGAACTGAGTAAAAATAATAAAAATTTTTTGAATGTACACAGATTCAACCTCATCATTGATTTCGAAAATCTAACAAAAAGAATTTCGTCTTGGAGACGCCTAGTCAGAGTTGTTGCTTGGTTAAAGCGATTTATGTCCCCACAACAATATGAACAATTGAATGCAGCCGAATTAGAAAGAGCAAAACTCTGCTTATTTTGGGTAGCTCAGAGTTATTTTAGAGATCCTAGTCAAGAAAAAACAAAAGACAAATTAAACTTAGAAATATTTACTGATGACCAATTCAAACTACTTCGTACTCACGGTCGACTGAACAATTTTTTTAATAGCGAGTCAGTCGCAAATCCAATCGCTTTACCATGGCAAAGCAAAATTACACGACTGTTTGCAGAATTCATGCATCAATTTTACAGACTCCAGGGCTACCGAGTTGTACTTACCAATTTACGAGAACAAGGTGTACGAGGTCTGTTCAAAAAGTATCCGACCTTTTTCCCTCTCGCCAATAAGGTATGAGCAAACTGCCCGTGCAAAGCGTGGCTGCACACACACACATTCACGCGTAATCGTGAAGCGTTTCAGGCCGATTCGTCATTCGTATCTCTCTGTGTAAAGCATTTAGTGCAGGCGTGTAGTACGTGTTCATCGGTTTTTTGATTTTCAGAAAATTTCATTTCAATGACAGAACGCATCGAACAGAGGTATTGCATCAAGTTTTGTCAAAAAC
Source organism: Diplosoma virens (assembly GCA_963680785.1). Taxonomy (NCBI): domain Eukaryota; kingdom Metazoa; phylum Chordata; class Ascidiacea; order Aplousobranchia; family Didemnidae; genus Diplosoma; species Diplosoma virens. The sequence goes on along the minus strand of OY796880.1, from coordinate 27,307,563 downwards.
TTGGTGATACTCAAGTTGAAACAATTCGAAAGATTCAACAAGCTTTTGAAAATGAGGCCTTAAGCCCAACTCAGATAAAGCAATGGTTTAAACGCTTTAAAGATGGCCGTGCATTAGTGGAAAGTGATCCTCGCTCAGGAAGGCCATCCACAAGCCGAAACGAGGAGGCGATGGATCAGGTTCGTGAAAAAGTGTTGGAGGATCGTCGTTTAACAGTACGAGAGATTGCTGCAGAAATGGGAATAAGCACAGGCTCAGTTCATTCAATCCTAACTGAGGATTTGAACCTGCGGAGAGTGTTGGCTAAATTTGTCCCCAAGCTGCTGACGGAGCAACAGAAGGAACTCCGGAAGGAAATTTCGGAGGACATGCTGGATGTTGCAAATCATGACCCAGAATTTATCAAGACAATCATCACTGGTGATGAGACCTGGGTTTATGGTTATGACCCAGAAACCAAGTTTCAATCATCATAATGGAAGCATCCGGAATCACCACGCCCAAAAAAAGCTCGGCAAGTCCGCAGCAATGTGAAAGTTATGCTGACCTGTTTTTTTGATTCCCGTGGCATCGTGCATCATGAATACGCACCAGAAGGTCAAACAATCAACAAAGAGTACTACCTGGAGATTCTACGTCGCCTTCGTGATGCTGTGCGAAGAAAGCGGCCAAACATGTGGGCAGCAAAGAATTTTCAGCTTCACCACGACAATGCTCCCGCTCATTCTGCACATGTGGTCCAAGCTTTTCTAGCCAAAAACAGCATGCCACTTATTAGACAGGCTCCTTACTCTCCCGACTTAGCACCGTGTGATTTCTGGCTGTTCCCTAAGCTAAAAACAACTCTGAAAGGGAGGCGATTTCAGTCAAGAGAAGACATTATGAAAAAAGCGACGGAGGAGCTTCAGAGCATTCCGGGGGAGGAGTTTATGAAGTGTTTTGAGAAGTGGCAGAAGCGCTGGGATAAGTGTGTGAACCACCAAGGGGAATATTTTGAAGGAGATTGAATAAAACTTGCAAAATTTATTGTGTTGTGTGCTTTATACAAAAAAGTCGGATACTTTTTGAACAGACCTCGTATATATTATTCGAGGAAAAAATCTACTCAAATCTATCGCATCTAAATGCATTCGCTGTCGAATTACAGGACGAAACTTGCTGCAACAACAAATGGGACACCTACCAGCTATCAGATTTAAGACTTATTGCGCTCCATTTTCATCTGTTGCATTAGATTTTTTTGGTCCTTTAAAGATCAAAAAGACTAGAAACGTTGTAATTAATGGCTCCTGCCTTGTAATTGTGTGCAATACAACCAGAGTAATTCACTTAGAAATAACTGAAACTCAATCCACTAATGATTTTTTATTAGCTTGGAGAAGATTCATCAATAAACGAGGAGTTCATCCATCCCATGCCTACAGTGACCGAGGACAAACGTTTGTGGTCTCTCAAAAACCGTTACGAGATTGGATATCCAATTGGAACAAATCAATTGTTCGCGATACCATGGCGTCGCTAAGTACCACATTTGAATTTTCGTGGGATTTTAATATTCCGCTCGCCAGCCATATGAATGGTGTTGTCGAATCGCTAATTAGAAGCTGTCGAAAAGCTTTCGACTGTGCTACAGACTATCACAAGCGATCATATTCTTACCCCGAATGGGAATCATGGCTGAGAAATATGCCGCCATCTCTGATGCTACGGAGCAAGTAATTTCGATCACGACGAAATCTGCGTGTCGGCGACTACGTGATTGTTTTGGAGCCCGGCATGAAAGGAAAAACCTCCCCTCGAGGACTTTGGGAACACGCAATCGTCGAAAAGACACTTCCGGGGCGCGACGGACTTGTCAGAAAAGTCAAACTACGCCTGAGCGGGCAAAGAAACTTGACACGACCTATTCATAAACTGTGTTTAATTGCGACTGTTGAAGAGTTGAACTCAACCTAAGGAGTTCGAAACGCTATTCGGCCAATCTTCTATTTTGTTTGTTTGTATTTGTATTTGTCGTGACTGCCACAGCTTTTCTATTGTTTGTTAAACCTTTTCGTTGCTCACTATAGTTCCGCACTGGCGGGTAGTGATTTGATTCAAATTTTAAATAATTTAGCATAGATTCGAACGCGCGTTTCGTCTGGGTGTTTCTATCAAGAGCGCGTCTTCTCGGGTTGTTTTTCTCAACCGGCTTAATTAAAACGTGCAATTTTTCTTGCGTCGACAACCCGAAGACAAACTGTTTACTAATTGCCATCATAGACTCGCTGAGATACGCCCTGCAAGTTATTTTGAAGTCAGATAATAGTAATTGAATCTACGAGGTATACTAGTGGTTGAATCGATGGAGATAATCTTTTGCTTGATGTTGCAGAATCGTTAATAGTCATTATTTATTTATTCATTTGTTCTAATCACATTTTGGTTGCGTTGGAAAATTTCCGTAAGTTGGTAATTTTAAATTCTTTATTGTTGTGTTTTTTAATTTTGTGTCTTTGTTTTAGAATTACGGAAATAGCGTTCAATATACAGTATCTCAAACCAAATTTCGATTGAACGTTCACGTCAATTGGACAACGCAGCTTAGTTATTAGAAGAAAAAAAAAAAAAAAAAGATTAGTTCAAATCATCAACTACGATACAGTTCAGGTACGTTTGATTGTTTTTGTATTTATAGTTTATTGTGAAATTTAGCTACTAATAATCTGACTTGGCGTTTATTAAGCAGATAGGTACCAACAGGATGCAAAAATTTGCTTTGCGAATTTGTCAGTTGCGCAATGTTTTTAAATTTTTTAATCAGTTGCAGTTACACGTTGATGCAAAGATCAAATATAAAAATTTCTTTTATGAATGACCCTGTTTTTTACGATTAATTTTTAATTTTTTACTATTACAAAGAACCTATATTTAAAAAAATATATATTTCATAAAAAAATTTTTCTAAGAGGGCGAATTCGTCTTCTGAGGCCTACTAGCTGAAGGTTTGCAATGATGGAAGTCAGGACAATTGTAAAAAATATATTTTTATATGAAAATACAATTGCCAATGCAAAAGTACACAAGAACTAGGCCTAAATACAATTTACAGCAATTTTTTTTAGCGACTATTGGGTATGTACAAAGACGTATGAGCCGGTGGAGAAAAAGACAATTGTCCCCAAAGTCTTAAAATTTGAAAAATATCAAAAATTTTTGGGCAGTGACAAGGCAATATTTGAGCAGCAAAATATAATTTTTTCGAGAAGCGACAGGACATATTTGGCCAAAATCACAATTTTTTTGGCAGCCCAAGGACGTATTTAGGAAAACAAAGTTTTTTGTTCCGAAAACGATTAAGATTTGAGGTGAGGTCCATTTTTTTTTAGAGAGATCACCACTAGTTGGGATTAAAATTGTGAAATCAGAGACAGATCCACACATTAAAGATTTCTTTTTTAGTTCTTCATCTAAATTTTGTAACAAGAGTGCAGGGTTTAGGTACAATTTCAAACTGATGACCTTCGCCCGCTTAAATTTTAGACAAAATTTTGTCTGATTTCTGGGACTTGTTCAAAAATCATGATTCGGGCAAACATCAATAATATTTTAGTAAACTGTAGCATTTTTTTCGGATGGTTCAGCTTGGATATGGAAAATTCAAAAAAAAATTTGTGTTTGTTTGCAACACATTTATTGCAAGATTTGACGTCGTTTTTGTCATTTGAAAGGACGTCCACTCCGAGTCAGACACAAACAAGACTGGGGCCGAGGTTTTATGCGTGTGCTACCCCAGAATGCTGTACTGCCCGGATCAGAAGATAGGTTCACTAATCTGGTTCACGATCAGGGTTCAACCTTTTTGAACCAAGGGCTACTTTTTGGGTACCGAGTCATATAAAGTAAACCCGCTTTTCACACTCATTCAAAATAACAAATTGTATATATACACACATACACATATATAAGATAAATAGCTAATGATAAATAGTTTAGAGTGGGTAACAGATAACATCAATATTTAACACTTTTTTTAATAAATAGCAGCAATTGTTCTGATGATCTCTTTTACTTTTCACCAGTCCCTGATATACCCTTTCAACAATTCATGAACTACATTGAATCATGTTTGAAAAATTTAAAAAAATTTAAGAAAAATCAACTTCTATATTTAATAAATCTTATTTCATTTTTAACTGAACAAATCTGCAATTCTGCTCAAAATTTGTTACATTTTAAAACACACTTTGTATTAAACACAGTTCGATATTTTAATTCAACTTTTCTGTGACACTACGATGTTGCCACCGACAACATTTTGTTTCTGTTCTTTTTTAGTGAGGAGTTTCTTCTTCTTTTTTTTGATCTTCATTCAGGTGTGTAACTTGACACTGTAACTGTGAGTTAACCTTGCAAATGTGCATCAGTGAGGCGTGTTGTGTGTTTGTTCTTGATGAAGTTTATGTCAGAAAATGCAGATTCACAAAGATAGGTTGACCCAAACAGGCTACTAACCTTGATAGCTGCTGTGCATACGCCACTGTACTTTGTGTCAACAAGGCACCAAAAGTTTGGTGCAGCCTGGTAGGCCTTGAGACATTTTGCAATAATATGATTTCAATCTCCACCTGTTCAACATCCAAGTTAAAGGTTGCACTTAGTTGCTCAGCAATGCATGTTGTGTCAATGTTCATAAAGTAAGGATTGTAAATTGTAAATGAATGACACACATGGCTTAAGCTAATAAAGGTCACAAACCTGTTATCAAACTTTTAAAGAAGTTTAGATATGACTTTCTAGTAGTTTTCTGCAACTCTGTCAAATGCCTCAGATGCAGAAGCATTGTCTTTTGGCACCAGCTGCAGAGAGGGAAAGTGTAGCACCTTTTCTGTAAATGCATACAGAAAATGTTCTTGTAGTTGTCTTGAGGGGCAATAGTGTCAGGAGTTCTTTTGTGGAGAAATCTTTAAACGCCATCAGAATGAAGACCAACAGCTGTGTTGCACTACTGTTGTCCACAGACTCGTCGCACTGTATACTGAACCAGCTGCACTTACCAGATCCCTGTCAAGCTGATGGGCCAAGTTACCGGACATAGCTGACAGTCGTCTTGCTATCGTAGATGCTCCCAGTTGGACATCCAACAGTGTGGAGATTAGATCGGTTCGATTTTTCTCATCTTTGAGTACAGTGTTAGCAACTATAATCATTATTTCCTTGGAAGATTTCTCCGTCTGTGAAGTTCTTCTTCTTTACCAAAAAATGCGTAGCTCTAAATGAGGCTTCGATTGCTTTTCGAGATTTTTTCGCCGGCTCATTAATGCTTATCCAAAGCTGCTTTCAGCTCACAGGCGTTTTCTGCCCGCATAGCGCTTCCCAATGGGTAGTTAGCATTGTAGCTTTTATGACGCGTAGTGAAGTGTCGCTCTACATTGTGCCACTTTGCCGTCGCCACAGTCGCCCCGCAAATGGAAAACACTTGCAGCTTCTTTTCACAGCAGTAAAAAAGAACTTTTCTTGCCATTTACTTTGAAAATGATACGTTTTCTTTCTTTTTTTTTCCGCCATGTTGTTGAGGTAAGAAACTGCACTTTGATCACAATCTTCACTGGCGCTATCTTATTCTTTACAAGAGCGAAGGTTTTGTCATGAGCACAATACTAAACTTAGAATTAGAGTTCACCTAACTTCACCTGAAAAACACATATTTTTAATTATTAAATTTTTAAGACATTGTCATTTTTATATTTATATAAATACAAGTGTGATTAAAAAAATACATTTTAGACGCAGCTCAATTAAGAGCTATGCTATTTTTATAACATGTCTACGAGCACACTCATATTGTTCTCGCGGGCGACTTGATGCCCGCAGGCACCATGTTGGTGACCTCTGGTCTTGAGCCAGCATCGAGTATCGCCATCTAAACTTGTCAGACCTCGTGCTCCATGGATGCCCAATATATCTCCCACACTGTTAGAACTTGTCCTGCGGTGTGTTCAGGGATGCCGTAGGTGCAATTTGGTGAAAGAACGAGACCCCAGTTGTGCATGGACGAATGAAATTGCATAAGTCCAGTCCTCAGGCGATTGAGGTAGATCAATCTAACAGGCTTAATACTGCCCAAGGATATAAAAGCATGAAATCTGGATGTATTTTCACAATACTTCGTGTTCCCTCTAATGTTTGGCCACTGACCGGCGCGGACGCTTAGTTTGCAAGGACATTAGGTATTTCCGTGCAGGTGCCACAAACGAGCATTTCAATCTTAGTCTCAATAGGCGGCTTTCTGAAACCCACTTAAAAACCATCAAGTTTATGGTCACGATCGAAAGTGCCATGTTTAGGAAAGATGAAGGTGGCTCTTGATCGGCGAGCTCAGCTAGCTGAATGCCTGAAAGTATGGATAAGCGGTCCGATGGAATGGACGCAGGAATTCAGTGACAATGCACAAATTGTCAAGTGGCGATGGTTATAAACATATGATGCAAATATAATTTATTTTACCTTTGCAGCCGGGAAATTCATACATTTAAAATTTATACAACTTCCTCAAAAATTAGGCTTTTTATTTATTTTTATTAATTAGATTGCAGTGTTTTCGTGCATTGAAAACCTATTTGCATGTAAATTTTTTTGGAACATGTTGATTATATTTTATTTTCTATTTGTAAACATAATTTTGGTAATTTATTTAATTAAAAGAACATAGTATTTTTATAGCTCTTTACAACTTTTTTTGCATATAAAAATTAAAAATTTCTTATATTGCCCATTAATTTTTTAACATAAATTTTAAAACAAAGTCATTTTTTCATGTCTTGAACCCAGCTGGACGAATTCATCTCCTTAGGTAGGTGGTTTCCAACCGCTGTACCCTACCCTTTAGACATCAAAAATTTTGTTTGGCGTTTTTGGTTTCCCAGTGCAAAGTAGTCATGATTTAGGGAAAAAAATTGGGAGATCATAGACAGATTTTACGTGAAGATCTTTTTATGGTTAATGAGGTTAGAAGGTCGGAAATCACGTGATCCTTATTAACGAAGGTTTTTGGTTTCTGCCGATCGTTTCGGCAGAATTGTTAAACCGAGAATGAGTTGCATTCTAAGTTTTAAACTTCTTAATCAAAAAGTTCTACGTGTTCCACTGATTCGGTGTTTCATCACTTTGATTTCGCCAATATTATTGGCATTTAAGTCTTTGCCGTTATTGAAACAAAGCTTTACCGTTACCAAAACAACGATATTTTTATAATGTACCCTAATAATATCTAAAATATCTTTATTAATCTATACAAAAATGGGGTGTACAGTTTTTGTACAAATGTTTTTAATGTTTTGTTTTATCGAGAAAAAAAATTAAAATATACACATTCATAACATAAAAAAATATACATGACTGAATCGAGCATTAAATTTTGCATAATTACGTCGCAAACAAATGATATAACTTAGCCTAGGATGAGACAACAACAGTCTAAATTTTGAGAAAATCGATGTCGTTTTGCGGAGAATTCGTAGTAGAAAAAAAAGCAAAAAAGATGGAAATAATCACGGTTGGGCGAATAATTTACAAGGAATACATGTCGTTTTTTTCTAATGACATCAATAAGCAAATACTTTGCAAGAAACAGCAAATAAATTAATATGATGCTAAAAAAATTGTTATTTTTTGTTTTAAAGTTTATCGCATAGCCTACTTTTCAAGAAAAATATAGTTGGGCTAAATAATATAATACTATTTTTTTTATTTCGAAATTTATCAATAATGAAAGCTTTCATTCTCGATAGTGTTAAAAACTGGCAAATTCTTTACAAGATAGTTAACAAGCTTTACAAGATAAGAAAAAATTAATTTATTCTCAAATTATGATGGGCATCTTTTTTTGGGCAATAGACGCACCATTATACATATTATTGCAACACAAGCAAAGATAAGTAGACCCGCTGCTGTAGATTAGTGTCAATTCATTCGGGAAGCAAGCATTCAAAAATAAAAATAAAAAATCATTCGCGCGAAAAACTGCTGTTCAGTTTATATTAGGGTTGCCATATCTGAGTAGGCGGAATTCTGGACAGACATAGGCGCACCAACAAAAAAAAGGTCTTCACTTTGAATCGATCTTGGCTTTCCCTATTTTCTTCCCAAAATCATGGTGTTCTCCTCTGGAAAAAAAAAGTCTTCACTTTGAATCGATCTCGAAATTTGCTATTTTCGCTCCATAATCAACGTGGTTTTTTAAAACTAGCACTTTGTGTTTAGTTGATGATAAAAATCCTGACATTTGGGCTTTTTATAAATTCCTTCCGGACACAAAGAATTAATAAAATTCCGGATTATGTCCGGAATTTTACGGACGGTGTGGCAACCCTAATTTAGATGTCAAAAAATTTTTGTGTGCTCTGTAATGTTCTTTACTTTTTTGGTGATAATGGTTTAAATACGATGACAGTCTGCGACTAAATCTGCTATGAATTAGGTGGACGCAGCTTTCATACAAACCTTTAATAATCATCTTAAATGATCATTTAATAAGCCAGGTAACAATTTAAAAAAAGATGTTTATGCCTCCAATATATTAACTTTTATATTATCATTAATTTTTTCATTGGTTTGCGTTTGTGCATTGTGTGGCATTAATTGTAGCTATTATTTTGAAGATCTGCACGGCGAAGTTAATTGCGAATTCATGTTCAATCGGAGGTCCTGGCCACATCGTTTCCATCGACGAGACGTTTGTGGCAAATCGAAATCCAGGAAATTCTCAAGGACGTCCTGTGTCGCAGCTGTGGGCTTTTGGAGGCATTGACCAACAAAATGTATAAAATTCAAATTTTCTTAAATTATAAATAATTTGTCAAAGTAGACAACCCGACCTGTGAAGAACACTGAAAACAGTACCCACCAGCAGTTGTAAATTGGTGCAAGTTTAGTCACGTCTGGGCTATCAATTTCGAGGAAAAGAAATGACAATACACAGAAAATAATTACGTATGAACAGCAATTTATTATTGAAAGTGTTTGCTAAATCAAAAACAAGGGAAAGCATATTTTGAAAGCGGCTTGGTTAAATCTGCTCTCTGCTTTTTCTTGGCACGTCCGTATTCAGTATGAACCAAGTTAAAAGTTAAATATTGAAATTACAATCTTTTTTTTCAAAGAACGAAAAATTTGGCTTTTTGCCATTTTCTTGACGTTTTCTGTTTGAAGTCGGAAGAATATTTCTAATAAATTTTTTGTTGCTGTGTTTTTGCGTTTTAGGCTTCTTGCGCTTCCGTTATACTTTTATCCCTTTCGTTTTTGTTTTGAACCGACTTTTGTGATCTGCTTTAAATCCAAGGGCAAGTTTTCTTCATTGGCAATAAAATGGTGCTTGAAGCTTTTATCATTTTTACAAATTTATATAAGAACTGCAATCATGTACTGAATGACACTTTTTAGCGAAATTCTTGTCGATATCGTAAAAAAATACAAAAGGTCGTTCAAAACTGGTACCCCTAATTTTTACAATTAAAGTGAAGACTTTTTTAAAGATTTTATTGTTTTCTTTCAACTACAGAAGAAGCCAAGAAATGAAAATACTTTTGAAAAAATAGGATTCCTTGAAGTCTCAACCAAAAAAATCTGCTCTTGCAAAACTTTATCATAATTTTTTTCTCGCAGGCAAGGTTATATGGGCATAGTAGAAGAAAGACACCGAGGCACTTTGATCCCAATCATTCAAGAATGCGTTGCGCAAGGAACGAAGATCCATTCCCACGAGTGGGATGCTTACCGAGGCATTTCAGGTACCGTCTTAGTAGAAAGAACTGGTCGGTTTATAAAGCGAAAAAATTGTTTAGTAATAGGTATTTTTCTCACTGTTGAAAAGTGGATTTTTGTCACTTTTTTGTGCGTAAACAGTGGTTCTTATAAATAATTTATACTGTAGAAGTCACGCACATAATTTTGTTTAAAAGAAAACCTCAATAAACTGTTTCAGCTTTACGGTTCCCCTACTTCCTGACAAGCCAAAAGTAGGCCTACTTTCTTACCTGTTTTATTGATTTTTGCAAGCACACGGGTAATAGCTCAGTACTTTTAAAAGCTTTGACATAGCAAGCGACATATGTTATTTTGATGCGTGACTTTTATGCTTTAATTTGTTGCTCTTTATTTTTTGTCAAACTCTCTTTTGCCAGTCTTGCTACGTCTATTATTGCTCTTATAAGTTTATATAAGCATGAACAATAAAACGATAATTTTTGTTTTTAGCATTAGGATACACGCACAAAACTGTGAATCACCGCCGGCATTTTGTGGATCCTCAAGACATCCTCACAAATACTATTGAAAATATGTGGGGCCAATTTAAGGGAAAACTTAAAAGAATGCAAGGATGTCGACGAAATTTTCGTGCTTCATACATTTGACGAATTTTTGTGGAGGAGAAATAGAACCAAAGAGAGAGTATTGCCTGATATATTGCAAGCAATTACAGGACAATAGTCGCTGTAAATCCAAGTTTGTGTTACAATTTTTGTTTTGAATATATTTTTTTGTATAAATAAGATATTGTTGTTCGTTGTTAAAACTGATGTTATTATCTAAAAATATTAAAAAAATTCTAGCATATAAAATGAAGATTTACATCAGACTTTTATTCATTCACATACATGTATAGCATTTTAGCGTTTAGTATAAAGGAGGCTTTGTATACTTTTGATTAAAAACCAAAAATGGATTTAAAAGTAGTTGTTACCAAATTAGCGCATTTCATTTTGGGGACATGCAGCTGATGGTGATTATTTTATATGCACCAAAAATTGGCATGAAATGATTTGGATTGCAAATTCGCAAACGAAATTTGCAAGCAAGCCGAACTAGCCACAGTCGACTCGTTTTTTTTGGCCGCGGCAATTGTCGTAGGCCCGTTCGCATGTATTTAAACATAACCCAAGCTGTTCTGGAAACGCTGTTTCGAAAGAGCCGGGTATCGGTTATGCGCTGGTAATGAAAGCACGAGTTGGAATGTACTCACATAATACTCCGTATTCTACCTATGATTTATCTACTGAGTGGCACTAATGCTAATTTGGCAAGATCGTTACGCAATTCTTGCGCAGCAGACACAAACAAGTATTTACATTTAGTCTTTTAGGCTGGCTTATGATACCCAATAAATAAGCCATAGTCAGCATCTATTGCAGTGCTCTGCAACTCGTCAGCTTTTGAATAGACAAGAGGTAGGGCAGCTGTAGACAGTGTTTTGGACACCATTTCCCTATCCTGACCCTGCAAGTTGCCCTAATAGCGTGACACGCGAAAATAGTTCTTCGCGCAACGTCTCTAAAATAGTGATGGAACGTGAGCGATCTGACAAGTTTTATCTCAAGATAAGATAAGATTAGACAAAATGACAAAAGTATATTGGTATTGTAGACCCCCAGCTAACGTTTGGCCTCTTAATTATTTACTTAAAGCGGGTCACTGTCTTAACGTGACTGAGCATCAATCTCAAAGTCTGGAGATACCTTGAAAGTGCAATCATGTCTTAAGTCCCCTCCAACTTGTTCCATTTTTGAAAAGAGTGCAACAACGCAAGAGTATGCGTTTGCATTAGCAATTTTTGTGGAAGTCCTAAGGTAGGTTGTACGTATGAATGTTAAAAAAAAGGGAAACCAAAATCGATCCCTGATGAACGTACGTTTTACACATCGAAGCCTGCTTTGTTTTTTGTAACCAGTAGTAATGGTGTAACTTTCCTTTTAAACAAGCTCCACGATCTTTGTAACCATATGCTTATCGGGCATAATAGTTTTTAATTGTTTCTTGTAAAGTAGGCAAAACGATAAACTTTGTTTTTTCAAAAACAAAAAATAATTTTTTTAGCATCGTATTTATTTATTTGTTGTTTCTTGCAAAGTATTCGCTTATTGATAAGTTTATGTCGTTTGAAAAAAACGAAATGCCCAACCGTGGTTATTTTCATCTTGTAAAGCATTTGCCCAGCTCTATAATTTCACTTCTAAAGAGCAACAGAGAAACAGAGGAAGAAAAAGTGAGAAAGAACAAGAGAGAAAGAAAGCGAGTTGAAAATTGAAGAAAGACAAATGCGAGCCGATTCCTTAACTTAGTAGTAGTAGTAGTAGTATTTTTATTTTTATCGCGTCCAAAATTGGCAATTAATCAACGGAATGAAAATACACTAACAAAAAAAAGCGACGAGGTGAAGCGAAATACCATTATTAGTAGCCTGATGGCCACTCGGTCGCCGAGTCTGCTTCACCTCATAACTTGCTCCAGAGATTCTTCATTTTGATGCTAATAAATGTTTGATTTATAACTGTACTTGCCAATTCCGCTCTTACTATTGTCATCGAACTAATTTGAGTAAGACTTTGCATGTGGGGACAAAAAAATATTTGAAACGTTGCATGCTAATCTTAATGGAAAAGAGTTTGAATTTCTTCTTTTGAAACCACCAATCAAATAAATTTTATCTTTTATCGTACGAGCTCCCAGATAAGAACGGCCAAGACCGAAAAGTTGGAATTCGTTTCAACAATCAATAAATATTACGTAACTTTTTTGTAAAATTCGACCGTCTAAAGAATCGTTTTGTTCACCAAAGACGTAAAGATGATTGTTGAAAAATGTAGTTGCAGCTCCAAAGCGTTCTTTATTCATATCTGGCTATTCAATACAATTTCGCCCATCAAACTTAAATGTCCTTTTTTTTTTTATAAATGCTAAGACTTTTTGTTTTATAAATTATATGGAAGGTCAAAGTCTTTTGAAAGAGTGTTTTTATCGTTTCCTAACGTTGTGTGGTCCTCTCAAAGCATTTTCTTTAAAATTTCATAAACTTTAATTTGAAACTTTCATGTCTGCTTTCTAAAAAAATATCTATTTTTTTATGGAAAAAAAAGAAGTCTACATATTGCGATTAAAAATTTGATAAGTTGTCATTTTCTACCCTCCTCTCTTTACTTTTATAGGTAAAATTCAAAAAATGGTACTTTTCATACTTTTATTTTCCACCTTTACAATTAAATTTTTCTACTGTTTTAGTGAAATCATAAATTCCATCCAAAAAAGGGCAAATTCTTTTTTACGGTTTTTATCTTTTGTTGATTTTTATCCTTTCAAATTACAATGCAGACAGAAACGAGGCCGAGGGTTTATTTTTTAACTATCCCAGGTTGGTTTACCGTCAAATTCAGATGCTGGCAGCGATGATGATGAGCCAGTATCAGATTTTGTAATCCAAAATTGTCAGACTTTTGCCCAGCACGCTGTGAAGTTCTAATCTGCAAGATATTTGTATTTGTAAGATATTTGTGCTATTTCTAGGTTGTAAAGGTTAATTATTTGTTGTAAGAAGTTGAGCGTCTTTCGTAGCTTCTGTGACGTCACTGTTGTGTTGTAGATTAAATGTCATTTTTAAAAATCGGTTACATATACTCTGCAGTTTTCTATTTACTGTAGAGTGGATTTTTCAAAATACCAATTGTTTATGCAGTATTGTGACTAATCAATAAAGAATGATATATAATTAGGAGAGAATCTTTACTTAACATGGCTTGATTTTCATAGTTACCAGTAATAGTGTTTGTAACTTTTTTTTAAGAGATAAAATGTGATGTTTCCATGACAAATGTTCGTCCAGAATAACTACTAATAGTTTAAAGGATGAAATTTTTTGAATTGGAGTGTTTCTGATTTTCAATGTTAAGTTGGGAATGGGTGTGTTGGGAGTTTTAAAGTGCATGCAATTTGTTTTATCAATGTTTAAGGAAAGCTTGTTGGTCACTAACCAGTTGTCGATGTTATTAAGCTCTTTATTTGCATTGTCATACAAGTTTTTTTTGTTTTCTGAAATTAATATAGTTGTATCGTCTGCAAAAGCTAAACAACTGCTGTATCTCCGGCATTTAGAAAAGTCATTGACATATATTATAAACAGGATGGGTCCCAGAATTGAGCCCTGGGGACAGAAAAGGTCAATTGGGGGACAGAAGAAGTTTATTGATGTTTGTAGATTAAGACTTCAGTTTGTTCAGTTCTATCTGTGAGATAACTTTTAAACCAAGAAAAAGGTATGCCTCTTACTCCATAATGGTACAGTTTGTTAAGCAAGATTTTATGGTCAATAGTATTAAGGCTTTAGAAAGATCTAAGAAAATCCCTAAAGTTGATTGCTTGTTTTCAAAGGCTGTTGTAACTTTATCAGTTAATAATGTAATAACATGTGAGGTGGAGTGCCCTTGTCTAAAACCAAACTGGTGATTGGACAAAATATTGCAGTAATTGAAAAACGAATGAAGACGTCTGTGTACGATTTTCAAGAATTTTTGAAAAATTGGATAGCAAGCTAATTTGCTGCATTTTTTGTGTTTACTTTTTTGAAAATAGGAATTACTTTTGCATGTTTAAAATATGTAATAAACTTGCCTTGGGACAGGGAAAGATTAAAAACATAACTCAGTGCTGACAATGCATTAATAGGTAAGTATTTTAGTAGTATAGAAGATATACCATCCCATCCAGCACTTAATTTTGAAGGAGTTTCAGATATAAGTCAAAATAACTCAAAAGTAGTTGTTGGATAGAAAAACATTGATGTAGGGTTCGACGTACCAAGAAAATTACGATGACTAACAGTTGTTTGTGGAAGATTTTTTAGTAGTAATTGAGGTGTGTTAGTGAAGCAGTTATTGAAAATGTTAGCAATTTCAACAGGATCAGTAATTGATTTGTCATTAGTATTTAATTCTAGTTTTTCAGGTCTTTGCTGTTTGTTTTTTTCCAATTAAGTAGTTAATGCATTGCTAACTTTTTTTGATATTGTTTTTAAACTTTGTAAATTTTTGTTTAAAATATTCTTTTCTTGTAATTGATTGTGTTAAAGTATAGATTTCTTAACTTTTGATATTTTGCTTTAGGTTTGGACTGCCTATGGTTATGTATTGTTTGTATAATCTGTCTTTTTTATGTAGTAACTTTGCAAGTTCTTTGTCATACCATTTACAACTGTCTGGTGTGTTTTTGGAGCATTTTAAAGCATTCTTATTTGTTCTAGCCGTGTGTTCCATTCCTAAAAATCGCCCAAATTATGTAGATTCACAATCTCATAAAAAATCTCTTTGATTTCGCGTTGGTCCGGCTCAAATAGCCGAAGAAATAACAGTTTTATAAGTATTTAAATATTTATTTTTATTTACAAGAAAAAATGGCAACACCGCTTATTTTTCACGAAATTTAAAGTAATTTCCAGAACTATCCGATTGACCTGTTTTGATTATGACGTAATAGTGCGGTGATTGAGATAATTTCAGAACATTCGAGTAATCTTACTGAATGGTATAAATACGATTCGCTGAAAAGCAGTATTATTATTATAATTGGATGTTTCGTTGTGGTAACTAAGAATTGGAAAATTGTTAACTGTGTGAAGTCATAGTTTTTGAACGCAAGTCTTTGGTTGTCTACGTGATTGTGAAGAATTAAGCTATTGAGCTTTAACCTGTTGCTTTGATTTATACTATTCGGGCTCCTAAGTGGATTGGAGCATATTTCTTAATAAAGAAGATATTGTGGTAGTCTGAGCTGTGATTTAGCTAGACTATATTTTTGCTGTCGCTGGTTCAAAGGTCAGATCCAGCAAGAAGATTAAGAATTATCGTTTAGTAGACACCGAGATTGTGTTATTGGCGAGGCCTTTTTAGCAGGCGCCAAAAAAGGTAGACGATTAAACAACGTACTAAGTTACCAAATAAATTCTACAAAATTTCAAAAAACTTTTTAACATCGGAACAAAATTTAAAAAACTTTCCAAAATTTAGAAAACTAAAATTTGTGGAAGTAACACCGTGTTTATATGCCCATTTGAATGCGTGAAGCTTTCAGACATGACTTTTCTGCTGCCATGCTTGTTTGAGCTGCCTGATTAGAATGAATTCCTCTCTGGTCATTAACTTCTAAATGCAGCAGCGGCGAGTGCGCTCCTTGATATTTTTCGCACCTTGTTTGTACAGCTCCTAGCGAAATGTTTCTGCAAACAATAATAGCACAGGCCGTGCGCTCTTACAAGCTCTCGCCTTTCTTTGATCGTTTTATTTGAGAATTGCCTGCAGTCTACAGTTTTGTGTTGCGCCAGGGGATGAACGACACAATTTGATTCGTCACATGCCTTTCTAAGAATCTGAGAGGCTACATTATGCGCGTCATTTTTGGGTAAGCTGGAATTGGTTTCTTTAATAGCCGCCAGCAAGTTTTAAGTACGACTTTCTTGTGAGCCTTGCTGGTCTCATCTTCGTCAATGATGGCTGAAATGTCGTAAGAGTGACTTTCCCTGAATTGAAAATTGGAAATTTGTCTATTTATAAATTTAAGAACGATTGCAAACGTCCATCGTCTGTAGTCTCTGTATTCTTTGCAAATTGGGCTTGTAAAGCTGGATTAAAACAATCTACAATTATAAACATGAATTTGTCTTGGGAGCTATTCTGCCATGCTTATAGACGATGCTACGCTTCCAAATTACGCAGTTTTGTCCCGGTAACACTGTAAAGCTGACACTTTGCTTAGCGGCAATCCTCTTTGCCATTTAATTTCCTGAATTGCGTTTTCCAGTAATCCTCTAGGATCTCCATACAAATCTTCCAGACTTTGCCATATGCGATCTAAAGCCTCGCGCGGATTTCTCATCACCAACTTAGCTTTTGAATAGACAAGAGGTAGGGCAGCTGTGGACAGTGTTTTGGACACCATTGCCCTATCCTAAGCTTACAAGTTGCCCCAACAGCGTGACACGTGAAAATAGTTCTTTGCGCAACGTCTCTAAAATAGTGATGGAACGTGAGCGATCTGACAAGTTTTATCTCAAGATAAGATAAGGTTAGACAAAATGACAAAAGTATATTGGTATTGTAGACCCCCAGCTAACGTTTGGCCTCTTAATTATTTACTTAAAGCGGGTCACTGTCTTAACGTGACTGAGCATCAATCTCAAGCGGGTCACTGTCTTAACGTGACTGAGCATCAATCTCAAAGTCTGGAGATACCTTGAAAGTGCAATCATGTCTTAAAACTTAAAGTCCCCTCCAACTTGTTCCATTTTTGAAAAGAGTGCAACAACGCAAGAGCATGCGTTTGCATTAGCAATTTTTGTGGAAGTCCTAAGGTAGGTTGTACGTATGAATGTTAAAAAAGGGAAACCAAGATCGATCCCTGATGAACGTACGTTTTATACATCGAAGCCTGCTTTGTTTTTTTGTAACCAGTAGTAATGGTGTAACTTTCCTTTTAAACAAGCTCCACGATCTTTGTAAACATATGCTTATCGGGCATAATAGTTTTTAATTGTTTCTTGTAAAGTAGGCAAAGCGATAAACTTTGTTCAAAAACAAAAAATAATTTTTTTAGCATCATATTTATTTATTTGTTGTTTCTTGCAAAGTATTCGCTTATTGATAAGTTTATGTCGTTTGAAAAAAACAATGTATTCCTTGGTAAATTATTCACCCAACCGTGGTTATTTTCATCTTGTAAAGTATTCGCCCAGCTCTTCAATTTCACTTCTTGTAAAGAGCAACAGAGAAACAGAGGAAGAAAAAGTGAGAAAGAACGAGAGAAAGAAAGTGAGTTGAAAATTGAAGAGAGAGAAAAGCGAGCCGATTCCTTGCTCCAGAGATTCTTCATTTTGATCTACGCCGCTACAAATAAATGTTTGATTTATAACTGTACTTGCCAATTCCGCTCTTACTATTGTCATCGAACTAATATGAGTAAGACTTTGCATGTGGGGACAAAAAAATATTTGAAACGTTGCATGCTAATCTTAATGGAAAAGAGTTTGAATTTCTTTTGAAACCACCAATCAAATAAATTTTATCTTTTATTGTACGAGCTCCCAGATAAGAACGGCCAAGACCGAAAAGTTGGAATTCGTTTCAACAATCAATAAATATTCCGCAACTTTTTATAAAATTGAATCGTCTAAAGAATCATCTTGTTCACCAAACACGTAAAGATGATTGTTGAAAAATGTAGTTGCAGCTCCAAAGCGTTCTTTATTCATATCTGGCTATTCAATACAATTTCGCCCATCAAACTTAAATGTCTTTTTTTCTACCCTCCTCTCTTTACTTTTATAGGTAAAATTCAAAAGATGGTACTTTTCATACTTTTATTTTCCACCTTTACAGTTAAATTTTTCTACTGTTTTAGTGAAATCATAAATTCCATCCAAAAAAGGGCAAATTCTTTTTCTACGGTTTTTTGTATCTTTTGTTGATTTTTATCCTTTCAAATTACAATGCAGACAGAAACGAGACCGAGGATTTATTTTTTAACTATCCCAGGTTGGTTTACCGTCGGGTTTAAATGCTGGCAGCGATGATGATGAGCCAGCATCAGATTTTGTAATCCAAAATTGTCAGACTTTTGCCCAGCATGCTGTGAAGTTCTAATCTGCCCTTAATTGTTCATTGGCTTCCCATTCACAATCTGGTGAGGAAGCGAGACTGCATTTATTGCACTTATTCTTTCAAAAGTCAAAAATATTGAAACGCATGGTTGTGATTAAAATTAATTGTTAACTGTAATGCAGACGTGCGGCGTTTGGGAATCGAACAGAGAAGGATCCACATGTGTAAGGTTGTCCCTTAAAACGCTTATGAAGTTTCGAGTGATTCTACTCAAAAAGACTTACGGAGAATTTTAGAGAACTTCAATCAATTAGTGTATTTAATTTTATTACGTCAGAGAGCCATTTAAAGATAAGTTAAATTCGATTATTCCATTGTCTAAATAAACAATCAAAAATTATTACAATTTATAATTGCCACATTATGCCGCGTACGTTAATTTATTTTACCTATATTAAATATTCTAGATTGCTTATCACACATTATTCGTCGCTCCTAGCCACGACCAAAGTAAGACACCGGTTTCAATTCTGGGGTTTACAGCAATGAGTCACATAAGGTCCCATGATTTTTGGTCATGTGTGCCTCGTGCGATCCCGTGACAGTGACGTAGTCAAATTTATAGGACGAATCGTAATTCGTCGTAGCAATTTCCAAAAGGCCAATCAAATTGCTAGTTCACGTAACATTCCCCCCAAAACTTCATTTATGAGGTTTTAAATTCTCAAAGTGAACTGGTCTCACAACACAAAATATTCTAGCGCGATAAATACAAACACAATACAAACACTAACACGGTATAAAGGTTTTCCGATAAACGGTTTTTAAGCGTCCGTGCCCACCAACGAAATTTTCGTTATGTCTCTTTTTTTTTCTTTCCCATCGGACATACGCACGATGACAAAACGTACGTGTCCGTCCGATCCTATTATTGTCTCTTTAATTACGCCCTAAGGATATTGCAGGAACCGTGGTGGGTCTTCATTACACAGAATCACTAGATCACCGATTTTTAAGTCTCTGGTTTCGTGTCTACGCTCTTGTAGTCCAGAGAGGTAGATTTTACACCACCTCTCCCACCACAACTCGGCGATTCTTCTAGTGAAGCTATGTCCTCGGCAAAGTTCATCTTGTGAAACCGATAAACATGGAGGAGCGCAGTCTCTTCTGGGCTCCATAGTTCCAACCATCAGGTTGATTGGTCTTATGGGCTATAGACCGTCATCGGATGGGGATTTAGTTAGCGGTCGACAATTTATAATATACTCTGCCATTTTACAGCAAGTTAGAATATCATCATCGGTGGGATTCCGCGGATATAACTCCGGAAAGCTTGCGAAAGCTTTTTTCAGATTACAAATTTGCCGTTCGTAGATTCCTCCATGATGTGAAACCTAAGGGGTTCTAAATCCCCATTCGACTCCCATTCATCCATTTTTGAATTTAAGTCGCGTGAGTCTTGGATTGTTGTCAGGACCATCTGGACATCTCTTTTTAACAAATTGTTTGCTCCCACATAATTCGTTCCATTGCATGTTCTCATGAATTTTGTTCGGAACCCTGTGGAGCACAAAAACCTGCGAAAGACGTTCATAAAGGAAGACCTGGTTAAATCAGCTACCACTTCAGTACGAACCACCGTGGTAACCATGCAAACAAAGATGCATAGCCAGCACCTGACTGTGCTCCTGCCGACCACGACGTTGAAGGGCCACGCAAGGTCAGAAGCCGTACACGTGAGGACATGCATAAAAGGTTTTAACCTGCCGGCTGGAAGCGGTGCCATTAGCTGTTACCCTCTTTTCTGCCGCCTTAACCTACAACCTAGACAGTCTTTGATGTAGTGCCGTAGTGTGGCCATCCCACCCATTGCCCATAAACCGCTATCATAATGCAGGGACCCAAATACAAAGTCTGGACCAAACTGCGCACATTAAGTGTGTTTTTATATATAATTCCGTAGTCCAATGCCTAAAGAGCAGTAGGATGGGGTGCTTAAGTTTAAAATTCATGTCGGAGTTCTGCAATCTTCTCCTGTTCTAAGCAAGCCCTCGCCATCGTAAAATGGAACATACTTAGATAATTGCACTAAGTGTGCGGGCGTTCCTTTCCAGGAATTTTGAGAACTGCTTGTTCAAAAGTAACGCCTTTCGTTTATTATTGCTCCAAGTTTAACCTGTTGTGCCATCTTAAGTAGGAGTGACCGTGCCTTTTCAAGTCATGGTTGCAAGAAGAGTTATTTTTGCTACGCAGTCCGTTGAAGCACTTACACAAGTTGAGGAGCCTACTTTCTGCCTTCATGCTTGACGATAACGGCATGTCCTTCTGCTTTCATTTTTTCAAAAGTCTTTTGGTATTTCTGAGCTGTTTGAGGTTGGTTAGACAATCGTTTTATTTGTGACATGAGACGCCGTTTGCTATGTGTAGACTCTTAGGCTCTCGTTGGGGTACCCTCCTTTTACAGGGTAGGGGTAATTGCAATCGCCTTTGACCGTTATCGTTTATTATATCAGTCAGGTTTTTTACGTAGAGAGAGTATTTGTTCGTCTTCCCTACTCATTGTCAATTCTCTTCACTGTTTAGGTCTATTATTAATTGGTCCTGGTAATAACGAGATATGTCTTGGAAAAGTGCCGGTATATATATTCTAAGCATTCATTAGCCGAAATATTGTGCTTTGCCGATACAACTTTAAAGATCTGATCTACATATTGAGGTTTATAAACGCTTTGCACTGCACAGATGTAAGGACTACTACGAGTACCATCATTAATCTTTACGCCCCAGTATATAGGTCCCAGTGGGTGTTTCCTACAAGGAGTCCGTGAGATAAGCCTTCCTACCCCTTGGAGGTTTCTAAAAGCCTAAATCGCCGCATGTCTTGGGCCCCGAGAATCATATCGATTGTACTTTCATTTTGGATTACGGAAAAGCATTCTTTCGATAGATCGAACTTCTTTAACACCTGATCGCTAGGAATGCATTCTTTATATGGAAGCACAGTGTCAATAAACGATATTTGGTTTGATTCTACAATCTTTGTTTTGTCGTACCTAAGGTGCAGCGTTTGTTTCATGCAAAAGTAGCTTTCTGCCGCTTTTTCAAGGAACTGAATGCTTATCTCATCTTTTATTTTCCAGCCAAACAGTTTTTCTGCTAATTTCCGAGTGCAGAGGCTTGTATCGGCGCCCGTATCTACGAGAGCATAAAACGGAATGTCGGCCGCTTGTTCGTCTGCATCATTTTTTTACAGCTGTTGATGCTATCAAAAGGAAGGACGCATTGCATTCGGAGTTTTTCACTTCTCTTTTTTCAGTATCAGTATCTTTTATTTCTGCTCCGCCACAATAAAAACAGAAAGAAATAAATAAACATATAGGACTATACCAGAAGAAGAAAAAGGAAGAAGCACTAAACGTTAAACGTTATAGCATGCACACAGTAATATTTGATATAGTATTTAGAAGAATGATGCATGGTTGCAACACTTAACATAGAAATGGTTGCAACACTTAACATAGAAAAGCAGATAAGAAATTATAAAACTGGGAAAAACAAAATAAGATAAAAGAAAAGTGCGACAAAGCAAGACGTACTATGTATTTGAGGCATTGTTGCGTTGGCGGCAAAAACATTGTGAAAAGCACAACAATTAAGCCTGTGACCAAAAAGGGTCAGACAGGCAAACAAACCCACCGAAAGAAATCCTATCACGGGTCAAAAAGACCATTTTATGGAAACATGATACGAGAAAAAAACACACACACACAAAAGAATTGTTTGAACATTTTCTGTAGAAATAGTAGCCACACAATCTAGTCTTCTCTATTAAAAGCAGTTTCTCCAGATAGAAGTCCCATCTTCTGAAAAATAACAAAGACAAGGCCAGACAAGGCTCCACGGCCGAAAAGAAAAAAGTAAATAAATAAAACAATAATAATATTCGTTCTAATCAAGCAGATTACTAGTAATTGCAGTCTAGATTAAAGTTGGTTATTCTATTGTAGAGTAAGTTTGGTACTGATACTAAACTATTTGCATTAATTTAACAAGGAATTTGGAAAACGTGCCAAGTATTGAGTGAGTTTTTTACTGAAGGTATTGCTTGAATGGCTGTGCCTAAGGTATTTTGTTCCAGAGTTTAAATCCAACAAATTTCGAGGTTGCTGACTTTAGCTCCGAAACAATTTGATATTATTTGGCTGTTGCTTCTGGTTTTCATTTTTAAAGATTTTTGTGTGAAAAAGTTTATTAAATGCTCGTGGAAATTGCTTGATTGTTAAGTTTATGTCGTTTGAAAAAAGCGAAACGTATTTCTTGTAAATTATTCGCCCAAACGCGGTTATTTTCATCTTGTAAAGCATTCGCCAGCTCCTACTTTTGTAAAGAAGTCGTCAATTTTTAACACCATCGAGAATAAAAACTTAAAAGCGGAAAGTATTATTTTACTTAGCCCAACTATAGTTTTTAATTGTTTCTGGTAAAGTAGGCTAAGCGGTAAACTTTGTTTTTTCAAAAACAAAAAATAACAAATTTTTTAACATTATATTTATTTATTTGTTGTTTCTTGCAAAGTATTCGCTTATTGATAAGTTTATGTCGTTTGAAAAAAACGAAATGTATTCCTTGTAAATTACACTACGTAACACAATTTTTGTTTGGCTACTTTTTTTTAGCTCCCCTATATGTATTTTTGGGTGCTGAATTCAAAAATCCAGGTAGTTTTTTCGTAGCATCTTTACTTTTTGAAATATTCAAACTTTTTGTTTGATCCGACGTAGCTGTAGTTAGCGAATTGTGTTCAATTCTTGCAGTAGATTATATCTGCACATCAGGGTTCTGCTCAGTTTATTAAATGCAAAAATTAGCTTTAAAACGTTTACAAATATACACAGATTTTTTTCAAGTAATAAGAGTCACTCAAAAATGCACTGTTGAGCAAGCTTTTCTTTTATCACTACTCTTGTCTTGCCTTGCCAAAGACCAAAAGTAGTCTTCCATTGTTGCACTGTTCCAGCAGCCTTTATATCGTTTTTCCATGAGCTCAATATCCTGGTGAAATCTCTCACCATGCTCCTCACTAAAGTCACCAAGATTTTCTTAAAAAGTCCAGATAAGAGCATAAGAAGTGCAGTTTTGCAGACATGCAACAACCCATGTTTTGGTAACTTTTGATAAGTTTTTCAACTAACTCTTTGTAATTTTGGTTCCTTGTATTTCCCAAAAATCCATTAACCACATTTCAAAATGCTTGCCACGCTTCCTTTTCTGTTTCATTCATTTTTGCTTCCAAGCTTAGACTTTAACATTGTGCTTATCTGCGGACCAACGAATATTCCTCCTTTTATTTTGGCATCTGATAGTCTGGGAAATATTGAATGGATTTCTTGAAAAACTTCTTCAAAATCCAAAGCTTTAACGAACTGTTTTACTAGACCTAATTTGATATAATGAGGCGACGGTAAAACCTTTTCCCGGCTTACAAGAGGCTCCCTGATGACATTGTACATTCTTAGTGTTAGTCCCCCATGTCGGCCAATGCATTTTCTCATAGTGCTCACCTTCAGCTATATAAGCACAAAAAGCAAGACTATTTTGTGTATCCACTCTGCAGACCCAGCAAAACTCCTAGCATTTTAAAATCACTGCAAACATACCACTTAAATTGAGCATAATTAATTTTAATTAGTAGTTGCTTGACATTTTCATAATCTTCTTTCATCTGTAATGAATAAGCTAGTGGAATTGACGGATATATATTGCCATTGTGAAGTAATACTGCTTTAAGACTTTTGGTAGAACTGTCAATGAAAAGCCGCCACTGAGTAGGATTATGATCTGTTGCAACAGCGCTAAACAAACCTTCCACATCTTTGCAATAGCAAACGTTTTCAATAACATCAAAATAGACAGAAATCTCCAAGTGCCTATTTCTGTAGGCAGTACTCTTACAGTCATCGCCAAGTAGATTCCACTCATTCAGTCTGGATGTTGATAATTCTGCTCCAGATTTTGTAAGACCCAGATCACGTATTAAATCGTTTAATTTTTTTTTAGTTGGAAAATGAGGTTCTGAACTTGTTGATGGTACATATTCGGCATCAGTGTCAGTTGTTGTTGATGAGTCTTCACTGAAGTACATTTCTACCTGAAATGACAAATAACAAGTAGGCTACATAGCATACAGTATAAGAAATTGGATCCAATCTCAGAGCAAATAAATTAGTGTTAGTGATCCACAAAAAACACTCACATTTGATGGTGGGTTTGGAACCGGTAAGGTTTCACTGTGAGGAACAGGTGCGATCGATGAGGGTATATTTGGATATATCATAGCTCTTCTTCTGCTGACCTTGCGACACTTTGAAATGTTTATCATGCAAAAATAGCAATCATCATAATGATTTTGGGGCTCTTTCCAAACTCTGGAAACTGCAAAGACATAACTTTTCCAAAACCCCTCAACCATCCTTCTAGATTAGATCTACAGCTGCCACAGATTATATGTGGTGCCCAGGGCTTATCCTGATCACCAATGTCCATCCCAAAATATAGTCTATATGCTGTCCAATACTTTGTTTACCGCTGATGTAGAATCCACATATATAACAAAAGCAATTCGGTGAGTTTTTGCACTCTCTACCAGACATTTTGATTTTTACTATTTAAAAGATGAATTCAATCTAAGATTAACACAAGAAATAATCATAGAGGGTACTGAGTAGGCTCTGTTAGGTTCTGACTACAACGCGGTACTTCTCTCTGCATACACTGAACTATGCAAACAGGACTTTCTGAATTTAACAGGCAGAGATAAAACGAAAACTGAGGACTGACAGGTAACAAACGTAATTTTGACTTACTCATGTATGCCCGTTTACTCTCTCAGTTAAATAAAACGCTGATTTACAACAAGATAATGCTGATAGAGACAGATCACAGCAATCATAACCGCATCATACATATACTGTACAGCTAAAGAAAAATAATAAAAAACGGAAATTATCGTGTCTTGAAAACGATCGATGATAGAAAAAAACTGATAGCATTTTTGGAATCAGCGCTTGAAAATCATACAGACACATATAAAAAATTTAGCCAAACAAACTTTTTGTAAAATTTTGTTACGTAGTGTTATTAGCCCAACCGCGGTTATTTTCATCTTGTAAAGCATTCGCCCAGCTCTACAGTTCCACTTCTTGTAAAGAGCAACAGAGAAACAGAGGAAGAAAAAGTGAGAAAGAACGAGAGAAAGAAAGCGAGTTGAAAATTGAAGAAAGACAAATGCGAGCCGATTCCTTAACTTGCTCCAGAGATTCTTCATTTTGATCTACGCCGCTACAAATAAATGTTTGATTTATAAACTGTACTTGCCAATTCCGCTCTTACTATTGTCATCGAACTAATATGAGTAAGACTTTGCATGTGGGGACAAAAAAATATTTGAAACGTTGCATGCTAATCTTAATGGAAAAGAGTTTGAATTTCTTTTGAAACCACCAATCAAATAAATTTTATCTTTTATTGTACGAGCTCCCAGATAAGAACGGCCAAGACCGAAAAGTTGGAATTCGTTTCAACAATCAATAAATATTCCGCAACTTTTTATAAAATTGAATCGTCTAAAGAATCATCTTGTTCACCAAACACGTAAAGATGATTGTTGAAAAATGTAGTTGCAGCTCCAAAGCGTTCTTTATTCATATCTGGCTATTCAATACAATTTCGCCCATCAAACTTAAATATTCTTTTTTTTATAAATGCTAAGACTTTTTGTTTTATAAATTATATGGAAGGTCAAAGTCTTTTGAAAGAGTGTTTTTATCGTTTCCTAACGTTGTGTGGTCCTCTCAAAGCATTTTTTTCTTTAAATAAACTTTTTTTAATTTGAAACTTTCATGTCTGCTTTTTTCTAAAAAAATATCTATTTTTTTATGGAAAAAAAAGAAGTCTACATATTGCGATTGAAAATTTGATAAGTTGTCATTTTCTACCCTCCTCTCTTTACTTTTATAGGTAAAATTCAAAAGATGGTACTTTTCATACTTTTATTTTCCACCTTTACAGTTAAATTTTTCTACTGTTTTAGTGAAATCATAAATTCCATCCAAAAAAGGGCAAATTCTTTTTTAAGGTTTTTTGTATCTTATCTCAAGTTGGTTTACCGTCGAGTTCAGATGCTGGCAGCGATGATGATGAGCCAGCATCAGATTTTGTAATCCAAAATTGTCAGACTTTTGCCCCAGCACGCTGTGAAGTTCTAATCTGCAAGATATTTGTATTTGTAAGATATTTGTGCTATTTCTAGGTTGTAAAGGTTAATTATTTATTGTAAGAAGTTGAGCGTCTTTTATAGCTTCTTTGACGTCACTGTTGTCTTCTTCTTCCCCTTTCGGTCTTTCCCGTTAGTCAGGGGTGGCCACAGCGTATCATCATTCTCCACATCTTTCTGTCTTCAATGTCCATCTCCTTCGCACCAACTTCCTCCATATCTTCTTTTACCATATCTAAAAATCTTCTCTTTGGTCTCCCTCTTTTCCTCTTTCCTGGTAACTCCATTTCCATCGTCTTTCTTCCTACATACTCTTGGTCTCTCCTCATGATATGTTCATACCACCTCAGCCTGCCCTCCCTCATTTTTATTCCAAACCGTTCTACCTTAACAGTACTCCTGATGTGCTCGTTTCTAATCTTGTCTTTTCTGATTACTCCCATAGCAAACATCAGCATTTTCATCTCTGCGACTTCCATCTCTTCCACTTGTTTCTTTGTGACTGCTACTGTCTCAAGTCCATGCACATTGATGGTCTTACAACTGAACTGTACACTTTTCCTTTTACTCTAGCTGGTAACCTCTTGTCACAGATTACTCCTGATACTCTTCTCCATCCGTTCCATCCTGCCTATACTCTCTTCTTTACCTCCCTCTCACAACCACCACTTTCTTGCACCTTTGATCCCAAATACTTAAATTCCTTTACTCTGGGCACTTTTGTATCCTCCATCTTTACTGTTTCGTCATTTCCTCCATTTATGCACAGATATTCGGTCTTTTTACTTTCATCCCTCTCCTTTCCAATGCATACTTCCAGAATTTTAATCTCCGCTCCACTTCTTCCCTGGTCTCCTCACATATCACAATATCATCAGCAAGGTTCCTCCTTCTGCACATCACATGATCTACTTGGGCACTTTTTCCTCCACTCTTATACGTCACTCTCTGTTCATCTTTCTTCTTGAAATAAGTATTGACAATCGCCAAATCCATCCTTTTCCCAAAATCTACAACCATTGATCCTTCCTTATTTCTTATTCCAGCACCATACCTCCCCATTATTTCCTCATCCCCTATGTTTCCTTCGCCCACATGTCCATTAAGGTCTGCACCAAGAACTATCCTCTCTTCTTTTGATATACTTTCTATCAATCCATCCAGGTCTTCCCAAAAATCATTTTTCTCCGCCATGCTGTTGTTAACCTGTGGAGCACATGCGCTTACTATATTTAGGATGGACCCATTTACCTCCAGCTTTATGGTCATCAGTCTGTCCGACACCCTTTTCACCTCCAGGACACTTTCAGCCAGCTCCTTTCTCAGCACTATCCCTATTCCATTTTTTCTTCCATTTTTTCTTCCATCATCTTCCATTTCTTCCATCATCAGCACTATCCCTATTCCATTTTTTCTTCCGTAGTAAAATATTTTACATCCACCTCCACTGTTCCATGCTTTACTCCCTTTCCACTTAGTTTCTTGTGGGCACAATATGTCTACATTCCTTCGCTCCATCATATCTGCCAGCTCTCTTCCCCTTCCTGTCATCGTACCAATATTTAAGGTACCCACCCTTATGAGTGAGCATCTTTCTTTCCATGCTTCTCGCTGCTTCTTTACTCGCCTTCCTCCTCTCTTTCTGCTCTTATTTTCACTTTGTTTAGCAGTAGCATAATTTCTGCAGGTGCCCTACTGTGCGACACCTGAGGCGGTCGTTGGTAACCCGGACCGCGACCGATCCGGTATGGATTGACAATGATTACGCATTTGTACAATTTTGGCAAAAAAGTTTTACGCCAGATGCCCTTCCTGTCGCAACCCTCCCCATTTATCCGGGCTTGGGACCAGCATCAAGAGACACAGAAATGTGCCTCTAATGGCTGGGTTGTGTTGTAGATTAAATGTCATTTTTAAAAATCGGTTACATATACTCTGCAGTTTTCTAATTAGAGTGGAGTATCGTATGTGACTAATCAATAAAGAATGATGTAATTAGGAGAGAATCTTTACTTAAACATGGCTTGATTTTCATAGTAACCGCCAATAGTGCTTGTAACTTTTTTTTTAAGAGATAAAACGTGATGTTTCCATGACAAATGTTCGTCCAGAATAACTCTAATAGTTTAAAGGATGAGATTTTATGAATTGGAGTGTTTCTGATTTTCAATGTTAAGTTGGGGAATGGGTGTGTTGGGAGTTTTAAAGTGCATGCACTTTGTTTTATCAATGTTTAAGGAAAGCTTGTTGGTCACTAACCAGTTGTCGATGTTATTAAGCTCTTCATTTGCATTGTCATGCAAGCTTTTTTGTTTTTTTTCTGAAATTAATATAGTTGTATCGTCTGCAAAAGCTAAACAACTGCTGTATCTCCGGCATTTAGAAAAATCATTGACATATAAACAGGATGGGTCCCAGAATTGAACCATGGGGGACAGAAGAGGTCAGTTTATTGATGTTTGTAGATTTAATACCAAGGACTTAAGTTTGTTGAGTTCTATCTGTGAGATAACTTTTAAACCAAGAAAAAGATATGCCTCTTACTCCATAATGGTACAGTTTGTTAAGCAAGATTTTATGGTCAATAGTATTAAGGCTTTAGAAAGATCTAAGAAAATCCCTAAAGTTGATTGCTTGTTTTCAAAGGCTGTTGTAACTTTATCAGTTAATAATGTAATAACATGTGAGGTGGAGTGCCCTTATCTAAAACCAAACTGGTGATTGGACAAAATATTGCAGTAATTGAAAAACGAATGAAGACGTCTGTGTACGATTTTCAAGAATTTTTGAAAAATTGGATAGCAAGCTAATTTGCTGCATTTTTTGTGTTTACTTTTTTGAAAATAGGAATTACTTTTGCATGTTTAAAATATGTAATAAACTTGCCTTGGGACAGGGAAAGATTAAAAACATAACTCAGTGCTGACAATGCATTAATAGGTAAGTATTTTAGTAGTATAGAAGATATACCATCCCAACCAGCACTTAATTTTGAAGGAGTTTCAGATATAAGTCGAAATAACTCAAAAGTAGTTGTTGGATAGAAAAACATTGATGTAGGGTTCGACGTACCAAGAAAATTACGATGACTAACAGTTGTTGAAGATTTTTTAGTAGTAATTGAGGTGTGTTAGTGAAGCAGTTATTGAAAATGTTAGCAATTTCAACAGGATCAGTAATTGATTTGTTATTAGTATTTAGTTGTAGTTTTTCAGGTCTTTGCTGTTTGTTTTTTTCCAATTAAGTAGTTAATGCATTGCTAACTTTTTTTGATATTGTTTTTAAACTTTGTAAATTTTTGTTTAAAATATTCTTTTTTCTTGTAATTGATTGTGTTAAAGTATAGATTTCTTAACTTTTGATATTTTGCTTTAGGTTTGGACTGCCTATGGTTATGTATTGTTTGTATAATCTGTCTTTTTTATGTAGTAACTTTGCAAGTTCTTTGTCATACCATTTACAACTGTCTGGTGTGTTTTTGGAGCATTTTAAAGCATTCTTATTTGTTCTAGCCGTGTTTATATGCCCATTTGAATGCGTGAAGCTTTCAGACATGACTTTTCTGCTGCCATGCTCGTTTGAGCTGCCTGATTAGAATGACTTTCTCTCTGGTTATTAACTTCTAAATGCAGCAGCGGCGAGTGCGCTCCTTGATATTTTTCGCACCTTTTCTTGTTTGTACAGCTCCTAGCGAAATGTTTCTGCAAACAATAATAGCACAGACCAGAGACTTCTAAATAGTAATACCTGGACTGGAAACTGAATCGCTAATGAAAGCTTTCACGTACATAATGAGGCCAGACAAAAGCGACAAACGAATTGAGCTGCTGGAAAGCGAATTTCGACATTTCACAATCAAGCGACAGTTATATTAAAAGTTCTAGTTTTAAAAGCTTCGCTGCAATCTTTTTTAAAATATAAATTATATTGTAAGTTATATCTAGAGAGTCTGTCTTAATTTTTATGTTCTTATCTAAACTCATTGCAGTAAGTTTGCTCAGGTATATGTTAAATTTTTGAATAACTTTGTCGAAAATACTAACTAAAAGTCTCTAAGAATTTGCTAGGATTAATGTTGGTACTGTTTCGAACTTTTTTTATGTAGCCTAAATACTTTTAAAAAACTAATTTTCCCGCAATTTTAAAGCAATTGTGGTTAGTATAAGTGAAAACACTTAGATTCGCATTTAGAAAAAGTAAGTATAAAGCTTAGTCAACCATGTTTGTACTTAGTAAAAGAACTGCAAAAATAAAGTTAGCAGCTTCTACAGGGGTTGCGCAGAGAAAAAACCGGCAAGTTTACCGGTATCCAATAATCTTGGAAAGATTTTTTACAAGATTTTTGCATCTTGAAGTGGAAAACAGATAATGGGACAAGCACGCTCAGTTAGTTCAGTCCAGTTCAGTTCAGTTCAGTTTATTATTTGTCAAGTAGTTCTGGTGTATCATTCAAACTTAAAAGTGAAACACACAAAAAAAATCTATATGAATGACAAGATAGTTCATAGAGCACTGTTTTAAGAAATAATTAGTAATTGACCAACCAGTCACTTGACAATTTTTAGTTTTGTAAAAAGGGGACTTGAATTAGTGTGGCAATTACTTTTTGTCATTATTCTAATAATGCGTTTTTGTGTATTTATAATAGGTTGGATAATAGTTTTAGCAGATTTTCCCCAATTAGTTATAGAGTATTTTAGATGGGAATATATCAAACTATAATAAACAATTTTTAAACTATGGATATCAATATATTTTTTTAGCTTCAAAATGGCCCATGATCCTTAAAAAAGTTTGGCATTTAGATAGTTGATGTGTTGTTTCCAATTCATTTTGTTATCAAACATTATGCTCAAATATTTAACACTATCTTTTTGGATAATTTCATTTTGTCCAATTTTGATTTTAAACAAAGATTTGTTTATTTTTTGTTTTTTTAACTATCATATAATTTGTTTTTTTGTAGTTTATTGTCAATTTATTTGTTTTCATCCAGTCTTCAATTTTTTTTAGTTCTGCATTAGTTTTACATTCTTATGTTTGGATTTTATCAATGCATGTTGAATGGCATTATCAGCAAATAGGGTTATTTTCATGTTTGATGCATTTGGCAAACCATTAATATAAATAAGGAATAAAAGAGGCCCCAGGGAAACCTTGAGGTACTCCATAATTATTTTCACACTAGTCTGACTTTATTTTTTTAATAATACTGCACTGTTGTCTGTTTTTTAAATTGCCTCGCAAGTAGTTTATGAGGTTCACCATGAATGCCATATTTCTTTAATTTGGTTCCCAACCGCTGTGATCATAATTAACAACTGAATATTTTCAATACAGTTCGAATTAACACTTTGACTGCAATGTCAACAAATATTGTTGACACGGCAATTTTTAATGAGGCTATGTCTGATATACTCGTAATTTCTATTTTATTACTTTGAAACAAAATAAATTCGGGTAAAAACGGGTTAAAGTCAAGTGGAAATAGTTTTTTTGTATGTATATTTTCAGTATTATGCAAATCTAGGAAAAATTTTGTGGCCCCACTGAGGTATTTCTAGAAAACCAGCTTGGCAGTCAAAGTATTAATTTGCATATTTATATGGTATAGAGTTGTCATTTTCACTGAACTGTCTGTATTTCTTTTTTTTGATTGATTGATTATTGAAAGCAATATTTACAAAATCACTAATGCAAAAAATCGATTCTAACTTGCCATATACAACTTTTTATTTTCGGCTTTGCATTGGATGATGTATGATCCACGTTAGTATAAATTTTTGAGATTAATATAAATAAGACGTGATTTCATATTGTATATGCTGTGCTACTATTTTGCAAAATTCTTCGAATGTTTATCATTGTAATATGCATTGTTGATGCATTTTCTCTGTTGCGGTATTTCATGTGGACAAACCTTTGTCTGAAATAAACAAAAATAATGTATTTTTTTTAACTACAGTGACCATTTGTTGTCTATGCTAATATAGTATTTCTAAGAATTCGTCAAATGAATATCATTATCTTTTGTATTGTTGACGCATTTGCGCTGTGTGAATATGTACAAGCCTTTTCTGAAATAAACAATAAGAAGGTATTTTTCAAACTGCAGTGACGATTTATAGTATTTTTAAAGCACTTTTCAATTCAATTTCTTTCTTTAGCTAACCGCGATTAGTGAGCTAAGACAAAATCGCTTCGTGTGAACTGTTGTTTCTGTTTTTCTCTACGGCCTCATGTTGTACGCAAAGCAAATTCAGTTTCCAGTCCAGGTATTACTATTTAGAAGTCTCTGCACAGACCGTGCGCTCTTACAAGCTCTCGCCTTTGATCGTTTTATTTAAGAATTGCCTGCAGTCTATAGTTTTGTGTTGCGCCAGGGGATGAACGTCACAATTTGATTCGTCACGTGCCTTTCTAAGAATCTGAGAGGCTACATTATGCGCGTCATTTTTGGGTAAGCTGGGATTAGTTTCTTTAATAGCCATGTTTTGGATTTAGATTGTTTATCGCGAATCTCTCTCTCCACGTAAAAACTTGATTGACAAATACTTCCATTTTGTACTTGTAATCCTATAGATAATATATATATACGGATAAATCACTGAAAACAGTTACTACGAAAATACATACAAAAAACAAATAAAAGTACTCACAAAAGTTTAGGAATGTGGAGAGCCAAATAATTTAAATAGACGATCGCGATTCCGAAGTTCAAAAACAATTAACTGCACTTCGGCCAAAATTACTGTTCAAAAACAATTAACTGCACTTCGGCCAAAATTACTTTTACCACTTAAATGAAGAATGAGAGTTTTTTCTCAGAAGAGTGTTATTTACATTTTGAAGGTTTTTTGTTAATTAATATTTGAAATAAATAAAAAAAAAGTTAAAGATGAGAAATTCATAAGGACAATAGGACAGATATGTGTCAAATCATTGTGCCTTTAATTAAAAGAAAATTAATAACGGCAAAAGGAGTTCAGATAAATGACAAACTATAGTGTACTAAATAGAGTTATTATACCGTTGCGGATCGGTCACGGTTCAAGTCGTTGTGCTTTAAATTAGAAGGAAAGTTAATAAGGGCGGAAAGAGTGATATTATACCGTTGCGAATTGATCGCAATCGCAAGTCCAATTATTTAGAAATTTAATTTTAGATTATTTTAAAATAGAAAGTGTTCTTTGTTTAAACCCAAAACAAGCCACCTGCAAGTTGTTAGCCCTGGCCCTTGTTTTTGTTTTCTTTCTAAGTACGACTTTCTGTGAGCCTTGCTGGTCTCATCTTAGTCAATGATGGCTGAAATGTTGTAAGAGTGACTTTCCCTGAATTGAAAATTGGAAATTTGTCTATTTATAAATTCAAAAACGACTGCAAACGTCCATCGTCTGCAGTCTCTGTATTCTTGTGCAAATTGGGCTTGTAAAGCTGGATTAAAACAATCTACAATTCTAAACAGAAATTTTGGTCTTGAGAGCTCTGCTGCCATGCTTATAGACGATGCTACGCTTTCCAAATTACGCAGTTTTGTCCGGTAACACTGTAAAGCTGACACTTTGCATAGCAGCAATCCTCTTTGCCATTTAATTTCCTGAATTGCGCTTTCCAGTAATTCTCTAGGATCTCCATATAAGTCTTCCAGACTTTCCCATATGCGATCTAAAGCCTCTCGCGGATTTCTCATCACTCATGCACTTTCGATGTGTTCATACACTGCGTCTGTAACAGAATTTGCTATCTTTTTTAACAAAGAATATGGATCTGATTCCCACAGCAGACTATAATCGCGAAGGAGTTGCTGTCTAAACATTGGGTAATCAGATCTCTTCTCCGAAAATCTACGGTTGGCCTCACCATTTCCTATTTCGTACATTCGAGAGTATCTAGCATACAATCTCCCAAGTTTTCTCTCTCATATTCCCCCCCAAGGCGGTCTGTATCTGTTGGTTTCAAATAATTGTTCACTTGTTTTCCATGGATAGCTGAGGCTGTTCATGGACCTTTCTTAAGGTTTCCTCCACTGAGAGTGCTCTCCGATCCTACGGTAAGCACGGACGTCTGGTATAGAGACTGGCTGTGTCCAGCTGGGCTTGGTCGAACTCATTTGGCTCTAGCATATTTATCGGATGCTCGCCTTCCGTTATTACCCTTTGCTTCAGAGGTTGCAACTTTGAATGATCTACGGGTGCCTGTCTCCTCCCAGCTGACTCTTGTTGGGCCCTATAGCAATTTCCAAGCCTTTCGTCCACCAAGTAGTTATTCTTTGTTTCCGTCAGGACCGGTGTGACTGAGGGCAAGCTTATCCTTTTCATAGTACTTATCCCTTCCAACCTCTGCTGCTTTAGCTCTGGATTTCCTTTAGTCGGCATCCCGGTGATGCTACCATCCAACGTAACTTGAGCGCGCTTCTTCTAGTAGGCCTTTCCTCATCCTCGAGACCTATCAAGGAGCCTTTAGTCTCTTCCTTATCCGACGACATCATTTCTAAAGTTTCCTTTTCTATTCCCTATTTGTTTAATTTTGCTGAACGTAGAGCGCTATAAGCTTATACCTTCTCAGTTATGGGCCTTTGTTCTATACTTTTTGCTTTTCTTTTGCGTCAGACAATAGATTGCATATTCCAACCACTTTCTTATGTTCTTGCCCAACGTGGCTGACTTCCCGTGCTGACCCGATGCTCAACCTTGACTGATTTTTTATGATTGATACGGAGGATAATTCACATCTTTCCGCTATATTCACCTTAGCCTTTTCGTGATATTTTTTAAGCTTTTCTTTAATCAAAGTGATAGCAGCTTTCGTATTCTATGCAAGGCTGGTACTGAAACACCTTCTTGTTTCTTAGCACTTGCCTTTTCAATCCATGAGTATAGCGCATTAAGATAAACATCGTGTGCTCGCGTGACGTATTCAAAAATCGCATTTACGACGTCAAGCTCATTGTTATCCTCGCTGTAAGCGTACTCACGCAAGATAATCTGACTTATCAGTTGCGGTGTGCTTAGATGGTCTACCCATGCTGTCCGAATTTCATCTAAGGCAGCACCAACTGCTTCGGCGTTCTGACTACTACTAACAATTATAGATTTTTCCGACCCCACATTAACTTCCTTATTCTCTACCGTGTTCAAGTTCATTTTGTGGAGTTTACAATTGCTTAAATTATTAATTGCTAAAATACAGCTAAGCCGCTTAATGTATCGTAATAACAAAGAATTTGTTAATGAGTGACCGATATAATGAAACGATAAATTATTTAAATTTAAACTTAAGCGGAATTAAAGAGAGTTAGGGATTATTGCAAATGAATCAAAAATCCGGGGAATACCCTTCCACAATTACGAATGTCAACGCCTCCCGCTAATGTCTCACGTGACCAGCGACTAACCAAGCGCAGCACCAACACGCCAACGTCGACAAAAACAAGAAAGGCCAACGTCGACAAAAACAACAACCGTGTCAACCTTCAATCCCGACCTTGGCCGACAATTCTTGGTACGGACGGACAATTGGATAGAGTAGTTTCTTGACGCTACTTCCGGTATAAGCGTGCTTGTCGAATTTAATAAGTATTACAGCAGTTACTCAACTCTTCCCACGGGAAGAAATTATTTATCTGCGATCTTATTCAAATAGAATCCGAATTTAATGTCACTAAATTCTTCCCTGGTGAAGAATTTAATGTGCGATCCTCCTACACAAGAAATCGAATTTTATGTAAGCTCGTCCCTTAAAACACTTATGAAGTTTCGAGTGATTCTACTCGAAAAGACTTACGGAGAGAACTTCAATCATATAGTGTATTTAATTTTATTACGTCAGAGAGCCATTTAAAGATAAAGTTAAATTCGATTATTCCATTGTCTAAATAAACATAATCAAAAATTATTACAATTTATAATCGCCACATTATGCCGCGTGCGTTAATTTATTCTACCTACATCAAATATTCTAAATTGCTTATCACACATTACTTCGTCGCTCCTAGCCACGACCAAAGTAAGACACCGGTTTCAATTCTGGCGTTCATAGCAATGAGTCACATGAGGTCCCATGATTTTTGGTCATGTGTGCCTCGTACGATCTTGTGACCATCGATCGTCGTAGCAATTTCCAAAAGGCCAATCAAATTGCCAGTTCACGTAACAACATGTATTGTTTGGGTTGGCCGATCGAGGTGGTGAATACATAAAAGTATCTTGAAACCTGGTTAAATCTTGGAAATCCTTGTTGAAACTTAAAAAAATTTTTCCGATTTTGCTCTTCGAAGAATTCTCCGGATAGTGTTACGGAACGGATTCTCCCAATAAGAATTCTGTAGAAAAACATAATTGCTGCCCCCGACTTGCGGGTGTTTGAAGACTGAGCAAGACCCAAGGTAAGTAATCAAAACAAAATCAGTGGCGTCTAAAGTAGTAATGGAAATGATGAAATAGATGTAAATAGAGCATAGAGCTCACAATCGAGTGTGGACCATTGGCGTTTTACAGAAAGAGTAGAATGTCAATGAGCAACGGGTTCCCTTTTTTCTCTGCTGAAGAACGCAAACAATGAA
This sequence comes from Diplosoma virens, assembly GCA_963680785.1. Taxonomy (NCBI): domain Eukaryota; kingdom Metazoa; phylum Chordata; class Ascidiacea; order Aplousobranchia; family Didemnidae; genus Diplosoma; species Diplosoma virens. The sequence goes on along the minus strand of OY796880.1, from coordinate 27,270,338 downwards.
ATCGGAGCTTGCCTCAACTACCATCTTGGCGTCACCCTCTGGGTCATAGTGCCACAGCATTGCGGCAACCGATAGGGCGTTCTCACTTTTAAAGCACTATTTTTACCTGTTCATTTCATGTCAAAGGTCGATTATTGGGATATTTTGTGATTAAATAAATCATTTAGCGGCTGCAGATATTGAGCTTTGTCTTTAATACGCTTTCTGTAGAACTGATGCATTTTTAAGTAATTTTGAAATAGGACGTGGAAAATTCCTTAGAACTCTTACTTAAGCAAGGTGGTACAAAACTTCGGCAGCGACTGGCTTAAAAGACAAGTCGGGTGAGAAACTTAAAAGGGGCGTCAGGAGAATTGGGGGAAAACGTACGTGGGGGAAAACGTACGTGAATTTCTTGGTTGAGAGTTTCTCGGGAGAGATGTAATTTCTTGAAGTCCAGGAATCTCCAAAACTCCAAAAGTATTAATGTACCGTCCGCAAAAATGCAAAACTACTACAGTTTCAACAAGTGCAAAAATAATAAAGAGCATTCTAAAAATCCTGTTAATCAAATGTAAAACAAAATACTTACTGCTATTATTAATAGCTTAATAGCTAACTCGAAAAATTAATTCCCAGAAAACTTTCTTTGACTTTAGTTTGTCAAAGCGAAGGAACTTAACACCCAAGTCGGAGTCACCAATGTTACTATTCGTTCGCTTTGTCAACATCGCTACTCAAAAAACACAAGCTTTTCTTAGTATTTGCAAGACAATATTTCAAAACTTTAAACAAAAGCTAACAAGAAAGCAAGAAAGAATCACGTGTGCGGCCAAATTGAAGAATCAAAATCAATCAGGAGCAGTACGCCGGCCTTGTATTTTATTACACAAACCGATCAAAGTAATTCTTTTAACAAAAATCTCAAACGTAAAAAGTTTTGTTACTAAAAATTAATAAAAAGAATAAAAGCTGTCACTTATCAGCTGTTTAATCCGCTGATAAAATTGTATAGTAAACCTTCAAACATTGTCGTGATTCGTGTATGCCGAATGCATGGTCGCAGCGTGCTCGACTTATGTTTTGTTTTGTCAGTCGTGACTTCTCATGGTGTTTATTGTGAGAAATTTTGTGCAATGGCGTTTCTGTGTGCCACAGTCTGTGATTTATACATTCGGTCATGCTTACTGTATATTGTCACGTGGCTGTACCATTTAAGACACAGGCAACAAAATTATGAGTAACTATAACTAATTAATAAATTCTATTTGAATAAACTTTCTACTATTGAGTTAGGGTTAGTTGAAAGCAAATTCCCTAATCGTAACATTTTGTTGACCCCGGCGTGATTGAACAAAGGTAAGAAATAACTTTTTGTTATTTTTTGCCTTGTTGCCAATCTTACGTAATGATCGCCGATTATCGTTTCTCAATTGTTTTCGCTTTGTTATTCTAATGCAGGGTTTCCCAAACTGGGGTCTCTGATGATTGCACAAGGGATCCATGACAGTATGACAAAATTTATCAATCACATATATACTTTGTGATCCATACCATGAAATCCGAGACCGATTCAAAATAAAGACCTGTTTTTTTTAGAGAACACTTCTTTTTAGAGACGAATTTTTTTCTATTAAACATCGTCCCGGTTTACCCCTTCGGAAATATGGTATGCCTATTTATAACGATTTATTTTTTGACGGATTTTGTGTTATTTATTTTTCCTCATTGGTTGAGCAGAAAATTGATGTGACGTAAGATTGGGGTCCGGGAAAAAAAAGACTCGCAAATAGGGGTCCATAGACCAAAAAGTTTGGGAAAAACTGTTCTAATGACCAATAGGCAACATCTTCTAAACCTTATCTTATAAATACTTGTGTAAAACTAAGCGAGAGGTTGATTTGGAGCTTATTTGCAAAATGATTGAAAATTTTGCTAAATCGCTGCTAATTTCCTCCGATGAACAACCTGGATTTTCTGGTCAATCATGACCTCCTAAATCCTTAGGAGGTCATGGGTCAATCAGCCGATAAAAAAGTACCTTTCTGATCGCGCGATGCGGATAGTTGGTTAGCTTTGTGTGAGGCTAAATTTACTATTGCTGGTATAGAAGTGCCAGTTTTTTAATTCATGACAAATTTAACATTGGGCGATCGATCTCCCATGGATTTAATACGCCCTTTCCACTTCGGGTCTTTAAGAAAACTCCTCCCCCAAATTCGAAGCTATAATTAAAGACCGATTTTTAAAAGCTTTACCCACTAAAGTAGCTGCATGTAGTGGCAATTGGTTTTACACGGATTTGATTGGATTTGCAAAATGTGCGGCTGAGTATATGAAGGCAAATAAAGGCTGTACAGAAGGATCAAGTTCTTTGGGCAATTTAAAAGGCACAACGGTTAGCAGTATTTCTAATCGACCTCATAATTAATCATATCGCCTGCCATTACATAACTTTTATAACAAAAACCCAAAAACAGGCATTCAACAGTAATCAACAGCACCAGGAAACTCGCAATTTCAAGGCCGAGACGATACTATTCACGCAATCGAGGTTACATTGCAACTTTTACCGAAAATTTCACCAAATGGCATTTAAATTTGAAGGTCCTCTATGCAAGTTTTTTGACCGTCCTATACATTTAAAACCGCCAAAAAATCATTTAAACGCAGGTGAGCCATCATATAAACATTATCACTCTGGGCGAACTCTTCCCAAAAATTCTAGATTTGTTCTTTTCAAAAGCTATATTCACTTTCTCTAATTCGAATCTGCCTGTTAATCAATTACATTAGACACAGTAAAAGATTTTGCAGATATACATCAAACTGTGACGAAAACACATAACGGTTTGATCAATTTATATTCTATGCTTGCAACAATTGCCCAGACTGCTGTAGATAGAGACAAATTACAGCAAGCCATCTTCTCCCTTCAAGCAAGTGAAGTTTACGACGCCAAATTTTCTGTTGTCACAAATTCTGTGCGTCATTTTGCTCGACATACTTTTCATTCAACCCTTGAAAAACTTTCCACACCTTTTATAACGGTCATTGTTATTAATGTCTTAAAAAATATCTTTCAAAACTCTTAGCATACAGTAGAGACACTTTTACTGTTTACTTCTCTTTCTTTCTTTCTATCAGCAAATTTTTTTCTGTTTTTCATCATCAACCAACACTTCAAGATGAATCTTGCAACCAAGAGGATACTTTAATTAGTGATCACAGTAGGTTAGAGGCTTTTGTAACCTCTGCTCGTCTTGAATGCTTTTCACAAACAAACACTATGTAATGCGCAATTTTTTTGTGTGCGTGTCTTGTTTTATCGTACTGTCGCTTCTTTTAACTGTTATGTTAAAGCATGCTTAAATTGACTTTCGGACTGTATTACTTTTTAAATTTGTCTATTGATTACGCAAATCGTTGTCGCCTATGTTTATTTTGCAGTGCTCAGCCGTCGTCATTTTACACAACACCGCCACCTCACGACCATAACTTCACAACTTCAAACAAACTTGGATTGCACCCAGCTGCATTTACAAAAGCGATGACAATTGAAGGAATTTAAAAAAAAAACGAATCGAAATCACCTACAATATCGAAAATGTGAACAAAGACATCGAACAGTTCCAATTTCTCGATAAAGGACTTTTAACATATAGTTCTGCAACTTTATTTTTATAATTGTCTTAACTGTTGTTGTTGAATATTTAAAAAAAATACTTTTTATGTTAAATGTGTTTGTGATACTATGTCAATTTTTATAATTTTGGATTTATGAAGAATTAATTCAAGCTATGCCATCCCCTGCAAAATTGTCTTATGGTGCGATTCGAAGTTATTTTCAGAAACATTTCACTTACAATTTCACAACATATACTTCATCACTCCCAACATTACGTGTTTCACATATCACACATACATCCCAAGATCTCCATATTATGTTTTTATTGTTTTATTTTTTGATTGTACTTTTCTGGTTTCGAAATGTAGGTTGATTTTTCTAACTAATAATTTTGCAATTTCCTAAATAATTTTTAATTATTCTGTAATTCTGTAATTTTATTTTCACTTGTGTGTCCATAATTTTTTTTTAAAACTAAGAAGATGTCGTGATTCGTGTATGCCGAATGCGTGGTTGCAGCGTGTTTGGCTTATGTTTTGTCTTGTCGGTGGTGCCCCATTTCTCAGTGTTTATCGTGCGAAAATTTGTGCAACGCATTTCTAGGTCCCACAGTGGGTGATTCATACATTTGGTCATGCTCACTATATATAGTGACGTGGTTGTACCAATTAAGAGACAGGCAACGAAATTATAAATAACGTTATACTCTTACTCTGGGACAGAGACATGTTTTTATTATAACTAATTAATAAATTCTATTTGAATAAGTTTTTTTGTAATATTGTGTTGGGGGTATCTTAATGACGAATTGTGCGGTTTTCTGATTCACAGTAATGCTTCATCTTTGTTTGGAGGAGATGGACGGGAGCTGAATGGTTCAATAAATGGCTAGACACGTTTCGTCAGCCAGGTCGCCGGGCTCTTGACACATTTGGGGTAGCACGGAATTCATTTGGATGGTGATAGATGAGGCAAGGTGTTATTATGTGTTCAGCTGTGTCCTCCTTTGCGTCACACTCACAGGTCGTCGTAGAAGCCAAACCCCAGTTGTGCCTTTCTAAGCGGAATAGAGCAACGACGACGACGACGACGACGACGACCAACGCAGACTCGGAGGCGGTTAAGCTTGACCCATGCAGGTCTGGGAAAGCTCATTCCAGGTGGCGTTGGGCTAACATCGTTCATTAATAGAGTCAAGACATGTCTTCTCATCACTCCATGCCACCCATTGTGTTACGCTAGTGCCTGACTGGTTAGGGTCGTTCAGCAGTTTCAGTGCAACAGGCACAAATGGCTATGTTGATTTAAGTTGCCGCAGTTATTCACGAAGTTGTTCACGAAGACAAGAGCCTTGCATAATAGGAGTTGTTTAGGCTTCTAAGCGCGGCGAGCTAGAGACAGTACGGTTTTTGGGGGTAAAGTTCCGTTGCTTGAAAAAAGGTTGTCTGTTGGTATGGGATGCAGGTATCCGGTCACTATGCGCAAAGAATTGTAATGGGCTTGTTGAAAGTGCAAATAGCCTATGGGCACTGCGACACCGAACAAACGCGCAATGGCAGTCTCAGCCGAGGAACGGATCAAGGCAAGGGTGGCTGTACGGAGTACTGTGGCATACACACTGCATCTTGATCCAGCTATTTGTTTTAGAAGCCCAACGCGAGATGTTAACTTCTTGCAAAGTGACTCTTAAGTGTCGGCGAAATCTGAGTGCCTTATCGAACTTATGCCAAGAGGCCCTGTCTGTTGACAAAGATGTGAAGTTCACGTCGTGCCTCCTTGTAAAGATGGGAGGCTGCCGACACAGTTTCTGTGAGCTTCTGTCTGTAAAGGTAAGAGACCCTCCAACGTCTCTTGTTTAAGGTCTCAAAATTTGCTGGTCTCTATATCTCGGTTTTGGTTTCGGAAAAATTACCGGGTCTCGGTCTCGGTCTCGACATTTGTGGTCTCGGCTGCATCACTGGCCTACGCACTGGAACTAAACATTAACAATGAAGTCGGTGAAAATATCACAGGAAAGTGTTATCTTCCGGGTTTCATAGAGCTTCTCTTAGAGCTTCGCTTCTTCACTTAAAAAAAAATAAAGACAAAATTGAAGAACTTTTCAATGAAATTAATTACCTACCTGAAATTATTGCTATTTCTGAATCAAATATTAAGAGCACCACAGTAGATAACCTGTCTCTTACTGATTATGCTTTTATACATAATGACTCTACCACAAATGCAGGTGGTGTTGCTATATATATAAAAAAAACAAATTAGTGTTTCTGTGCGAAATGATTTAAATTTTAATATACAGGGTGATCAGCCCAAGTGTAGACTCATTTAAAACCATATATGTTGTGAATTATAGAAGCCATCGTTTAAAGTAAGGGCTTAAAATAAAGGTACACAAATACACTTTCAGATTTATCAACATTTGTTTGAAATAACCTCCTTTTGCACGAATCATACATCGAAGTCTGTCAATAACCTGAGAACATGTTGCATGCAGAGTTTCTGGAGATATTTCACTCCAGCTTTTCTTCAATGAGTGCTTCAAAGCATCAATATTCTTATGAGAAGTTACACAAGATTTGTGGTCCAACATAGACCAGACTCCAAAGTCCATCAGGTTTAAATCTGGTGAGGAATGGGGCCAAAACGCCTTTGACTAAAAAGCCACAAAATTCTCCTTACATCAGCTCTAAACCGTTTTGGCAGTATGGGATGTTGCCCCATCTTGTTGCAATGTCACACCACTATTTCCCATAGGTTTTTTAACCAACGTCAGCACTTCATCTTTCAACATGGCCAGATAAACGTGCTGATTAATTTTTACACCCCCTTCAACAAAGATAAGGGGTGCTTTTTGGTCCCATGATGTCACACCATCCCACACCATAGTTGAAGCAGGTTTTTGACGTCTGAATGCTATCTGTTGTTCTACAGAAATGTTCTCAACATTCTTAGCCCAAGTCCGATCACTCTGTGTATTGCGGACTGTTTCAATCATGAACAACGTTTCATCAGAGCAAAAAACAAGGGGCTGCATGCAGTCTTCAGAAACTCTGCGTGCAACATGTTCTCAGGTTATTGACAGACTTCGATGTATGATTCGTGCAAAAGGAGGTTATTTCAAACAAATGTTGATAAATCTGAAAGTGTATTTGTGTACCTTTATTTTAAGCCCTTACTTTAAACGATGGCTTCTATAATTCACAACATATATGGTTTTAAATGAGTCTACACTTGGGCTGATCACCCTGTAAATGGATGTGAAGACTTATGGATTGAAATTGAACAAAAATCTGCTAAAACAAAAAATTGCTGTTGGGGTAGTGTTCCGTTCCTAAAAATCGCCCAAATTATGTAGATTCACAATCTCATAAAAAATATCTTTGATTTCGCGTTGGTCCGGCTCAAATAGCCGAAGAAATAACAGTTTTATAAGTAATTTAAATATTTATATTTATTTACAAGAAAAAATGGCAACACTGCTTAATTTCACGAACTTTAAAGTAATTTCCAGAACTATCCGATTGACCTGTTTTGATTATGACGTAATAGTTGTTGTTGTTGTTGTTGCTTTGGAGAATGTCAGAACATTCGAGTAACCTTACTGAATGGTATAAATACGGGTCGCTGAAAAGCAGCAATTAAGTCGATGTTTTGTTGTGGTAACTTAAAATTGGAAAATTGTTAACTGTGTGAAGTCATAGTTTTTGAACGCAAGTCTTTGGTTGTCTACGTGATTGTGAAGAATTAAGCTATTGAGCTTTAACCTGTTGCTTTGATTTATACTATTCGGGCTCCTAAGTGGATTGGAGCATATTTCTTAATAAAGAAGATATTGTAGTAGTCTGAGCTGTGATTTAGCTAGACTATATTTTTGCTGTCGCTGGTTCGAAGGTCAGATCCAGCAAGAAGATTAAGAAATTTATCGTTTAGTAGACACCGAGATTGTGTTATTGGCGAGGCCTTCTTTACAGGCGCCAAAAAGGTAGACGATTAAAAAACGTAATAAGTTACCAAATAAATTCGCTACAAAATTTCAAAAACTTTCCAAAATTTAGAAAAGTAAAATTTGTGGAAGTAACAAAATTTCAAAAAACTTTTTAACATCGGAACAGGTAGTATATAGGCATCTCAAACAAAATTTTCCGGAATTTCAAAAGTGTGTTTCAGACACCATATCAAAGCTTATATATCATTTGTGGAGATATTAATATAAATTTACAACTTATTAATTCCAACAAAAATATTGCTACCTATTCTGAAATGTTACAATCTATTGGATGTGAAATTCTTACTAATAGCCCAACAAGATTTTCTTTAAATAGCAAACCATCTCTACTAGATCACATTTATACCAATAATGTAACATGTGATAAAATTTGTGGCATATGTTTGTATCATGTATCTGATCACTTACCTGTGTTTGTAATTATGAAAAAATGTAATTATGCATATTCCAACAATTCTATATATAGCATATGCTAGATGCATGAGAAATTTTAACTCAGAAATGTTTTTGGAAGACCTTCAAACTATATTCGAAACTGAAGAAAATAATCTATTACAAAATGATCTAAATAATGATTTTGAAAGCTTTATATCCTCATTCTTAGAAGTATTGAATAAGCATGCACCATTAAAACAACTCTCACGAAGAGAAAAAAAACTTTCTTTGAAGCCTTGGATAACCAAAGGAATATATAATTCCATTAAAACAAAAAATAGATTATTTAGAATATGTTACAAACATGGGGATTTCAATGAAATAGCCTTTTACAAAACTTACTGCAATAAATTAACACATTTAAAGAGAACTTCCAAAATTCAATATTATAACAAACTATTTAATGAATGCAATAACAATAATTCAGAAACATGGAAATTAATTAACACACTAATAACCAAAAAAGCAAAATCCGCTCATAAAATTATTCCTGATAAAATTTCAATCAATGAACAGTTATTTAAAACTAATAGTAATGAATTTGCTAATGTAATAAATGATTATTTTACAAACATAGGAAATAAAATGGCTGCTAAAATACCTCCTTCAAATGTTAATTATACAGATACATTGCAACAAAATATATTATCTAGTTTTGTAATTGATGACATTGATGATGTAGAAGTAATGAATAGTATACATTCTTTAAAAACTAAAGCAAGTCCTGGACTACATGGCATAAGTGCCAAATACTTTAAGATATCTAATACAGTTGTTAGTCCTCTGCTTGCAAAATTATTTAATAAATGCCTCCAAGAAGAAAATTTTCCTGATACACTGAAACAATCACAAATCATACCAGTACCAAAAATAAATTCTCCAACTGCTCTTACAGACTTTAGACCTATTTCATTGTTACCTACAATCTCCAAAATTTTTGAAAAAATTTTATATAACCGTATGATAAACTATTTAACAAATACAAAATTTTAAGTCCATGTCAATATGGCTTTTTAACAAACCATTCAACTGAATCTGCAATTACATCAATATATGACCAATTACTGAATAATTTGAACGAAAATAAATTCACGTGCTCAATTTTTTGGATTTAAGTAAGGCATTTGATACTGTAAATCATGAAATATTACTTGGAAAGCTTGATCGATATGAATTTTATTGTAAAATATGGAAAATGTTACAATCCTATTTATCAAACAGAAAACAATGCACAAAAATTGGACAAGCAATTTCAAGATTTACAATTGTACAATGTGGTATTCCACAAGGGTCATGTCTTGGTCCATTGTTATTTTTAATTTATATTAATGATTTACCAAATGCCACTAAATGTCAAACTACATTATTTGCTGATGACACTAACCTTCATATTTCAAATAAAGATCTAACTATTGAAAACGAAGCAAATAAATAACTTAAAAAAATAGATAATTGGATGAAATGCAATAAACTATCCATAAATTACTCCAAAACATCATACATGATGCAATAAACTATCCATAAATCTCCAATAAATGTCTAAAATCTTCTGCTTTCAAAATCAATATCAATAATACTGAAATTAAATGTGTAGAATATGTAAGATACCTTGGAATCTTACTTGAAAATAAACTGAGTTGGAGATCTCATGTATCTAGCTTATGCAATAAAATTTCAAAGGTATATGGTGTTTTTTATAAATTAAGATATTATGTTCCTTTATGTACCTTAAGAATTGTGTATTTTTCACTAGTACAGTCTTATTTGCAATATTCTTTAATTAATTGGGGACGTGCCAATAAAAGTACGATTAGTCCTTTAGAAAAATTACAAAAAAAGATTATTAGAATTAGTTTGTTTTACCATAAAAGAAATGCAATTGGAAATCTTTTTGCCAAATTTCATGTGCTAAAACTTACAGATTTGTATAAATTAGAATGTGCTAAATTTATGTACAAATTTGAAAATGGTTTATTACCTATCTCCTTTAACAATTATTTTACCAATTTAAAATCTATTCATCCATACAATACACGATATAAAGTAAAAAGTAAATTTTTTCTTCCAAGATTCCGCACAAACTATGGTAAAAAAACACTTCAGTATGTTGGAATGCAAATATGGTCTGAAGTTCCTCAAGAAATTAAATCTTGGACTTATGTTTCATTTAAAAAAGAATTCAAAAAACTATTAATGAAGTCTTATGATATATGATGAGATTAATAAGTGTTTACTTATTTGCTAACCCATAAAAAAAAAAATTTTATTTTTTTTATACTTTTTTATGTGTTGATATAGATTGTGAAATATAGAATTTGGATTGCTTTTTTTTTTATTTATTTATTTATTATTATTATTTGCTTAGGCCTATGCTTTTTTTTCGTTATTCTTTTTTTCTTTTCTGTAATTGTTAATTCATTAGTTTAAATATAAAATTTGGGTTGTGGCTGACTAGGTGACCTTTGATGGTCTTTCGCTGCAACCCTGTTGTAGTATTGCTCAATATTTCTATTATTTTGTGTTTTTTTGTTTTTGTTTTGTATTTAAATGGCAATCTACAATGAATAAACAAAGATTGATTGATTGATTGATTGATAGGAGCTGCTTTTCGACTATGATGAAGATTTATAAATGTGCTTTACGGAAGAAAATGAAAAATTGAAAAATGACTTTTATTTTATTTAATAGACATACGTTGTTGCACTACTGTCCACAATTTGTGGACAAAGGAATCTTGACTTGTAAACGTATCAAAACTAAAAACCGTTGGTCGCCTATTCATTCCGTTGTACGTGTGCTTTGTTCCAAAATGCATTCATGTGAAAACTAGGCTAATCCCGCAATGAAAAGACAGCTGGCAACTGTTTCTCGAAATTTTCACAGGAATTTCAGACGCGCCACGTTGCATGTGAAAAGCAGTAGCATAACATTACTGTTACGTCATAATATTACTTGATTTGCTAGTGGTCGAGGTAGAGGATAAAAGTAAGTTTTTATAGCTATGTGTCTACTAAGGACGTGTGTGTTTAGCCTAAGCAGTATAAGCTCTACAGCACAGTAATTGTAATAAGTCTTTTAGTTGCTCGAAAGTTAGCTATATCATCAAAAAATGAAGATTGTTTACCTTGAAACTCTGAAAGAGATAGAGTGAGTTTATAAAATATCATCTCTAGTAGTTCTTACCAAAACAAACTGCAAGTAGTAGTACGGTGCCAGGGACCAGCAAAAGCATACTTTGCATTTTATGATGAAGCTTTCATAAGCGTTTATTAGAATAAACTTTTCTGTATATATCCGACTTTATTTATTAGTAAGCAGCTTGCATGCCAGGAAATACAATAAATGTAGGCTAATCGTGAGTAGGCGACTTACGTTACGTGAAGCATGCAGTCAACTTGTATTTGTAGACGAGCTGAGCATTGATGATTATGATGATAATAGTGAAGACGCCGAGTAGTTTATCCCGGTAGAATATGGCGAGAATGACGAGGAAATTGCTGTTGATGATGGAGATGTCGAAGTATTTGAAGAGATAGATGATAATGACACAGACTATGATGATGGAGCGTCAAGTGATGAAAATGCAAATGCTGATCAAAATGATGAAGAGGACCGTCTTTTTGACTGCATACCGAGCAGAAGCATCATTTCGTACACAACCCAAGAGATTCCGAATTGAAGACGACGTCGAAACACCCTTACACAAACGCCCAGAGCTATTGCCACCCCACAAACTGAATGCGAAAGCTTTGAACATATGATCACAGAAGAAATAATGCGAACTGTTTTCAGGTACACTAATAGAAAATGTAGGGAGGTTTGACGTACTCTATCTACTCCTCAAAATTAGCACGACTTTTCAATGCAAAAATTCAAAGCTGCATTAGCAGTAATCTTGCGGGCAGGCAGTGATAGGAACAATTTCACGGAGTTGCAAAACTTATGGGACGTCGGAGACAGCAAATCTTTTTACACGGCAGTTATGTCTTTGAATCGCTTCAAATGCTTTCTAAGATGTGTAAGGTTTGATAATTGGCACACACCAGAGAAAAGAAAAATAAATGACAAGTTTGCTGCTATTTCAAAAATATGGGGCTTATTTTTTGGAAGTATTCAACGTGTATATGTTCCAAATGATTTCATAACCGTGGATTAACAGTTGGTGGGTTATAGAGGCCGAATTCCAGGTACAACTTACATGCCGTCAAAACCAAAAAAGTATGGACTCAAAATTTTCTGGGGTTGCAAATCCAGCACTGGATACGTTCTGAACGCAATCGCTTACGGTGGAAAGGAAGGAGATCAGGTACATCGAAATTTAGGTCAAGATATTGGGCTTAGATTGCTGGAACCCTATTATGGAACTGGAAGAGATGTTTGCACAGATAACTTTTTTACCAGTTATCAATCTTGCAAAACTACTGCTGGAAAAGAGTTTAACTATATTCGGAACAATAAGAAATCATCGCAGAGAAATTCCACATTCCTTGAACAACAGAATGGAGTTCTACTCATGCACGTTTCTATACAATCATGATGACGGTGTGTGCTTAGTTGCATACCAAGCTAAAAGAAACAAAAAGCCAGTTGTGCTGTTGAGCTCAACACATACAAATAGTTCGGTAACAGCTGACGAATGCAAAAAGCCGTTTATGATTTTGGATTACAACCAAAGGAAAGGTGGCGTTGATATGTTTGACGAAAATTTAGAAGAATTTTCGTGTCGCAGAAAAACAGTTAGGTGGCCACTGTTGTTCTTTTACAACATGCTTGACGCTGCAGCTAACAATTCGTATATCCTGCTAAAAAAATCTGGGAGATATTCTAAATCAAAAAAGCATTTTTGAAACCTTTGACATTTCAACTAGCAACACTTGCTGTTGAGGCTCGTGTGAGACTTCCAAATCAAAAGCACACTGTTAGAGATGCAGCTGCCCAGGTGGGCTTTTCTATACCATTTAAATCCAGCATTCGCCCCGGTCCAACATCCAGCCATGAAACAAGATGCAGAGTTTGCAAGAAGCATACGAGATCACGTTGTGATAATTGTGGAAAAGGAGTGTGCCCGCAACATCGAAAAATTTCTAAATCTTGCAAATGTGGTGTATGTGAGTGAATATATAGGAGGCTATGTGTATGACTGGTTTTTTCGTTAGTCGTTGATTCGATCAGCCAACTAAGCGAGATGTTCGTCTTTTTGTGTTCTTCATTCTAATATACAGTAGGCTACTACTTGCAAACAAATGTTATGAGATTTCGCTAAGAATCATGCTTTAATAACAGATGTCCAGAAAATGTGGACAGTAGTGCGACAAGCGATGCAATTTCAGAAGTGCTGATAAGGGTTAATTCATAATTTAACAGACCAGTGTTGTGAAAAGCATTTTTCTTGTTGCTCGTGGTCCTAGTTCTTGGGCTCGAGTCTCGGGATGACAAACTTTGGTACAGTTGGCGGCTCAACAATTGAATCAGTAAAGCGTCCGACTTCAAAACGGTTCGCTCCAGTTTAAGCCTGTCCCTATGCGGGGCAATAGAAAGCCATTTTTCCCAAATTTTTGTGCCTTCCTCGTTTTTTCTGGAAAAAGTAATTTTTCAATAATACGCCAACGGTATATTCGATTCGGGCGAGGCTAGAGATCCCCGACAAAACAGGAATGTTTTACGTAGAAGGTATGTCTCTAGAACGACGTCTTTCTACGTCAATCTAGAAAGTATTTACATATCTTCTGGCTTGACAGAAAGTGTGAAAAATATTGGAACCAATTGATCCGAAGGCTTCTTGGTCTACTTAATGCTGCTCAATCGTTGGCTTACTTTTAATTTGAAAAGCATTTTGAAATTTTGATTGTAAGTAAAGCAAAGAAACTGAATTTCTTGTTAATTTAAAAAAATTACGTGAGTCCGCCTTCTTCTAGCCAATTGTACTGTAGTGCGATATTTTGGTGCGCGGTTTCAAACGATTGTGAAATTGCTTACGTCACAATCAAAACCAAAGTATTTTTTAGCCTAACTCCTTAAAGAGAAGCTTGAAACTTTGGTTTAGATCAGGGGTTCCCAAACTGGGGTACATTTAGGCTTCTCAAGGGTGAGACATTATTATGTGAGAGAATATCCTTATTTAAGTTAAATTCTGTGTCCGGAAGAAATAATAGACTCCCTGTGTGCACTATAGCAAAACTATTCAACAAAAAACCACCTACACAACAGAACAAAAACGTGAACTTTGGAATTAAAGCAGCAATCTAACATGAACATTTAGCTTTTAATAAACAAATCACGAACGTTACTTACAGCACAAACAAAATTAATAGACACAAAGACCATAAAAGCAAAAGCATGCTCTACAAATGACATTAAACAATTGACTCAAACACAAACACACCCGTTACATTATCTTAATGCATGTTCAGATTTACAAATTAATTAAGTGACTTCTAAATGTAAAAAAAAAATATTGCTTGGAGCTCGAACCAGCCAAATACTACAGCTCTACAAAATATAAAAACTAAGCTCCGTCTCTGGCTACCTAGCCGTGGTCATAAGCATCTTCATTGTTGATTGACAAGTGTTTTTTCTCTTCACTTTAACTTGTATTAATTTTGTGCTTCTTTTAATGCTTATAATTGGCATTATAATGTTAGTGAAGACATAAAACTCCAGAAATAAAAAATAAAAAAGCTTTCATTCGTCGATAGATAATAATATAAGTCCAACAATGTCATGAAGACCAAAAAAAGAAGTGTCGATAACTGTTTTTCTTACTCATTTTTAACAGTGGCCCACTAAATTGCATTCTCGATTAAACTGTCATTTTTTACCCATTTTATAAGAAAAGGTTTGTCATCTCGGATCTACATCCTGATTACAATATCGACAAACGGTATTTTAAATACTTATGTTGTGTTTATCTTTCTCCTTAACGTGACTTTTCGCCTATTTTGATCGTAATATAAAAAAATTATTATCAATTATCAATCAATCTTGCAAAGACAAACAAATTTTTATATTCATCTGATTTTTATTCAAACGTCATGCAATGAATTACAGTATCTGGTGCCGAATTCTCCTTCGCCGGGTTTTCGGCGCCATATTCTTACGATTCGAACAAAAAAAACTTAAAAAATTGCCAGGTTTCAGTTCTACATTACGACAACGCTTATTAGTCGATGCTTCATAACAGAAATGGGAAATCTCCAAATACTACCTGCAAGATATTTCAATGGGACCCGCATGTGATTGGGAAGAGCATATTAATCTCTTTGATCAAAATATTGTGTTATCGCTTTATTAACAACCAAGGTAAGGTAATAGAAATTTTGGCTCATCAGAAAAAACGCTGATATAGGGTAAACACCAAATTCTTTATCTTGTCCGTCATGTGAATATCTTTTTTTGGTCTAAACTCAATATTGAAAGAGAAATACATGTTTAAAGCTAGTGAAGATAAAAAAAAGGTCTTGATAAGACAAACCAGATGAAGAAGCGTGGTCTGTCGAGTAATTACTTTTTTCTTAATTAATACAAAAAGTTTATTGCGGCCTGTACCAAACTTTTTAAACTTTGGGATGTTGTCCGTGAGTGCAATTAGGTTTCCCAGCAACAAAGTTGCAATTACCTGCGAGTTCCATTCTTACCCAGAGCGACACAATCGTGTTTAACTACAGGTTCGTTTTTAAGCTGAGCAACAAAGCTTTGTTTTAAACTTGAACAGATCTTTTAACAAGGTTTTTCTAAATGCAAAGATTCATAATCTGGTCCGGGATTTTAACAAGGTTTTTCTTTTTTTAAGACCTTCCCAACAGTTTTAACAGATATCTTTCTAATACAAAACACACACATTCTGGCCAGAGGTTTAGATATCTTTTTAATACTAAAAACATGAAGCAATCCATGATGTGATACGAAGAGGTGTATATAAGCCAGAGTGATTTGGTTTCATCATTAAAATATGACTATTTTGACTCTAACGAATAATTATAAGGAATTTTTTTTTATTTTTATTTATCCTATTGCCCAATAAGCAATTTATTAAGTTTCTTTTTTGTCGATTAGTAGCTGTTCACTTAAAACGTCTTGACAAGCATGATCACGTTCAAAATGAGATGTCAAAAACTCGTATAAAATGTTTTTAACGAACAAGCGTTTTAATCTTGACGAAATGTAAATGGTGTGTTTTCGTTTGTTGAAACAACCAATTATTTTTTCAAAAAGCGGGTACACTCGAAAGTTTGGAAATATTGTTTTTTAATGACTAAATCCTCTGTTTTTGGAATAATTAAACGTATATGTTAAAAATTTGAAAAAAAAGCACTTGATTTTATAAGCTTTTCAAAACTACTTAAAAATGATAAACAATGTCATGTCTAAGAAAAAGCAAAAAATTGGATGACTTTTTAACAAAAAATAAGGTAACTATAGCAAAATACTCTATAACATTAATTTTATTTGTTTTGATATCGTCATAAAAAATGGTTACATTTTCGTGTTAAATGTTACAATTTAAAGAATTTTTAGTTACGGTTCGCAAAAAATATTGGCAGCCCTGCAACAAATTCGTTCTTTTCAATACGTATTAAAGCCAGGGTTGTGAAGTTGTTGGATTTTTTTCCGACTCCACTTATATAAAGTTTTTCGACTTCAGCACATCTAAAAAAACGACTCCGACTTCAGCATATCTGAAAAACGACTCCCTTGCACTCCGACACCTTCCTAAAACATGCGATTCCGGTGATTTCTACTCCACAACCCTAATTAAAATTCGATTTTGTTGTGAACAAACTGACAAAATGTAAAATTGATCACAAGTTTTTGTTTGTCATTCTTAACCAAAAACTGTGAATTGGAACTGTAAAACATACGCAACAATTTAATAAACTCAAAAAGTGTATGATGCCAGAAATGGTTTTTCAAACTGCCACTAGGGTGCGCCACATCGTATGTCTTGACTAAAAACTGGAAAAATTTACTTTTTTGTAGACCTTTGATGTCATAAGAAATAGGTTTATGATTATACAAAGAATCGGTAGACGATGGGGTTGTTTTAAATGTTGTCAGCAGCAAACTTTTCAAAGATTTGGCATAAACAATAAAGATTTTTGCTTCCAAAACCAACAATTTTATAAAAACAGTAAAATTTGCTACAAAATGTAATTCAAATAATTTGTGCTTTTTTGTAAATTACAACTTTTATCTGATATTTTACCTAAAAACAAAATTTTACATTTAAATCTTGACATATAAAAATACCTAAAGACTAAGTTTTACATATAAATATAAGAAAGTTTACGTGTTAAATTTTTTGGTCTAAAAAGATGATAAAACAATAATTTATTGAAATGTACGATGCAGTTAAAATCACACCTCTACGTTAATAAGTCTGCACCTTTTAAAAATTAGAATCGTAGTTTTAGAATAATAAATCATCGTTTTTTAGATTAAGACTCAAATTCGCTGACGCATATGCTGAAAACAAATTGGGTGACACCATATATTTTTTCATCAGACATGATGCCGAAAATTTTGCCTGATATAAATTAGATGTTGAAAATTGTTTGAAAAACGTATCGTTTTGCTGATTTTTGAGGTATAATGTTCTATTATATTATTTTTCTGGAGGTAGTTTTCAAAAATAATCTTGGAATAAAAAATGCCTTTACTTTGTTTGGCGAAGAGATAGTTTAAAAATAGATTAATTGATATTAAGAAAAACTGCATTGTTTTCAAACGACTAATCTATTGTATCGCTTTTAAAAGAAAAATTGAGTAAAATGCAAACAAAGAAATCTCAAACCGTGCAAAATAATGTTTAAACATTTTTGTCCTTGTTAGAAAACACGTCTTATACTTTAAACAATTCATTCTCCCAAGCTTCGACGTTTGAAAAATTACAACATTCATGAAAAACTTTAAAAACTCGGGTCAAAATTAAAAAATTAAATCTATGTTGCTTTTCCACAAAAATCTGCAGTTGAGATTCTGTTGTTGCCATGCAGATATGCATTGGAAAACGTTAAAGAACAGCAAAAAAATCTCGAATATACCACAATTTTGTAGGAATCTGTCTAAAATTTTCAAATATGAAACGGTAAGTTCATAATTGCAGACTTTTTAAGAGTCTTTGAAAGTACGTATAAGCAATATAAAAATTTTTAATTTTCTTCCAAGCCCTATCCACAGTTGACATTTTAGAAACGCGTTCACGGTTTTTCGTTTGGATATTTTACTGCTTGTGCTTCCCGATTAAAAGCTGCAGAATGTCGGGCTTTGATTATCAAATAGATACGACTTAAATTTTTTACACAGTAGTTTTAAGAACTTGAGCACAAATGCCAGTGTAAAAAATGTGTAAATTTATATTCATCGATCAATTTCCAATGTATTTTATTTTACACGAAATCAAAACATTTTCGAAAAAAGAATCATAACATTTTCTGGCTTCTGGCTTCATTGGAATACTTTTCTGGCTTCTGGCTTCATTAGAAACATATTGTTTCAGATGCGTTTCAAAGGGTTTCTATTTTGATGTTTTTCACTCGAAGAACAAAAGCATATCTTAAGCTCTTTTGCAATTACCATTAGTTGACGCGGATTGTTTCGGACAAGCTTTGAGTGCACAACCAACAAGAATAGATTTCTTGTTTAAAGGTCCAGCAAAATATCATGTGTCCACAAGGCCTGCAAACAATAAGGTATAAAATTATTATTTGAAGGAAAATGGCGTAAAAGAAAAATACTCAATAATAATCTTTTTTGTTGAGACGGTGTTTTTAATGTTTGTAATTAATAAATTAAAAATAGTTTCTTGGCTTCCGATAATTGCTAAATTTATACAGTTTTTCTATGGTATTGACTTGCGTGATCGTTAGCTGATTCTCTCCAATTCTAGCTTCCAACTACAATTTACCAAATCAGGTTTAACTGAAACTGTATAACTTTCATTCAATGATATCAGTCAAATCACAAATCCAGATAGCGTAGTTGTTTTTGACGGATAAATCGTTAAAAAAATTATTAAAAAATTTCATTTTAAATACATGGTAAAGTTATCACATGTTTATTAGTTGACTTATTTAGATCACTAGATTATTTTTACTCAAATGTGAGATGAGTTTAAAATTACTAAAAGATGTAAACTGTTAAAAAATAAACAAAATATGTGTTTTATTAATTGTTTAGTGGGAGAAAAATTGAACAAAAAATGTTGTATGCTATTGACTTCTGCCGATTGATAAACTTTGGGGTTGCCATATATCTCGAAACCATATTTATCTTAAATCGACTAAATGTCAAGTTTTACAGGCTAAAAATTAGACAAAAAAGAGCTAAATTTGCAACACTGACAATTACACTAACTAGTGATAAACCTTAAGATAAACTTAAACTACTCACGGCACTCAAACGAGCATTCGCGTTTTAGCAGAGAGTTTATATCATTTAGCAATGGTTATAGCCCATGATTACAAGTAACGTAGAAAATTATTTTAGAAATCAAATAATGTCGGCAAGGCCGTATTAACCGCCCCCGGTTCTTCCGTCCGGAAAAAAAGGGAAGCGTCGTAGAGGAGCCCACTTGTTCCCTGAAAATAATTATGTTTAGTAATATAATTATTATAATGGTATAGATTAGAGTTTTTCAAACTGGAGGTCCACGACGACATGAAAAAATTTGTCAAACATATATTGAAAAATAATTCATACCATGAAATCTAAGACTGCACCATGGTCCGAAGTGGAAAAGTTTTTTTTAGTGAACACATCGCTTTGCGGACGAAAATTAGAAAATCAGAGACTGATATGAAGTGAAGGCCTTTTATTTATTTATTTTTTTTTGAGAGAAAAATGATTCGCAAATAGGCGGCTGTAGCCCAAATAGTTTGGGAAACTGGTCTACATCAGTGTTTTGCAACGTTTTTTTGGGTATGCTCCACCAGTCACTTCTAAAATTCTAATGTTCTCAATTTGTGATACATAGATGTAACAACCCAAAAATTTTGGAGTGGCAGCACAGTTTGCCCAAAGACTAGTGAAAACTAAAAAAAGGTCATCACTTTGAAACTGTCTCTGATCTCTTCATTTTCTCAGACTTTCGCGAAGGCTTCTGCTCGAAATCCCCTTATGTTTTTTCACCAAAATTGGTTCTGACTCTCATATTAAATCTGTCTCCCATAGTTTTTGATTATCGTTTCTAAAAAGTAGTGATCTCAAAAAGGTCTTCACTTTGAATTTGTCCCGCTATTCTTAGTTTTCGTACCAAAAAATTGAAAAAAGAATTTAGAATTTGGTTGAAGACAAACAGAAACTAACAATTTTTTAAAATATTTGTTTGAGGTTTTCGCGGGTCGCACGGAAGATGTTACAGGCCGTAGTTTCCCAACCTTGGTCTAATTTGTCCGAGTAATAAATCTGTAATTCTAGTCTTTATTTGTGGATTTGATGCGTAGATAATCTAAAAATTTTATTGTTTTTGTTTGGTAGTTGTTGTGATATTTTTCTTTTTTTGCTTTTTCTTTCGTTGCCAGGAGGCTATCTAAATTTTCCCTCGACTGCATGTTTCGTGATTGTTCTTATCTCTCAATGTTTGGTCTTTTTTCCTTTTGTCGTCACGAAGCTATCTACTTACTGTAAAGTCATGTGATTTGTGATTAGTGCACTGACAAACTATTCGTTCGTAAATTTAGATAAGACAGTGCTGTAAGCAGCTAGTTTTGTTTTACTTGTAATAAAGATATTCGGTTTTTTAGTATTTCTTTTATTTTCATATTTGTTAAATTCTATTTGAATAAGTGAATGATTTGTAATTACCTAAATAATGTAGTGAATATTTACATTGAAAATTTGAACTTTGGACCTCTATAGCTATCAACATAAACTAAATTATTACATACATAGCTATCGTGGCCCAATAAGCCTGGTAAATTTATTTCCTATCTTGTTTATGTGAACCTATTAATACTAAATTTTGTAAAACTACCAATGCTTAAATAATTGTTGTGTAATAATTGCCGTAAATTGTTAATTAATTTGGTTGATATATAGAGTACATAGAACTTGTAGTTGTGTATTTTAGAAAAGCACCGTACGTTTGTATACCGTTGTATTGGTTCGTTGACGAATGCTAATACCCCGTGTGCGCGTGCTTCAACAAGAAGATCAACTGAAGCTTTAGTATTGATCCGCTTATCACTTACTCAAATAGTTGTCTTTACGACAGTGTTGTTGGCGCATGGGCGATCGCCATTAAGATGATTCTTTTAAAAAACTACAGTGACATTTTTTAGCGAAAAATTAGGCAATTGAGACCGATCAACGCATGCAAGCTTCTCAGCTAACCTGTGTTTTTCAGCTGTAAAATAAAAAAACTTTTCGGAGAGCCTTTTAGTTTGAAAATACTGTACAAAACTACTTTTCTTTGAACTGGAATAATATATTTACGTAGACGTGTGAATGCCATATGCAGACTTTTATGTTTATTTATTTCTCGTTCTTTCTTTTTATTTTAAGGTTCGGAAAGAGTGGGGTAAGATTTTATTTCATCGCTATATTTATTCTCCTGACTAGCAGGAAAGCAACGGAAGTGCTATACATAAGAAAGCAATTACCCCGACCTGCTTCCGGAGATAGCAAGATAGAAATGGTCACCTTAGTCATAAAATTTAAGTAAAAGTTTTAATTTAATAATTTTTAACTTTAAATGTTATGTACTTAGATAAGCAGTAGTTTTTTTTATCACATCGCTAAAGTATTTTAGCGGTTATAAGTGATTAAAAATTAAACCAATTTTGCCTCAATTCTGAGATCATTTATTTTCTCTAATCACTTTCTATCGAAAGATTGCTTAAAAATTTTCCAATTTTTTCCAGACCAGAAACGATTTTATGAGCTAATCTATCATAATAACCTTTTGAGCGTTTTTCGCCACTCCAAAAACCTTTGCTATTGACACTGTTTTTCCTCGATTATCTTGCATTCAGCCATTTATAGCTCAAAGTATATAAGCATGCTTAAAAGAGCCAAACCCAATATTTATTAATTCTGTTGCGGTGGTGTGTGAAGTATTTTTGAAGGACCTTTATTTTCCCAATTTTAAGTAATTTTTTTATATTTGAAACTGGTTTAAACCTTAATGCCTGCTTTTAACTGAGAAGTTCTATGCGGCCCACGGACATACAGTGTAATCACTTTGATTTGGCCAATATTATTGGCATTTAAGTAATATTTTAGCAGACTTATAATTAAATTTTAAAACAATTAAGTAGTAAAAATTTGCTCCATGCATAAGGCCAGTGGCGAGTGACAAGTAAAAATGGGGAGGTGCTACAATGCAAAAAGTGCAAAGCAATGAAAAAGAAAAACTAAACCAGCAGCTCTCAACTGAGGTGTCGCGTGACTTTGGTATGTGTTTTTCAATTGCTTGGGGTGTCGTAAATATGTAAAAATTTAAGATGTAAAATATCTGGATTAATAAGCTATAATCAAAATTTTAGTGCTGACAATCAAGTGCACTAATAACTGTTATCGATGAATTATTTACGAGGTAAGTCCAAAAAGTAACGAGACTGATATTATAAAAACTTTATTGAAAAATATTGAAATACACCAAAGTCAAATTCCTTCAAAGTAATCCCCTTCCACTTGAAAACACTTGTGCATTCGCCTTTTTTTACAATTCAAAACATTCTTGGAAGGCATTTTCTGGCATCTTTTTGAGCTACGTCGTCGCAGCTGTTTTGATGGAATCGATGTCGGAAAAATTGGTTTCCTTCAGAACAAATTTGATCTTGGGGAAGAGAAAAAAGTGACATGGGGCCAGATCGGTGGCCAGATTGATGTTCTAATATGGGGGTGTTCCAAAGTTGCAATGTTTCTTTCTGCTAGAAACTGACGAATATTTAGAGTTGTGTGAGCAGGAGCGTTATCGTGATGGAGCATCCATGCATGGGCTTCCCAAAGGCTCCGCCTCTTGTCACGCACTGATCTTACGAGGCGCAGAAGAATCTCTCTATATACGGTTTGTTTCACTGTTTGGCCTTGGAGTAGGAATTCGAAATGAAAAGACATCTTCGGCGCCTCGTAAGATCAGTGCGTGATGGATGCTCCATCAAGATAACGCTCCTACTCACACAGCTCTGAGTATTCGTCAGTTTCTCGCAGAAAGAAACATTGCAACTTTGTAACAACCCCCATATTCTCCCTATCTGGCCCCGTGTCACTTTTTTTCTTCTTTAAGATCAAATTTGTTCTGAAGGAAACCAATTTTTCCGACATCGATTCCATCAAAATAGCTGCGACGATGTAGCACAAAAAGATGCCAGAAAATGCCTTCCAAGAATGTTTTGAATTGTGGAAAAGGCGAATGCACAAGTGTTTTCAAGTGGAAGGGGATTACTTTGAAGGAATTTGACTTTGGTGTATTTCAATATTTTTCAATAAAGTTTTTATAACATCAGTCTCGTTACTTTTCGAACACTTCGTATTAGTAAGCAAGTTTTTGTTACAATAAAATTGTGAAAAATTTGCATTTATTTTTAACAAAAGTTTTATTTATGCACAAGCGTTTTAAAAAACAGTGATTAATTCAAGTGATTTATTAATAATATTCGTGTGTGAGTTTAATTCGGGCCACAATTGCTGCAGTAATCAAAATGATGTGCTTATGTAAGTTAGTTTGAAAAATTTTACGTTACGGCGCACTTAGACCACTTGATTTTCGTCTCCAAAATTGGTGTTCTCTAAAAAAAAGAAAAAAAGTCTTCACTCAAAATCATTTTTTATTTTATTGATGCCAACTAACCGCAGATTGGACATCGCTCTACTATTGTTTTTTAAAAAGTTTTACGGTACATTTGGAAATCTCTCGCGGAACACAAGTTGAGAAAGTTTAGTCTCAGAGGCTCTTCGGTAATTGAAGATAATTAAACATCTGATTAAAAATTCCCTGGCGGGCCGCACCAAAAAGCTTTTCGGGCCGTGAGTTGGGCACTACTGCTCTAAAGTTTAGCCACTAACCTAGTTCTATTCACATTTATTTACTTATTTGAAGAGAACTAAAACAAAATAATTACGGTACTATATTACATGTAATTTATTTAATCACGGCAGTGTTTCTTAACCTTTTTCCGTTTTCGGCATATATTTGAAACTCATCAAAAATCGCTGCACCTTTAGATCATTTTCATAAATTTTCTTCCCAAAATCAGGTGATTTCAAAAAAAAGGTCTTCATCTATTTTTATGTGCCGATTTTCTGTTTTTTGTTTTAAACTTCAGGTTTTTGCAAAAAAATTATTGAAAAACGCTTTCGCCACAATTTTCCGCTTTGATTTTTTCATTTTCGCCCGAACAATAAACTGTTCTTTAAAAAAAGAGAAGGTCATGCACCCGAATTCACGCTCTTTTACAGATTACAAAACACTGAAAAATGTGCCATAGCTTGCGACACCCTAGCAAAACACAAATGGCACCCCGGTTGAGAACTACTGACTTACAGTATAATCAAAGCAATACTTTAATATTATCTAATTGTTGTTTACCGGTTAATATCTCTATTACGTACAGTGACAAAGTCAAACTGCCTTTGAAGATAACATTGTTATCAATAGAAATAATAATCAATTGATTGTTTCTCTTGATCTGAGCGGTTCTCGGAGCAATATTTTGTAAATTTTCCAGTGCAGGTTACGTATATATCATTGGAAAAATTTTACTTTAATTTTTCTCTCATTTCTTCCAGACACATATTTAACTTTTAGTTTGTTTTACCTAATACAAGGTTGTTAATCTTTTCAAATTAAACAATCTACTATATAATGGATGATAAATTTTCTGGTACAACGAAAACTTTCTTAACAGCAGAACGTGAACGACCAGGACAGTTAGGACAAAAGCTGTTGAAACAGACATCAGATGGAAGTTTTTGTGACATCAGTTTGATTGTTGATGGTGATGAGTTTCCTGCTCACAAATGTGTCTTGGCATCTTCCTCTGATTATTTCAATAAAATGTTCACAGTTGAAATGAAGGAAAAATATGACCAAAAAATTGAAATAAAAGGAATCACCGCTTATGCATTCCGTTTGATGTTGGACTGGATTTATACTGAAAAAATTTTAATAACGAACGAATGTTTTTTTGATTTATATCGAGGATCATCAATGATGCAAATCAGTGAGCTGTCAGATGCTCTTCAAACTTGGCTTGAAGAACATTTTGAAAATGAGGTTTTAATGAAAAACTTACTAGAATTTACGTATGATGAAGTCTCTCAATTGATATCTTCTGATAAATTAAATGCTTCTAGTGAAAAAAGTGTCTATGATTTCATTGTAAGTTGGACAAGTCATGATATTGATATGAGACGTGCATACTTTCCAAATTTATTCAAACTCGTTCGTCTTCAACACATTACAATCGAAATAATCTGGAGTGAAATTCGTCAAAATGAGCTAGTTAATCTCTTTGTTGAATCCCGGCGTTTGGTTGATGAAAGATTGTCTTCTGTTTTTTCGTCTTCTGCTTGTGTTAAAACACAAACACAACGTCTTGGTGCAAAACCTGATTTGATTTTGCAGATTTTAACTGATAAATCGTTCGTAGTTGTTTACAACGTTAATACTGAACAGAAAACAACTTATCGTAAAAGTATATTGAATCTAAATTCTACAATGAAAATTAATACAGATTGTGCAATTGCTACAAAGTATCCAGTTTCATTCATGTGCGGGGGTTTATTTGATTCTAAAGCAGTTATTAAGTTTGATGGGAGAAATTGGATTAAGCAGCCAGATATGAATAAAGGACGCTTTGGAGCTGCAGCTACATTTTTCAACAATAATCTTTACGTGTTTGGTGGACAAGACTATTGTCACTCGGATTCGAATTTTGTAAAAAGTTATGAAATATTTACTGATAGTTGGAACGAATTCGAACTTCCCGGTCCTGGCCGTTCTTATCTGGGAGCTCATACAGTAAAAAATAAAATTTATCTCATTGGCGGTTTTAGAAGCAGATATTCATACTCTGCTCCATATAGATTAGCATGCAAGATTTCAAATATTTTTTGTCCCCACATGCAAAGTCTTACTGAAATTAGTCCGATGACAACAGCAAGAGCAGCATTTGCAAGTGCAGTTTATGAATCAAACATTTATGTTTGTGGCGGGGTTGATCAAGATGGAAAATCTCTTTCATCAATTGAATTTTTAGAAACAACAAATAACCTATGGACCGTACTTCTATATGAGAATGGTCTTGATGTCAGAATAGATTCAAGTTGTGTTGCTCAAGATAAATTTTATGTGAAATCAAATAATGAAATTATTTGCTTTGATTTTAGTACACGGCGTTGTTATGTTCTTTACGATGTAAGTGAGTATTCTTCATTTGTGTTTATTCCATTTGATCAAATTTCTCTGAAAAATTGCTTAAAAAATGCTCCGAAACCAAAACCACTTAAATAATACGTCTGATTCCGATTGAGAATAATAAATTATACTAATTACGTAATTATTTGGTACGTCATCAAGAGTCAATTGAAGAAGCAAACTAACCTTGTAAAGAGTGGTTTTTAAAACAATTTATTGCATTAAGCAATTGTACTGTATTAATATCTAAAGTTAAAGTGCATTACGTTTTGCAAAAGTTGCACTGAAACACAAGCAAAACCAAATTATTTGCATTAGTTTTTTTTTAATTGAATTTGCCATATTTGTTTATAGAAACCATATGTTTATATGTATTGCTACGTAGATTAAAAATCTTGCCAAACAAATCTACTTTTTCGCTTTGTTTTCTGCTACAAATTCTATACAAACGTTAGTGATTTTTTCAAATTTAAGACTGTTGTTGCTTAATCTTCGGTCATGCTCTGTTTCTTGTTTGCAACCTAATGACGCAAAATTTAATGCTCAATTCAATGATGTTTTTTATGTTGTGAATGTGTATAAACTATTTTTTGTTTTTGGATAAAAACAAAACATTAAAAACATTTATACAAAACCTGTACACCATTTATGTATACGTAGATTAAACAAAAAAATTCAAAGTTTTATTAGGGTTTATTACAAAAATAGTTTTTGTTTCCGTAACGGTAAAGACTCTTAAGGCAGGTAGCGATCAGTGATAAAACTATAAAACCCAGTGACATGATTTCAATTAAATAAAACCTAACTCAAGATAAAAAAATTTCTTTTTTCCGATTGAAAAACACTAAAATAAGGAAAAGATAACTTAACGGCATTTTTTATTGATGCTGCCAGCAGTTATTTAAGCCATGCAAAAACAATGATGTTTAAAAATTTAACCTATGAAGCAGAGGTCGGCAACCCGCGGGTCCGGGGCCGCGTTTGGCTCTTTGGCCCATCTTCTGTGGCTCCCTGTGGTTTTGGGGGATAAATAAACGATTAATTGTCAAATTAAAATATTTAATTAAATTTAAACAATAAAACTAAAGCAATTTTTTTTGAAACCAGCATAAACCTTTTTTTTTTTCGGTGTTCACAATGATACTGTCAAATTTTGAAATAAAGTAGACCTGGAGTACAACTTTTACAGCCTAGTTAAACAAATTTTAAGATTTCACATTGAAATCAAAGTGAAGACCAAAAAAAATCTTCAGCTTGTTTGCTAGTCGCTTGTGGTTTCTGTTGATTTCAGGCCTTTTTTGCCAGCGACCTGTTGTGTATCCCACCACATTTTCCGCCGACACAACAGCGTCTACATATGACTCGGATTACGCTTTTTTCTTTTTATTTTCTTTCTTTCTTTTCATTTCTTTTTTTATTTTTTGGTTTCTCTTAAAAGGTGCTGCAACCATGCACACTCGTTCTTAAAAACCTCTTCTTATCTTGATTGCATGCCACAACGTTCATTGTTTTGTTGCCTCTTCCTTTTTCTGTTCTGCTTTTTAGACTTACAAATTTCCTATTTCACTATGTTTTTTATGGAGGAACTGAAATAAAAGATACTGATACTGATACTGATTTCTTTTCTATTTATAAATGGTTGCCAATGACTCTGAGTGTTAAAGGTTGCCGACCCCGGCTATAAAGGAACATTTGATGGGCGCAGCACTGAAACCTTTTTCACAGTAGCTTAGTCTCACGTAATGCAAATTGCTTCATTGTGAATTTTTGTGACCTATTTAGAAAATTAAATTAATTTTTTTGTGACCTATTAGAAATGCAATGAGTCGCAGCTGCCAACATCAAGGAAATGTGATAAAATTGACGCCTTTAACAGATCAATCAATGTATAGATTTTAAATTAACTGCACCTTCTAAAATGACTTAAATACATCGTCCTAATTTAATTAATCCCTATGTGACCTCGTTTTGGCAGTAACCTGTATAATAGCATGAAATCGAATTTTACAGTAAAATTTGTCTTCGGCCACGTGGCCCAATTCGGATTTATTATAATTGATAAGTGAGAGATCGCTCTTATGACACAGTAGCTAGAGTTTGGCCAAGGCCACCTAGAGAGACAAGGCCTGTTCACGGTTTTGTGACGTCACTCAACGTGGTGCTAACTCGCTCTTCTAAAACAAAGCGAATCGTCGCTTTTGTGCAGCTATCTTTGTTGGCACATGCGCACTTTGGTGTAAGATTGCTTGGCTAGTGGTGTAAGTTACAAAGTATGGTAGCATTTTACAAGTGGCATTTATTAAGTACTGTAGCAAATATACAAAAAAAAATTTAAAGAAGTTAGGATGTAACTTGTAATTTTTAATTTAAAATGTTATTAGTTATTGTAATTTAACGAAGTTGCCCAGACAATAGTGTGCATCTTGAGGACTGAAACAACTAATATTGAGAAACCCTATAGATAATTCTTTATATATATAGAAAAAGGTTTTTTTTCATAACTCCCTAAATTTAAAAGAAATTTTATTCTATATCTTTGCACCTGAAACCATACGTTAACAGGTATGAAGTTAAAATTGTTTTCTAACATCTTTGTTGTGTGTCAATGCAATCTAGTCTTATTCTATTTTTCAGTGATATTTGTTAGTAACAAATATTAAAATATATATATATATATATATCTGTGCCTTATAGGTGTTGTGTTCCTAACTGCAAAGGGAATTATAGAAATGGTCCTAAAGTGCATGTATTCAGTTTCCGAAAAATGATGAATTAAAACAGAAATGGCTGCATGCAATTAAAAAATAATTTGTTCCCATTACTACCAGCAAGGTACGAATGCTTAATACTTAAATACATTGGGATAAAAATGTTACTACTATTGTCTCGTTAGTTTATAACTGGACATTTTGTTTGTATGGTACATGAGTATTAGGCTCTATCAGTTTACATTGTTTTACAGTTTTACTCTTACCCCATAAATTTCTAATTGAAGTTAGCATTCAAGTTTGTTAAAAAAAACTTGTATTTGAAATAATGACTACAGTTATAAAGCAAAATGTTGCTTAATTGCTTTGTCAAATTTTTTTTAATCTGTTGGCTTTGCCAAGAAATTGGCAATGTTGTTACATGAACATATTATTTTTTATTTATTTTCATATAGTTGTTTTATATTTAATTAACAACACTAAAAAAAAACATTTTGATGTTTAAAATATAGAATAGCTGTTGATTATTTTTAAAAACTAAAAAAATAAGTTTTTTACTGATTGCCATTTTAGCTATTAAAAAGTGATATTTAAACAGTTTGTTTATTTATACCATGTTACTTTATTGGCATATTTGCACTGTATTACATTACAGTATGTTTTACTGGACGGTAACTGTATATTCACACTAAATGGTATTCACACTATATTAATTCTTAAGGAGATTAAACCATTTTAACTTAGCAGAAAAATAGTATTAATTTTAAAGTTTAAAACTTATTGCACCTGTGTGAAAAAATTCGATTTGAGTAGGAAATGTTTTGAATTAAGTTAGATTGAAGACTAAAAAAATTTGTGATTGTTTAAGTTACTTTGCTTTATGCATATACTTTTTATTTAACTGAAAATTATCTGCAAGTAATAGTATACATTTACTTTGTATATAATTACCAAAAATGTCAAAGCCATGAATTATTTGTTATTTCATTGTGTGTCTTTGGTTCATCACTAGCAGTTTGTAATCTAATTATTTTTGTGCCAACTTTTAGTTTAAATAGTCTGTTGATTATGAGTTTAGCTATGAAGTTAAAAATGCACAACGCTGTGATAAAGTGTTAAGATGAGTTTTGTTTCATAATAAAAATTTTTTATCTAGTTTAATAATCTTTTAATTAACTTTATTTTGATTACAGGTTTGCAAGCTCCACTTTAAGCCAAGTGATATACAAAAAGTGGTATCTACATTTAATGAAAAAAATTCAAAAATATTATCCTACACTTTAAAAGTGCCACAACTTGTTCCAGGTGCCATACCATTACTTTTTTCAAATTGCCCTACGTACTTATCCACTCCAACAATTTCAAGCAGATGTAGTCTGCTTTAACAACTTGTGAAGAAAAAAACAAGCTGTGAGAACAAATGAACTGGCTACTGCTACTGCTCAAAGCATTAAGGACTACAATGACATGCTTAAAAATGATGGCTTTGACTCATTGAGCCAACTTAAAAGTAAAATTTTATCTTCCAGTAAATGGCATGTAGTAAGTGAAGAAGATTTTTTAACTTTATTCTTTCTTAAGTATGAAAAAGATGTTGCACCAGTTATGGATGTGTCAGTAGTTGTGGATAAGGAACTTTTTTAAATGTATACATAAAATCCAGTGAAGTTAATAAAAGTTGGAGAACACACATTGCCTCTAACTGTTAGTTCTCTGCATACTATTGACAGCATACTTGATGCTGTACAGCAAGTATACTTGCAAGTCTAGCCAAATTCTGCAGTAAATGGAAAATTTAAAGCTGTATTGAAACTGGTTATTTCATTGCTGGAGCCACTTAAAAATGAGCTTGAAAATTATTGTAATACGATATCGTTTATTTGTGAGCAATTGGCTTTGATATCAACAAACAAGCTTATTCACCACAATTTGCAATATTTGCTTCTCTATTTTATAGTTATATATTTTATAGTCTATTTTTTAGACTATTTTTGATAGTTGCAAAAATGATTGTATGGGTATCTGCTAATTGCATGCTAAACAACTTCTGTTCATAAAAAAATGACAAGTTGAACAAAAACAAAAAATCAAAAAAGAGAAAACTTGCGACTTTAAATACTAGCCAATGTTAAAGAACGTGCTTTATAATTTATTTATTTGTATTAAATTGTATATTTTAAGTGTTGATATAAGTTATGCTTTGCTTCAGTAATCGATGTGACATAGCTAAAAGTGCCCAATGGAGCGTCAATTAAATATCCCGCCTCTACCTATCAAGAAAAGCCGGTTTAGAGATAATTTTTGATACGATATTTTCGAAAAAAAGTGCCATCATCATAATATGGGCAGCTCAAAGCTGATCGCTCCATTGGCCACTCTTAATTACGCTCACGGTGTTTAATTTGTTGGAGCTTTGTTTCTAAATTTTTGTTAAATAAAAATCGTTGGTAAGTAACTTACCAGAATTAAAATGTTGTTGAAATAATTGAATATCTTCACAAAGCTTTGAGAAAGCAAGCCAAACTCATGCAAAAAGCAGTTTTGATCGAGCCAATGCAAAACTCAAAACGTCAGCGCTCAGCGAAACTAGCACCACTCGTAATGACGTCACGCGTTAATCCGACATCGATGAACAGGCCTTGTCTGGCCCAGATGGTAGGTGCTCTCACGCAGCCTGGGCCGTGAGTAAGTCTGTTCATTGATTTTAAAATGACAGACCGAAACCGAACCTACCAAAACGGAAGGGTATCCACCCATTCCGATGTTCAGTATGGGTCTGCTAATCGGCAAACGTCCTTTTCAGGACGGGGCAATGCTAGGATAAAACTTCCCTTTTCAGGGCACATTGCCAACAAGTTCCGAAGACCCACTATTCTTCAGTTGAACATCGAAGGCCTCACTGCAAGCAAGATGAACGTTCTTCATCATCTCGCTATGCAGTCTGAGGCACTCGTCATCCTATTGCAGGAGACCCACTGCACTGATGCAGAGAAGTTGGTACTTCCAAACTACCAACTAGCTGGGTCTTCTTCAAGCAGGAAGCATGGTCTTGCCACGTTTGTCCACGAGCGACTGAGATACACGCTTTTGGACCAATCTCCACCGACATCGGAGATTGAGTGGTTGTGTGTGGACGTTGATGGTTATAAAATAGTCAACGTCTACAAACCACCGCCAACGCGATTGCGAACCCTGGATCTTCCAGTGTTTCCTCACCCCTGTCTGTACGCTGGCGATTTTAACTGTCGTCATGCTGACTGGGGTTACGATGACAACAGTCCGGACGGTGAGTGCTTGGCTGGATGGGCAAGTGTTAATTGTCTTGCCCTCCTATATAATGCCAAGGACGCTGCCAGTTTTTATTCCGGCCGCTGGAACACTGGTACCAATCCGGATCTAGCTTTCGCCAGCGTAGGTCCAAACAGTCGCTTACCGGATAGACGTGTACTTGAGAAGTTCCCCAGGTCACAACATCGACCCTCGCTTATTACACCACCAAGGTTTGCTATGGCGGTGCCAAGCATGCCTGTTAAGCGATGGAACTTCCGCAAAGCCAAATGGAGTCACTACATTGCTTTGACGAATAAATTCGCAAAGACTTTGTTGCCGCCTGATACACTTGATGTGGATGTGGCTTACCAGGACTTCTGTAACACCATTAAGAAAGCAGCCAAAAAGACTATCCCACGCGGGTATCGAAATAACTATATTCCGTGTTGGGATGCAGAGTGTGAATCCCTCTATAAAACCTTTCTGCAGTCTCCTCAGGGAGACGACTCAAGCTTGGCTGCTACAGCTCTGCTTGCCAAGCTTGACAGAAAGCGGAGGGATCGATGGTCCGAAGCAGTTCGGAGCATTGACTTCTCACACTCTAGTCGAAAAGCGTGGAGTATTTTGAACAACCTTACTGGTAGGTCACGACACTCTCCTCGTCACTGTCCCGTTTCAGCCGATGCTATTGCATCTCAGTTGGTTAGAAATGGGAAATACGAGGCTGTTGACCGCAAGTCATCTCGACTTGTCTTTCAAGAAGTGTCTGACCTTTGGAGGGCCACAACACCAGACGCAGTAAATATCTCTGACAATCTCTCACAGAGAGAATTTGCTGCTGCCCTTCAACATTTAAAACCAGGTAAAGCTCCGGGACCTGATTCCATCTGCCCCGAGCTTATACTCCATGCCGGAGCTGCTTTGAAGTCCTGGTTACGTGACTTCATTTCTTCCTGTTTGCGCCGACTCAAAATTCCCAAGATCTGGAGAAGAGCGCTTGTGGTCGCGATCCCAAAACCCGGAAAGCCCCTGGGGGACCCAAAGAGTTATCGACCGATATCTCTGCTCTGTGTCCCCTACAAGATCCTCGAGAGGCTTATCTACGCCCGCGTTGAACCATTAATCGATCCGCTGCTCCCTAAAGAGCAGGCTGGGTTCCGACGCGGGAAGTCAACCGTAGATCAAGTTTTTCTGCTAACCCAGAACATCGAGGATTCTTTCGAGGCTAAAAAGAAGGCTGGTGCCGTATTTATCAATCTGACAGCTGCTTATGACACTGTCTGGCACCGTGGCGTTACCTGCAAGCTGCTGAGACTACTTCCGGATAAGCACATGGTCAAAATGATCATGGAGCTTGTCCGAAATCGAAGTTTCACCCTTACCACCGGTGACAGCAAGCAAAGCAGGCTACGCCGTCTTAAAAACGGCGTTCCTCAGGGATCGGTCTTGGCTCCCCTCCTATTTAACATCTATACGTACGATCTTCCTTCCATGATTTCCAGAAAGTTTGCTTATGCTGATGATCTAGCATTGTTGCATTCTTCTGGAAACTGGAAGGACTTGGAGGGGACCTTAAGCCAAGACATGTCCACTGTCAGCGTATCTCCAGACTTGGAGGTTGAAGCTCAGCCACACTAAAACGGTGACGGCAGCCTTTCATTTAAACAACCGAGAGGCCAAACGTGAGCTAAAGGTCTACAACAACGGTGGACTTTTACCGTTCTGTCCAACCCCTACATACCTTGGGGTAAAACTGGACAGATCGCTCATGTTTCGTCACCATTTAGTGGCATTGCGCAAAAAACTATCTTCGCGCGTCACACTGCTGAGGCGACTCGTGGGCTCGGGATGGGGTGCTGTTGCTAAAACACTACGCATAGCCACCTTGTCTCTAGTCTACTCAACAGCTGAGTACTGTGCGCCAGTCTGGTGTCGCAGTGCTCACACTCGCCTCATTGACAATGTCTTGAATGACGCCTTGCGCATAGTTACTGGATGCCTGCGTCCCACTCCAACGGACCACCTACCTATACTCTCAGGCATCCAGCCAGCTGAGCTTCGCCGAATGGGAGCGACACTCTCCTTGGCTTACCGTGGATCTCTGGACCCCGATCATATTTTGCATGGTCTGTTAAGTGGGTCCTCAGATACTCGCCAAGTGAGACTAAGATCCAGACGCCCGTTTGTGCCAGCTGCGCGGAATCTCTTGGACAACCTTGCCAGACTTGGCATCCGCGCCTCTGAATGGACAAATTATAAATGAAAAACGGAGTACTGTGAAGGTGCTTCCAGGCTCCGTGCTTTTGTGCCCCGGACCGGTGCCAGGCCTGTTGGGATGGGCTTACCCCGAGCAGCTTGGGTTAAGCTCAACCGCCTGCGGACTGGTGTTGGGCGATTCCATTCGTCCATGCACAAATGGGGTCTAGCTCCTTCACCGAATTACGAGTGTGGCGCCTGTGAGCAAACCGCAGACCATATTCTAACAGCGTGCCCTATACATCGGGCACCACATGGAGCACGAGGTCTGACGGTTTTGGATGACAAAACTCGATGCTGGCTTAATGACATCACTGCCAGCGTCTGATCCAGGCAGTGCAGCAGTCTGGGGTAGTAAAAGGATAAACCCTCGGTCCCAGTCCTGTTTGTGTCTGACCTGGAGTGGATACCTCTTCAAACGACGACGACGACGCTTAAATTATATCCAAATTTTATAGCAATAAAGATTACAGGGAATAACGAAAATTTAAGCAAAAGTCTCGGTAAAGCACATAAGAATGCTTGATTCAATCAACGTGCAAGTGTCGACCTGTTTGTTTGGCTGAAGTTAGGACTCATCAGGACACTACAGTATAGCTTAGTGTTGGCTTCGGTTGAACAAATAAAAAAACTTATACAGCCTGCGCAACTTTAAATTACATTACAAAAATCTAACCTTTGAAAATAGCAAAAGTCAAGAACTATATGGTTTAAGTTTTTAACTCAGTTATCGGCTGGGTTCTTATTATGACGAAACAGGCCCGTCAATGGACTACTTGCTTGTTAATTGACTATTTCAATGGAACTGCCCTGTTGGATCTGTCGTAAGAATGTCCTTTGGGCTTTGCGTTAGCGGTATGCTTTATGCACGTATACACTAGTATTGTCAAAATTTCAGTCTCATCAAACTGAATGAAGACAAAAAGATACTTCATATCAAAATTTGAAAAACATTTCTTAAGACCCTTAACTTTTTCGGGACAGCATGTGCAGGCCGTAGTAAACTTTTACTTATTTTGATTTATGTCTTTGTCTTTAGCTCTGCAGCATAGTGCGACTGGTTAAGAAAGGTAACCTTGCGAGCCGTGTTTTTTTGCATACCCATCCTTCAGTGTTCTCAGTTACCGAGATTTTTTATCTTCTATCGCGAAACTGTTCAGTATGAGTTTGATTCATGTTATGAAAAGCAGTTATAGTACATAGCACATATATAGTATGAAATTTTAGTACATATATAGTACGAAAAGTATAGTATATAAACAATTATAGTACATATATAGTATGAAAAGCAATTATAGTACACCAATAAGTACAGAAACAATTATACCTGTAGTACAGAAAAAGGACTATTACACAAATTTTAGCACCACAACCGGTTATAGTAATTAAGGCAATCAAAACGTCATATTTTTAACAAAAAGAAAATAAAGATATTATAATTATCATATGTTTTGATTTTACTTGATTTTCTCGAGAGAGGTTTGATTTGATTGATTGCTTTTCAACCAGGTAATTTTTTTAGGTGCATTGTGTTAATGGAATGTACACAAATGAATCGAAAGCTACGTGAAGCTGATAATATTTGATTTTGACAAAAACAAGACGCTTCTTATCAAAGTTGAATCCCAATTGATTTGAAGACTTTTGAATATACCTGTTTAAAAAATTGTAGAAGTTTATTAGAGAGCGAAAAGTACTTCTTAATTTCATTTCTCTTTTAAGTGTAGCAAAAAACCGGAAAAAGGTTTTTAATTACTTCAAATGGAACGTTAAAGTGCCTTTTTTCATATCTTTGGAATACTTTTCGTTCGACTTTTTTGACAAGCACTAGTATACACTATTCTTAAATGTTTTGATTTGAGATGATTCCACAAAAATTTTTTTCAAAGGTACTTTTTGGCTTCCGATTCAAGGGAAAACTTTTTTTGCGTCTTTAGTTAATTATAATTAAAATTTCAAGCTTAAAGATATGAAATATTTGGATTTATAGGCTATAATCAAAATTTTAACGCGAATAATCAAGTGCACTAGTAACTTTATTATCAATAAATTATTTTTTAGTAAAGCAAGCTTTTGTTGCAATAAAATTTGTGAAAATTGCGAGAATAAAATTGAGAGTGTTGCAATAACATTTTTAACAAAAGTTGCATTTATGCACAAGCATTTTATTCACATATTATACTAAATACCACATTAATCACTGCATTAACTCAGGCAGTTTATTTACTTATAATATTATTTATTTCTATACATTATATGAGAAAGAAACGGCGATTTTTTTTCAGCAGCTTAAATAGCATACCAAAACTTCGTAAAGACCTTTTTCACCTTTTTCAATTTTTAGCCAACTAATTAATTGCTTTGAAGAAATGAAATCAGTGGTGACGTCATATCAAGTTTTGGAACCAAGTTTTCAATCAAATGCTTCTCATTTGATCTTGATGTTGAAGCAAGAAAATTTTTTAACAAATTTTCTGATAACGTCTCTCCGTTGTTCCGTAGCCAAATGCTCTCCATCGAAACGTCGTTTAGAGAAAAGATCGCCCATTTAAAATCTGCTAAAGAAATGGCTTCGTTTTTAATTGTTGAAATTGCATCACTTGCCACAAATTATCCTGACGTTGGTACAGCATACATGATGTATATGACAGTACCTGTAGCACTTGCTACGACAGAGAGGTCTTTTTCTAAACTCAAACTGATCAAAAGCTTTTTTCGAAGCTGCATGTCCCAAGAGAGACTTAACGGTTTGGCTCTGCTATGAATGAATAAAAATTGAATATAAAATGAACGAGCTAAAAATTTCGATTTTAGAAAAGTTATCCAGCAGTTTGCTAGTGCAAAAACAAGACGGAAAAATTTCAAGTTTCCAACCACCCGCAAGCAAAGTACGATAGCCTACTTAATGGGCCTCAACGTATTGTGTTTAATTAGTTTGTGTCTGGTAATGTCAGTGTACTGTACGTTAATTCTTTTTGGGTTAAACAATTTATCCGCATTGCATAGCACATCTCCATTTTGCAAAATATCGTTACAATTGTGCTCACAAAGCACCTCTGTGTCATTATAAAACGATTTTGGTTTGTGACGTTTATTTGATTAAACTTTACTTTCAGGCATCCAGCCAGCTGAGCTGAGCCGACTGGGAGCGACACTCTCCTTGGCTTACCGTGGATCTCTGGACCCCGATCATATTTTGCATGGTCTTTTAAGTGGGTCCTCAGATACTGGCCAAGTGAGACTAAGATCCAGACGCCCGTTTGTGCCAGGTGCGCGGAATCTCTTGGACAATCTTGCCAGACTTGGCATCCGCGCCTCTGAATGGACAAATCATAAATGGAACGCGGAGTACTGTGAAAGTGCTTCCAGGCTCCGTGCTTTTGTGCCCGGGACCAGTGTCAGGCCTGTTGGGATGGGCTTACCCCGAGCAGCTTGGGTTAAGCTCAACCGCCTGCGGACTGGTGTTGGGCGATTCCATTCGTCCATGCACAAATGGGGTCTCGCTCCTTCACCGAATTGCGAGTGTGGCGCCTCAGAGCAAACCGCAGACCATGTACTAACAATGTGCCCCATACATCGGGCACCACATGGAGCACGCGGTCTGACGGTTTTGGATGACGAAACTCGATGCTGGCTTAATAACATCACTGCCAGCATCTGATCCAGGCAGTGCAGCAGTCTGGGGTAGTAAAAGGATAAACCCTCGGCCCCAGTTCTGTTTGTGTCTGGCCTGGAGTGGATGCCCTTCAAACGATGACGACGACGACGATTAAACTTTTATTAAACAATCAAAAATTGTTGTTGCAGCCTGCCCCCCACGAAATTCTTGTTATGCCATTGTTTCGATTTTAATACGTTGCAACCGCCAAAATTACGTTGAACCGCGTAACCTTGGTGAACTTTTATTACAATTATAGCCTTTCATTTGCAGGCACAGTAAACTTAGCTTTAGCCTCTTTTACCTGTTCAGCTCAATGCTTTTTTGACTCATTATTTCAATTGAAAAATCTTTCTATAACGCGAAGTCATCAATGATTTCTGTGTTGAGAAAATTAGCTCAATTGAATATTAAGTACAAAAAAATGGGAGTCGCATAATCAACGTTCCCTCTAAGAGATTGCTGAGTGTGCGCGGAATGAAAGGTCGTGTGAGCAGTGGTGGATGTTCAAATTTCACGGTCCGAGAAAAGGATTTTTGAAAATCGATGTACAGAAAAAAGAGAGTTTCGATCTCGTCATCCACTTTTTTCTCCCAAAATCAAGGTGATCTCTAAAAAAATAAATAAAAAAAAAATAAAAAAGGTTTTCACTTCAATTTCGTCTCTGATTTCCCTATTTTTCTCCCAAATCAAAGTGTTCCCTAAAAAAAAGAAAAAAAAAGGTCGTCACCTGGAACGGAACTTGAAGTTTCCCATTTTTTGTCCCGACTTCAGTATCGCACCGAGCTTGGTTCTAATTGAAAGCACGTATTTACCTTGTCTTGTCGATACTTATGCAATGCGCGGCAAAACGGAAGTATTGCGCGGCCGCGCAGCTGGGCCGCTTAGAGGGAATGTTGCTCATAATAGATGTTTGCACCTGACGAAGTTACGGCTCTGCAAATACCTATCTAACTTTAGACTTTTTTACCTAATTAAAGGTTTTTAATTTTTTCGAATTAAAATAATTTGCAATAAATGAAAAATTACCTGATACAACGAAAACTTGCTTTTAACCCTTTATGATTCAACTTTTTGTCTGGGATACAAAAACAATTATGTTCTTTGGTCCAAACTCATGTCACACATACATTAGACTTTAAATTGATTAGTTCAATTAACTTAGCTGAATTCCCGCAATGCTTGAAAATTATTTCATAAAATGAACACACACATAAACATCTTTTAAAAAAATTTAGAAAAAGAATTTGGACCTAGACTGACCGAAATAGTGAATTCAATTGGACCGCAAAGGGTTAATAGCAAAACGTGAACGATTAGGATAGAACTTGTTGAAACAGACATCAGATGGAAGTTTTTGTGACATCAGTTTGATTGTTGATGGTGATGAGTTTCCTGCTTACAAATGTGTCTTGGCATCTTCCTCTGATTATTTTAATAAAATGTTCACTGTTGAAATGAAGGAAAAATATGACGAAAAAATTGAAATAAAAGGAATCGCTGTTGATGCATTCCGTTTGATGTTGGACTGGATTTATACTGAAAAAATTTTAATAATGAACGAATGTTTTTTTGATTTATACCAAGGATCGTCAATGATGCAAATCAGTGAGCTGTCAGATGTTCTTCAAACCTGGCTTGAAGAACATTTTGAAAATGAGGTTTTAATGAAAAACTTACTAGAATTTACGTATGATGAAGTCTCTCAATTGATATCTTCTGATAAATTAAACGCTTCTAGTGAAAAAAGTGTCTATGATTTCATTGTAAGTTGGACAAGTCATGATATTGATGGAAGACGTGAATACTTTCCAAATTTATTTAAACTCGTTCGACTTCAACAAATTTCAACTGAAATAGTCTGGAGTTAAATTCGTCAAAATAAGCTAGTTAATCTCTCTGTTGAATCCCGGCGTTTAGTTGATGAAAGATTGTCTTCTGTTTTTTCGTCTTTTGCTTGTGTTGAAAAAGAAATACAAACACAACGTCTCGGTGCAAAACCTGATTTGATTTTGCAGATTTTAACTGATAAATCGTTCGTAGTTTACAACGCTAGTACTAAACAGAAAACAACTTACCGTAAAAGTATAATAAATTTAGATTTTATTTCATTTTCAAATGAATGTGTAATTGCTACAAAGTATCCAGTTTCATTCATGTGTGACGCTTCACGTTATCCTAAAGTAGTTAAGTTTGATGGCCGAAATTGGATTGAACAGCCAGATATGAATAAACCCACGTTTTGGAGCTGCAACTACATTTTTCAGCAATGATCTTTACTTGTTTGGTGGAGAAGAAGAAGGTGACTCGAATTGGAATTTTGTAAAAAGTTACGAAATATTTACTGATTGTTGGAATGAATTCGAACTTATCGGCCCTGGCTGTTCTTATCTGGGAGCTCACACAATAAAAGATAAAATTTATCTGATTGGTGGTTTTATACAGAATTTTGAAAAAAAGGAAATTTTAAACACTGTTCCATATAGATTAGCATGCAAGGTTTCAAATATTTTTGTCAACATACGTAAAGTCTTACTAAAATTAGTTCGATAACAAGAGCAAGAGCAACAGTTGCAAGTGCAGTTTATAAATCAAACATTAATGTTTGTGGCGGGATTGATCAAAATGAAGAATATCTTCCATGAATAGAATTTTTAGAAACAACAAATCACGTTTGGACTACTGTACTTCAGTTTGAGGCTCGTCCTATGGCCCCAATTGGTTCAAATCGTGTTGTTAAAGAAAAGATTTAAATCAATTGAAATTTTTTTTTTTTTTTTTATAACTTTTAATAAAAATTGTATGTACAACAAGCAATATACAGTACGACGAAAATATAAAAAAAAAAAAACTGTTATTAAGTTTAATTACATTTTAGTTTTGTTGTTTTGAGAGACTATTTGTCGTTTTAAATTTTTATTTTTAGTGAAGCATTGTAGTTAAGTTTTGAGATTAAGTGGCAAAATTGAATATAGGGATGGATCACATGGGTTCAAAACTTGCAAGGCACAGCAGTAAAACACA
This sequence comes from Diplosoma virens, assembly GCA_963680785.1. NCBI lineage: Eukaryota > Metazoa > Chordata > Ascidiacea > Aplousobranchia > Didemnidae > Diplosoma > Diplosoma virens. Next base: position 27,229,016 of record OY796880.1, on the reverse strand, counting down.
TTTCAACCAATATCAGGATAGTGAAAGGAATGCATCAATAGCGACAATAACAATAAAAAAGCAAAAGTGAGCCTGGAGAATTATACAACAATGAAAAATATAAACACATTTTTGTACAAAACATTATAAGTCGGAGAGAAGGCAATATTAACAAATAAGACGACAATTTTTGATGGAAGAGCGGAACAACAAAGGTGTTTTTATTGGTTGATTTAGATGGTTTTATTTTAGATTCATATTTCGAGTAGAATTTATTCAGTGCATTTTTGGGATAATGATGTGTTTTATATTGGATGGCGGAATAAAAGTGATATAAAACAAAATTTTGGATTGGTTGATAATGAAGATGCAAGGAGGTATTAATTTATGAAACGCTCAACGGAATATCAATTTAAACATAAATACAGTGTTCATGCAGAAAAAAAAAAACGAATTAAGTGAAACAAATTAACCAGAAAAAAAAAACTTTTGGTATTGTAAGATAACAAATGAAAAAGACAATTGGTTGTGAAAAAAAAAACACAGAACATTAAAAGCATTTTCGTTGGTTGATTTAGGTGGTTTTATATAATTTGAGTTGGCAACTTAGGTGAGTCTATGAGTTGAAGAAGAAAGGAAGCATTTATAGTTACTAGTGTGAGAAAGAGTAAATATTTAAAGGTAGAAGAAAAAAAATTAGGGGTTTATTGTATAAGATCAGGGAAGTTCTTCTCAAGAAAGGTTTTAAATTTTGTTTTTATTTTGTATTTTTCTTCGTTTAATAAGGAATTCGAGATGGGAGTGTTAGTAAGGGAAAGATAATTTCTTATGTGGTAAAGGGAAAGTCGAATTAGAGAGGCTAATTTGGTAGTGATGATGTGAGGTATGCCAGTTGTGTTTGTGTGGTTAAAGAGTAGTGTATTTTGTGAAAGGGGAGTGGGTTTTTTGAATAAGAAGAAAAGGTGCGATTCGAGATGTTCAATTAATTTTTGGGAGTAAGGGCAGAAAAAGAAAAGATGATGGGGATCATCAGAAGGGAAGGAACAGAGTTTACACCGGTAATCGTTAGGGTTTCGGGGCTTGATATTGTGTTTGGAGAAGAAACATCCCCAGGTAAAGCCTTTATATGCTGATCTGAAGGATATTTCCCTTTCCAGGTTGGAGAAAAGGGAGGGACGGGGTTTTACAAGGGTTAAACGTAGCCAATTATGAGGGGTTTCAGAATCTAAGATAGGTATGGGGTTAGGTTCAGGTTGTAATAGGGAAAGATAAAGGGTTTTAAAGGTTAGATTTTCAATGTCTATGAGGGGAGTAGTTATTTTTTTATAGAGCGAAAGGGTTTTAGTCCAGAGTGGGTTGGGTTTAGGACAGTGGGGTTCAGAGTTGGTGTATAGTTCAGGTTTTATTGGTAGGAGTTTGGTACCAATATTATATATAGCATAAGACATCCAAAAGAAAGAGTGAGGGTTAGGAGTTTTAAGGAGATAAAAGAATTTCCATAGAAAAGCAGTAGTTGTTTTAATTCCTATATTGGGGAGGGCAATGCCACCGTTTGATTTAGGTAAATAAAGGGTCGATCTTTTGATGGGTTCGAAAGGGGAGAAGTTCCATAGGAATTTGAAAAGAAGAGTGGTTAAGGATTTAATCTGTTTAGGAGTGGGAGGAATGATTCTTGAGAGAAAGAGGATTCTGGGTAAAAAGTGTTGGTTTAAGGAGATGGTTTTGGAGTAAAGAGAGTCTTTAGGATTTAGAATAGCCAAAGAGGTATGGGGGAGTGAACGGATGAGGTCATCCCAGTTTCTAGACAGATCTTCTTTATGGAAAGAGAAGGTTATTCCAAGGATTTTAGCAGAGGTAAGGGTTTTACCTTGGGGAAATGTGTTGCGAAAAGATGATAGTAAAGTTGGGGAGTTAGAGATTATAGAGGTTTTGGCATGGTTGATTTTGAGACCAGAATAAGAGGAAAACTCTTCGATTATCTCACGAACTGCAGGAAAAGATTGGGGGGATGATATAAAAAGGGTCAGGTCATCGGCATAATGACTGACTTTAAGTGAGGAAGTTCCAATGGAGATCCCTTGGATTTTGGATGAAGCTAGTATTTTTTTAGTTAAGGGTTCGATACCAATTAAGAATAGAAGCATGCTAAGAGGGCATCCTTGACGGATGCCACACTTGACAGAGATTGGATCAGAGAGAGAGCCATTTAGGTTTAGTTGGGGTGTTAAATCAGTGAGAAAGATTCGAATCCAGTTCAGAAGAGTAACTGGAATTCCTAATTTAGAGGCAGTAGAGAGAATGAATTCGTGAGATATAGTGTCGAAGGCTTTGTAAAAGTCGATTTGAAGTATAGCTAAAGGTTGGGGAAAATCATTGGTAAAGTCGATAGCAGAGAGAATATTTAGGTGATTATTAAATATCTGTCTGTTTGGGAGGCCACATTGTTGTTGTAAGGAAATTGTGGAGTTAAGGATAGGTTTAATTCTGGTAGAAATAATAGAAGAGAGGATTTTATAGTCTGTGTTTAGAAGAGAGATAAGGCGCCAGTCTTTGACAGAGATTGGGTTGGGTTTTTTGGGGATTAATTTGATTAGGGCGTGAGATTGAGAAGAAGTAAGATGTTTTTGAAGGTAGGAGTTGTTGAAGGTTTGACATAAAATTGGGATTAACAATGGAAAAGAATTGTAGAAACTTGGGGTTAATCCATCAAGGCCGGGTGCTGAGTGAGTATTTAGAGATTTTATGGCTTCACGGATTTCAGTTTGGGTTATCAATGGAGAGGTTGAGGGGTTTTGAGAGAGGATATTTGGGTTTGAAGTAAAAATTGGGTCGAGATAAGTAGAAGGGTTAGGATAAGAGGTTGTTGGATTCCATAAATTATTAAAGAAAGATAGAAAGGAGGAGAGGTTATTTGAAGTATTTTGTTCTGTAGGTGAGAGAAGGAGGAATTTGGGTTGGAGGGAAGAAGGGATTTGGTTTGCATTAGATTTTCAGTTATAGGGGCAAGTGGAGAGGGGTTGTCAATGCTTATCATTGGGGGTAAGCGGGATCTAATTTGTGAGCCTAGTTTTGTGTATTGTTCCAGTTGTTCTAATTGAGTAAGAGAATTGTTTATTTTGATTTTAGTACGTAGTGTTTGTACGATTTTCACCATATGAGTGAACATTTTGATTCTTTATTTGTGGTACTTCTATTTAATCAAATTTTTCTAGAACATTTTTTAAAATATTCTCCGAAACCAAAGCCAAATGAAGATTTCGACTGATTTTAATGTAAGAATAGTAAATTACAACAATAACGTAATTATTTCATCAAGATTCAAGTGAAAAAGCCAATTAACTTTGGAAAGACGGATTTCTAAAATGTTAGCAAACAACTATATTAAAGTCTTAAATTGAAGTTTAATAAGTTTTACAAGAGTTACATTTAAAGACTTGAGGTTTGGCGAAATAATTAATATCTGCAATTTTTTTGAATTTAGCGTTAAATTGTTCGCAGATATCCAATTGCAAATATTATTAAGTTCTGCTTTAAATTGGTTTTCAAGAATATTAATTGATGGCGCAACCATTAGGAGACAAGTATTATCTGCAAATAAACGAGGAGTACAATCAACACTGTTAGGAATGTCATTAATATATAGTCTAAAGTTGCTGTGACAGTTCCCCTGTCTCAAATAGCTGTGACAGCACCACAAGAATTACAGCTAGAATTGATCGATCTTTAGAGTGACTAACTTTTGAAAGAGAAATTCGGAGCTCTGAACCTAATTGAATTTTACGCCTCATTAAATGATAATAGGTTTTCGAAAATACGAAAGATGACATGGAGAAATTTGGTCTTGTTTGGCTCCACATGCATTTGTGAACAGACGTTCAGCCTGATGAATTTCAATAAATTAAACAACAGATCTCAATTGACTGATGCACACTTAAAAGCTGTTCTTACAATCATCGCAAAAACTAACTCCAAATTTTGATACTTTGGCAAAAAATAGCAGCTAAATTTAAAGATTACAATTAAATGTAAATTTGGTGCAAGTTTTGTTTGTCAGTTTATTCTAACAGGTCTATTATTGTAAATAATGTTGCTAATAAACTGCATCTTAATAATACCTTGTTGGTTTTATACACTCACATGGTCCGCCTGTAAAAGTTAAAAAATTTCTTTGCCCGCAGTTTAAAAATTATGCCCACTCCTGCTCTATCTTGTATTTATTGAATCCCATTCGACTCCTTAAAAGTCCCAATCGACCACTTGGAAGAACACTTGTCTAAACAATAAACTTGTTTATTTATATAGCGCACAAGTGGACGACATGCATTGGTGAGACAAAATATTTTGGGGAAGGTCAATAAAAAATCTAATTACAATATGGTTACTTATTTTTCCGTATAATTACTGTTTAAATGTTCAAAGTAGGCATGTTATTAATACGCACATAAGTTTAAAATCTCCTTTATTTTTTCACTTGGGCTATTATAGGCTTGTACAAGGAAAAAAAATAGCATTCTTGTATTTGCAGAAATAGCAACAGCAACAGGCAAACGTAATCGAATAAGTATATGAATGCGCTTACAGGCATCCAATGGAATTCTCTAAAAATGTCCCAGCAATATATGATTGTGCATGCAAGATTGAGGTTATTGCAGTTAAGATCAGCAAAATAAAAACAATCTTTATTATGATGAAATTGGAACATAGAACTCAATTGTTAAAACTATAGCAATTTTGAAAGTGCTAGGGACTGTATCGTTCTTTTAGGTTTCTTCCTGGTTTCATAGTCGTAAATAAACAGAACAGTTTTAGTTTTGTTTCTTACTTTACATTTTTTGAGTTTCTGTATTCAATTTTCTACTCTTTGTTTAGATACAGTCTGTCGGTCTTTCAATTATTCAAACTTTTTGCTTTTATTAAGTGACTTGTATTCCAAAAGATTTGCACGAATATTTTTATAAAGCACATTTTTTAGTAGTAAATAAAAAGAACAGTTCAGTAATAGATAGTAGTAGACATAGTAGTAGACAGGCATAGTAGTAGATAAAAAGAACAGTTTTAGTTTTGTTTCTTACTTTACATTTTTTGAGTTTCTGTATTCAATTTTCTACTCTTTGTTTAGATACAGTCTGTCGGGCTTTCATTTATTCAAATTTTTTGCTTTTATTAAGTGACTTGTATTTCAAAAGATTTGCACGAATATTTTTATAAAGCACTTTTTTGAAGAACTGATATCCAATCTTAACATTATACAGCTCAGGCTACAAATTTAAAAAAGGGTCGGCTTTTCCCCTTTTTCTTCAAATTTTTAAAAAATGACTTAATCAAGATTGTGAAGTCGAAGTCGCCGCAGTCGCACGTATTTGGGTGGAGTCGGAGTTAGAGTCGAAAAAAAATCCTACGACTCTACAACCTTGGTAGTTACTAAGCACTACCCTTTAAAATCGATTTAGTTACTAAGAGCCAGCCAATGAAACCCAGCAAATATCTTATTAAATGTGCTGATTGCATCTAAATGTGGGTTACACAACTTATTCTATTCAGATTTCGAAATTGACTAAATGCCAACGCAAGAATTATTTTAATATCGCATTTCATAAATAAAAGCCAAATGAAAACACTTTATCACAACTGAAAATTGTTTATAAAATTTTGACAAATAATAATCTTGAGGTTTGATTGAATCAACTTTTTATTCATTCAAAGATTTTAATTACAACGGAATATTAACTGCTAATACAAGCAGTAGGCCTATTTGTGTTGTATCTAACTCAGTTCCCAATTTTTTTAAAACAAACACAATTTTTAAAAAAATAAAAGCTTGTGGTTTGTTAAGCCCCGAGATACTTAAAAAAGTCGTTACTCAGAGCTATAGGCATACCATATTTCGATGGGGCAAACCGAGACGCTGGTTAACAGAACTTTGAAAAGTAGTGTTCTCTAATAAAAGGTCTTCGTTTCGAATTATTGTCGGAGTTCGTAATTTTTTCTCCAAAATAGAAGAGTTACTAAAAAAAGAGGGATTTGCAAATGGAATCTGTCTTCGATTTCTGGTGGGATTTCTGTCGAAATAGGCGGGACAAAAACCTTAAAATTGGGACCGTTTCGCCCAAATCAGGACGTATGGTAAGCTTACTTAGAACAGACATGCAAAACTATCAATTAGGTCTACATTGATGTCGGCTATAACTGACATGGGCAAGCTAGAACCTACAGTTGAATCTGGTTTTATTTAGTCATTAGTCCCAACAAACTTTTTAGGGTATTTTAACCTAATTATAACAGCAATTGATCTTATTGTTTTCAACTGGGTTATCAAAAAATTAACAAAACTTAATGCGTTTTTGGCAATATTCTGTCCGCTTGTCAAAAATTCGGAAGAATTTGTCCGAAAAATTAAACGTTTGCCTAACACTGAGCTAAATGGTAAAATGTTGAATATACGAAAAGCTCTTTAAAAATTAACAAGTACATTTGCTTTCACAACTGCGCAAATTTTATTAATAAAGAGCAAAAGGATTACAAAAAAGCCATTTAAACAGCAAGTGATTCCAGAAATATTTCATGCGACCCAATATAAGGTTGCAACTCATTGTTTGATGATCACTGACCAAACATTTAGATTAGTCTAGACATCGCTATGCGTTGGCTTTACAGACGGCTTTGGTTGGGCGGTTTAAGAACCACTTTGGTAGACAGACCACATTTAGTGCATATTTTTGAAACGTATTTAGACAAGTTTAATAATAAGGAGCTTACTATGATATTAAAAAAACAACAGATGAATTTTCTGTGTATTTAACTTTGTCAAAAAACCGACCAGTCAAGCTATTAAAATTAGGTGTTTCTTTAGTTATGGGTTTCTGGCTTCACGCGGATAAACTGTATTTGTCTGTAGCCCTTCAAGATATATAGCAATAACAAGAGCCACGCTTATTATTAAGCTTGATGGTGTGCTTGTATCTTTCATTACTGCGCACAGACTTTTGGTTTGGTCTTGTCACGAAGAACAAAGTCTTGTCACACGGTTTGGCCTCAACGACAAACGCGTGTTTTTTACTTTTTGTTCTTCTTTTTCTTGTGTAATCAAATTAGGTTTCATCGTTGCAGCTAACCTTATTCGAATTTATTTGAGTAATTAAGTTGACTGGTGCAAAATTTAGCTTTTTAGTTTTCAGAAAGATTTTGCTTAGTGCTAACTGTTATATAGTAATTGTTTCATAGTTATTATTGCTTCTCAACGCTTACTTTAAATTTTCTATCCGATTATCGGTCATTTCTATATATGTTCATGGAAGGTTATTTTGAATCAACTGATTTGATTCAAATTTTAAATAATTTAACATAAATTCGAACGCGCGTTTCGTCTGCGTGTTTCTATCAAGAGCGCGTCTTCTCGGGTTGTTTTTCTCAACCGGCTTAATTAAAACGTGCAATTTTTCTTGCGTCGACAACCCGAAGACAAACTGTTTACTAATTGCCATCATAGACTCGCTGAGATACGCCCTGCAAGTTATTTTGAAGTCAGATAATAGTAATTGAATCTATACTAGTGGTTGAATCGATGGAGATAATCTTTTGCTTGATGTTGCAGAATCGTTAATAGTCATTATTTATTTATTCATTTGTTCTAATCAAATTTTGGTTGCGTTGGAAAATTTCCGTAAGTTGGTAATTTTAAATTCTTTATTGTTGTGTTTTTTAATTTTGTGTCTTTGTTTTAGAATTACGGAAATAGCGTTCAATATATCTCAAACCAAATCTCGATTGAACGTTCACGTCAATTGGACAACGCAGCTTAGTTATTAGAAGAAAAAAAAAAAAAAGAAGATTAGTTCAAATCAGTAATTGGAAATTGTCAAAAGTTAATCAAAAGGAAATTTGACAACATATCCGGATCAAACATTCAAATCTTACAAAGTCAGCTATCGCTTATTCTACTTCTCTACTGAACGCTGGTGAGCTTGTTCCTTTTCTATATACTTTGAAATTTTGAAATCGCACGAAAATGGAGCAATACCGCAGATTAATTGCACGTAGAAAAGCATTGAAAGCTTCTGTAAGCAGAAAGTTAAACACTTTGTCCGGTTACCTAAAGCATGAATCCCTAAATAAAATTGCATTCGAAGATAAAAGGGCATCTTTACAAGACACACTGCATAGTCTTAGCGAAAATTTAAAATTTATATCTGATCAAATAATGAAATTGCCCGAAAATGAATTTGAAGAAGCTATGAAAGATTTAGAGACTTAACGAAAATGATTTCGAACAAAAAGAAGATGCGTCCAACTTAAAATGCGCGTTTGACTTAGCCCTTTTAAGAATTAATGATAAAAAAGAAGCTAATAAATCTATAGAATTCGAAACTAAACCTAAATTCAAACCTCGAGATTTAACAGTACCAAAATGGAACGGTGAGATAGTTAATTACAATGCTTGGAAGTTTCGTTTAAAAAATTATTTTCAATTAACCGGCCTTATAAGCGATGCTGAACAGCTAACAATCTTCTTTTATGAGAATGTTTTACCGACCGAACTACAGACTTCATTGTTAGACTGTACAACCGCAAATGACAGTAATGGTATTTGGGATCGACTTGACGCACGAATTCCAATTAATTCGATACCAAGAGCAATACTGCTGAATTTAAAAGAAACAAAACAAATGACCTTTAATTCACCAAAAGAAATGCGTCGTGTTTTAAAAAAAATTAAAAATTACGCGCGCCAATCAAAGGAAGCAAATAACGCCGCCGATCTATCTTCTCATTCAACGCTTGATTTAATTAAACAAAAATTAACCGATAATTTGCTGCGACGTTATAGACGCTGGTTACATCAAGAACACCAAAAGGAATCGCCTAATGTAGACCATCTTATTTCATTTCTTCAAAGCGAAACCGAGTTAGAAGAGCGAATTTCCATTAAAACTTCTCAAAACGCTAGTCGGAAAACTAAACCAATTATTAATGTGATTAATTCGGCTACTCAAGATCACTGTCTGCTATGTAAAGTCTCTCGTCATAAATTTGTCGATTGTGACGAATTCAAAAAGCTTTCACCCCAAGAGCGAACCAATGCTATGAAACGACTTCATAGATGTTTTACCTGTTTGGCTCCCATGCACCGTGAACCCAAAACTTGCCGCTATAGACGCATGTGCTTAACTTGTAACAAATCACATCATCAGTAGTATAGAAAAGGAATTTTGGTTACGTTTTTCACAAGAGGGCGCTAGAGAGCAGGAGGAGGTGAGGAGGTTTTTGTCCACTGGAGGCACTAAAGAGGAGGAGGGTTTTTGTCCACTGGAGGCGCTAGAGAGGAGGAGGGTTTTTGTCCACTGGGGGTGCCATAGAGGAGGAGGAGGAGGGTTTTTGTCCACTGGGGGTGCCATAGAGGAGGAGGGTTTTTGTTCACTAGGGGTGCCAGAGAGGAGGAGGGTTTTTGTCCACTGGGGGTGTCATAGAGGAGGAGGTGGGTTGGGAAACATAGTAGTCCTGAGTTCGATTCCCCACCAAGATAATAGAAAGTTTAATCCTTAGAAAAACAGTGGTCCTGAGTTCGATTCCCCACCAAGATAATAAAAAGTTTAATCCTAAGAAAATCGATGGTCCTGAGTTTGATTCCCCACCAAGATAATAGAAAGTTTAATCCTTAGAAAATCAGTGGTCCTGAGTTTGATTCCCCACCAAGATAGAAAGTTTAATCCTTAGAAAATCGATGGTCCTGAGTTTGATTCCCCACCAAGATAATAGAAAGTTTAATCGTTAGAAAAACAGTGGTCCTGAGTTCGATTCCCCACCAAGATAATAAAAAGTTTAATCCTAAGAAAATCGATGGTCCTGAGTTTGATTCCCCACCAAGATAATAGAAAGTTTAATCCTTAGAAAAACAGTGGTCCTGAGTTTGATTCCCCACCAAGATAATAGAAAGTTTAATCCTAGGAAAATCGATGGTCTTGAGTTTGATTCCCTACTAAGATAATAGAAAGTTTAATCCTTAGAAAATCAGTGGTCCTGAGTTCGATTCCCCACCAAGATAATAGAAAGTTTAATCCTAAGAAAATTGATGGTCATGAGTTTGATTCCCCACCAAGATAATAGAAAGTTTAATCCTTAGAAAATCAGTGGTCCTGAGTTTGATCCCCAACCAAGATAATAGAAATATAAATCTTTAGAAAATCAGTGGTCCTGAGTTTGATCCCCAACCAAGATAATAGAAAGTTTAATCTTTAGAAAAACAGTGGTCCTGAGTTTGATTCCCCACCAAGATAATAGAAAGTTTAATCCTAAGAAAAACAGTGGTCTTGAGTTTGATTCCCCACCAAGATAATAGAAATATAAATCTTTAGAAAATCAGTGGTCCTCCCTAAAAAAGTTTGGTTTTCAGATATTTTTATTCAATTTTAAAACTTTTTTTTTCTAAAAAACCGTGATTGTTACTATAACTTTGTTGAATTTTTATCTAGTCAAAAATTGTTCTTGGTCAACCTTGTTTTCTAGATAAATTCTATTTTTGTTATAACTTTGTTCAAATTTAAAACTTTTTTTTCGAACAACCTTGATTACCGTTTTAAGGTTTTTTTTTTCAATTTTTTTCAATCAACCTTGATTTTGATATACCTTTGCTTAATTTTTTTCTTGACAACCTTGAATTTTAGTTACTCATCTTCAATTTTTTTTTTTTTTTTTTGTTATACCTAAGTTGGATGTTTTTCGTGACAATCTTGGTTTTTTATTCGTACTCGATTTTAAATTAATTGTCAAAAGTTTTCTTAAAGCGCACAATAAGCGAGCTCGTCAAAGGTTAAGAAAGTTACAATATGGTAAGATATTATGCAGCTGCTGTCTGGATTTATATAAATTGATGAGACAGAAACCCGTCAAAGCTTTTCCTGTTTGTCATCATACAATAAGTAAATCGTGAAGAAAGTTACAATATGGTAAGATATTATGCAGCTGCTGTCTGGATTTATATAAATTGATGAGACAGAAACCCGTCAAAGCTTTTCCTGTTTGTCATCATACAATAAGTAAATCGTGAAGAAAGCTACAATATGGTAAGATATTATGCAGCTGCTGTCTGGATTTATATAAATTGATGAGACAGAAACCCGTCAAAGCTTTTCCTGTTTGTCATCATACAATAAGTAAATCGTGAAGAAAGCTACAATATGGTAAGATATTATGCAGCTGCTGTCTGGATTTATATAAATTGATGAGACAGAAACCCGTCAAAGCTTTTCCTGTTTGTCATCATACAATAACTAAATCGTGAAGAAAGCTACAATATGGTAAGATATTATGCAGCTGCTGTCTGGATTTATATAAATTGATGAGACAGAAACCCGTCAAAGCTTTTCCTGTTTGTCATCATACAATAACTAAATCGTGAAGAAAGCTACAATATGGTAAGATATTATGCAGCTGCTGTCTGGATTTATATAAATTGATGAGACAGAAACGCGTCAAAGCTTTTCCTGTTTGTCATCATACAATAACTAAATCGTGAAGAAAGCTACAATATGGTAAGATATTATGCAGCTGCTTTCTGTGGTTATATAAGCAGGTGGGTGTGGGGACTCAGTTATTCTAGTCTTAAGAGTTACATCGAGAAGGTTGATTTTGTTGATTTTGATGAGATGGCGTTATTCAAATGTAATGTTTGTGAGAAGTTGTTCAAACGTGTCGATAATTTAAATTGTCACAAAAAGAACGTGCACGAGAGGAAAACAGAGGCTCGGTGTGAAAATTGCAAAAAGATTTTCAGCCGAGTTGATAATTTAAAAAGACACCAGAAAGTGTGTGGTAAGTTTTATATTTTCTTTTGATTAGATTTTTAAAGTAATTTAAATTTTTATTTTAGTTGCTAGAGAGACAACCTCATTAGAAAGTCCTCGTGAAGTTGCTTCTGAAGTGGTTGGTGGCAAGTTTTATATTTTCTTTTGATTAGATTTTTAAAGTAATTTAAATTTTTATTTTAGTTGCTAGAGAGACAACCTCATTAGAAAGTCCTTGTGAAGTTGCTTCTGAAGTGGTTGGTGGTAAGTTTTATATATTTTTTTTTGATTAGATTTTTAAAGTAATTTAAATTTTTATTTTAGTTGCTAGAGAGACAACTTCATTAGAAAGTCCTCGTGAAGTTGCTTCTGAAGTGGTTGGTGGTAAGTTTTTTGTTTGAATTCAGTAAAATTGAAAATAACAATTGTTTCGTTATAGACCAAATACAACAATCGGATCAAGTTGCTGTTGGCGAGCGTTCGACTCGAATCAGTGAGTTTTTTATAGTGTATATGGTGAAATTGAAATAATCAGTTATTTGTGATAAAACGAGCGCAACCTAACAATCCCCCGGAAAATTTATCCGAAATTCCGGTTGAAAATTCGGTCGAGGTTGCAAACAGTAAGTCTGTTTTTACAATTTGATTTTGAGTTACTATAAATTTGTTTTTGTAGAAATTATCGAGGAGCCTCCAATGAAAAAAATGAAAAGCAACCCCGTTGCAATGATCAATGGTATGTTTTTATGTAATAGAGTTTGATTTGAAATTTGATGTTGGGTTTTCTTAGAAACGGAAAACCTACCGGATGAGAAGGAGATCAGAACCTTCGTAGAAAAACATTGGACCAGTATTCGTACTTTCTCCAAAAAAGGGAAAGTGCAATCTATTTTTAATTTTTGTTATATTGTAGATTTAAAATTGTTAATTTCGAAAATTGTCGAACAAATTTTAAAATCCCAATTTCAGCGCTTTAAATTAAATTATAGTTTTGGTTATGTTTTGAAAAATATCGACAATGAGGAGTTACGATATTATCATGCGTCTTACAACAATAATGTGATGATGTCTACTGCTCACTTAATTAGTAATTGCCTTGAACTTATTCAATTTTTAGACGAATTAGCGGAAGAATCATTTTTTGACAAAATTAATCGTCCTGACACAAAGTGGAGAGTGGTAGACATCACCAACATTACATTTTATGTAAATCACCTCAAAGACGCCCCTCTTGGTGCCCCAATCACTTTGCCTGTTTATATAATAAACAATCACGGATTGAGAAATGTTAGCGCTGACGACAATTTATGTTTTTTTCGTTGTTTGGCAGTGCACCGGGGTACCAAACCTCACCGGTGCGAGAGGGCTGCCAAAAATTTATTTTATAAATATTGTATTCATTTTGACGTTGCGCCTGCAGATTTTGCAGGCGTTCAACTTTTTGATTTTGTCCACTTAGAGGATTTTTTTGAACTCAACCTCATTGCGTATAAACTTGACGTTAAGGTTGCCAAACTGGTCCAACGTAGCCGTGAGTTGTACCAGGAGACCATGCGGTTGAACGTTTTTGAAAATCATCTAAGTGTGATTGTAGATTTTGAGCGCTATTGCGGTGTGTACCAATGTGTTCACTGTAATAAGTTGTGGTATAACGCCAAACATTATAACCAACACACCAAAAGTTGTATCACCACGGTGCGTGAGGTTTTTTCCTGGGGGTATTCACAGAAATCCTCCCACTATTTTTGAAAAATTGGAGGAAATAGGGATTGTTGTTCCACGGTGTGATCGACATTTCCCTTTTTTTGCTTGCTACGATTTTGAAGCCTATTTTTCAAAAACTAAAATTTTTAATAATTCGATGTTAACACTAGACGCTTGCCACCTTCCTTTGAGCATTGCAGTCGCAAGCAACATCCCTGGTTATGAGTCAGGTGTTTGCTTCGTGACTGAAGGAGATGAAGAGCGTTTGGTTCAAAAATTAGTTGACTATCTGGAAAACCTCTCCGATATTTGTTATCAACTGCTTGTACAAAAATTCGATTATGTGTTCGAGCAATTGGACAGGAGTGAACACGTGAGGAAAGAAAAAATTTTAAATGAATTTCACTGTTATTGTAAGGAATTGGTTGTACTTGGTTTCAATTCGGCTTCATACGATTTAAATCTTATCAAACCCACATTAATTCAAATTCTTTTGAAAGACATTCAATTTGTAATTAAAAGAACAAATAGTTATCTTTGTTTGAAAACATCAAAATTGCGATTTTTGGACATCAAAAACTTTTTGGCTCCCGGTTTTAACTATCGAAAATTTTTGGTAGCTTATGGGGCACAACTCAGAAAGTTTTACTTTTCTTATGAGTTCATTACTAATCTTGACAAATTAGAAAGCGGATTGCCCGAACACGGTGATTTTTATTCTTCACTTTCGAAGTCCAATATCACCCAAGAGGAATACGATCTTGTGGTGAAAACTTGGATGGAGAAAGGTTGGAGTTCTTTACGTGAAATGCTAATATATTACAACTTACTCAATTGTGTGCCTTTCGTACAAGCAGTTGAAAACCTACTCCAACCTTATCTTGACCAAGGTTTGGATATTTTTAAAACATCTTTTTCGGTTAGTGGGGTAGCTAAACTCCAAATGATGAAAAAAATTGAAAAAAATGCGTTCTTTTGTCTCTTCCCTAAGCGGCATGGGGATTTGTATAAATCACTTCGCTCTCAATTGACGGGTGGTTTAAGTTTGATTTTTTGTAGACTTGCGATTTCGGGAGAAAGCAAAATTCGCTCCCACGAAATCGAAAATCCCGAAACCGTAAAAAAAGTGATCGGTTTGGACGCTAATTCTTTGTATTTACATGCTATTGCTCAGAATAACCCCATTGGTTATTTTTGTCGGTATAAAGAAGAAGAAGAGTTTCGGCCTGATCCTTGTTCCAAATTCGGTTTTCAGTCGTATCAGTGGTTAAGTTATGTTGCATACAAAGAAAATACGTTTTTGCAAACTAGATTTAATATGGGGGAGAGAAGAGTGAGTAAGTATAGTTTGCCAGTTACGGTTATTCTGAGCAACAAAACACTGTGTATCAGTATCTTGGTTGTTTTTTTCATTCTTGTGATAAATGTAAAACGAATCGAAACTCTGACGGTAGTTTGGAAGTTACGCATCCTCTTAGAAACATTCCCCACGAAAATATTCCGGAAGAGACAAAAAACAAAAAAAGGTTGGAAGAAGAAGGGTTTCGCGTGGTGATGAGGGAGTGTGAATGGTTGAAGATAAGAAAACAGCCGGAAGTCTCTCGTTTCTTAAAAACCTTAAAATCGGTAACACCTAAAAGTAAATTGTCTTTTGAAAAAATTTTAGATGGCGTTCGAAACGAGAGTTTGTATGGTTTTCTTATCGTCGACATCCACACTCCCGACGAGTTAAAAGAAAAATTTAAAGATTTTCCTTTAATTATTAAAAATAGTTTTATTTCTCTGGATGATATTGGTGACTATATGAAGAGTGTGGCAGAGGAGCATGACCTTTTAAAGAAAGAACAAAAATATTTAATTAGTAGTTATTTTGGAGAAAAATTTTTAATTAATTCGGAAATGGCCAAATTTTACCTAGAAATGGGTTTAAAAATCACCAGAATTTATGAATTCATCGAATTTTTTCCGAAAAAATGTTTTGCTCCTCTGGCACAAGAAATTGTAAACTCCAGAAGATTGGCTGATACAGATAAATCCAAAACAGTGATAGCTCTTACTAATAAATTAACTGGGAATTCACTTTATTCTGCTAGTTTGTTAAATAAAGAAAAACATAGAAATATTACATACCATTCGGGGGACACAGTCAACAAAACCATCAACGACCCTCGTTTCATTCATTTGGACCAAATTAAAGAAGATATCTACGAAGTAAAAAGTTTAAAGAACAAAATTGTGAATGATCTTCCAATCCAAATTGGCCTCAATGTATATTTAAATTCCAAACTACACATGTTAAAATTTTTTTATTTGTTTCTCAAAAAATACATTCCGGATCGTCATTTTGAACTGCTAGAAACCGATACCGACTCTATTTATTTTAGTCTTAGTAAAAGAAAATCTGGATGACTGTGTCCCTCCCCATTTGAAGGCGAGTTACTTTCGCGATAAATTAAAATGGTTGACTTCGGAGGTATGCCCCAACCACGAAGAAACCTTCATCCAGAGAAAACTTGAAGGTCGGGAGTGGGACGCACAACCTTGTTGCACTTCATTCGAATTATTTGATAAAAGAACTTTGGGCAAGATGAAGTTGGAGTACGAAGGGGACAACCAAGGCTTCAAAATCGTACTTTTGCGAAGGGGAAACAAAAAAGCAAGTGTGTAAAGGGGTGTCCATCACTCAAAACCCTCTCACCTTTGATCAGTATGTGCGTGTTTTGGAGACCGGTGAACCACTCCTAGTGGAAAACCGCGGGTTTCGCTCCAAAAAACACAAAAATTTTTAGCTACACTCAAAAGAAAAGAAGATTGAGTAATTTTTATCCAAAGAGAAAGGTGTTGAGCGATGGGGTTCATACGGTGCCGCTAAATTTATAATTTTTTTTTTCAAATTTTAGTTCATCAAAAAAGGCTCACGCACCGTGGTGGTAGTTATTATGCTTTGAATTGTTATGTATCGTGATTTTCTGTCAATGTGTTTTTTCATTACAAAAAGGTTATGTGATGACGTTTGCTTTCATTTTGCCCCACGAAGAGCTAGCATAATGTCTTTGCGATTTCAAAATCCAACTAGTTTTGTGGTAAGCGGACCTTCCGGAGTTGGAAAGTCTTATTGGGTCCTACGTTTTATAGACAGTCTAAAACAACTTTGCCCTGAAATCAAGCAGGTTGTTTATCATTACGAGGTGTGGCAAGCAATGTTTGATCGTTACACGGATAAAGTAAACTTTAAACAAGGCATGCCAAGTCTTGAAGATCTAAAAGAAAGTCGAGACGCGTTTCTAGTACTAGACGATTTGATGTTTGCCAATTCTGAATTCTTATCCAAAATCTATAGCGTCTACTCCCACCACTTTCATTTCAGTGTTCTCATGACCGTGCAAAATTTGTTTCATAAAGGTTTGCATGAAATAAGTCTCAATGCACAAATTATGGTGCTCTTTAAAAGTTGTAGGGATGTGAATCAAATTGCGCATTTCTTACGTCAGGTCTACCCCAAAACATATAAAAACGCACTGGAGGCCTATAAAAATGCTGTATCATCCGACAGAGGTTATTTGGTGATTGACTTACGCTGCGAAACACACGATAACCAACGTCTGCGTTCAGGGATTTTTCCAGAAGACATGCATTATCTCTATCAATGAACCGCTTGCGAAAAAACGGACCCACCTTGCGTTTGCTACAAAAAGCCCCTGCACCTTTGCAAAAGCGTATTTTAGACAAAGCATCGCCCGAGTTAATACGTTGTCTTTGTGACTGTGCTCACAACGTGCTGCAAGGAAACGTCGAGATATCGCATCATCACAAGCGGAAATTAAAATCGCACAAAACCAAACTTCGGAAGTTGGCTGATCGTAAGGTAGCGTTAAAAACAAAACGAAAAATTATACAAAAAGGTGGATTTTTACCCATCTTGTTGTCTGCACTCGCTCCGGTCATTAGTGGTGTGGTAGGGAGTCTTATAAAATGAGAAAATTAATTGCGTTGGAACCTGAAGTGTACGAAAAACTCAAAAACAAACACGAAGTCACAGATAAAAAAGTGCTTTCTGAGCTGGATGCTAAAATGCAAGAAATCTTAACTTCCAACCGACCCGACAGCGAGAAAGTAACTCTATATAACGAGGCGTTGCAAAAATCAAAGTTATTTCTGAAAAAGTTTCAACCGAAAACACCAGTGAAAAAACCCTTGTCTGAAAGTGCATTGTTAAAGCGTTTTAAAAAGCAAACCAAAGCCAAAAAACTGTTCAAAGACGCCACTAGCAAAAAGAATTTAGCTTGGAATGAAGACGGACAAATGCTTTTAGACGATCGAGTTGTACCGGGATCCCATATCGACGATTTGTTTCAATCTACTCTAAAGAAACGAGACCCAACTTTACCCGGTGCACGCGAGTTTGAATCGATGCTATGGGAGAGCGTTTAGATTATTACGTCCCTAAAAAAGAAGCTTCTTTCTCGGGAGCCCACCGTTTTCCAAAACCAACCCAAGAATGGTTGCAATCGCAAGACACTTATACGCTTCACAAACCCGTACGAAAAAATTTCAAGCGCCGAAAAACAATTGTTCCTGGCGCCAACTTTCAAATGCAATCTGATCTCATTGATTTTTCTTTGCTCAAGTCGTACAACGACCGATATAAATACATTTTGGTGGTCATTGACGTGTTCTCCAAAAAAGCCTTTACTGCTTACTTGAAAAACAAAACCACCTCTGACATGATCCAAGTTTTTGAGCAGTTAATGCCTGAGATTGGTAAGTTTCAAAAATTGCAGACGGATATGCGACGTGAGTTTCTGAATCGACCCTTTCAAACCTGGTTGAAACAACATCACATAGAACATTTTCACACTCAAAATTTCGACACCAAAGCAACCATTGCTGAACGATTTATACGCACTTTGAAAGAGAAACTATGGCGTTATTTTACCTACACCAACAGCCGAAGATATGTGGAAGTGCTGCCTGCTCTGGTTGAATCTTACAACAACACCCTATCACCAATCCATTCAACGTGCTCCAAATTCAGTCAACTCTGAAAATCAAGAAGCGGTTTGGCTCACGCTCTATGCCGACCCCGAGTTAAGAAAACCAAAATTGAAAGTAGGTGATCAAGTCAGACTGTCCATGACTCGAATGCGGTTCCGCAAAGGTTACTTACCCGGTTGGACAGACGAATTGTTTCAAGTTGCTCAAGTGTTTCGAGACAATCCTCCTTATTACAAAATAAAAGACTTACAAGGCAAATGGTTGGAAGGAACTTTTTACGAAGAAGAGTTGCAAAAAATCTATAAAAAGGATGACGTGTTTCGAATCGAGCGTATTCTCCAACAACGCAAGCGCAAGAAAGGTGTTGAATTTTTAGTAAAGTGGTTTGGATATCCTGCTTCTTTTAATTCTTGGGTGTCAGAAAAAGACATGGTATGTCTCCTTTGAGAACCTTTGACATTGTATTGTTTGGTGCTCAAGTTTTGGTGATTTACGTAGTCGTGTCGATCAGTTTGTACAATTTAACACAAAGCAACGACAACAAAGAACTCTGGATTAGTCTGCTTAGTAGCTCTGTAGGTTATTTGCTCCCGTCACCTATTCTTACCAAACATGTTCCTCACCCTCCCCAGTAACTCGTCCATGGACATTTATCCTGAAAACAAACTTTCGGATTACATGGTTCACTTGCCGAAAGAAATCAATTTGTCTGGATCGTGGGAGATGGGTTTGTCCGAGATTCTGTACCCCAACACTTGGCACAACATTGACACCAACCAATATTACATTTTCTACCAACGCGGTGCTTTGGAGTTTGTAGCAGTGCTTCCATCAGGTTATTATCAACAACCTCAATATATCGTGCGTCAGATACTTCAAGAAATGAGACGAGAGTTTCAAGATAAAAACAAAACGCTTGTCAGTGAAGGAGTGTTGACGAAACCAATTGACTTTCTCTTTGATCTCACTTACAATCCTCAAACACAACTAACCACCATGTCCATCCAACACAAAAAAGGAGCACCTACGACCGACCGCAATGGTACCACGAAACCGGATGTGGTGGTGACGCTTTCGAATGAGTTGGCTTCTATTTTGGGTTTTCGAGAGACATGGTATCGGGAAATCGGAGAGTACACTTCGGTAAGCGTTGCCAACGTAGACACCGTGAACGCCATCTATGTCTACTGCAATGTCATCGAACACAGAACGGTTGGTCATACTCTTGCACCCTTGATTAGTGTCCTTCCTGTAACAGGGAAGCCGGGTGCCTATGTTTCCAAAAGATATGACAAAATACAATATCATCCCGTCTTAAAGAAAAATCTTAGTGACATTCACATCTCGCTTCGTGACGATCAAGGAAAACGAATTCGTTTTCGCAAGGGAAAAGTGATTGTGACTTTACATTTACGACCCAAAAAGTTAAATTCGTTATAAAAACCAGATGCAAAGGAAAACGGGCTTATTGTAAGAAATCGACGGTAGTACGTAGAAACATGCGTGTCAAATATTGTTGTGATGCAAAAGCTTATGAAAACTATTATTTGTCTCAAGTCGGTCATGGTATGCCTTATTTTGCTGGGGCACGAGTGCAGCAAGGTTATGGACTAGGAAATCTGTTTAGCTCCATTGCCAAAAGCGTTCTTCCTTTGGTCAAAAAAGGTGCCAAAACCCTCGGAAAACAAGTTTTACAAAGCGGTGTCGAGTTTGCTTCTGATGTCTTACACGGTAAAAACGCCAAACAAGCTGCCATCGATCAAGCAAGAGCTGCTGGTTCCAATCTCTTACAAGTAGCTAAACAACAAGTAGGAAAGCGAAAAGCAGCTAAACAACAAGTAGGAAAGCGAAAAGCAGCGCCGAGAAAAGTACAAAAGAAGAAACGCAAGAGGCATCACGACATTTTCTCGTAAACCATGGCGACGTTAGTACACCCCAGTTCGGCAGAATCCACCACTTCTCAACTGGATTTGTTTTCGGTGCCACCAAGTCAAACTAGTTTGGAGGAAGGAAGTTTCACCGAATACCACCCTGTATCTGTATTGACCTCCACAGGTCCTATTGAATTTACGATTAGTGCTGAAAACTCCAACTACATCGACCTTGCCAATAGCTTTCTTTATGTGCGTGCAAGCGTGACTACTGCAGCCGGAGCTGATTTGGAAAAGAACGCGGAAATTGCGCCTGAATGTAATTTTCTGCATACACTATGGACGCAAGTGGATGTTTATTTGAACAGTTCGCTAGTGACACAATCCAACAACAACTATCCTTATCGAGCTTATATTGAAAACTTGCTTAGTTTTGGACAAGAAGCAAAAAATTCCCAACTTTCTGCTCTGTTGTGGCACCGCAACACATCAGAACATTTTGATACTCGTGGAGCTACCAACCTAGGTTATACCAAACGAAAAGCTTTGGCTGAAGAAAGCAAAGAAATGGATATGATGGGGAAATTGCATCTTGATTTGTTTTTTCAAAATCGATATTTGTTGAACAGAGTCGAAGTGCGTTTGCGTTTGATTCGTTCTAATGATCTTTTTTGCTTGCATGGAAACGCAAACCAAGCAGATAAAAAAGTGTCTTTGAAAGAAGTGACCTTGTTTGTTCGTAAAGTAAAACCCAATCCCGCTGTACAGCTTGCTCATGTCAAAGCTTTGCAACACGGCACTGCAAAATACCCGCTTCAACGTGTGGAAGTCAAGAGCTTTACTGTGCCGACTGGGAATCGAAGCATCACCAAAGAAAATTTGTTTTTGGGTCAATTGCCCACACGAATGGTGGTCGGTGTAGTGGACAATGACGCTTACAACGGTGTCATCACCAAATCTCCTTTTAATTTCAAACACAACAGCATCAATTTCATGACAATTTACTGTGACGGAATTCAAATCCCTTCCAAACCACTGCAACCAGATTTCACCAACGATCGTTTTATTCGAAGTTACGTTCGTTTGTTTACGCAAACGGGTCAATATCATCGTGACACAGGAAATGCTATTTCGCGAGAACAGTACAAAGACGGTTGTGCTTTGTTTGCTTTTGATCTCACACCCCAAATGGATTCAAGCGAGGTCGGTTTTGAATTGATAAAGCATGGTAACATATGCATCGAAATTCATTTTGCTACTGCTACTGCACGTACTCTTACGGTCATTGTGTTTGCCGAACACGACAACCTGCTGGAGATTGATCAAGGCAGAAACGTTGCTTTTGACTATATGGCATGAACACGTTGCAAATCGAACGCTTGCTCAAGAAGGATTGGAAAACCAAAAACATCTTTAAAAAAGTCTGTGCTTTGGATTAATTGGAAAAACCTACTTTTCCGTCTGCTTACGTCATCAACTCGGACCCGAGTAGTGAACCTGGAGAACATTGGGTTGCGGTTTATTTTGACAAGCGCGGTCGAGGGGAATATTTTGATAGTTATGGACTACCCCCTACCTTGGTCGGTCTCGAGTCTTACATGGATGCCTACTCCTTATCAGGATGGATTTACAATCGCAAAACCTTACAAGCGTACTTTTCCAGTTTTTGTGGTTATTTATTTATTTATTTATTTCAGACGTTGAAGTATCAAGTCCATATCATACAAATAACAACAACAACAACAACAAACAAAAAATACACACAATTAAAAGTAAAGAAGTTAAATCAACATCTGTACTATAATTACAGACCAAATAAATTGTTAAAGTCAGTTTGCGGCAATGTAAGGCAATGTGTGAAAATTAAATAAAAAGCTTCTGTAGATAATGATCGTGATACTTTGATTTATACCAGACATCAGATGACATAAGCGATGATATAAAAATGTTTTCTGATTTCAAGCATCTACTAATAAAGGAAAAGATGTATTTTCTAATTAAATATATTATTGTGTCTATTTTATTTTATTTCGTTGTCGCGGCGTACCTTTGCATGTTATTGTATCTGATTTTACGTCAAATCTAACTGAAAACGATCGCTCTATCTCTCGCTTTATTCGTGATGTATCACAACATTGATTGTACACATATCGTTTATTAATAAAATACAAAAAACAAATCAAGGCGTGCTTGCAATAAAATCCACTTTTCACTTTTTCCTTGGTTCAGGTTCAATTAAAAGCTTGACAAAGGTCTCCAGTTGTTCGTGGTTGTCTGGAGGCAGGTGGCAGACATCATCTTTTTGCACTTTTAAAAAGATGTAGTTGTTGAGTAAGTAGAGGAATTGACGTCTTGCAGCTGGTACATTTTCCACCACACAATGCAATTGAAACTGATCCACTGCTATTTCTTGTTTGATGATTTCCATTTTTTTTTGTACTTCACAAGCAGCATCGTCCATGTTGGTGGACCAGAATAGTAAAACAACATATTCTTTTGTTTCGGATTTGGGACGAAAAAGGATGTAAGGAAGATTCTCCATCATCACATCAACCACTTGAACAAGTTGATCCATCGAAAACATGACTTTACCTCTTTTGACACTAATAATCGCTTTTCGCAATAGCGATGAAGTGGGTATCGACAGTCCAGATGCAGCAATTTCCTGAAATTTTTTTCGAATGTCTCTAGCTGCACTTTCCATTTCTCTTGCTCTGGTGATAATCTCTTCAAATTCTAACAAACTTTCGTAACAACTTGTATAAGGAGGAACGTAGTCGGGGTACTCGATTTCGTTTGCTTCTTGATAAAGATCG
This sequence comes from Diplosoma virens, assembly GCA_963680785.1. Classification (NCBI taxonomy): domain Eukaryota; kingdom Metazoa; phylum Chordata; class Ascidiacea; order Aplousobranchia; family Didemnidae; genus Diplosoma; species Diplosoma virens. The sequence continues at coordinate 27,205,874 of OY796880.1, read as the reverse complement.
TCCGCTTGACTCGTATACGTTTCCATAATGTGAGGTTTTGCAAATGCGTCTCTTTTTATAACCAACAAAACGGATATTACACAACGTTTTAAAATAGACTTACGTCACACTAATCTTGCGCAACGTTTTGAAATAGTCTTACGTCACACACTAATCTTGCGCAACGTTTTGAAATAGTCTTACCTCACACACTAATCTTACATATTCAACATTGAAAGACACGAATTTTTTCAGAGATCCATTGGGAACACAACCAACAAGAGGGGGTGTCTTGAACGCATATCCAACAAAGCACCATGTGCCCACATGGCATGCATACTGCATTTTTTTCTGCATTTTTACATTTTAAACATTTGTCGTCTTTTTTAAAATCTAATACAGATTTAACAATTCTTGACAATTGGAGAAATTGCATTGATTTTTTTCCATTTGATCTAATAGCGCATAACGGATCTTGGTGTCCTCCACCCCAATACTTTTTGCGTATTTTACATGAGGATCAAACAGCATAAGATCCTCTAATTTTTTATTTCTTTGCTTTGCTGCCGCATTGTTTCGCATTTGATCAAACAACATACTGCGTAAGTGGTTCGCTGCAATGGTTCGAGTTGGATTTTTTATGCCTGGTCGATGCAAATCCGAATGTTTCTGACATACTTTCTCCACATAGTTTATTCCTTGTTTTTTCAAAACAAATTCACACATAGGGAACCACTTTGCATGTTCGTACCAAGGATTGTCATGCAGTTTCCAGTAAAACAAACCTCCACCATAATAAAAACAAAGAACACGGTCGCCAGAACCTTTATAATAAAAACCTGCATCCACCATTTCGCGTGGCGTTGGGCGCTCCTCATCACACCAAGAGGCAGGAAAGGTTCTCATGCGATCCTCTTCATCACACATAAGCGGATTTTGCGGAGAGGAACAAAGAAACATTTGCGCTTCCCATTCTCTTTTGATAGCTTCAGAGTTTTGAGTATCAGATATCGCTGCAGCATCAACACAATCTTGATCCATATTTTTAGAGTGATAAAATATACAAAAACTTTGCTTTATATACCTACCGTTATGGATTACATAATAGTTTTGCAAAAAAACCTATACAAACAAACCTGGTAAAAACCTAGGGAATTCCCCACGAAACAACTGCTTATCGTGCAGCAAAACTGACTTGCCCAAACTCGCCCGGTTGGCGAACAAACTTAGAACCACTGTTTTTCTAAAGATTTATATTTCTATTATCTTGGTGGGGAATCAAACTTAGAACCATCGATTTTCTTAGGATTAAACTTTCTATTATCTTGGTGGGGAATCAAACTCAGGACCACTGTTTTTCTAAGGATTAAACTTTCTATTATCTTGGTTGGGGAATCAAACTTAGAACCATCGATTTTCTAAGGATTAAACTTTCTATTATCTTGGTGGGGAATCAAACTTAGAACCATCGATTTTCTAAGGATTAAACTTTCTATTATCTTGGTGGGGAATCAAACTCAGGACCACTGATTTTCTAAGGATTAAACTTTCTATTATCTTGGTGGGGAATCGAACTCAGGACCACTGTTTTTCTAAAGATTAAACTTTCTATTATCTTGGTGGGGAATCGAACTCAGGACTACTACGTTTCCCAACCCACCTCCTCCTCTATGGCACCCCCAGTGGACAAAAACCCTCCTCCTCTCTGGCACCCCCAGTGGACAAAAACCCTCCTCCTCTCTGGCTCCTCCAGTGGACAAAAAACCTCCTCATCTCCTCCTGCTCTCTAGCGCCCTCTTGTGAAAAACGTAACCAAAATTCCTTTTCCATACTACTATCATCGCTTGCTAGCATGCGCTTTGAACAACTCGACACGTGACATTCCAGTGGAAACCCCTAGACCAAGTCATTTATCTCTAAATGCAGAAGCTCCCGAGTTCCACGCAAATGCCAATTCCGTATCTTTGCCTCAAGATAAGAAACCTAATTTTAAGCTTTCTCCATCAACCTATGTAGAATTGCTTGGCAGTGACGGTACTTGGCACAGAGCTGTTGCTCTTTTTGACTCCGGTAGTGACGTAACTCTCATCAGGCGCGACATGGTGAAAAAGTTAAATCTCGATCGTAAGCCCCAGCAATTTAAATTTGGTATAGCTGGTGGTGGCTATTGCAGTGAAGACTCTGCGATTGTCTCTTTATGGATTAGGCGATGTGACAAACATTCTTCCCGCTTCAATATCTCGGCCGTTGAACTTAGTCAACCTGCTCATCAATTACCTGGCGTGAACTCTGAAATCTTTGAAAAATACTCCTTTCTAAAACCGATTAGAAAATTTATTCCAGAACAACCGAATGACATGGATATTTTAATAGGTTTTGATTACGCAAGTTTAACAACACCTCTAAATTACTTGCAGCATATCTACGAACACACTCGAAACCCGACAGCCGCGGAAACACAATTAGGATGGTATTTATTCGGCCCAAAAAATTGGTATAATGTTTGAACGAAATAACAAATATTCAATTTATTCAAACTAGAGATGACCTAAATCAAATGCATTCTTTATACGAGTCAGAATTAAGCGGAGTAAAACCAAGCAAATTACGCGCTTGTTCAGACAACGTAATAATTGAATCAAGTTTTATTAGACACGTTAAAAGCACAATTCATCAAACTGAGGATGACATAGCTACTTCGTTTGACTCTGAACGAAAAGCCGTTTACGCTAAACAAAATGTAGAAAAAATATTGTCCACTGGAAAATTCTCAGTCAAAGGTTGGCACTCAAATTCGCTAGCGGATGAGTTTCCCGCCGACGTAGAAACAGACGTTTTAGGCCACGTATGGAATAAATCCTCTGATACTTTTGCACCTAAGGTTATTCCTTTGAATACAAAGGCTCGGCTAACCAAACGCTTAATTCTGTCAGCCATTTCAAAGTTATGGGACCCTGTTGGAGTTTTTTCACCAGTCACATTAAAGCTGCGTTTATTGCTTCAACTCCTTTAGCAGCTTAAACTATCGTGGGACGATGAAGTTGACGATTCGATTAAAACTCAATATTTTCGATTGGCAGAAGAAGTTCACGACTTGAATCGAATCCACTTGCCGCGTAGCCTCACGCCAGCTTTACCACAAGGGCCTCCTGAGATTCATGGCTTTAGCGATGGAGGGGAACAAGCTTATGGTGCCGTTATTTGGCTACGATGGCCTGCTAAAGAGCATTATATCTTACGTTTTGTGGCAGCTAAATCTTATGTAGCACCGATAAAGAAAAAATCCATTCCCAGGCTAGAATTAATGGGTACAGTTATTCTCGCACGCTACTAATTTCAGTTATAAAAGTGGTAGCAACTTCAAAAATCTTTCTTTCGACCGATAGCGCTACAGTCCTACATTGGCTAAGATTGCCGGCTAATAGTTTTAAGCCATTTGTTTCGACACGAATCCAAGAAATACAAGATTCGGTACCAGACGCTTTAACATGTTTTCGATTTGTTCAAAGCAATCTGAACCCAGCCGACGCGTTAACTAAGCCATTGCACGCTTCTAAACTTTCTTCGTGGCTAGAAGGACCACAATTTCTTTTGAAGACCGAAGAAAACTGGCCTAAGCAGCCAACTGAACTTATTCACGATAAAATTTTGTCTACCAAAGAACTGAGTAAAAATAATAAAAATTTTTTGAATGTACACAGATTCAACCTCATCATTGATTTCGAAAATCTCCTAACAAAAAGAATTTCGTCTTGGAGACGCCTAGTCAGAGTTGTTGCTTGGTTAAAGCGATTTATGTCCCCACAACAATATGAACAATTGAATGCAGCCGAATCAGAAAGAGCAAAACTCTGCTTATTTTGGGTAGCTCAGAGTTATTTTAGAGATCCTAGTCAAGAAAAAACAAAAGACAAATTAAACTTAGAAATATTTACTGATGACCAATTCAAACTACTTCGTATTCACGGTCAACTGAACAATTTTTTTAATAGCGAGTCAGTCGCAAATCCAATCGCTTTACCATGCAAAGCAAAATTACACGACTGTTTGCAGAATTCATGCATCAATTTTACAGACACCAGGACTACCGGGTTGTACTTACCAATTTACGAGAACAAGGTGTATATATTATTCGAGGAAAAAATCTACTCAAATCTATCGCATCAAAGTGCATTCGCTGTCGAATTACTAGCGAAACTTGCTGCAACAACAAATGGGACACCTACCAGCTTTCAGATTTAAGACTTATTGCGCTCCATTTTCATCTGTTGCATTAGATTTTTTTGGTCCTTTAAAGATCAAAAAGACTAGAAACGTTGCAATTAATGGCTCCTGCCTTGTAATTGTGTGCAATACAACCAGAGTAATTCACTTAGAAATAACTGAAACTCAATCCACTAATGATTTTTTATTAGCTTGGAGAAGATTCATCAACAAACGAGGAGTTCATCCATTCCATGCCTACAGTGACCGAGGACAAACGTTTGTGGGCGCTCAAAAACCGTTACGAGATTGGATATCTAATTGGAACGAATCAATTGTTCGCGATATCATGGCGTCGCTAAGTACCACATTTGAATTTTCGTGGGATTTTAATATTCCGCTCGCCAGCCATATGAATGGTGTTGTCGAATCGCTAATTAGAAGCTGTCGAAAAGCTTTCGACTGTGCTACAGACTATCACAAGCGATCATATTCTTACCCCGAATGGGAATTGTGGCTGAGAAATATGCCGCCATCTCTGATGCTACGGAGCAAGTGGTTTCGATCACGACGAAATTTGCGTGTCGGCGACTACGTGATTGTTTTGGAGCCCGGCATGAAAGGAAAAACCGCCCCTCGAGGACTTTAGGAACACGCAATCGTCGAAAAGACACTTCCGGGGCGCGACGGACTTGTCAGAAAAGTCAAACTACGCCTGAGCGGGCAAAGAAACTTGACACGACCTATTCATAAACTGTGTTTAATTGCGACTGTTGAAGAGTTGAACTCGACCTAAGGAATTCGAAACGCTATTCGGCCAATCTTCTATTTTGTTTGTTTGTATTTGTATTTGTCGTGACTGCCACACCTTTTCTATTGTTTGTTAAACCTTTTCGTTGCTCACTATAGTTCCGCACTGGCAAGGAGTGATTTGATTCAAATTTTAAATAATTTAGCATAGATTCGAACGCGCGTTTCGTCTGCGTGTTTCTATCAAGAGCGCGTCTTCTCGGGTTGTTTTTCTCAACCGGCTTAATTAAAACGTGCAATTTTTCTTGCGTCGACAACCCGAAGACAAACTGTTTACTAATTGCCATCATAGACTCGCTGAGATACGCCCTGCAAGTTATTATGAAGTTAGATAATAGTAATTGAATATATACTAGTGGTTGAATCGATGAAGATAATCTTTTGCTTGATGTTGCAGAATCGTTAATAGTCATTATTTATTTATTCATTTGTTCTAATCAAATTTTGAGTGCGTTGGAAAATTTCCGTAAGTTGGTAATTTTAAATTCTTTATTGTTGTGTTTTTTAATTTTGTGTCTTTGTTTTAGAATTACGGAAATAGCGTTCAATATATCTCAAACCAAATCTCGATTGAACGTTCACGTCAATTGGACAACGCAGCTTAGTTATTAGAAGAAAAAAAAAAAAAAAAGATTAGTTCAAATCATCAACTACGATACAGTTCAGGTACGTTTGATTGTTTTTGTATTTATAGTTTATTGTGAAATTTAGCTACTAATAATCTGACTTGGCGTTTATTAAGCGGATAGGCACCAACAGGATGCAAAAATTTGCTTTGTGAATTTGTCAGTTGCGCAATGTTTTTGAAAATTTTTTAATCAGTTGCAGTTACACGTTGATGCAAAGATCAAATATAAAAATTTCTTTTATGAATGACCCTGTTTTTTACGATTAATTTTTAATTTTTTACTATTACAAAGAACCTATATTTAAAAAAATATATATTTCATAAAAAAATTTTTCTAAGAGGACGAATTCGTCTTTTGAGGCCTACTAGCTGAAGGTTTGCAATGATGGAAGTCAGGACAATTGTAAAAAATATATTTTTATATGAAAATACAATTGCCAATGCATAAGTACACAAGAACTAGGCCTGAATACAATTTACAGCAATTTTTTTTAACGACTATTGGGTATGTACAAAGACGTATGAGCCGGTGGGGAAAAAGACAATTGTCCCCAAAGTCTTTAAAATTTGAAAAATATCAAAAATTTTTGGGCAGTGACAAGGCAATATTTGAGCAGCAAAATATAATTTTTTTGAGAAGCGACAGGACATATTTGGCCAAAATTAGAATTTTTTTGGCAGCCCAAGGACGTATTTGGGAAAACAAAGTTTTTTTGTTCCGAAAACGATTAAGATTTGAGGTGAGGTCCATTTTTTTTTTAGAGAGATCACCACTAGTTTGGAATAAAAATTGTGAAATCAGAGACAGATCCACACATTAAAGATTTCTTTTTTAGTTCTTCATCTAAATTTGGTAACAAGAGTGCAGGGTTTAGGTACAATTTCAAACTGATGGCCTTCGCCCGCTTAAATTTTAGACAAAGTTTTGTCTGATTTCTGGGACTTGTTCAAAAATCATGATTCGGGCAAACATCAATAATATTTTAGTAAACTGTAGCATTTTTTTCGAATGGTTCAGCTTGGATATGGGAAATTCAAAAAAAATTTGTGTTTGTTTGCAACACATTTATTGCAAGATTTGACGTCGTTTTTGTCATTTGAAAGGACGTCCACTCCGAGTCAGACACAAACAAGACTGGGGCCGAGGTTTTATGCGTGTGCTACCCCAGAATGCTGTACTGCCCGGATCAGAAGATAGGTTCACTAATCTGGTTCACGATCAGGGTTCAATCTTTTTAAACCAAGGGATACTTTTTGGGTACCGAGTCATATAAAGTAAACCAGCTTTTCACACTCATTCAAAATAACAAATTGTATATATACACACATACACATATATAAGATAAATAGCTAATGATAAATAGTTTAGAGTGGGTAACAGATAACATCAATATTTAACACTTTTTTTAATAAATAGCAGCAATTGTTCTGATGATCACTTTTACTTTTCACTAGTCCCTGATAAACCCTTTCAACTATTCATGAACTACATTGAATCATGTTTAAAAAATTTAAAAAAATTTAAGAAAAATCAACTTCTATATTTAATAAATCTCATTCCATTTTTAACTGAACAAATCTGCAATTCTGCTCAAAATTTGTTACATTTTAAAACACACTTTGTATTAAACACAGTTCGATATTTTAATTCAACTTTTCTGTGACACTACCATGTTGCCACCGACAACATTTTGTTTCTGTTCTTTTTTAGTGAGAAGTTTCTTTTTCTGTTTTTTGATCTTCATTCAGGTGTGTAACTTGACACAGAATTACAGTGTCAAGTTACGCACCTGACTACATACCAGTGTATTGTAGTCAGGTGTGTAACTTGACACTGTAACTGTGAGTTAACCTTGCAAATGTGCATCAGTGAGGCGTGTTGTGTGTTTGTTCTTGATGAAGTTTATGTCAGGAAATGCAGAGTCACAAAGATAGGTTGACCCAAACAGGCTACTAACCTTGATAGCTGCTGTGCATACGCCACTGTACTTTTTTGTGTCAACAAGGCACCAAAAGTTTGGTGCAGCCTGGTAGGCCTTGAGACATTTTGCAATAATATGATTTCAATCTCCACCTGTTCAACATCCAAGTTAAACGTTGCACTTAGTTGCTCAGCAATGCATGTTGTGTCAATGTTCATAAAGTAATGATTGTAAATTGTAAATGAATGACACACATGGCTTAAGCTAATAAAGGTCACAAACCTGTTATCAAACTTTTAAAGAAGTTTAGATATGACTTTCTAGTAGTTTTCTGCAACTCTGTCAAATGCCTCAAGATGCAGAAGCATGGTCTTTTGGCACCAGCTGCAGAGAGGGAAAGTGTAGCACCTTTTTTTCTGTAAATGCATACAGAAAATGTTCTTGTAGTTGTCTTGAGGGGCAATAGTGTCAGGAGTTCTTTTGTGGAGAAATCTTTAAACGCCATCAGAATGAAGACCAACAGCTGTGTTGCACTACTGTTGTCCACAGACTCGTCGCACTGTATGCTGAACCAGCTGCACTTACCAGATCCCTGTCAAGTTAATGGGCCAAGTTACCGGACATAGCTGACAGTCGTCTTGCCATCGTAGATGCTCCCAGTTGGACATCCAACAGTGTGGAGATTAGATCGGTTCGATTTTTCTCATCTTTGAGTACAGTGTTAGCAACTACATCATTATTTCCTTGAAGATTTCTCCGTCTGTGAAGTTCTTCTTCTTTACCAAAAAATGTGTAGCTCTAAATGAGGCTTCGATTGCTTTTCGAGATTTTTTCGCCGGCTCATTAAAAAAAGACTGCTGCTTATTCAAAGCTGCTTTCAGCTCACAGGCGTTTTCTGCCCGCATAGCGCTTCCCAATGGGTAGTTAGCATTGTAGCTTTTATGACGCGTAGTGAAGTGTCGCTCTACATTGTGCCGCTTTGCCGTCGCCACAGTCGCCCCGCAAATGGAAAACACTTGCAGCTTCCTTTCACAGCAGTAAAAAAGAACTTTTCTTGCCATTCACTTTGAAAATGATACGTTTTCTTTCTTTTTTTTTTCTGCCATGTTGTTGAGGTAAGAAACTGCACTTTGCTCACAATCTTCACTGGCGCTAGCTTACTCTTTACAAGAGCGAAGGTTTTGTCATGAGCACAATACTAAACTTAGAATTAAGAGTTCACCTAACTTCACCTGAAAAACACATATTTTTAATTATTAAATTTTCAAGACATTGTCATTTTTATATCTATATAAATACAAGTGTGATTAAAAAAATACATTTTAGAAGCAGCTCAATTAGGAGTTATGCTATTTTTATAACATGTCTACGAGCACACTATATTGTCCTCGCGGGCGACTTGATGCCCGCGGGCACCGTGTTGGTGACCTCTGGTCTTGAGCCAGCATCGAGTATCGCCATCTAAACTTGTCAGACCTCGTGCTCCATGGATGCCCAATATATCTCCCACACTGTTAGAACTTGTCCTGCGATGTGTTCAGGGATGCCGTAGGTGCAATTTGGTGAAAAAACGAGATCCCAGTTGTGCATGGACAAATGAAATTGCATAAGTCCAGTCCTCAGGCGATTGAGGTAGATCAATCTAACAGGCTTAATACTGCCCAAGGGTATGAAAGCATGAAATCTAGATGTATTTTCACAATACTTCGTGTTCATTCTGATGTTTGGCCACTGACCGGCGCGGACGCTTAGTTTGCAAGGACATTAGGTATTTCCGTGCAGGTGCCACAAACGAGCATTTCAATCTTAGTCTCAATAGGCGGCTTTCTGAAACCCACTTAAAAACCATCAAGTTTATGGTCACGATCGAAAGTGCCATGTTTAGGAAAGATGAAGGTGGCTCTTGATCGGCGAGCTCAGCTAGCTGAATGCCTGAAAGTATGGATAAGCGGTCCGATGGAATGGACGCAGGAATTCAGTGACAATGCACAAATTGTCAAGTGGCGATGGTTATAAACATATGATGCAAATATAATTTATTTTACCTTTGCAGCCGGGAAATTCATATATTTAAAATTTATACAACTTCCTCAAAAATTAGGCTTTTTATTTATTTTTATTAATTAGATTGCAGTGTTTTCGTGCATTGAAAACCTATTTGCATGTAAATTTTTTTGAAACAGGTTGATTATATTTTTAATTTTCTATTTGTAAACATAATTTTTATAATTTATTTAATTAAAATAACTTAGTATTTTTATAGCTCTTTACAACTTTTTTTGCATATAAAAATTAAAAATTTTTTAAATATTGCCCATAAATTTTTTTTAACATAAATTTTAAAACAAAGTCATTTTTTCATGTCTTGAACCCAGCTGGACGAATTCGTCTCCTTAGGTAGGTGGTTTCCAACCGCTGTACCCTGCCCTTTAGACATCAAAAATTTTGTTTGGCGTTTTTGGTTTCCCAATGCAAAGTAGTCATGATTTTGGGAAAAAAATTGGGAGATTATAGACAGATTTTATGTGAAGATCTTTTTATGGTTAATGAGGTTAGAAGGTCGGAAATCACGTGATCCTTATTAACGAAGGTTTTTGGTTTCTGCCGGCAGTTTCGGCAGAATTGTTAAACCGAGAATGAGTTGCATTCTAAATTTTAAACTTATTAATCAAAAAGTTCTACGTGGTCCACTGATTCGGTGTCTTTGATCACTTTGATTTCGCCAATATTATTGGCATTTAAGTCTTTGCCGAAACAAAGCTTTACCGTTACCAAAACAACGCTATTTTTATAATGTACCCTAAAAATATCTGAATTATCTTTATTAATCTATACAAAAATGGAGTATACAGTTTTTGTACAAATGTTTTTAATGTTTTGTAATATACGTAACTGAATCGAGCACTAAATTTTGCATAATTACGTCGCAAACAAATGATATAGCTTAGCCTAGGATGAAACAACAACAGTCTAAATTTTGAGAAAATCAATGTCGTTTTGCGGAGAATTTGTAGTAGAAAAAAAAGCAAAAAAGATGAAAATAATCACGGTTGGGCAAATAATTTACAAGGAATACATGTCGTCTTTTTTCTAATGACATTAATAAGCGAATACTTGCAAGAAACAGCGAATAAATTAATATGATGCTAAAAAAATTGTTATTTTTTGCTTTAAAGTTTTTCGCTTAGCCTACTTTTCAAGAAATAATTAAAAAATATAGTTGGGCTAAATAAAATAATACTATTTTTTTTATTTTAAAATTTATCAATAATAAAGCTTTCATTCTCGATAGTGTTAAAAACTGGCGAATTCTTTACAAGATAATTAACAAGCTTTACAAGATAAGAAAAAATTAACTTATTCTCAAATTATGATGGGGATCTTTTTTTGGGCAATAGACGCACCATTATATATATTATTGCAAGACAAGCAAAAATAAGTAGACCCACTGCTGTGGATTAGTATCAATTCATTCGGGAAGCAAGCATTCAAAAATAAAGATAAAAAATCATTAGCGCGAAAAACTGCTGTTCAGTTTATATTAGGGTTGCCATATCTGAGTAGGCGGAATTCCGTTCAGACATAGGCGCACCAACAAAAAAAAGGTCTTCACTTTGAATCGATCTTGGATTTCCCTATTTTCCCAAAATCATGGTGTTCTCCTCTGAAAAAAAAAGTCTTCACTTCGAATCGATCTCGGAATTTGCTATTTTCGCTCCATAATCAACGTGGTTTTTTAAAACTAGCACTTTGTTTTTAGTTGATGATAAAAATCCTGACATTTGGGCTTTTTATAAAATTCCTTCCGGACACAAAGAATTAATAGAATCCTGGATTATGTCCGGAATTTTACAGACGGTGTGGCAACCCTAATTTAGATGTCAAAAATTTTTTGTGTGCTCTGTAATGTTCTTTACTTTTTTGGTGATAATGGTTTAAATACGATGACAGTCTGCGACTAAATCTGCTATGAATTAGGTGGACGCAGCTTTCATACAAACCTTTAATAATCATCTTAAATGATCATTTAATAAGCCAGGTGACAATTTAGAAAAGATGTTTATATTGTATTAACAATTTATAAAGTGCTTTTGTACTCTCAAAGGATAAATAGTAATAGTAAAAAATGCATATGAACATTTTTATCAAGTTTTTAAGTCCAGGGCAGCCCCCAGAAACGAGCAGGCAAGATTCAGACTGGCTTGGATTTTTTTGCACCTCCAATATATTAACGTTTATATTATCATTAATTTTTTCATTGGTTTGCGTTTGTGCATTGTGTGGCATTAATTGTAGCTATTATTTTGAAGATCTGCACGGCGGAGTTAATTGCGAATTCATGTCCAATCGGAGGTCATGACCACATCGTTTCCATCGTTTGTGACGTTTGTGGCCAAAGGAAATCCAGGAAATTCTCAAGGACGTTCTGTGTCGCAGCTGTGGGCTTTTGGAGGCATTGACCAACAAACAATGTATAAAATTCAAATTTTCTTAAATTATAAATAATTTGTCAAAGTAGACAACCCGACCTGTGAAGAACACTGAAAACAGTACCCACCAGCAGTTGTAAATTGGTGCAAGTTTAGTCACGTCTGGGCTATCAATTTCGAGGAAAGAAATGACAATACACAGAAAATAATTATGTATGAACAGCAATTTATTATTGAAAGTGTTTGCTAAATCAAAAACAAGGGAAAGCATATTTTGAAAGCGGCTTGGTTAAATCTGCTCTTTGCTTTTTCTTGGCACATCCGTATTCAGTATGAACCAAGTTAAAAGTTAAATATTTAAATTACAATCTTTTTTTTCAAAGAACGAAAAATTTGGCTTTTTGCCATTTTCTTGACGTTTTCTGTTTGAAGTCGGAAGAATATTTCTAATAAATTTTTAGTTGCTGTGTTTTTGCGTTTTAGGCTTCTTGCGCTTCCGTTATACTTTTATCCCTTTCGTTTTTGTTTTGAACCGACTTTTGTGATCTGCTTTAAATCCAAGGGCAAGTTTTTTTCATTGGCAATAAAATGGTGCTTGAAGCTTTTATCATTTTTACGAATTTTTATAAGAACTGCAATCATGTACTGAATGACACTTCTTAGCGAAATTCTTGTCGATATCGTAAAAAAATACAAAAGGTCGTTCAAAACTGGTACCCCTAATTTTTACAATTAAAGTGAAGACTTTTTTAAAGATTTTATTGTTTTCTTTCAACTACAGAAGAAACCAAGAAATGAAAATACTTTTGAAAAAATAGGATTCCTTGAAGTCTCAACCAAAAAAATCTGCTCTTGCAAAAATTTATCATAATTTTTTTTCTCGCAGGCAAGGTTATATGCGCATAGTAGAAAAAAGACACCGAGGCACTTTGATCCCAATTATTCAAAAATGCGTTGCGCAAGGAACGGAGATCCATTCCCACGAGTGGGAGATGCTTACCGAGGCATTTCAGGTACCGTCTTAGTCAGTAGTGGATATTGGGTGAGGCGAATGAGGCAGTCAATGAGGCATACAGTTTTGGATTCGCTGCAGATGTTTGTTCAGAGGACGATTCTTGAGTGAAGACCTTTTTTTTTTTTAGAGAACGCCTTGATTTTGGGAGAAAAATAGGGAAATCAGAGATGAAATCGAAGTGAAGACCTTTTTTTTTTTTTTTTTTAGAGAACACCTTGATTTCGGGAGAAAAATATGCAGGCCAGATCAGACCTGTTTTTTTTTCTCAGACAACATCAATTTTTGAAAAATTCTTGCCTCGGGCCCCTAAATTGGAATATCCACCACTGGTCTTAGTAGAAAGAACTGGTCGGTTTATAAAGCGAAAAAATTGTTTAGTAATAGGTATTTTCCTCACTGTTGAAAAGTGGATTTTTGTCACTTTTTTGTGCGTAAACAGTGGTTCTTATAAATAAATAATTTATACTGTAGAAGTCACGCACATAATTTTGCTTAAAAGAAAACCTCAATAAACTGTTTCGGCTTTACGGCTCCCCTACTTCCTGACAAGCCAAAAGTAGGCCTACTTTCTTACCTGTTTTATTATTCTGATTTTTGCAAGCAGACGGGTAATAGCTCAGTACTTTCAAAGCTTTGACATAGTAAGCGACATATGTTATTTTGATGCGTGACTTTTATGCTTTAATTTGTTGCTCTTTATTTTTTTGTCAAGCTCTCTTTTGCCAGTCTTGCTACTTCTATTATTACTCTTATAAGTTTATATAAGCATGAACAATAAAACGATAATTTGTTTTGTTTTTAGCATTAGGATACACGCACGAAACTGTGAATCACCGCCGGCATTTTGTGGATCCTTAAGACATCCTCACAAATACTATTAAAAATATGTGGGGCCAATTTAAGGGAAAACTTAAAAAGAATGCAAGGATGTTGACAAAATTTTCGTGCTTCATACATTGACGAATTTTTGTGGAGGAGAAATAGAACCAAAGAGAGAGTATTGCCTAATATATATTGCAAGCACTTACAGGACAATCGTTGCTGTAAATCCAAGTTTGTGTTACAATTTTTGTTTTGAATATATTTTTTTGTATAAATAAGATATTGTTGTTCGTTGTTAAAACTGATGTTATTATGTAAAAATATTAAAAAAATTTTAGCATATAAAATGAAGATTTACATATAAGACTTTTATTCATTCACATACATGTATAGCATTTTAGCGTTTAGTATAAAGGAGCTTTGTATACTTTCGATTAAAAACCAAAAATGGATTTAAAAGTAGTTGTTACCAAATTAGCGCATCTCATTTTGGGGACATGCAGCTGATGGTGATTATTTTATATGCACCAAAAATTGGCATGAAGTAACTTGGATTGCAAATTCGCAAACGAAATTTGCAAGCAAGCCGAACTAGCCACAGTCGACTCGTTTGTTTGGCCGCGGCAAGTTGTCGTAGGCCCGTCCGCATGTATTTATGCATAACCCAAGCTGTTCTGGAAACGCTGTTTTGAAAGAGCCGGGTATCTGTTATGCGCTGGTAATGAAAGCACGAGTTGGAATGTACTCACATAATACTCCGTATTCGACCTATGATTCATCTACTGAGTGGCACTGATGCTAATTTGGCAAGATCGTTACGCAATTCTTGCGCAGCAGACACAAACAAGTATCTACATTTAGTCTTTTAGACTGGATTATGATACCCAATATATAAGCCATAGTCAGCATCTATTGCAGTGCTCTGCAACTCGTCAGCTTTTGAATAGACAAGAGGTAAGGCAGCTGTGGGCAGTGTTTTGGACACCATTGCCCTAATAGTGTGACACGCGAAAATAGTTCTTCACGCAACGTCTCTAAAATAGTGATGGAACGTGAGCGATCTGACAAGTTTTATCTCAAGATAAGATAAGGTTAGCAAAATGACAAAAGTATATTGGTATTGTAGACCCCCAGCTAACGTTTGGCCTCTTAATTATTTACTTAAAGCGGGTCACTGTCTTAACGTGACTGAGCATCAACCTCAAAGTCTGGAGATACCTTGAAAGTGCAATCAGGTCTTAAAACTTAAAGTCCCCTCCAACTTGTTCCATTTTTGAAAAGAGTGCAACAACGCAAGAGCATGCGTCTGCATTAGCAATTTTTGTGGAAGTCCTAAGGTAGGTTGTACGTATGAATGTTAAAAAAAGGGAAACCAAGATCGATCCCTGATGAACGTACGTTTTACACATCGAAGCCTGCTTTGTTTTTTTGTAACCAGTAGTAATGGTGTAACTTTCCTTTTAAACAAGCTCCACGATCTTTGTAACCATATGCTTATCGGGCATAATAGTTTTTAATTGTTTCTTGTAAAGTAGGCAAAGCGATAAACTTTGTTTTCAAAAACAAAAAATAATTTTTTTAACATCATATTAATTTGTTGTTTCTTGCAAAGTATTCGCTTATTGATAAGTTTATGTGGTTTGAAAAAAACAAAATGTATTTCTTGGTAAATTATTCGCCCAACCGTGGTTATTTTCATCTTGTAAAGCATTCGCCCAGCTCTACAATTTCACTTCTTGTAAAGAGCAACAGAGAAACAGAGGGAGAAAAAGTGAGAAAGAACGAGAGAGAAAGCGAGTTGAAAATTGGAGAGAGAGAAAAGCAAGCCGACTCCTTAACTTGCTCCAGAGATTCTTCATTTTGATGCTAATAAATGTTTGATTTATAAACTGTACTTGCCAATTCCGCTCTTGCTATTGTCATCAAACTAATTTGAGTAAGACTTTGCATGTGGGGACAAAAAAATATTTGAAACCTTGCATGCTAATCTTAATGGAAAAGAGTTTGAATTTCTTCTTTTGAAACCACCAATCAAATAAATTTTATCTTTTATCGTACGAGCTCCCAGATAAGAACGGCCAAGACCGAAAAGTTGGAATTCGTTTCAACAATCAATAAATATTACGTAACTTTTTATAAAATTGAATCGTCTGGAGAATCATCTTGTCCACCAAACACGTAAAGATGATTGTTGAAAAATGTAGTTGTAGCTCCAAAGCGTTCTTTATTCATATCTGGCTATTCAATCCAATTTCGCCCATCAAACTTAAATGTCCTTTTTTCTACCCTCCTCTTTTTACTTTTATAGGTAAAATTCAAAAGATGGTACTTTTCATACTTTTATTTTCCACCTTTAAAGTTAAATTTTTCTACTGTTTTAGTGAAATCATAAATTCCATCCAAAAAAGGGCAAATTCTTTTTTACGGTTTTTTGTATCTTTTGTTGATTTTTATCCTTTCAAATTACAATGCAGACAGAAACGAGACCGAGGGTTTATTTTTTAACTATCCCAGATTGGTTTACCGTCGGGTTTAAATGCTGGTAGCGATGATGATGAGCCAGCATTAGATTTTGTAATCCAAAATTGTCAGACTTTTGCCCAGCATGCTGTGAAGTTCTAATCTGCCCTTAATTGTTCATTGGCTTCCCATTCACAATCTGGTGAGGAAGCGAGACTCCATTTATTTGTTGCACTTATTCTTCCAAAAGTCAAAAATATTGAAACGCATGGTTGTGATTAAAATTAATTGTTAACTGTAATGCGACGTTTGGGAATCGAATAGAGAAGGATCCACATGTGTAAGCTCGTCCCTTCAAACGCTTATGAAGTTTCGAGTGATTCTACTCAAAGACTTACGGAGAATTTTAACACCAAATCTTCAAGCAATCAGAGAACTTCAATTAGTGTATTTAATTTTATTACGTCAGAGAGCCATTTAAAGATAAGTTAAATTCGATTATTCCATTGTCTAAATAAACATAATCAAAAATTATTACAATTTGTAATTGCCATATTATGCCGCGTACGTTAATTTATTCTACCTATATTAAATATTCTAGATTGCTTATCACACATTATTCGTCGCTCCTAGCCACGACCAAAGTAAGACACCGCGATCTTGTGACCATCGTGCGATCCCGTGACAGTGACGTAGTCAAATTTATAGGACGAATCGTAATTCGTCGTAGCAATTTCCAAAAGGCCAATCAAATTGCCAGTTCACGTAACATTTCCCCCAAAACTTCATTTAAAAATTCTCAAAGTGAACTGGTCTCCCAACACAAAATATTCTAGCGCGATAAATACAAACACAATACAAACACTAACACGGTATAAAAGTTTTCCGATAAACGGTTTTTAAGCGTCCGTGCCCACCAACGGAATTTTCGTTATGTCTCTTTTTTTATCTTTCCCATCGGACATACGCTCGATGACAGAACGTACGTGTCCGTCCGATCCTATTATTGTCTCTTTAATTACGCCCTAAGGATATTGCAGGAACCTGGTGGGTCTTCATTACACAGAATCACTAGATCACCGATTTTAAAGTCTCTGGTTTCGTGTCTACGCTCTTGTAGTCCAGGGAGGTAGATTTTACACCACCTCTCTCACCACAACTCGGCGATTCTTCTAGTGAAGCTATGTCCTCGGCGAAGTTCATCTTGTGAAACCGATAAACATGGAGGAGCGCAGTCTCTTCTGGGCTCCATAGTTCCAACCATCAGGTTGATTGGTCTTATGGGCTATAGGCCGTCATCGGATGGGGATTTAGTTGGCGGTCGACAATTTATAATATACTCTTCCATTTTACAGCAAGTTAGAATATCATCATCGGTGGGATTCCGCGAATATAACTCCGGAAAGCCTGCGAGAGCTTTTTTCAGATTACGAATTTGCCGTTCGTAAATTCCTCCGTGATGTGAAACCTAAGGGGTTTTAAATCCCCATTCGACTCCCATTCATCCATTTTTGAATTTAAGTCGCGTGAGTCTTGGATTGTTGTCAGGGCCATGTGGACATCTCTTTTTAACAAATTGTTTGCTCCCACATAATTCGTTCCATTGCATGTTCTCATGAATTTTGTTCGGAACCCTGTGGAGCACAAAAACCTGCAAAAGACGTTTATAAAGGAAGACCTGGTTAAATCAGCTGCCACTTCAGTACGAAGCACCGTGGTAACCATGCAAACAAAGATGCATAGCCAGCACCTGACTGTGCTCCTGCCGACCACGACGTTGAAGGGCCCCGCAAGGTCAGAAGCCGTACACGTGAGGACATGCATAAAAGGTTTTAACCTGCCGGCTGGAAGCGGTGCCATTAGCTGTTACCCCCTTTTCTGCCGCCTTAACCTACAACCTAGACAGTCTTTGATGTAGTGCCGTAGTGTGGCCATCCCACCCATTGCCCATAAACCGCTATCATAATGCAGGGACCCAAATACAAAGTCTGGACCAAACTGCCCACATTAAGTGTGTTTTTATATATAATTCCGTAGTCCAATGCCTAAAGAGCAGTAGGATGGGGTGCTTAAGTTTAAAATTCATGTCGGAGTTCTGCAATCTTCTCCTGTTCTAAGCAAGCCCTCGCCATCGTAAAATGGAACATACTTAAATAATTGTACTAAGTGTGCGGGCGTTCCTTTCCAGGAATTTTGAGAACTGCTTGTTCAAAAGTAACGCCTTTCGTTTATTATTGCTCCAAGTTCAACCTGTTGTGCCATCTTAAGTAGGAGTGACCGTGCCTTTTCAAGTCATGGTTGCAAAAAGAGTTATTTTTGCTACGCAGTCCGTTGAAGCACTTACACAAGTTGAGGAGCCTACTTTCTGCCTTCATGCTTGACGATAACGGCATGTCCTTCTGCTTTCATTTTTTCAAAAGTCTCTTGGTATTTCTGAGCTGTTTGAGGTTGGTTAGACAATCGTTTTATTTGTGACAAGAGACGCGGTTTGCTATGTGTAGGCTTTTAGGCTCTCCTTGGGTTACCCTTCTTTTACAGGGTAGGGGTAATTGCAATCGCCTTTGACCGTTATCGTTTATTATATCAGTCAGGTTTTTTACGTAGAGAGAGTATTTGTTCGTCTTCCCTACTCATTGTCAATTCTCTTCACTGTTTAGGTCTATTATTAATTGGTCCTGGTAATAACGAGATATGTCTTGTAAAAGTGCCGGTATATATATTCTAAGCATTCATTAGCCGAAATATTGTGCTTTGCCGATACAACTTTAAAGATCTGATCTACATATTGAGGTTTATAAACGCGTTGCACTGCACGATGTAAGGACTACTACCATCATTAATCTTTACGCCCCAGTATATAGGCCCCAGTGGGTGTTTCCTACAAGGAGTCCATGGGATAGGCCTTCCTACCCCTTGCAGGTTTCTAAAAGCCTAAATCGGCGCATGTCTTGGGCCCCGAGAATCATATCGATTGTACTTTCATTTTGGATTACGGAAAAGCATTCTTCCGATAGATCGAACTTCTTTAAAGCCTGATCGCTAGGAATGCATTCTTTATATGGAAGCACAGTGTCAATAAACGATATTTGGTTTAATTCTACAATCTTTGTTTTGTCGTACCTAAGGCGCAGCGTTTGTTTCATGCAAAAGTAGCTTTCTGCCGCTTTTTCAAGGAACTGAATGCTTATCTCATCTTTTGTTTTCCAGCCAAACAGTTTTTCTGCTAATTTCC
This sequence comes from Diplosoma virens, assembly GCA_963680785.1. NCBI lineage: Eukaryota > Metazoa > Chordata > Ascidiacea > Aplousobranchia > Didemnidae > Diplosoma > Diplosoma virens. Next base: position 27,186,373 of record OY796880.1, on the reverse strand, counting down.
GAGTGCAGAGGCTTGTATCGGCACCCGTATCTACGAGAGCATAAAACCGAATGTCGGCCGCTTGTTCGTCTGCATCATTTTTTACAGCTGTTGATGCTATCAAAAGGACGGACGCCTTGCATTCGGAGTTTTTCACTTCTCTTTTTTCAGTATCAGTATCTTTATTTCTGCTCCGCCACAATAAAAACAGAAAGAAATAAATAAACATATAGGACTATAGCAGAAGAAGAAAAAGGAAGAAGCACTAAACGTTAAACGTTATAGCATGCACACAGTAATATTTGATATAGTAGTTAGAAGAATGATGCATGGTTGCAACACTTAACATAGAAAAGCAGATAAGAAATTATAAAACTGGGAAAAACAAAATAAGATAAAAAAGAAAAGTGCGACAAAGCAAGACGTACCTTGTATTTGAGGCATTGTTGCGTTGGCGGCAAAAACATTGTGAAAAGCACAACAATTAAGCCTGTCACCAAAAAGGGTCAGACAGGCAAACAAACCCACCGAAAGAAATCCTATCACTGGTCAAAAAGACCATTTCATGGAAACATGGTACGAGAAAAAAAACACACACACAAAAGAATTGTTTGAACATTTTCTGTAGAGATAGTAGCCATACAATCTAGTCTTCTCTATTAAAAGCAGTTTCTCCAGATAGAAGTCCCATCTTCTGAAAAATGACAAAGACAAGGCCAGACAAGGCTCCACGGCCGAAAAGAAAAAAAAAATAAATAAAACAATAATAATATTCGTTCTAATCAAGCAGATTACTAGTAATTGCAGTCTAGATTAAAGTTGGTTATTCTATTGTAGAGTAAGTTTGGTACTGATACTAAACTATTTGCATTAATTTAACAAGGAATTTGGAAAACGTGCCAAGTATTAAGTGAGTTTTTTACTGAAGGTGTTGCTTGAATGGCTGTGCCTAAGGTATTTTGTTCCAGAGTTTAAATCCAACAAATTTCGAGGTTACTGACTTTAGCTCCGAAACAATTTGATATTATTTGGCTCTTGCTTCTGGTTTTCAAAAGATTTTTGTGTAAAAAAGTTTATTAAATGCTTGTGGAAGTTGCTTGATTGTTAAGTTTATGTCGTTTGAAAAAAACGAAACGTATTTCTTGTAAATTATTCGCCCAACCGCGGTTATTTTCATCTTGTGAAGCATTCGCCAGCTCCTACTTTTGTAAAGAAGTCGTCAATTTTTAACACCATCGAGAATAAAAACTTAAAAGCGGAAAGTATTATTTTACTTAGCCCAACTATAGTTTTTAATTGTTTCTGGTAAAGTAGGCTAAGCGGTAAACTTTGTTTTTTCAAAAACAAAAAATAACAAATTTTTTAACATTATATTTATTTATTTGTTGTTTCTTACAAAGTATTCGCTTATTGATAAGTTTATGTCGTTTGAAAAAACGAAATGTATTCCTTGTAAATTATACTACGTAACACAATTTTTGTTTGGCTACTTTTTTTTAGCGCCCCTATATGTATTTTTGGGTGCTGAATTCAAAAATCCAGATAGTTTTTTCGTAGCATCTTTACTTTTTGAGATATTCAAACTTTTTGTTTGATCCGACGTAGCTGTAGTTAGCGAATTGTGTTCAATTCTTGCAGTAGATTATATCTGCACATCAGGGTTCTGCTCAGTTTATTAAATGCAAAAATTAGCTTTAAAACGTTTACAAATATACACAGATTTTTTCAAGTAATAAGAGTCACTCAAAAATGCACTGTTGAGCAAGCTTTTCTTTTATCACTACTCTTGTCTTGCCTTGCCAAAGACCAAAAGTAGTCTTCCATTGTTGCACTGTTCCAGCAGCCTTTATATCGTTTTTCCATGGGCTCAATATCCTGGTGAAATCTCTCACCATGCTCCTCACTAAAGTCACCAAGATTTTCTTGAAAAAAGTCCAGATAAGAGCATAAGAAGTGCAGTTTTGCAGACATGCAACAACCCATGTTTTGGTAACTTTTGATGATAAGTTTTTCAACTAACTCTTTGTAATTTTGGTTCCTTGTATTTCCCAAAAATCCATTAACCATACACCTCAAAATGCTTGCCACGCTTCCTTTTCTGTTTCATTCATTTTTGCTTCCAAGCTTAGACTTTAACATTGTGCTTATCTGCGGACCAACGAATATTCCTCCTTTTATTTTGGCATCTGATAGTCTGGGAAGTATTGAACGGATTTCTTGAAAAACTTCAAAATCCAAAGCTTTAACGAACTTTTTTACTAGACCTAATTTGATATAATGAGGCGACGGTAAAACCTTTTCCCGGCTTACAAGAGGCTCCCTGATGACATTGTACATTCTTAGTGTTAGTCCTTCCCATGTCGGCCAATGCATTTTCTCATAGTGCTCACCTTCAGCTATATAAGCACAAAAAGCAAGACTATTTTGTGTATCCACTCTGCAGACCCAGCAAAACTCCTAGCATTTTAAAATCACTGCAAACATACCACTTAAATTGAGCATAATTAATTTTAATTAGCAGTTGCTTGACATTTTCATAGTCTTCTTTCATCTGTAATGAATAAGCTAGTGGAATTGACAGATATATATTGCCATTGTGAAGTAATACTGCTTTAAGACTTTTGGTAGAACTGTCAATGAAAAGCCGCCACTGAGTAGGATTATGATCTGTTGCAACAGCGCTAAACAAACCTTCCACATCTTTGCAATAGCAAAGGTTTTCAATAACATCAAAATAGACAGAAATCTCCAAGTGCCTATTTCTGTAGGCAGTACTCTTACAGTCATCGCCAAGTAGATTCCACTCATTCAGTCTGGATGTTGATAATTCTGCTCCAGATTTTGTAAGACCCACATCACGTATTAAATCATTTAATTTTTTTTTAGTTGGAAAATGAGGTTCTGAACTTGTTGATGGTACATATTCGGCATCAGCGTCAATTGTTGTTGATGAGTCTTCACTGAAGTACATTTCTACCTGAAATGACAAATAACAAGTAGGCTACATAGCATACAGTATAAGAAATTGGATCCAATCTCAGAGCAAATAAATTAGTGTTAGTGATCCACAAAAAACACTCACATTTGATGGTGGGTTTGGAACCGGTAAGGTTTCACTGTGAGGAACAGATGCAATTGATGAGGGTATATTTGGATATATCATAGCTCTTCTTCTGCTGACCTTGCGACACTTTGAAATAATGATTTTGGGGCTCTTTCCAAACTCTGAAAACTGCAAAGACATAACTTTTCCAAAACCCCTCAACCATCCTTCTAGATTAGATCTACAGCTGCCACAGATTATATGTGGTGCCCAGGGCTTATCCTGATCACCAATGTCCATCCCAAAATATAGTCTATATGCTGTCCAATACTTTGTTCCTTTTACAATTTTGTATGTGTTATGTTTACCGCTGATGTAAAATCCACATATATAACAATATAACAAAAGCAATTCAGTGAGTTTTTGCACTCTCTACCAGACATTTTGATTTTTACTATTTAAAAGATGAATTCAATCTAAGATTAACATAAGAAATAATCATAGAGGGTACTGAGTAGGCTGTTAGGTTCTGACTACAACGCGGTACTTCTCTCTGCATACACTGAACTATGCAAACAGGACTTTCTAATCGACTAGTCTGAATTTAACAGGCAGAGATAAAACGAAAACTGAGGACTGACAGGTAACAAACGTAATTTTGACTTATGCCCGTTTACTCTCTCAGTTAAATAAAACGCTGATTTACAACAAGATAATGCTGGTAGAGACAGATCACAGCAATCATAACCGCATCATAAATATACAGCTAAAGAAAAATCATAAAAAACGGAAATTATCGTGTCTTAAACGATCGATGATAGAAAAAAAACTGATAGCATTTTTGGAATCAGCGCTTGAAAATCATACAGACACATTTAAAAAATTTAGCCAAACAAACTTTTTGTAAAATTTTGTTACGTAGTGTTATTAGCCCAACCGCGGTTATTTTCATCTTGTAAAGCATTCGCCCAGCTCTACAGTTTCACTTCTTGTAAAGAGCAACAGAGAAACAGAGGAAGAAAAAGTGAGAAAGAACGATAGAGAGAAAGCGATTTGAAAATTGAAGAAAGACAAATGCGAGCCGATTCCTAACTTGCTCCAGAGATTCTTCATTTTGATCTACGCCGCTACAAATAAATGTTTGATTTATAAACTGTACTTGCCAATTCCGCTCTTGCTATTGTCATCGAACTAACTTGAGTAAGACTTTGCATGTGGGTCAAAAAATATTTGAAACCTTGCATGCTAATCTTAATGGAAAAGAGTTTGAATTTCTTTTTTTGAAACCACCAATCAAATAAATTTTATCTTTTATCGTACGAGCTCCCAGATAAGAACGGCCAAGACCGAAAAGTTGGAATTCGTTTCAACAATCAATAAATATTACGTAACTTTTTTGTAAAATTCGACCGTCTAAAGAATCGTCTTGTCCACCAAACACGTAAAGATGATTGTTGAAAAATGTAGTTGCAGCTTCAAAGCGTTCTTTATTCATATCTGGCTATTTAATCCAATTTCGCCCATCAAACTTAAATATCCTTTTTTTTATAAATGCTAAGACTTTTTGTTTTATAAATTATATGGAAGGTCAAAGTCTTTTGAAAGAGTGTTTTTATCGTTTCCTAACGTTGTGTGGTGCTCTCAAAGCATTTTTAAAAATTTCATAAACATTTTTAATTTGAAACTTTCATGTCTGCTTTTTAAAAAAATATCTGGAAAAAAGAAGTCTACATATTGCGATTGAAAATTTGATAAGTTGTCATTTTCTACCTTCCTCTCTTTACTTTTATAGGTAAAATTCAAAAGATGGTACTTTTCATACTTTTATTTTCCACCTTTACAGTTAAATTTTTCTACTGTTTTAGTGAAATCATAAATTCCATCCAAAAAAGGGAAAATTCTTTTTTAAGGTTTTTTGTATCTTATCTCAAGTTGGTTTACCGTCGAGTTCAGATGCTGGCAGCAATGATGATGAGCCAGCATCAGATTTTGTAATCCAAAATTGTCAGACTTTATCCCCAGCACGCTGTGAAGTTCTAATCTGCAAGATATTTGTATTTGTAAGATATTTGTGCTATTTCTAGGTTGTAAAGATTAATTATTTATTGTAAGAAGTTGAGCGTCTTTTATAGCTTCTGTGACGTCACTGTTCTTCCCCTTTCGGCCTTTCCCGTTAGTCAGGGGTGGCCACAGCGTATCATCATTCTCCACATCTTTCTGTCTTCAATGTCCATCTCCTTCGCACCAACTTCCTCCATATCTTCTTTTACCATATCTAAAAATCTTCTCTTTGGTCTCCCTCTTTTCCTCTTTCCTGGTAACTCCATTTCCATCATCTTTCTTCCTACATACTCTTGGTCTCTCCTCATGACATGTCCATACCACCTCAGCCTGCCCTCCCTCATCTTCATTCCAAACCGTTCTACCTTAACAGTACTCCTGATGTGCTCGTTTCTAATCTTGTCTTTTCTCGTTACTCCCATAGCAAACATCAGCATTTTCATGTCTGCGACTTCCATTTCTTCCACTTGTTTCTTTGACTGCTACTGTCTCAAGTCCATGCACATTGCTGGTCTTACCACTGAACTGTACACTTTTCCTTTTACTCTAACTGGTAACCTCTTGTCACAGATTACTGCTGATACTCTTCTCCATCCGTTCCATCCTGCCTGTACTCTCTTCTTTACCTCCCTCTCACAACCACCACTTTCTTGCACCGTTGATCCCAAATACTTAAATTCCTTTACTCTGGGCACTTTTGTATCCTCCATCTTTACTGTTTCGTCGTCATTTCCTCCATTTATGCACAGATATTCGGTCTTTGACTTACTTACTTTCATCCCTCTTCTTTCCAATGCATACTTACAGAATTTTAATCTCCGCTCCACTTCTTCCCTGGTCTCCTCACAAATCACAATATCATCAGCAAACAGCATCGTCCATGGTAATTCAACAACGTGGTTCAAACAACCACGTTAGCCTGTCCATTATCACTGCAAACAGGAATGGACTTAACGCTGATCCCTGGTGCAGTCCAACCTTAACCTTGAAACTTTCTGTAGTTCCTACTGCACACCTCACCACTGTTTCGCTTCCCTCATACATATCCTGTACTAGTCGCACATACTTTTCCACTATTCCAGATTTTCTCATGCAGTACCACAGCGCTTCCCGTGGAACCCTGTCGTAAGCTTTCTCTAGGTCCACGAATATACAATGTCGCTCTCTTTGACCTTCCCTGTATTTTTCCATTAACATTCTTAAAGCAAATATGGCATCGGTGGTTCCCTTTCCTGGCATAAATCCATATTGCTCTTTGCTGATCTCCACTCTATCGCTTAACCTGGTTTCAATAATTCTTTCCCATACTTTCATTGTGTGGCTCATTAGCTTTATTCCTCTGTAGTTTCCACAGCATTTGTGCGTCCCCTTTGTTTTTATAGATTGGGATAAGCACACTCCTTCTCCATTCTTCTGGCATCCGCTCACCCATTAATAGTCTGTTGAACAGTCTGGCCAAAAACTTTATCCTCATGCACTTCCAAATTCTACTGGTAACTCATCTGGCCCAACCGCTTTACCTTTTTTCATCCTTCTTAGTGCGTTCTTTACTTTTCTACTGACACAATTTACCTCTTCGTTAATCACTTCTGCTTCCTCTGTCCTAGGTTCTCAGTTATTTTCCTCGTTCATCAGTTTCTCAAAGTACTCTTTCTATCTCTTTAACACTGCCTCTGAATTTACCATAACATTACCATTTTCATCCTTTATAACCCTCACATGCTGTACATCTTTCCCTGCTCTGTTTCTCTCCTAGCCAATCTGTACAGCTCTTTTTCACCTTTTGTTTCCAATCTAGCATACAAATCATCATACACACGTCCTTTTGCCATTGCAACTGCCTTCTTTGCCTTACTCTTCTTTTCTTTGTATACCTTTTTAGTATTTCCATCTCTTATTTTGTCCCATGCTTTCATTACCTCTTTCTTTTCTTTTATGCTCTTTTGAACTTCCTCATTCCACCACCATGTCTCCTTGTCTCCTTTTCGTTTCCCAAATGTCACTCCCAGTACAGTTTTAGCTGTTTTTCTTAGCATTTCTGCCGTTTTGTCCCACTCATCAGGTAACCCATCCTCGCCTCAAAATCCTGGTCACCTCTTGTCTAAACGCTTGATAGCTTGTCTCTTTCAGTTTCCACCATCGTATCTTTGGCTTTACTTTCTCTGCTTTTTTCTTTTTCACCATAAGAGCCATTTTGCATACCACCATACGGTGCTGCGTTGCGACACACTCATTCAATATTACCTTACAATCACACATTTTCTTCAGGTTCCTCCTTCTGCACATCACATGATCTACTTGAGTACTTTTTCCTCGACTCTTATACGTCACCCAGTGTTCATCTTTTTTCTTGAAATAAGTATTGACAATCGCCAAATCCATCCTTTTCCCAAAATCTACAACCATTGATCCTTCCTTATTTCTTATTCCAGCACCATACCTCCCCATTATTTCCTCATCCCCTATGTTTCCTTCGCCCACATGTCCATTAAGGTCTGCACCAAGAACTATCCTCTCTTCTGTTGATATACTTTCTATCAATCTATCCAGGTCTTCCCAAAAATCATTTTTCTCCGCCATGCTGTTGTTAACCTGTGGAGCATATGCGCTTACTATATTTAGGATGGACCCATTTACCTCCAGCTTCATGGTCATCAGTCTGTCCGACACCCTCTTCACCTCCAGGACACTTTCAACCAGCTCCTTTCTCAGCACTATTCCTATTCCATTTTTTCTTTCATCAGCTCCGTAGTAAAATATTTTACATCCTCCTCCACTTTTCCTTGCTTTACTCCCTTTCCACTTAGTTTCTTGTGGGCACAATATGTCTACATTCCTTCGCTCCATCATATCTGCCAGCTCTCTTCCCCTTCCAGTCATCGTACCAATATTTAAGGTACCCACCCTTATGAGTGAGCATCTTTCTTTCCATGCTTCTCGTTGCTTTACTCGCCTTCTCTCTTTCTGCTCTTATTTTCACTTTGTTTAGCAATAGCATAATTTCCGCAGGTGCCCTATTGTGCGACACCTGAAGCGGTCGTTGGTAACCCGGGCCGCGACCGATCCGGTATGGATTGACAATGATTACGCATTTGTATAATTCTGGCAAAAAAGTTTTACGCGGGATGCCCTTCCTGCCGCAACCCTCCCCATTTATCCGGGCTTAGGACCAGTATCAAGAGACACAAAAATGTGCCTCTGATGGCTGGGTTGTGTTGTAGATTAAATGTCATTTTTAAAAATCGGTTACATATACTCTGCAGTTTTCTAATTAGAGTGGAGTATCGTATGTGACTAATCAGTAAAGAATGATATGTAATTAGGAGAGAATCTTTACTTAAACATGGCTTGATTTTCATAGTAACCGCCAATAGTGCTCGAGATAAAACGTGATGTTTCCATGACAAATGTTCGTCCAGAATAACTCCTAATAGTTTAAAGGATGAGATTTTATGAATTGGAGTGTTTCTGATTTTCAATGTTAAGTTGGGGAATGGGTGTGTTGGGGGTTTTAAAGTGCATGCACTTTGTTTTATCAATGTTTAAGGAAAGCTTGTTGGTCACTAACCAGTTGTCGATGTTATTAAGCTCTTCATTTGCATTGTCACGCAAACTTTTTTTTTTTTCTGAAATTAATATAGTTGTATCGTCTGCAAAAGCTAAACAACTGCTGTATCTCCGGCATTTAGGAAAATCATTGACATAAACAGGATGGGTCCCAGAATTGAGCCATGGGGGACAGAAGAGGTCAGTTTATTGATGTTTGTAGATTTAATACCAAGGACTTAAGTTTGTTGAGTTCTATCTGTGAGATAACTTTTAAACCAAGAAAAAGATATGCCTCTTACTCCATAATGGTACAGTTTGTTAAGCAAGATTTTATTGTCAATAGTATTTAGGGCTTTAGAAAGATCTAAGAAAATCCCTAAAGTTGATTGCTTATTTTCAAAGGCTGTTGTAACTTTATCAGTTAATAATGTAATAACATGTGAGGTGGAGTGCCCTTGTCTAAAACCAAACTGGTGATTGGACAAAATATTGCAGTAATTGAAAAACGAATAAAGGCGCATGTGTACGATTTTCAAGAATTTTTGAAAAATTGGATAGCAAGCTAATTGGTCGATTGTTTGCTGCATTTTTTGCGTTTCCTTTTTTGAAAATAGGAATTACTTTTGCATGTTTAAAAAATGTAATAAACTTGCCTTGGGACAGGGAAAGGTTAAAAACATAACTCAGTGCTGACAATGCATTAATAGGTAAGTATTTTAGTAGTATAGAAGATATACCATCCCAACCAGCACTTAATTTTGAAGGAGTTTCAGATATAAGTCGAAATAACTCAAAAGTAGTTGTTGGATAGAAAAACATTGATGTAGGGTTCGACGTACCAAGAAAATTACGATGACTAACAGTTGTTTGTGAAAGAGTTTTTAGTAGTAATTGAGGTGTGTTAGTGAAGCAGTTATTGAAAATGTAGCAATTTCAACAGGATCAGTAATTGATTTGTCATTAGTATTTAGTTCTAGTTTTTCAGGTCTTTGCTGTTTGTTTTTTTCCAATTAAGTAGTTAATGCATTGCCAGCTTTTTTTGATATTGTTTTTGAACTTTGTAAATTTTTGTTTAAAATATTCTTTTTTCTTGTAATTGATTGTGTTAAAGTATAGATTTTTCAACTTTTGATATTTTGCTTTAGGTTTGGACTGCCTGTGGTTATGTATTGTTTGTATAATCTGTCTTTTTTTGTCTGTAGTAACTTTGCAAGTTCTTTGTCATACCATTTACAACTGTTTGGTGTGTTTTTGGAGCATTTTAAAGCATTCTTATTTGTTCTAGCCGTGTTTATATGCCCATTTGAATGCGTGAAGCTTTCAGACATGACTTTTCTGCTGCCATGCTCGTTTGAGCTGCCTGATTAGAATGACTTTTTCTCTGGTCATTAACTTCTAAATGCAGCAGCGGGGAGTGCGCTCCTTGATATTTTTCGCACCTTTTCTTGTTTGTACAGCTCCTAGCGAAATGTTTCTGCAAACAATAATAGCACAGGCCTTGCGCTCTTACAAGCTCTCGCCTTTCTTTGATCGTTTTATTTAAGAATTGCCTGCAGTCTACAGTTTTGTGTTGCGCCAGGGGATGAACGACACAATTTGATTCGCCTTTCTAAGATTCTGAGAGGCTATATTATGCGCGTCATTTTTGGGTAAGCTGGAATTGGTTTCTTTAATAGCCATGTTTTGGATTTAGATTGTTTATCGCGAATCTCTCTCTCCACGTAAAAACTTGATTGACAAATACTTCCATTTTGTACTTGTAATCCTATAGATAATATATATACGGATAAATCACTGAAAACAGTTACTACGAAAATACATACAAAAAAACAAATAAAAGTACTCACAAAAGTTTAGGAATGTGGAGAGCCAAATAATTTAAATAGACGATCGCGATTCCGAAGTTCAAAAACAATTAACTGCACTTCGGCCAAAATTACTTCTACCACTTAAATGAAGAATGAGAGTTTTTTCTCTGGTGAGTGTTATTTATATTTTGAAGGTTTTTTGTTAATTAATATTTGAGAAATTCATAAGGACAATAGGACAGATATGTGTCAAATCATTGTGCCTTTAATTAAAAGAAAATTAATAACGGCAAAAGGTGTTCAGATAAATGACAAACTATAGTGTACTAAATAGAGTTATTATACCGTTGCGGATCGGTTACGGTTCAAGTCGTTGTGCTTTAAATTAGAAGGAAAGTTAATAAGGGCGGAAAGAGTTCAGATAAATGACAAACTATTGTGCACTAAATAAAGATACGTATTATACCGTTGCGAATTGATCGCAGTCGCAAGTCCAATTATTTAGAAATTTAATTTTAGATTACTTCAAAATAGAAAGTGTTCTTTGTTTAAACCCAAAACAAGCCACCTGCAAGTTGTTAGCCCTGGCCCTTGTTTGTTTTCTTCCTAAGTACGACTTTCTGTGAGCCTTGCTGGTCTCATCTTAGTCAATGATGGCTGAAATGTTGTAAGAGTAACTTTCCCTGAATTGAAAATTGGAAATTTGTCTATTTATAAATTCAAGAACGACTGCAAACGTCCATCGTCTGCAGTCTCTGTATTCTTGTGCAAATTGGGCTTGTAAAGCTGGATTACAACAATCTACTATTCTAAACAGAAATTTTGGTCTTGAGAGCTCTGCTGTCATGCTTATAGACGATGCTACGCTTTCCAAATTACGCAATTTTGTCCGGTAACACTGTAAAGCTGACACTTTGCTTAGCAGCAATCCTCTTTGCCATTTAATTTCCTGAATTGCGTTTTCCAGTAATTCTCTGGGATCTCCATATAAGTCTTCCAGACTTTCCCATATGCGATCTAAAGCCTCTCGCGGATTTCTCATCACTCATGCACTTTTGATGTGTTCATACACTGCGTCTGTAACAGAATTTGCTATCTTTTTTAACAAAGAATATGGATTCCCACAACAGACTATAATCGCGAAGGAGTTGCTGTCTAAACATTGGGTAATCAGATCTCTTCCCCGAAAATCTACGGTTGGCCTCACCATTTCCTATTTCGTACATTCGAGAGTATATAGCATACAATCTCCCACGTTCCCTCTCTCATATTCCCCCCAAGGCGGTCTGTATCTGTTGGCTTCAAATAATTGTTCACTTGTTTTCCATGGATAGCTGAGGCTGTTCATGGACCTTTCTTCAGGTTTCCTCCACTGAGAGTGCTCTCCGATCCTACGGTAAGCACCGACGTCTGGTATAGAGACTGGCTGTGTCCAGCTGGGCTTGGTCGAACTCATTTGGCTCTAGCATATTTATCGGATGCTCGCCTTCCGTTATTACCCTTTGCTTCAGAGGTTGCAACTTTGAATGATCTACGGGTGCCTGTCTCCTCCCAGCTGACTCTTGTTGGGCCCTATAGCAATTTCCAAGCCTTTCGTCCATCAAGTAGTTATTCTTTGTTTCCGTCACGACCGGTGTGACTGAGGGCAAGCTTATCCTTTTCATAGTACTTATCCCTTCCAACCTCTGCTGCTTTAGCTCTGGATTTCCTTTAGTCGGCATCCCGGTGATGCTACCATCCAACGTAACTTTCTTGAGCGCGCTTCTTCTAGGCCTTTCCTCATCCTCGAGACCTATCAAGCAGCTTTTAGTCTCTTCCTTATCCGACGACATCATTTCTAAAGTTTCCTTTTCTATTCCCTATTTTAATTTTGCTGAACGTAGAGCGCTATAAGCTTGTGCCTTCTCAGTTATGGGCCTTTGTTCTATACTTTTTGCTTTTCTTTTGCGTCAGACAATAGATTGCACATTCCAACCACTTATGTTCTTGCCCAACGTGGCTGACTTCCCGTGCTGACCCGATGCTCAACCTTGACTGATTTTCTATGATTGATACGGAGGATAATTCACATCTTTCCGCTATATTCACCTTAGCCTTTTCGTGATATTTTTTAAGCTTTTCTTTAATCAAAGGATTATATTGTGATAGCAGCTTTTGTATTCTATGCAAGGCTGGTACTGAAACACCTTCTTGTTCCTTAGCACTTGCCTTTTCGATCCATGAGTATAGCGCATTAAGATAAACATCGTGTGCTCGCGTGACGTATTCAAAAACCGCATTTACGACGTCAAGCTCATTGTTATCCTCGCTGTAAGCGTACTCACGCAAGGTAATCTGACTTATCAGTTGCGGTGTGCTTAGATGGTCTACCCATGCTGTCCGGATTTCATCTAAGGCAGCACCAACTGCTTCGGCGTTCTGACTACTACTAACAATTATAGATTTTTCCGACCCCTCATTAACTTCCTTATTCTCTACCGTGTTCAAGTTCATTTTGTGGAGTTTACAATTGCTTAAATTATTAATTGCTAAAATACAGCTAAGCCGCTTAATGTATCGTAATAACAAAGAATATGTTAATGAGTGACCGATATAATGAAACGATAAATTATTTAAATTTAAAATTAAGCGGAATTAAAGAGAGTTAGGGATTATTGCAAATGAATCAAAAATCCGGGGAATACCCTTCCACAGTTACGAATGTCAACGCCTCCCGCTAATGTCTCACGTGACCAGCGACTAACCAAGCGCAGCACCAACACGCCAACGTCGACAAAAACAAGAAAGGCACTAACCTGAATCTCAGTCTGGCTAGACGTTTTTCAGCCGCACCAACAACCGTGTCAACCTTCAATCCCGACCTTGGCCGACAATTCTTGGTACGGACGGACAATTGGATAGAGTAGTTTCTTGACGCTTCCAGTATAAGCGTGCTTGTCGAATTTAATAAGTATCACAGCAGTTACTCAACTCTTCCACGTGAAGAAATTATGTATCTGCGATCTTATTCAAATAAAATGCGAATTCTTCCCAGGTGAAGAATTTAATGTGCGATCCTCCTACACAAGAAATCGAATTTAATGCAAGCTCGTCCCTTAAAACGCTTATGAAGTTTCGAGTGATTCTACTCAAAAAGACTTTACAGAGAATTTTAACACCAAATCTTCAAGCAATCAGAGAACTTCAATCAAATAGTGTATTTAATTTTATTACGTCAGAGAGCCATTTAAAGATAAGTTAAATTCGATTATTCCATTGTCTAAATAAACATAATCAAAAATTATTACAATTTATAATCGCCACATTATGCCACGTGCATTAATTTATTTTACCTATATCAAATATTCTAGATTGCTTATCACGCATTACTTCGTCGCTCCTAGCCACGACCAAAGTAAGACACCGGTTTTAATTCTGGCGTTCATAGCAATGAATCACATGAGGACCCATGATTTTTGGTCATGTGTACCTCGTGCGATCTTGTGACCATCGATCGTCGTAGCAATTTCGAAAAGACCAATCAAATTGCCAGTTCACGTAACATGTATTGTTTCGGTTGGCCGATCGAGGTGGTGAATACTTAAAAGTATCTTGAAACCTGGTTAAATCTTGGAAATCCTTGTTGAAACTTTGAAAATTTTTCCGATTTTGCTCTTCGAAGAATTCTCCGGATAGTGTTACGGAACGGATTCTCCTAATAAGAATTCTGTAGAAAAATATAATTGCTGCCCCGACTTGCGGGTGTTTGAAGGCCGAGCAAGACCCAAGGTAAGTAATCAAAACAAAATCAGTGGCGTCTAAAGTAGTAATGGAAATGATGAAATAGATGTAAATAGAGCATAGAGCTCACAATCGAGTGTGGACCATTGGCGTTTTGCAGCAGAAAGAGCTTTTGACAGAAAGAGTAGAATGTCAATGAGCAACGGGTTCCCTTTTTTCTCTGCTTAAGAACGCAAACAACGAAATCGGAGCTTGCCTCAACTACCAGCTTGGCGTCACCCTCTGGGTCATAATGCGACAGCATTGCGGCAACCGATAGGGCGTTCTCAATTTCAAAGCACTTTTTTTACCTGTTCATTTCATGTCAAAGGAAGGTCGATTATTGAGATATTTTGTGATCAAATCATGTAGCGGCTGCTGATATTGAGCTTTGTCTTTAATACGCTTTCCGTAGAACTGATGCATTCCTAAGTAATTTTGAAATAGGACGTGGAAAATTCCTTAGAACTCTTACTTGAGCTTCCGCAGATGCGATGCCATTCCCTGCAAGGTGGTACAAAACTCCGGCAGCGACTGGCTTAAAAGACAAGTCGGGTGAGAAACTTAAAAGGGGCGTCACGAGAATTGGGGGAAAACGTACGTGAATTTCTTGGTTGAGAGTTTCTCGGAGAGATGTAATTTCTTGAAGTCCAGGAATCTCCAAAACTCCATTAATGTACCGTCCGCAAAAATGCAAAACTACAACAGTTTCAATAAGTGCAAAAATAATAAAATAATAAAGAGCATCCTACAAATCCTGTTAATCAAATGTAAAACAAAATACTTACTGCTATTATTAATAGCTTAATAGCTAACTCGAAAAATTAATTCCCAGAAAACTTTCTTTAACTTTAGTTGTCGAAGCGAAGGAACTTAACACCCAAGTCGGGGTCACCAATGTTGCTATTCGTTCGCTTTGTCAACTCATCGCTACTCAAAAAACACAAGCTTTTCTTAGTATTTGCAAGACAATATTTCAAAACTTTAAACAAAAGCTAACAAGAAAGCAAGAAAAAATCACGTGTGCGGCCAAATTGAAGAATCAAAATCATCAAAACAAGCATAAGGTTTTATGACACGAGTGCGATTCACAGATTAAAAAAATTAACGCGTAAGTGCTACAGGGTCCTTTCAATTGCGTTTTTTTGAGAGCAGTACGCCGGCCTTGTATTTTATTACACAAACCGATCGAAGTAATACTTTTAACAAAAATCTCAAACGTAAAAAGTTTTTTTGTTATTAAAAATTAATAAAAAGAATAAAAGCTGTCACTTATCAGCTGTTTAATCCGCTGATAAAATTGTATAATAACCTTCAAACATACTACTGTCGTGATTCGTGTATGCCGAAGGCATGGTCGCAGCGTGCTCGACTTATGTTTTGTTTTCTCAGTCGTGACTTCTCATGGTGTTTATTGTGCGAAATTTTGTGCAATGGCGTTTCTGTGTCTCCCGGTCTGTGATTTATACATTCGATCATGCTTATTGTATATTGTCACGTGGCTGTACGCAGGCAACAAAATTATGAGTAACTATAATTAATTAATAAATTCTATTTGAATAAATTTTCTAATATTGAGTTAGGGTTAGTTGAAAGCAAATTCCCTAATCTTAACATTTTGTTGACCCCGACGTGATTGAACAAAGGTAAGAAATAACTTTTTATTTATTTTTTGCCTTGTTGCCAATCTTAAGTAATGATCGCCGATTATCGTTTTCCAATTGTTTTCGCTTTGTTATTCTAATGCAGGGTTTCCCCAAACTGGGGTCTCTGATGACTGCACAAAGGGTCCACGACAATATGACAAAATTTATCAATCACGTATATACTTTGTGAAATAATCCATACCATGAAATCCGAGACCGATTCAAAATAAATACCTGTTTTTTTTTTAGAGAACACTTCTTTTAGAGACGATTTTTCTATTAAACATCGTCCCGGTTTACCCCTTCGGAAATATGGTATGCCTATTTATAACGATTTATTTTTTTGACGGATTTTGTGCTATTTATTTTTCCTCGTTGGTTGGGCAGAAAATTGGTGTGAGGTAAGATTGGGGTCCGGGAAAAAAAGACTCGCAAATAGGGGTCCATAGACCAAAAAGTTTGGGAAGCACTGTTCTAATGACCAATAGGCAACATCTTGTAAACCTTATCTTATAAATACTCGTAAAACTAAGCGAGAGGTTGATTTGAAGCTTATTTGCAAAATGATTGAAAATTCTGCTGAACCGCCGCCAATTTCCTCCGATGAACAACCTGGTTTTTCTGGTCAATCAGCCGATAAAATAGTATTTTCTGCAAAAAGAAATAGTTTTACTTCAAATTTTATTTTAAATTTCAGCCTTTCTGATCGCACGATGCAGATAGTTGGTTAGCTTTGTGTGAGGCTAAATTTACTATTGCTGGTAAAGAAGTGCCAGTTTTTTAATTCATGACAATCTTATAAGCTATACGATATACCAATACCGCAAGATCCAGATTGCTATACGAAACTGTGCACTCAGATAAAGGCGGTTTATGCAAAAGACGACTCTAAAAAACTCGATATTTTGCTAAATAATTTAACATTGGGCGATCGATCTCCCATGGATTTAGTACGCCACTTATTTTCCACCTCGGGTCTTGAAGAAAACTCTTCCCCCGAATTCGAAGCTATAATTAAAGACCGATTTTTAAAAGCTTTAACCCACTAAAGTAGCTGCATGTAGTGGCAATTGGTTTTACACGGATTTGATTGGACTTGCAAAATATGCGACTGAGTATATGAAGGCAAATGAAGGCTGTACAGAAGGATCAACTTCTTTGGGCAATTTAAAAGGCACAACGGTTAGCAGTATTTCTAGTCGACCTCATAATTTTTAATCATATCGCCTGCCATTACGTAATTTTTATAACAAAAACCCAAAAACAGGCATTCAACAGAAATCAACAGCACCAGGAAACTCGCAATTTCAAGGCCGAGAGTATACTATTCACGCAATCGAGGTTACATTTGCAACTTTCACCGAAAATTTCACCAAATGGCATTTAAACGTGAAGGTCCTCCATGCAAGTTGCTTGACCGTCCTATACATCTAAATCCGCCAAAAAATCATTTAAACGCAGGTGAGCCATCATATGGACATTATCACTTTGGGCGAACTTTTCAAAAAAAAATTCTAGTTTTGTTCTTTTTAAAAACTATTCACTTTCTCTAATTCGAATCTGCCTGTTAATCAATTACATTAGACACCGTAAAAGATTTTGCAGATATACATCAAACTGTGACGAAAACACATAACGGTTTGATCAATTTACATTCTTTGCTTGCAACAATTTCCCAGACTGCTGGAGATATTGTCACAAATTCTGTGCGTCATTTTGCTCAAACATACTTTTCTTTCAGACCTTGAAAAACTTTCAACACCTTTTGTAACGGTCATTGTTATTTTAATACAAATTTTAACAACAATATGGACTTTAGTTTTTACGTTGAAATGTCTTAAAAAATACCTTTCAAAACTCTTAGCATACAGTAGAGGCACTTTTACTGTTTGCTTCTCTTTCTTTCTTTCTATCAGCAAATTTTTTTCTGTTTTCCATCATCAACCAACACTTCAAGATGAATCTTGCAACCAAGAGGATACTTTAATTAGTGATCACAGTAGGTTAGAGCTTTTGGTAATCTCTGCTCGTCATGAATGCTTTTCACAAACAAACACTATGTAATGCGCAATTTTTTTGTGTGCGTGTCTTGTTTTATCGTACTGTCGCTTTTTTTAACTGTTTTGCTAAAGCATGCTTAACCCATATTAACCTAAGGGTAGAAAAAATAGAGAAAACTTTCTTGAATTTTTTATTAACAACTAAATAATAATGTGTTACAAGAAGAAACTTGTACAAAAAGTAAAACTGCATTTAAATCTCAAAGCTATTCATAATCTAAAATAATAAAAAAAACAGTTATTTTTAGTTAGAAAATGCATTTGAAATAATGACTACAAATGTAGTCATTGGGATAGTTCGGGTTAAATTCACTTTCGGACTGTATTACTTTTTAAATTTGTCTATTAATTACGCAAATCGTTGTCGCCTATGTTTATTTTGCAGTGCTCAGCCGTCGTTATTTTACAAAACACCGCCACCTCACGACCATAACTTCACAACTTCAAACAAACTTCTCTGGATTGCACCCAGCTGCATTTACAAAAGCAATGCTAATTGAAGGAATTTAAAAAAAAACGAATCGAAATCACCTACAATATTGAAAATGTGAACAAAGACATCGAACAGTTCCAATTTCTCAATAAAGTACTTTTAACATATAGTTCTGCAACTTTATTATTATAATTGTCTTAACTGTTATTGTTGAATATTTAAAAAAATACTTTTGATGTTAAATGTGTTTGTGATGCTAGTATGTCAATTTTTATTATGAAGAATTATTTCAAGCTAAGCCATTCCCTGCAAAATTGTCTTAATGGTGCGATTCAAAGTTATTTTCAGAAACATTTCACTTACAATTTCACAACATATACTTCATCACTCTAACATTACGTGTTTCACATATCACACATACAGCCCAACATCTCCATATTATGCTTTTATTGTTTTACTTTTTGATTGTACTTTTCTGGTTTCGAAATGTAGGTTGATTTTTCTAACTAATAATTTTGCAATTTCCTAAATAATTTTTAATTATTCTGTAATTCTGTAATTTTATTTTCACTTGTGTGTCCATAAATTTTAAAACTAAGGGGGATGTCATGATTCGTGTATGCCGAATGCGTGGTTGCAGCGTGTTTGGCTTATGTTTTGTTTTGTCGGTGGTGCCCCATTTCTCATAAGGTTTATTGTGCAAAAATTTGTGCAACGGCATTTCTAAGTCCCACAGTGGGTGATTCATACATTTGGTCATGCTCACTATATATATAGTAACGTGGCTGTACCAATTAAGAGACAGGCAACAAAATTATAAATAACGTTATACTGTTACTCTGGGACAGAGACATGTTTTTATTATAACTAAATAATAAATTCTATTTGAATAAGTTTTTTTGTAATATTGTGTTAGGGGTATCTTAATGACGTTTTTTGATTCACAGTAATGCTTCATCTTTGTTTGGAGGAGATGGACGGGAGCTGAATGGTTCAATAAATGGCTAGACATGTTTCGTCAGCCAGGTCGCCGGGCTCTTGACACATTTGGGGTAGCACGGAATTCATTTGGATGGTGATAGATGAGGCAAGGTGTTATTATGTGTTCAGCTGTGTCCTCCTTTGCGTCACACTCACAGATCGTCGTAGAAGCCAAACCCCAGTTGTGCGTTTCTAAGCGGAATAGACCAACGCAAACTCAGCCATCGGAGGCACATTTCTGTGTCTCTTGATGCCGGTCCCAAGCCCGGATAAATGGGGAGGGTTGCGGCAGGAAGGGCATCCGGCGTAAAATTTTTTTTGCCAAAACAGACAAATGCGTAATCATCATCAATCCATACCGAATCGGTCAAGGCCCGGGTTACAGAAAGATGTGGAGAATGATGATACACCCCTGACTAAATGGAAAGGCCGAAAGGAGAAGAAGACTCGGAGGCGGTTAAGCTTGACCCATGCAGGTCTGGGAAAGCTCATTCCCGGTGGTGTTGGGCTAACATCCTTATGAGTAAAGACATGTCTTCTCATAACTCCATGCTCCATCTATATTCACCCATTGTGTTACGCTAGTGCCTGACTGATTAGGGTCGTTCAGCAGTTTCAGTGCAACAGGCACAAATGGCTATGTTGATTTAAAGTTGCCGCAGTTATTCACGAAGTTGTTCACGAAGACAGGAGCCTTGCATAATAGGAGTTGTTTAGGCTTCTAAGCGCGGCGAGCTAGAGACAGTACGGTTTTTGGGGGTAAAATTCCGTTGCTTGAAAAAAGGTTGTCTGTTGGTATGGGATGCAGGTATCCGGTCACTATGCGCAAAGCATTGTTAATGGGCTTGTTGAAAGTGCAAATAGCCTATGGGCACTGCGACACCGAACAAACGCGCAATGGCAGTCTCAGCCGAGGAACGGACCAAGGCAAGGGTGGCTGTACGGAGTACTGTGGCATACACACTGCATCTTGATCCAGCTATTTGCTTTAGAGGCCCAACGCCAGATGTTAACTTCTTGCAAAGTGACTGTAAGTGTCGGCGAAGTCTGAGTGCCTTATCGAACTTATGTCTGTTGACAAAAATGTTAAGTTCACGTCGTGCCTCCTTTTTGTAAAGATGGGAGGCTACCGACACAGTTTTTGTGAGCTTCTATCTGTAAAAGTAAGAGTTCCTCCAACGTCTCTTGTTAAATTTTTCGATCTCGGTATCGAACCTACGGTCTCAAAATTTGCTGGTCTCTATATCTCGGTTTTGGTTTCGGAAAAATTATCGGGTCTCGTTCTCGGTCTCGACATTTGTGGTCTCGGCTGCATCACTGGCCTACGCACTGAAACTAAACATTAACAATGAAGTCGGTGACAATATCAGCAGAAAGTGTTATGTTTCGGTTTTATAGAGCTTCGTCAGTGTTGCGATAACCAGTATTTGCTTCTCCGTAAATAGCCCAAACAAAATTGTCGCTGATATTATTACAAAACAAAATGTCAGTGCAGGATTTTTCAACCGGGATCCTTGGCTCCGAAATGGGTCACGAGGCACTTTGCGGGAAGCAACGAGCAGAAGCGTTTGCCAGAAATATTTTTCTTTTTTAGTCTTCACAAGTGTTTGGAACAATATCCATATTAATTAGCAGTGGCCACGAGTGTTGTAAGTCTTAGAAAACCACTGGTCCTATGTTAATGCCGTTTTAAGCTATAAGTTCATGAAAATTCTTTCTTCTTTAATCTATAATGTAGAAAGCATTCTCCAGGCCGAGCAGCGAACCAGCATCTCCGTGATCACAAATGCTGTCTGTCATGCTAAGCTTGACATGCAGAAGGACAGAAGTTAAAGAATGGAGAACAAGCGTAGCGAAAAATCAATCAAGCTGAAGAAAAAAATTATTTGTTTATCTTAGTATTTTTGCAGTGTGCTTGCTTAATTTCTGCCTCCTAGCCATAGCCGCACCTGTCGGAGGGGCAGGGGAGAAAATTGCCCTCAAAAGTCTCCGAAATTTGGAAAATTTTAAGGCTGCCACAAGGAATTAATTGCACTGTAAAAAAATGTGTAAAATTTACAAGCACATGATTGTAAAAATTTACAAACTCAATTTGTAAGTATTTGCAGCTGATTTTACAATCATATGATGGTAAATTTTCAAAATCTTGCTTTGTTGCCGATTTTGAAAATTGTAATTCAGAAATCGTCAATGAAATCTGTCAAGCTGTTTCAGTAAGTCCTACGCAATCAAGCGAATTTGTTATAGCGAATAGAGATAAAGTTTACGAGTATGGCTGGAAGCTTGGCGTGGCCTAGGAAGGGATTTCAGGGTAAGGGAAGAGTTGGACTTGGAGTTAAAATTATTTGGGGGTAAATGGAGCGAATAGAAATGAAATCAGAATTTAAGTTAGGCTGATTTTGCCAGTAGGAGTCAGAGTCGCTTTTGAGGACTTGATGGAGTCGGATTCGTTTTTTAGGTGTGCTGGAATTGGAGTCGAAGTCGGAATCATTTTTGGTTTTGGATGCTCTGTTTTATGTTAAATTGGGTGTCCACGATTTCGGAGTCAGAGTGGTTTTTTAGTTGTTGTGGAGTCGGAGTTTGATTTGGAAAGTTTTACATAGCTGGGGTTGGAGTTGGATTTGAAAAACATTAAATAGCTTGATTCGGAATCGGAGTTGGAAAAAATTTGTGCGAGTCCACAACCTTGGTTAGGACGACTAAAATCTTACAGTTCAGATGTAGATAAAAATCGAAGTTGACAATTTTTTATAACTTTCACTACTGCTAACATTTTGTCAACACGGGTCGCATGTTGTATTGCTGTTCTTGAACAAATAATCCATAGGAGCTGCTTTTCGACTATGATGAAGATTTATAAATGTGCTTTACGGAAGAAAATGAAAAATTGAAAAATGACATTTATTTTTTATTTTATTGAATAGACATACGTTGTTCCACTACTGTCCACAGTTTGTGGACAAAGGAATCTTGACTTGTAAACGTATCAAAACTAAAAACCGCTGATCGCCTATTCATTTTGTTGTACGTGTGCTTTGTTCTAAAATGCATTCATGTGAAATCTAGGCTAATCCCGCAATGAAAAAACAGCTGGCAACTGTTTCTCGAAATTTCCACAGGAATTTCAGACGCGCCACGTTGGATGTGAAAAGCAGTAGCATAACATTACTGTTACGTCATAATATTACTTGATTTGCTAGTGGTCGAGGTAGAGGATAAAAGTAAGTTTTTACAGTTGTGTCTACTAAGGACTGTGTATTTAGCCTAAGCAGTATAAGCTCTACAGCACAGTAATTGTAATAACTCTTTTAAATTGCTCGAAAATTAGCTATATCATTAAAAAGTGAAGATTGTTTACTTTGAAACTCTGAAAGAGATAGAGTGAGTTTATAAAATATCATCTCTAGTAGTTCTTTACAAAACAAACTGCAAGTAGTGTAGCAGTACGGTGCCAAGGACCAGCAAAAGCATACTTTGCATTTTATGTTGAAGCTTTCATAAGCGTTTATTAGGATAAACTTTTCTGTACATATCTGACTTTATTTATTTGTGAGCAGCTTGCATGCCAGGAAGTACAATAAATGTAGGCTAATCGTGAGTAGGCGACTTACGTTACGTGAAGCATGCAGTCAACTTGGATTTGTAAACGAGCTGAGCATTGATGATTATTATGATAATAGTGAAGACGCCGAGGAGTTTATCCCGGTAGAAAATGGCGAGAATGACGAGGAAATTGCTGTTGATGATGAAGGAGATGTCGAAGTATTTGAAGAGATAGATGATAATGACACAGACTATGATGATGGAGTCTCAAGTGATAAAAATGCAAATGCTAATCAAAGTGATGAAGAGGACCGTCTTTTTGACTGCTTACCGAGCAGAAGCGGCATTTCGCACACAACCCAAGAGATTCCGAATCAAAGACGACGTCGAAACACCCTTACACAAACGCCCAGAGCTATTGCCACCCCACAAACTGAATGCGAAAGCTTTAAACATATATGATCACAGAAGAAATAATGCGAACTGTTCTCAGGTACACTAACAGAAAATGTAGGGAGGTTTGACGTACTCTATCTACTCCTCAAAATTACCACGACTTTTCAATGCAGGAATTCAAAGCTGCATTAGCAGTAATCTTGTGGGCAGGCAGTGATAGGGACAATTTCACGGAATTGCAAAACTTATGGGACGTCGGAGACAGCAAACCTTTTTACAGGGCAGTTATGTCTTTGAATCGCTTCAAATGCTTTCTAATATGTGTAAGGTTTGATAATTGGCACACACCAGAGCAAAGAAAAATAAATGACAAGTTTGCTGCTATTTCAAAAATATGGGGCTTATTTTTTGGAAGTATTCAACGTGTATATGTTCCAAATGATTTCATAACCGTGGATTAACAGTTGGTGGGTTATAGAGGCCGAATTCCAGGTACAACTTACATGCCGTCAAAACCAAGAAAGTATGGACTCAAAATTTTCTGGGTTTGCGTATCCAGCACTGGATACGCTCTGAACGCAATCGCTTACGGTGGAAAGGAAGGAGGTCAGGTACATCGAAATTTAGGTCAAGATATTGTGCTTAGATTGCTGGAACCCTATTATGGAACTGGAAGAGATGTTTGCACAGATAACTTTTTTACCAGTTACAATCTTGCAAAACTACTGCTAGAAAAGAGTTTAACTATATTCGGAACAATAAGAAATCATCGTAGAAAAATTCCACATTCCTTGAACAACAGAATGGAGTTCTATTCATGCACGTTTCTATACAATCATGATGACGGTGTGTGCTTAGTTGCATACCAAACTAAAAGAAACAAAAAGCCAGTTGTGCTGTTGAGCTCAACACATACAAATAGTTCGGTTACAGCTGACGAATGCAAAAAGCCGTTTATGATTTTGGATTACAACCAAAGGGAAGGTGACGTTGATATGTTTGACGAAAATTTAGAAGAGTTTTCGTGTCGCAGAAAAACAGTTAGGTGGCCACTGTTGTTCTTTTACAACATGCTTGACGCTGCAGCTAACAATTCGTATATCTTGCTAAAAAAATCTGGGAGATATTCTAAATCAAAAAAGCATTTTTGATACACTTGACATTTCAACTAGCAACATCTGCTGTTGAGGCTCGTCTGAGACTTCCAAATCAAAAGCACACTGTTAGAGATACAGCTGCCCAGGTGGGCTTTTCTATACCATTTCAATCCAGCATTCGCCCCGGTCCAACATCCAGCCATGAAACAAGATGCAGAGTTTGCAAGAAGCATACGAGATCACGTGGTGATAATTGTGGAAAAGGAGTGTGCCCGCAACATCGAAAAATTTCTAAATCTTGCAAATGTGGTGTATATGAGTGAATATATAGGAGGCTATGTGTATGACTGGTTTTTTCATTAGTCGTTGATTCGATCAGCCAACTAAGCGAGATGTTTGTCTTTTTGTGTTCTTCATTCTAATATACAGTAGGCTACTACTTGCAAACAAAGGTTTTATGAGATTTCGCTAAGAATCATGCTTTAATAACAGATGTCCAGAAAATGTGGACAGTAGTGCGACAAGCGGTGCAATTTCAGAAGTGCTGATAAGGGTTAATTCATAATTTAACGGACAAGTGTTGTGGAAAGCATTTTTCTTGTTGCTCGTGGTCCTAGTTCTTAAGCTCGAGTCTCGGGATGACAAACTTTGGTACAGTTGGCGGCTCAACAATTGAATCAGTAAAGCGTCCGACTTTGAAACGGTTCGCTCCAGTTTAAGCCTGTCCCTATGCGGGGCAATAGAAAGCCATTTTTCTCAAACTTTTGTGCATTCCTCGTTTTTTTTGGAAAAAGTAATTTTTCAATAATACGCCAACAGTATATTCGAATCGGGCGAGGCTAGACCGACAAAACAGGAATGTTTTACATAGAAGGTATGTCTCTAGAACGACGTCTTTCTACATCAATCTAGAAAGTATTTACATGTCTTCTGGCTTGACAGAAAATGTGAAAAATATTGGAACCAATTGATCCGAAGGCTTCTTGATCTACTTAATGCTGCAAAGAAACTAAACTTCTTGTTAATTTAAAATTACGTGAGTCCGCCTTCTTCTAGCCAATCGTAGTGCAATATTTTGGTGCGCGGTTTCAACGATTGTAAAATTGCTTACGTCACAATCAAAACCAAAGTGTTTTTTAGCCTAACTCCTTATTAAAGAAAAGCTTGAAACTTTGGTTTAGATCAGGGGTTCCCAAACTGGGGTACATGTACCCCTAAGGGTACATTTAGGATTCTCAAGGGGTACATTATTATGTGAGAGAATATCATTATTTAAGTTAAATTTCGTGTCCGGAAGAAATAATAGACTCCCTGTGGGCACTATAGCAAAACTATCCAACAAAAAACCACCTACACAACAGAGCAAAAGCGTGAGCAGCAGCAATCTAACATGAACATTTAGCTTTTAATAAACAAATCACGAACGTTATTTACAGCACAAACAAAATTAATAGACACAAAGATCATAAAAGCAAAAGCATGCTCTACAATTGACATTAAACAATTGACTCAAACACAAACACACCCGTTACATTATCTTAATGCATGTTCAGATTTACAAATTAATTAAGTGACTTCTAAATGTAAAAAAAATATTGCTTGGAGCTCGAGCCAGCCAAATACTACAGCTCCACAAAATATAAAAACTAAGCTCCGTCTCCGGCTACCTAGCCGTAGTCATAAGCATCTTCATTGTTGATGATTTTAACAAGGTTTTCCTATTTCAAAGACCTCCCCAACAGTTTTAACAGATATCTTTCTAATACAAAACACACACATTCTGGCCAGAGGTTTAGATATCTTTTTAATACTAAAAACATGATGCAATCCATGATGTGATACGAAGAGGTGTGTATAAGCCAGCGTAATTTGGTTTCATCATTGAGATATGACTATTTTGACTCTAACGAATAATTATAAGGAATTTTTTTTTATTTTTATTTATCCTATTGCCCAATAAGCAATTTATTAAGTTTCTTTTTTGTAGATTAGTAGCTGTTTACTTAAAACGTCTTGATAAGCATGATCACGCCCAAAATGAGATGTCAAAAACTCGTATAAAATGTTTTCAACGAACAAGCGTTTTAATCTTGACAAAATGTAAATGGTGTGTTTTCGTTTGTTGAAACAACCAATTATTCCTTCAAAAAGCGGGTACACTCGAAAGTTTGGAAATATTATTTTTTAATGACTAAATTCTCTGTTTTTGGAATAATTAAACGTATATGTTAAAAATTTGAAAAAAAGCACTTGATTTTATAAGCTTTTCAAAATTACTTAAAAATGATAAACAATGTCATGTCTAAGAAAAAGCAAAAAATTGGATGACTTTTTAACAATAAATAAGGTAACCTATAGCAAAATACTCTATAACATTAATTTTATTTGTTTTGATATCGTCATAAAAAATGGTTACATTTTCGTGTTAAATGTTACAATTTAAAGAATTTTTGGTTACGGTTCGCAAAAAATATTGGCAGCCCTGCAACAAATTCGTTCTTTTCAATTCGTATTAAAACCAGGGTTGTGAAGTTGTTGGATTTTTTTCCGACTCCACTTATATAAAGTTTTTCGATTTCAGTACATCTAAAAAAACGACTTCGACTTCAGCATGTCTGAAAAACGACTCCCTTGCATTCCGACACCTTCCTAAAACATGTGATTCCGGTGATTTCTACTCCAAAACCCTAATTAAAATTCGATTTTGTTGTGAACAAACTGACATAATGTAAAATTGATCACAAGTTTTTGTTTGTCATTCTTAACCAAAACCGTGAATTGGAACTGAAAAACATACGCAACAATTTAATAAACTCAAAAAGTGTATGATGCCAGAAACGGTTTTTCAAACTGCCACTAGGGTGCGCCACATCGTATGTCTTGACTGAAAACTAGAAATATTTACTTTTTTGTAGACCTTTGATGTCATAAGAAATAGTTTTATAATTATACAAAGAATCGGTAGACAATGGGGTTGTTTTAAATGTTGTCAGCAGCAAACTTTTCAAAGATTTGGCATAAACAATAAAGATTTTTGCTTCCAAAACCAACTATTTTATAAAAACAGTAAAATTTGCTACAAAATCTAGTTCAAATAATTTGTGCTTTTTTGTAAATTACAACTGTTATCTGATATTTTACCTAAAGACAAAACTTTACATATAAATCTTGACATATAAAAATACCTAAAGACCAAGTTTTACATATAAATATAAGAAAGTTTTACGTGTTAAATTTTTTGGTCTAAAAAGACGGTAAAACAATAATTTATTGAAATGTACGGTGCAGTTAAAATCACACCTCTACGTTAATGCGTCTGCACCTTTTAAAAATCAGAATCGTAGTTTTAGAATAACAAAGCATCGTTTTTTAGATTAAGACTCAAATTCGCTGACGCATATGCTGAAAACAAATTGGGTGACACCATATATTTTTTCATCAGACATGATGCCGAAAAGTTTGCCTGATATAAATTAGATGTTGAAAATTGTTTGAAAAACGTATCGTTTTGCTGATTTTTGAGGTATAATGTTCTATTACAGCGTGGTCCAACTACAGGCCCGCGGAACAGTTTTGCACAATTCAAGTCTTGTCGATCATAAGTAGCGGCAATCTTCTATAACAGCGTGGTCCAACTACGGGCTCGCGGGCCGCATGCCGCATATCAATTTTGCACAAGTCTTGTCGAAGCAGCCGTAATTTTTTTTTGGAGAACGCTATGATTTTGCGCCAAAATAGGAATTTTGGAGACCGATTCCAAGTGAAGACCTTTTTTTTTTTTTTTTTTTAGAGAACACCTGATTTTGGAACGAAAGTAGGAATTTTTAGCCGACTGAGGCCCGCAAACTCGAATAAGTTTGAAAAGTGGCCCACAAGAGTGCAGAAGTTGGACCACCCTGTTCTATTATATAATTTACGATACTAGTTTTATCACGAAATTAATTCAACAGGTGACAAGCTGAAAAAAGTTGTTGGAAAAGCGACATTATTTTGCAAATTGACTGATTTTTTGTTATTTTTCGATCAAGAAGGTTTCAACTTTAAGAAATCTTTGCAATATTCGTAATGCTGACTGCTTTTCTTTTGCAGTTAAACGCAAAATTAGATGTTAAATTGCGCATTAAACCAGTGCAAGCTTAGACATAATTCAACTTTGCAAAATAGGTTTTGAAATGATTAAAAGATTTTCTTAACAAACACTTCTTTTATTAAAAGTTGTAACCACTATTTTCTTGTTTTTAATGTCACAAAAATTATAAAAGTTTTACGTTTTCCTAAAGAGTGACTTCTTGACTTTTAGCAAAATTTTTACTTGAAAAAAGCTGGAATCTAACCGCTTTGATATTAGAAAAACTCGAAGAGTGCTTCAATCCTTCGGCAAGATAAAAAATGCAAGTTTTTTGTATCAACAAGTCAGGCAATTAAAAAATTGCGACAGAAGCAATAGTTTTTATGAGACAAGCCTAAATAGTCTTGGTTCGTTATTTTTCTGGAGGTAATTTTCAAAAATAATCTTGGAATTAAAAATGCCTTTACTTTGGTTAGCGAAGAAATAGTTTAAAAATAGATTAATTGATATTAAGAAAAACTGCATTGTTTTCAAACGACTAATCTATTGTATCGCTTTTAAAAGAAAAATTGAGTGAAATGCAAACAAAGAAATCTCAAACCGTGCAAAATAATGTTTAAACATTTTTATCCCTGTTAAAAAACACGTCTTATACTTTAAGCAATTCATTCTCCCAAGCTTCGACGTTTGAAAAATTACAACATTCATGAAAAACTTTAAAGACTCGAATTAAAATTAAAAAAATTAAATCTAGGTTGCTTTTCCACAAAAATCTGCAGTTGACGTTCTGTGGTTGCCATGCAAATATGCATTGAAAATCGTTAAAGAACAGCAAAAAAATCTCGAATAAACCACAATTTGTAGGAATCTGTGTAAAATTTTCAAATATGAAACGGTAAGTTCATAATTGCAGACTTTTTAAGAGTTTTTGAAAATATAAACAATATAAAAATTTTTAATTTTTTTCCAAGCCCTATTTACAGTTGACCTTTTAGAAACGCATTCACGGTTTTTCGTTTGGATATTTTACAGCTTGTGCTTCCCGATTACAAGCTGCAGAATGTCAGGCTTTGATTATCAAATAGATACGATTTAAATTTTTTACACAGTAGTTTTAAGAACTTGAGCACAAATGCCAGTGTAAAAAATGTGTAAATTTATATTCATCGATCAATTTCCAATTTATTTTATTTTACACGAAATCAAAACATTTTCGAAAAAAGAATCATAACACTTTCTGGCTCCGGCTTCATTGGAATACTTTTCTGGCTTCTGGCTTCATTAGAAACATATTGTTTTAGATGCGTTTCAATGGGTTACTATTTTGATGTTTCTTACTCGAAGAACAAAAGCATATCTTAAAGCTCTTGTGGAATTACCATTAGTTGACGCGGATTGTTTCGGACAAGCTTTGAGTGCACAACCAACAAGAATAGATTTCGTGTTTAAAGGTCCAGCAAAATATCATGTGTCCACAAGTCCTGCAAACAATAAGGCATAAAATTATTATTTGAAGGAAAATGGCGTAAAAGAAAAATACTCAATAATAATCTTTTTTGTTGAGACCGTGTTTTTAATGTTTGTAATTAATAAATTAAAAATAGTTTTTTGGCTTCCGATAATTGCTAAATTTATACAGTTTTTCTATGGTATTGACTTGCGTGATCGTTAGCTGATTCTCTCCAATTCTAGCTTCCAACTACAATTTACCAAATCAGGTTTAACTGAAATTGTATAACTTTCATTCAATGATATCAATCAAATCGCAGGTCCAGATAGCGTAGTTGTTTTTGACGGATAAATCGTTAAAAAAATTATTAAAAAATTTCATTTTAAATACATGGTAAAGTTATCACATGTTTATTAGTTGACTTCTTTAGATCACTAGATTATTTTTATTCAAATGTGAGATGAGTTTAAAATTACTAGAAAATCTAAAAGATGTAAACTGTTAAAAAATAAACAAAATATATGTTTTATTAATTGTTTAGTAGGAGAAAAATTGAACAAAAAATGTTGTATGCTATTGACTTCTGCCGATTGATAAACTTTGGGGTTGCCATATATCTCGAAACTTTATTTATCTTAAATCGACTAAATGTAAAGTTTTACAGGCTAAAAATTAGACAAAAAAGAGCTAAATTTGCAACACTGACAATTACACTAACTAGTGATAAACCCTAAAATAAACTTAAACTACTCACGGCACTCAAACAAGCATTCGCGCCTTAGCAGAGAGTTTATATTATTTAGCAATGGTTATAGCCCATGATTACAAGTAACGTAGAAAATTATTTTAGAAATCAAATAATGTCGGCAAGGCCGTATTAACCGCCCCCGGTTCTTCCGTCCGGAAAAAAGGGGAAAGCGTCGTAGAGGAGCCAACTTGTTCCCTGAAAATAATTATGTTTAGTAATATAATTATTATAATGGTATAGATCAGAGTTTCTCAAACTGGAGGTCCACGATGACATGAAAAGATTAGTCAAACATATATTGAAAAATAATTCATACCCTGAAATCTAAGACTGCACCATGGTCCAAAGTGGAAAAGTTTTTTTAGTGAACACATCGCTTTGTGGACGAAAATTAGAAAATCAGAGACTGATTTGAAGTGAAGGCCTTTTATTATTATTTTTTTTTTAGAGAAAAATGATTCGCAAATAGGCGGCTGTAACCCAAATAGTTTGGGAAACTGGTCTACGTCAGCGTTTTGCAACGTTTTTTTGGGTATGCTCCACCAGTCACTTCTAAAATTCTAATGTTCCCAATTTGTGATACATAGATGTAACAACCCAAAAATTTTGGAGTGGTAGCACAGTTTGCCCAAAGACTAGTGAAAACTAAAAAAAGGTCATCACTTTGAAACTGTCTCTGATCTTTTCATTTACTCAGACTTTCGCGAAGGCTTCTGCTCGAAATCCCCTTATGTTTTTTCACCAAAATTGGTTCTGACTCTCATATTAAATCTGTCTCCCATAGTTTTTGATTATCGTTTCTAAAAAGTAGTGATCTCAAAAAGGTCTTCACTTTGAATTTGTCCCGCTATTCTTAATTTTCGTACCAAAAAATTGAAAAAAGAATTTAGAATTTGGTTGAACACAAACAGAAACTAACAATTTTTTAAAATATTTGTTTGAGGTTTTCGTGGGTCGCACGGAAGATTGTTACAGGCCGTAGTTTTCCCAACCTTGGTCTTATTTGTCCGAGTAATAAATCTGTAATTCTAGTCTTTATTTGTAGATTTGATGCGTAGATAATCTAAAAATTTTATTGTTTTTGTTTGGTAGTTGTTGTGATATTTTTCTTTTTTTGCTTTTTTTTTCTTTGCCAGGAGGCTATCTAAATTCTCCCTGACTGCATGTTTCGTGATTGTTCTTATCTCTCAATGTTTGGTCTTTTTTCCTTTTGTCGCCACGAGGCGATCTACTTACTGTAAAGTCATGTGATTTGTGATTAGTGCACTGACAAACTATTCGTTCGTAAATTTAGATAAGACAGTGCTGTAAGCAGCTAGTTTTGTTTTACTTGTAATAAAGATATTCGGTTTTTAGTATTTCTTTTATTTTCATATTTGTTAAATTCTATTTGAATAAGTGAATGATTTGTAATTACCTAAATAATGTAGTGAATATTTACATTGAAAATTTGAACTTTGGACCTCTATAGCTATCAACGTAAACTAAATTATTACATATATAGCTATCGTGGCCCAATAAGCCTGGTAAATTTATTTCCTATCTTGTTTATGTGAACCTATTAATACTAAATTTTGTAAAACTACCAATGCTTAAATAATTGTTGTGTAATAATTGCCGTAAATTGCTAATTAATTTGGTTGATATATAGAGTACATAGAACTTGTAGTTGTGTATTTTACAAAAGCACCGTACGTTTGTATATCGTTGTGTTGCTTCGTTGACGAATGCTAATACCCCGTGTGCGCGTGCTTCAACAAGAAGATCAGCTGAAGCTTTAGTATTGATCGGCTTATCACTTACTCAAATAGTTATCTTTATGACAGTGTTGTTGGCACATGGGCGGTCGCCATTAAGATGATTCTTTTAAAAAACTACAGTGACATTTTTTAGCCAAAAATTAGGCAATTGAGACCGATCAACGCATGCAAGCTTTTCGGCTAACCTGTGTTTTTCAGTTGTAAAATAAAAAAACTTTTCGGAGAGCTTTTTATTTTGAAAATACTGTACAAAACTACTTTTCTTTGAACTGGAATAATATATTTACGTAGACGTGTGAATGCCATATGCAGACTTTCATGTTTATTTATTTCTCGTTCTTTCTTTTTATTTTAAGGTTAGGAAAGAGTGGGGCAAGATTTCATTTCATCGCTATATTTATTCTCCTGACTAGCAGGAAAGCAACGGAAGTGCTATACATAAGAAAGCAATTACCCCGACCTGCTTCCGGAGATAGCAATATAGAAATGGTCACCTTAGTCATAAAATTTAAGTAAAAGTTTTAATTTTAATAATTTTTAACTTTAAATGTTATGTACTTAGATAAGCAGTAGTTTTTTTTATCACATCGCAAAAGTATTTTAGCGGTTATAAGTGATTAAAAATTAAACCAATTTTGCCTCAACTCTGAGATCATTTATTTTCTCTAATCGCTTCCCATCGAAAGATTGCTCAAAAATTTTCCAATTTTTTCCAGACCAGAAACGATTTTATGAGCTAATCTATCATAATAACCTTTTGAGCGTTTTTCGCCACTCCAAAAACCTTTGCTATTGACAGTGTTTTTCCTCGATTATCTTGCATTCAGCCATTTATAGCTCAAAGTATATAAGCATGCTTAAAAGAGCCAAACCCAGTATTTATTAATTCTGTTGCGGTGGTGTGTGAAGTATTTTTGGAGGACCTTTATTTTCCCAATTTTAAGTAATTTTTCTATATTTGAAACTGCTTTTAACTGAGAAGTTCTATGCGGCCCACGGACATACAGTGTAATCACTTTGATTTGGCCAGTATTATTGGCATTTATGTAATATTTTAGCAGACTTATAATTAAATTTTAAAACAACTAAGTAGTAAAAATTTGCTCCATGCATAAGGCCAGTGGCGAGTGACAAGTAAAAATGGGGAGGTGCTACAATGCAAAAAGTGAAAAGCAATGAAAAACAAAAACTAAACCAGCAGCTTTCAACTGAGGTGCCGCGTGACTTTGGTATGTGTTTTTCAATTGTTTGGGGTGTCGTAAATATGTAAAAATTTAAGATGTGAAATATCTGGATTTATAAGCTATAATCAAAATTTTAGTGCTGACAATCAAGTGCACTAATAACTGTTATCGATGAATTATTTACGAGGTAAGTCCAGAAAGTAACGAGACTGATATTATAAAAACTTTATTGAAAAATATTGAAATACACCAAAGTCAAATTCCTTCAAAGTAATCCCCTTCCACTTGAAAACACTTGTGCATTCGCCTTTTCCACAATTCAAAACATTCTTGGAAGGCATTTTCTGGGATTTGTTTGAGCTACTTTGTCGCAGCCATCTTGATGTAATCGATGTCGGAAAAATTGGTTTCCTTCAGAACAAATTTGATCTTAGGGAAGAGAAAAAAATGACATGGGGCCAGATCGGTAGCCAGAGTGGTGTTCTAATATGGGGGTGTTCCAAAGTTGCAATGTTTCTTTCTGCGAGAAACTGACGAATATTCAGAGTTGTGTGAGCAGGAGCGTTATCGTGATGGAGCATCCATGCATGGGCTTCCCAAAGGCTCCGCCTCTTGTCACGCACTGATCTTACGAGGCGCAGAAGAATCTCTCTATATACGGTTTGTTTCACTGTTTGGCCTTGGAGTAGGAATTCGAAATAAAAAGACATCTTCGGCGCCTCGTAAGATCAGTGCGTGACAAGAGGCGGAGCCTTTGGGAAGCCCATGCATGGATGCTCCATCACGATAACGCTCCTACTCACACAGCTCTGAGTATTCGTCAGTTTCTCGCAGAAAAAAACATTGCAACTTTGGAACAACCCCCATATTCTCCCTATTTTGCCCCGTGTCACTTTTTTTCTTCTTTAAGATCAAATTTGTTCTGAAGGAAACCAATTTTTCCGACATCGATTCCATCAAAATAGCTGCGACGATGTAGCACAAAAAGATGCCAGAAAATGCCTTCCAAGAATGTTTTGAATCGTGGAAAAGGCGAATGCACAAGTGTTTTTAAGTGGAAGGGGATTACTTTGAAGGAATTTGACTTTGGTGTATTTCAATATTTTTCAATAAAGTTTTTATAACATCAGTCTCGTTACTTTTCGGACACTTCGTATTAGTAAGCAAGTTTTTCTTACAATAAAATTGTAAAAAATTTGCATTTATTTTTAACAAAAGTTTCATTTATGCAAAAGCGTTTTAAAAAACAGTGATTAATTCAAGTGATTTATTAATAATATTCGTGTGTGAGTTTAATTCGGGCCACAATTGCTGCAGTAATCAAAATGATGTTCTTATGTAAGTTAGTTTGAAAAATTTTACGTTACGGCGCACTTAGACCACTTGATTTTCGTCTCCAAAATTGGTGTTCTCTAAAAAAAAAAGAAAAAATGTCTTCAATCAAAATCATTTTTTATTTTATTGATGCCAACTAACCGCAGATTGGACATCGCTGGACTATTGTTTTTTAAAAAGTTTTACGGTACATTTGGAAATCTCTCGCGGAACACAAGTTGAAAAAGTTTAGTCTCAGAGGCTCTTCGATAATTGAAGATAATTAAACATCTGATTAAAAATTCCTTGGCGGGCCGCACCAAAAAGCTTTTCGGGCCGCGAGTTGGGCACTACTGCTCTAAAGTTTAGCCACTAACCTAGTTCACTTCACATTTATTTACTTATTTGAAGAGAACTAAAATAAAATAATTACGGTACTATATTACATGTAATTTATTTAATCACGGCAGTGTTTCTTAACCTTTTTCCGTTTTCGGCACATTTTTGAAACTCATCGGAAATCTCTGCACCTTTAGATCATTTTCCTAAATTTTCTTCCCAAAATCAGGTGATTTCAAAAAAAAAGGTCTTCATCTATTTTTATGTGCCGATTTTCTGCTTTTTGTTTTAAAATTCAGGTTTTTGCAAAAAAAATTATTGAAAAACGCTTTTGCCACAATTTTCCGCTTTGATTTTTTCATTTTCGCCCGAACAATAAACTGTTCTTTAAAAAAAGAGAAAATCATGCACCCGAATTCACGTCTTTTACAGATTACGAAACACTGAAAAATGTGTAATAGCTTGCGACACCCTAGCGAAATACTAATGGCACCCCGGTTGAGAACTACTGACTTACAGTATAATCAAAGCAATTCTTTAATATTATCTAATTGTTGTTTACCGGTTAGTATCTCTATTACGTACAGTGACAAAGTCAAACTGCCTTTGAAGATAACATTGTTATCAATAGAAATAAATCGATTGACTGTTTCTCTTGATCTGAGCGGTTCTCGGAGCAATATTTTGTAAATTTTCCAATGCAGGTTACGTATATATCATTGGAAAAATTTTACTTTAATTTTTCTCTCATTTCTTCCAGACACATATTTAACTTTTAGTTTGTTTTACCTAATACAAGGTTGTTAATCTTTTCAAATTAAACAATCTACTATATAATGGATGATAAATTTTCTGGTACAACAAAAACTTTCTTAACAGCAGAATGCGAACGACAAGGACAGCTAGGACAAAAGCTGTTGAAACAGACATCAGATGGAAGTTTTTGTGACATCAGTTTGATTGTTGATGGTGATGAGTTTCCTGCTCACAAATGTGTCTTGGCATCTTGCTCTGATTATTTCAATAAAATGTTTACAGTTGAAATGAAGGAAAAATATGACGAAAAAATTGAAATAAAAGGAATCACCGCTGATGCATTCCATTTGATGTTGGACTGGATTTACACTGAAAAAATTTTAATAACGAACGAATGTTTTTTTGATTTATATCGAGGATCATCAATGATGCAAATCAGTGAGCTGTCAGATGTTCTTCAAACTTGGCTTGAAGAACATTTTGAAGAGGAAGTTTTAATGAAAAACTTACTAGAATTTACGTATGATGAAGTCTCTCAATTGATATCTTCTGATAAATTAAATGCTTCTAATGAAAAAAGTGTCTATGATTTCATTGTAAGTTGGACAAGTTATGATATTGATATGAGACGTGAATACTTTCCAAATTTATTCAAACTTGTTCGTCTTCAACACATTACAATCGAAATAATCTGGAGTGAAATTCGTCAAAATGAGCTAGTTAATCTCTCTGTTGAATCCCGGCGTTTGGTTGATGAAAGATTGTCTTCTGTTTTTTCGTCTTCTGCTTGTGTTAAAACACAAACACAACGTCTTGGTGCAAAACCTGATTTGATTTTGCAGATTTTAACTGATAAATCGTTCGTAGTTATTTACAACGTTAATACTAAACAGAAAACAACTTATCGTAAAAGTATATTGAATCTAAATTCTACAATGAAAATTAATACAGATTGTGCAATTGCTACAAAGTATCCAGTTTCATTCATGTGCGGGGGTTTATTTGATTCTAAAGCAGTTATTAAGTTTGATGGGAGAAATTGGATTAAACAGCCAGATATGAATAAAAGCTGCAGCTACATTTTTCAACAATCATCTTTACGTATTTGGTGGACAAGACAATTGTCACTCGCATTCGAATTTTGTAAAAAGTTACGAAATATTTACTGATAGTTGGAACGAATTCCAACTTCCCGGTCCTGGCCGTTCTTATTTGGGAGCTCATACAGTAAAAAATAAAATTTATCTCATTGGCGGTTTTAAAAGCAGATATTCATACTCTGCTCCATGTAGATTAGCATGCAAGATTTCAAATATTTTTTGTCCCCACATGCAAAGTCTTACTGAAATTAGTCCGATGACAACAGCAAGAGCAGCATTTGCAAGTGCAGTTCATGAATCAAACATTTATGTTTGTGGCGGTGTTGATCAAGATGAAAAATCTCTTTCATCAATTGAATTTTTAGAAACAACAAATCACCTATGGACCGTACTTCTATATGAGTATGGTCTTGATGTCAGAATAGATTCAAGTTGTGTTGCTCAAGATAAATTTTATGTGAAATCAAATAATGAAATTATTTGTTTCGATTTTAGTACACGGCGTTGTTATGTTCTTTACGATGTAAGTGAGTATTCTTCATTTGTGTTTATTCCATTTGATCAAATTTCTCTGAAAAATTGCTTAAAAAATGCTCCGAAACCAAAACCTATTAAATAATACGTCTGATTCCGATTGAGAATAATAAATTATACTAATTACGTAATTATTTGGTACGTCATCAAGAGTCAATTGAAGAAGCAAACTAACCTTGTAAAGAGTGGTTTTTAAAACAATTTATTGCATTAAGCAATTGTACTGTATTAATATCTAAAGTTAAAGTGCATTAAGTTTTGCAAAAGTTGCACTGAAACACAAGCAAACCAAGTTATTTGCGTTAGTTTTTTTTTAATTGAATTTGCCATATTTGTTTATAGAAACCATATGTTTATATGTATTGCTACGTAGATTAAAAATCTTGCCAAACAAATCTAC
Organism: Diplosoma virens; assembly: GCA_963680785.1. Lineage (NCBI taxonomy): Eukaryota > Metazoa > Chordata > Ascidiacea > Aplousobranchia > Didemnidae > Diplosoma > Diplosoma virens. The sequence goes on along the minus strand of OY796880.1, from coordinate 27,148,364 downwards.
TTTTTTTTTTTTTGTTTTCTGCTACAAATTCTATACAAACGTTAGTGATTTTTTCAAATTTAAGACTGTTGTTGCTTAATCTTCGGTCATGCTCTCTTCATATTCTAATTACGCAAAATTTAATGCTCAATTCAATAATGTTTTTTATGTTGTGAATGTGTATAAACTATTTTTTGTTTTTGGATAAAAACAAAATATTAAAAACATTTATACAAAACCTGTACACCATTTATGTATACGTAGATTAAACAAAAAAATTCAAAGTTTTATTAGGGTTTATTACAAAAATTGTTTTTGTTTCCGTAACGGTAAAGACTCTTAAGGCAGGTAGCGATCAGTGATAAAGCTATAAAACCGAGTGACATGATTTCAATTAAATAAAACCTAACTCAAGATAAAAAAATTTATTTTTTCCGAGTGAAAAACACTAAAATAAGAAAAAGATAACTTAACGGCATTTTTTATTGATGCTGCCAGCAATTATTTAAGCCATGCAAAAACAATGATGTTTAAAAATTTAACCTATAAAGCAGAGGTCGACAACTCGCGGGTCCGGGCCCGCGTTTGGCTCTTTGGCCCATCTTCTGTGGCTCCCTGTGATTTTGGGGGATAAATAAACGATTAATTGTCAAATTAAAATACTTAATTAAATTTAAACAATAAAAATAAAGCAATTTTTTTTGAAACCAGCATAAACCTTTTTCTTTTTTCGGTGTTCACAATGATACTGTCAAATTTTGAAATAAAGTAAACCTGGAGTACAACTTTTACAGCCAAGTTAAACAAATTTTAAGATTTCACATTGAAATCAAAGTGAAGGCCAAAAAAAATTTTCAGCTTGTTTGCTAGTCGCTTGTGGTTTCTGTTGATTTCTTTTCTTTTTATAAATGGTTGCCAATGACTCTGAGTGTTAAAGGTTGCCGACCCCGGCTATAAAGGAACATTTGATGGGCGCAGCACTGAAACCTTTTTTACAGTAGCTTAGTCTCACGTAATGCAAATTGCTTCTTTGTGAATTTTTGTGACCTATTTAGAAAATTAGATTAATTTTTTTGTGACCTATTAGAAATGCAATGAGTCGCAGCTGCCAACATCAAGGAAATGTGATAAAATTGACGCCTTTAACAGATCAATCAATGTATAGATTTTAAATTAACTGCACCTTCTAAAATGACTTAAATACATCGTCCTAATTTAATTAATCCCTATGTGACCTCGTTTTGGCAGTAACCTGTATAATAGCATGAAATCGAATTTTACTGTAAAATTTGTCGTCGGCCACGTGGCCCAATTCGGATTTATTATAAATAGAGTGAGAGATCGCTCTTATGACACAGTAGCTAGAGTTTGGCCAAGGCCACCTAGAGAGACAAGGCCTGTTCACGGTTTTGTGACGTCACCCAACGTGGTGCTAACTCGCTCTTCTTTTCTCTGCCTTTTCTCTGCTAGTGAATACCTTTTAAACACACAGGTTTGGTAGTACCAACTTCGAATCAAGTTGTACAATCTTTTATACATAATTTTTTCCAGAAGTTTTGAAAACAATGAAAGTAAGCTAATAGGCCGATAGTTAGATAGATTTTTTGAATCGCCTTTTTTAAAAATAGGAACTATTTTTGTTTTTTTGAAAGCATCTGGAAATTTGCCTTGGAGGAGTGATAAATTGAAGATATAGCTAAGAGCATGCAATGCATCATCTGAAAGATACCTCAAGACAACGGGTGGTATTTGATCAAATCCAGTACTTAACTTTGGTTTAATTTCTGCTATTAGGCTTCTTAATTCAAGGAAACTTGTTGGAAAAAGATATATTGAAGATAGATTAGAAGATTTTAAATAATTAGAAAAGTGAGAATTAGAATTAGGTAAATTTTTAGCTAATTTAATTGCTGCATTTGAAAAATGTTCATTGAATGCATTAGCAATTTCAATGTTATCAGTAAGTGTTTTATTTTTATGTAAAAAAGAAGTAGTTTGTAGTTTGAAAAGATTTCTTCCCATTAAATTGTTTAAAACTTGCCAAGTTTTTTTTGATATTATTTGTGTGAGACTTGAGTTTGTTTTGAATAAATGTTTTCTTTTTGTTGTTTATTAAATGAAAGTAAAAGTTTCTTATTTTTTGATACTTTTTTTTAGCACAGTGGGTTTTTGTTTTCAGAAAATGTTTATATAATCTGTCTTTTTTTCTTGCTAAGTGAAGTAGCTCTCTATCATACCATGCACATTTGAATTCAATATTTTTCATTTGTTTTTGTTTAAAGCTATGTTCTGCAAAATGATCAATTTTATTCTGAAAAAATTGAAAGCTTTTATCAGTGTCGGAAATAGTATACAAGTTGGACCAGTCAATTTTTGAGATAGACTCGGAGAACTTTTTCAAATTATTAACTGTATATGACCTCCCTGCATTAGACTTCATTTTCAGTAAAGGTTCACCAACTTTTGAAACTTGCATAATGGGTAGGTGGTCACTGATTTCATGGGTGATTATTTCACTATTTATGAATGCATTAGTCAAATTACACCATATGTGATCAATAGCAGTGCAGCTGGAGTTGGATACCCTTGTTGGTTTGTTTATCAATGGGTAAAAATTATACTCAAGCATCAACACGGAGAATGATTCAACATGTTCATTATTGGAAGCAAGAAGATCTAAATTGAAGTCACCATGAAGATAGCATTTTGATTTTGTTTTGTTGATTGTAATTAAAGTTTTTTCTAAATGATTTATGAACTGGAGAAATGATTTATTGTTGTTTTGAGGAGATCTGTATATGTTCCCACATACAACTTGGTTATTTTGAAATTGTATAGCAATAAAGATAGATTCAAATATTTTTTCTTTCATTATCATTAGGTTAATTAGAATTTGAAACCTGTTTAACATAAAAAGCTACACCTCCACCTTTATATTTTTTTCTGGGGTTGGACACAAAAATGTAACCAGGAAGTATTTTAAAGTGACCTGATGAACTTGTGCTTTCCCAAGTTTCAGTTATAGCAATTACATCTGGCATATAACCCAAAGTAGCCATCAGTCCTTCAAATTTAGTGTAATTTATGGGATTTACTAAAGATCTAACATTAACGCATATTGAAGAAAAAGTTTGTATTTGACAATTAGAACTATTTTCCATTAATAATTTTGCTTCTTTTGCACTTACATAAAGCTCGTTTTGAATATTAGCACTAATAAAATTGTCCATGTTGTTTTTTGGTTCAATTGTATCTGTGAATAACTGATTAAATATTGATGCATTCAGTGGTATTTTTGGTTTAAAGATTTCAAGTAAATCAGTGTCATCAATACTATGAAATGGAAATGTGAAGTGAGCACAAGATTGACATTGTTGTACAATAATTCTACTGGACCTGCAGATTTTATACAAGTTTTGTGATAATTATCTTTACAATGACTACAAAATAAATAGCCTTGTCTTTTGTAAATGTTTTTAGAGCAAACTTTACAGTTAAGTTTAAATTGTTTAGGCATGTGAAGACACAAAAAGAGAAAAAAAAATACACACAAACACAAAAATTAATAAATAGAAAAAAAAAAAAAAAAAATTAAATTTAAAAAGGAAAAATGCAAATAGATGTAAAAAAAATTTGTAAAAAAAAAACCAAGATAAACTGTTGTTCTATAATTTGCCTTATATGATTTTTTAAATTAACCCAATTAATGCAGCTTTGAAACTTAGCTATGAAAAGCAAAAAAAAAAAAATCTCACTAAAGTTAATTAAAGAGATTTAGAAAATAAATTTGGTATATGTATCAAATTAGTACAATTTTGCAATCTATCTCTTCACAGCATTAGAGTAGCTGACTGATGCATGCTTTAGTTTAGCAATATTATTGATGTTTTTAACCACCTGTTTTTTTCCTCCAACAAATGCATATATGTCTCCCATCATAGACCAAACAGATTTTCATCCAAAGGCATCTCGGGCAGCTTCAAGAAGTTGCAAGCGACGCTTTGTCAGAAACTCTGTTATCACCATCCCTTTTCCTTTAAGTGCTTTCTTTTTGGCATATATTTCATTTCTTTGGGTTCGACGCAGAAACTTGATTATTATTGGAGTTCCCCTCACATTCTTTTTTGAAGGAAGTGGATGGGCTATGTCTATGTCATTTACCTGTAAAGGACTATCAAGAGGTAAACTGTTATTTAATTTATCACAAATATAATTTTCACATTCAAGGTACTTCCCTGTTTTGGGGACATCTTCACATTTATGAATAATAAGACAATTTGATCTGCTATATTGTTCCAAGTCATTATTTTTTTTATCAACTTGTTCCAATTGCTTCTGCATGTTTTCGACCAACTTTTTAAGATTGCTGAATGAACCTTTTAAATTCTGCAGATTTTTTTCTTGGTTATTGCCTGAAACAGAATCAACAACAGCAGCACCACAGGAACCAGAATCATTTGATATTTTTTCTAAGTATAAAGTTTCGTACTTACTTAACTTGTTTTCCATCAATTGTAATTCATTGGTCACTTTCTTCATGAAGTTCTCCATTGTTATATTTCAACACCAAGAATTTAGTAAAATCAATCAAATATTTTAATTATAAGTCACAATTAAAGGCAAAGTTTAACAAAACTTACAGTTCCATAAACCTTATTCTTATTCAAATATAATGATTCAAATAGAATTTAAATATTCAAATTATTCAAAAAGACTTCTACAAAATTAGATCTTGAACTTGCCTTAGATAATTCATTTCTAAAGTTTCTAATTTTTTTTAATATTTTTTGTTTGAGCCTTTAGGATTAATTATTGAAAGAATGAGTAGACTCCAATCATTGGCTGAAGAAATGGATATATTTTATGTGGTATAGCAGTATTTTGGTTTTCAACTGACAGATCAAAAATAACAAATATTAATATTTCACGCTATTTTAATAAACCTTTTACAATTTCTTCAAAAAAGGGAATATTATCAGTATCTATAAGTTTATCTTTGTATGGCTATTTTTCACAAATATGGTTTCATTTTTAAAACTAGTGTTACACAACTTCTAACTTTAAATAAATTGATAAAAACTATTTAAAATAAATTAATTTTAAAAACTTTTTTAATTTGCTGCTATTGATTTCTTCCTATATATTTTGAGTAAATAGCCAAAAAAAGAAACTTGAATGATTTAACCAGAAATTTTTCAAAAAGAGAATATTTATGTCTTATTTCAAAAAAATAAGTATAATGAATTCAAATACACTTAAAAATTAAGTATAATGAATTCAAATACACTTAAAAGATTAAGCTGAATCTAGTTAACTCACAATTGTTAAAAAAGTATAGAATTTTCCATCTATTAAAAATAGTTCAAAATTTTTACACTAAGAAAAATTTATTGAATTAAAAAAAAAATTTTAAATGCCAAACGCTACCATGCAAATTTAAATAATACAATTAAAAAAATTATCTATAAGCATTAAACAATATAGAGCATACATAATATCTAGGGATATTAGAACAATCTTGCTATTTTTAACTAAATTTATTTCTAAACGAAAAATCTCTAATAATATCTTGCTATTCATAAACTTTTGCAAGTGGCATATGTACATCCCATGATCCAGTGATTGAATACAGGGTGTTTATAAATTCCACATACTATAAAAAAAATTTTGTACAAAATTTAAGCTAAGCAGTTCTTTTTTAAAACAATGAAACTGGAAAAAAAGTTATATTTCTTATGATTTGGTTTTAATTTTAGTTAGACTTAGACACACTCGCCATCATTACAAAGAATAATATGACTTTTTAGTTAAGAACTTATATCAAAAATTTTGAAAAATATTGTTTAAAATATGGTATTGAAAAACACTAAGCAATATATTTAATTTAAAAATAAGTAGGTGTACAGTAACATTCGCAATTTTTTTAGAGATTTAAGGAAAATGGATTTTTTAAAAAAAGTTCTAAAAAACATTATAGAAATACTTCTAAGAATTTTCTCAGTGTTAATTGTAGAGATTCTTTATGGCACGAATACAAAATTAAAAATCTTTTTATTAACATTCTGTATGTATTTTAAAACCTTATCAAAGAGTTAAGTAAACTAAAGCTAAGCAGTGCTTAAAAATTCTAAATTTTTTATTAAACGTTTAACCTTTGAAAAAAATCTAATCTTCAAAAAAAAAAAAAAAAACTATAATAAGTGTCGCAAATTTTAGCTTTTTTCTTAATAAGTAATTTAAAAATAAATTAAAATAACCTTACTTCGCTAATTGCTAAAAAAAATACCAATTACTAATTTTAATAATTATATTATAATAAATTCTGTTCTATTATTAAAAATCAAAGCCTAAAACAAAATATCTATAGATATTTCAACTTTGACCAGCCAACTTAATTGCTTGTTGTTGATCACTTTTGAAACGACTTGCAAACGACGAACGTAAAAGTAGAACTCAATTCTACTTCATCGTGCATACCTAACAATCATTTAATTCTCTACGTAAAATCGCGTCAGAGCATTCGCTATCGAGTGAGAAAGTTCAGTGGGAATGGGTAGTTTTTTGATCGTGTCAAAGTGACGTCAAATGTATGATTTGACGCGATAACGACGCCTGTGGAAATCCCGCTTAAAACAAAGCGAATCGTCGCTTTTGTGCAGCTATCTTTGTTGGCACATGCGCACTTTGGTGTAAAATTGCTTGGCTAGTGGTGTAAGTTACAAAGTATGGTAGCATTTTACAAGTGGCATTTATTAAGTACTGCAGCAACTATACAAAAGAAAAATTTAAAGAAGTTAGGATGTAACTTGTAATTTTTAATTTAAAATGTTATTAGTTATTGTAATTTAACGAAGTTGCTCAGACAATAGTATGCATCTTGAGGACTGAAACAACTAATATTGAGAAACCCTATAGATAATTCTTTATATATATAGAAAAAGGTTTTTTTTCATAACTCCCTAAATTTAAAAGAAATTTTATTCTATATCTTTGCACCTGAAACCATACGTTAACAGGTATGAAGTTAAATTTGTTTTCATTTTTAACATCTTTGTTGTTGTGTCAATGCAATCTAGTCTTATTCTAAAACCAGGTAAAGCTCCGGGTCCTGATTCCATCTGCCCCGAGCTTATACTCCATGCTGGAGCTGCTTTGAAGTCCTGGTTACGTGACTTCCTTTCTTCCTGTTTGCGCCGACTCAAAATTCCCAAGATCTGGAGAAGAGCGCTTGTGGTCGCGATCCCAAAACCAGCAAAGCCCGTGGGGGACCCAAAGAGTTATCGACCGATATCTCTGCTCTGTGTCCCCTACAAGATCCTCGAGAGGCTTATCTACGCCCGCGTTGAACCATTAATCGATCCACTGCTCCCTATAGAGCAGGCTGGGTTCCGACGCGGGAAGTCAACCGTAGATCAAGTTGTTCTGCTAACCCAGAACATCGAGGATTCTTTCGAGGCTAAAAAGAAGACCGGTGCCGTATTTATCGATCTGACAGCTGCTTATGACACTGTCTGGCACCGTGGCCTTACCTGCAAGCTGCTGAGACTACTTCCGGATAAGCACATGGTCAAAATGATTATGGAGCTTGTCCGAAATCGAAGTTTCACCCTTACCACCGGTGACAGCAAGCAAAGCAGGCTACGCCGTCTTAAAAACGGCGTTCCTCAGGGATCGGTCTTGGCTCCCCTCCTATTTAACATCTATACGTACGATCTTCCTTCCATGATTTCCAGAAAGTTTGCTTATGCTGATGATTTAGCATTGTTGCACTCTTCTGGAAACTGGAAGGACTTGGAGGGGACATTAAGCCAAGACATGTCCACACTGTCAGCGTATCTCCAGACTTGGAGGTTGAAGCTCAGTCACACTAAGACGGTGACGACAGCCTTTCACTTAAACAACCGAGAGGCCAAACGTGAGCTAAAGGTCTACAACAATAGTAGACTTTTACCGTTCTGTCCAACCCCTACATACCTTGGGGTAAAACTGGACAGATCGCTCACGTTTCGTCACCATTTAGTGGCATTGCGCAAAAAACTATCCTCGCGCGTCACACTGTTGAGGCGACTCGTGGGCTCGGGATGGGGTGCTGGTGCTAAAACACTACGCATAGCCACCTTGTCTCTAGTCTACTCAACAGCTGAGTACTGTGCGCCAGTCTGGTGTCGCAGTGCTCACACTCGCCTCATTGACAGTGTCTTGAATGACGCCTTGCGCATAGTTACTGGATGCCTGCGTCCCACTCCAACGGACCACCTACCTGTACTTTCAGGCATCCAGCCAGCTGAGCTTCGCCGACTGGGAGCGACACTCTCCTTGGCTTACCGTGGATCTCTGGACCCCGATCATATTTTGCATGGTCTTTTAAGTGGGTCCTCAGATAGTGGCCAAGTGAGACTAAGATCCAGACGCCCGTTTGTGCCAGGTGCGCGGAATCTCTTGGACAATCTTGCCAGACTTGGTATCCGCGCCTCTGAATGGACAAATCATAAATGGAACGCGGAGTACTGTGAAAGTGCTTCCAGGCTCCGTGCTTTTGTGCCCGGGACCAGTGTCAGGCCTGTTGGGATGGGCTTACCCCGAGCAGCTTGGGTTAAGCTCAACCGCCTGCGGACTGGTGTTGGGCGATTCCATTCGTCCATGCACAAATGGGGTCTCGCTCCTTCACCGAATTGCGAGTGTGGCGCCTCAGAGCAAACCGCAGACCATGTACTAACAATGTGCCCCATACATCGGGCACCACATGGAGCACGCGGTCTGACGGTTTTGGATGATGAAACTCGATGCTGGCTTAATAATATCACTGCCAGCATCTGATCCAGGCAGTGCAGCAGTCTGGGGTAGTAAAAGGATAAACCCTCGGCCCCAGTTCTGTTTGTGTCTGGCCTGGAGTGGATGCCCTTCAAACGATGACGACGACGACGAGTCTTATTCTATTTTTCAGTGATATTTGTTAGTAACAAATATCAAAAAAAAAAAATATATATATATATATATCTGTGCCTTATATGTGTTGTGTTCCTAACTGCAAAGGGAATTATAGAAATGGTCCTAAAGTGCATGTATTCAGTTTCCGAAAAATGATGAATTAAAACAGAAATGGCTGCATGCAATTAAAAAATAATTTGTTCCCAGTACTACCAGCAAGGTACGAATGCTTAATACTTAAATACATTGGGATAAAAATGTTACTACTATTGTCTCGTTAGTTTATAACTGGACATTTTGTTTGTATGGTACATGATTATTAGGCTCTATCAGTTTACATTGTTTTACAGTTTTACTCTTACCCCATAAATTTCTAATTGAAGTTGGCATTCAAGTTTGTTAAAAAAAACTTGTATTTAAAATAATGACTACAGTTATAAAGCAAAATGTTGTTTAATTGCTTTGTCAAATTTTTTTTTAATCTGTTGGCTTTGCCAAGAAATTGGCAATGTTACATGAACATATTATATTTTATTTATTTTCATATAGTTGTTTTATATTTAATTAACAACACTAAAAAAAACATTTTGATGTTTAAAATATAGAATAGCTGTTGATTAATTTTAAAAACTAAAAAAATAAGTTTTTTACTGATTGCCATTTTAGCTATTAAAAAGTGATATTTAAACAGTTTGTTTATTTATACCATGTTACTTTATTGGCATATTTGCACTGTATTACATTACAGTATGTTTTACTGGACGGTAACTGTATATTCACACTAAATGGTATTCACACTATATTAATTCTTAAGGAGATTAAACCATTTTAACTTAGCAGAAAAATAGTATTAATTTTAAAGTTTAAAACTTATTGCATCTGTGTGAAAAAATTCGATTTGAGTAGGAAATGTTTTGAATTAAGTTAAATTGAAGACTAAAAAAATTTGTGATTGTTTAAGTTACTTTGCTTTATGCATATACTTTTTATTTAACTGAAAATTATCTGCAAGTAATAGTATACATTTACTTTGTATATAATTACCAAAAATGCCAAAGCCATGAATTATTTGTTATTTCATTGTGTGTCTTTGGTTCATCACTAGCAGTTTGTAATCTAATTATTTTTGTGCCAACTTTTAGTTTAAATAGTCTGTTGATTATGAGTTTAGCTATGAAGTTAAAAATGCACAACACTGTGATAAAGTGTTAAGATGAGTTTTGTTTCATAATAAAAATTTTTTATCTAGTTTAATAATCTTTTAATTAACTTTATTTTGATTACAGGTTTGCAAGCTCCACTGTAAGCCAAGTGATATACAAAAAGTGATATCTACATTTAATGAAAAAAATTCAAAAACATTATCCTACACTTTAAAAGTGCCACAACTTGTTCCAGGTGCCATACCATTACTTTTTTCAAATTGCCCTACGTACTTATCCACTCCAACAATTTCAAGCAGATGTAGTCTGCTTCAACAACTTGTGAAGAAAAAAACAAGCTGTGAGAACAAATGAACTGGCTGCTGCTACTGCTCAAAGCATTAAGGACTACAATGACATGCTTAAAAATGATGGCTTTGACTCATTGAGCCAACTTAAAAGTAAAATTTTATCTTCCAGTAAATGGCATGTAGTAAGTGAAGAAGATTTTTTAACTTTATTCTTTCTTAAGTATGAAAAAGATGTTGCACCAGTTATGGATGTGTCAGTAGTTGTGGATAAGGAACTTTTTTAAATGTATACATAAAATCCAGTGAAGTTAATAAAAGTTGGAGAACACACATTGCCTCTAACTGATAGTTCTCTGCATACTATTGACAGCATACTTGATGCTGTACAGCAAGTATACTTGCAAGTCTAGACAAATTCTGCAGTAAATGGAAAATTTAAAGCTGTATTGAAACTGGTTATTTCATTGCTGGAGCCACTTAAAAATGAGCTTGAAAATTATTGTAATACGATATCGTTTATTTGTGAGCAATTGGCTTTGATATCAACAAACAAGCTTATTCACCACAATTTGCAATATTTGCTTCTCTATTTTATAGTTATATATTTTATAGTCTATTTTTTAGTCTATTTTTGATAGTTGCAAAAATGATTGTATGGGTATCTGCTAATTGCATGCTAAACAACTTCTGCTCATAAAAAAATGACAAGTTGAACAAAAACAAAAAATCAAAAAAGAGAAAACTTGCGACTTTAAATACTAGCCAATGTTAAAGAACGTGCTTTATAATTTATTTATTTATATTAAATTGTATATTTTAAGTATTAGTGTTGATATAAGTTATGCTTTGCTTCAGTAATCGATGTGACATCGCTAAAAGTGCCCAATGGAGCGTCAATTAAATATCACGCCTCTACCTATCAAGAAAAGCCGGTTCAGAGATAATTTTTGATACGATATTTTCCAAAAAAAGTGCCATCATCATAATATGGGCAGCTCAAAGCTGATCGCTCCATTGGCCACTCTTAATTACGCTCACGGTGTTTAATTTGTTGGAGCTTTGTTTCTAAATTGATATTTTTGTTAAATAAAATCGTTGGTAAGTAACTTACCAGAATTAAAATGTTGTTGAAATAATTGAATATTTTCACTAAGCTTTGAGAAAGCAAGCCAAACTCATGCAAAAAGCAGTTTTGATCGAGCCAATGCAAAACTCAAAACGTCAGCGCTCAGCGAAACTAGCACCACTCGTAATGACGTCACGCGTTAATCCGACATTGATGAACAGGCCTTGTCTCTCTAGGTGGCCTTGGTTTGGCTCGGGAAGCTGTGACGTTGTATTAATTTTTGCTGTATTGTGTTAAATGGCTGCGTGTGTGAAACCGCAGAAAAAGAATACATGTAAATTCAATCCTTCCTCTCGTTCAACTATAATTTTCTGTACCGGGTGTCATAGAGTTACGCATTTTTTTTTCATCTCTATATTTATCCTCCTGACTCGCAGGAAAGCGACGGAGGCGCTATACATAGGGTAAGAAATAGGGTGGAGTGAAAATAATTTTTTTTTTGAAATTGAAAAAAGTTTAGTTCTAAAAACCTGCCAAACAGGTAAAATCTACCAATAAAAATTAGTTTTGGCGAGTTGCTACCTTTGGGGGGCTAGCAACTCCCCAAAATGTGTTTTGAGGGGTAAAATTTTCCTAAAAATGTCGTAACTCAGTAACCGCTTATCGTAGAGGCATGATTTATGGCTCAAAATTTGCAGAATCATCATGTTTCTATATGTGCTAAGAGAAAGTTTTTGTCTATTTCCACTAGAAATAAAGTTATGATAGGAAAACTGTTTAATAAGTTTGTTTGTTTGTACTTAACTAATAGTTATCTGAAAAGTTATTATTATTTTTTGCAGGTATATTGTTAAGTAATTGTGTAAATCAAAGCTTTGGCCAAACTGCGAAGTAGTAAAACATGAAAAGACGGAGTTCAACTTCTGTAAAGAAGATTTTACATAGTGGACACACTTTCTCTACCCGTGATAGTTTTCCACCAGGAGTATTGCCTACCAAGCGACATGTAATAGAACGCATTCTTCATTTGAAAAACTTTCGAACCTTCAATGCTGCAAATGACATTGCCAGAGAAATTTATGACAGATTGGTATGGTGCAACGTATATCCCATTCATATGTACACCATTTCGAAAAAAGTTCAAAGTTTTGTGAATTGTTTCAATGCACTTGATCGCTGGTTAAAGAAAAAACGAGGAGAAGCATTTTTACAAAAGGAAAAAGAGTTTATGTCAACTATTGATGAAATATTTGATGTTTTTTGTGCTGACGATAAGCAGCGCAGAATTTTGGAGAAACAACATGGTTTGAAATGACAGATGGATGATTATGCTTTTTATAAAGATCAAACTAGTAAGCAAGTTGGAAAATGTGTGGATGCTGTGGTTCCTTCAACGTCAGCTGACATACAGTTTTTGAGGCGCTCTCGACCCTTACAACCTCATCCAGAACCACCAACATGTTCTTCCGTTACATCAGTTACATCAGTGCCTGAGTCAGCTTTGGATTATCTTTCAGATTCTAGTTCAACCAACACAGACCAAACGCAATCTTCTGCTGCTTCTGAATTTGTTTCTCAATCAATGCCATATGAAAATCAGAATCGAATGATTTGGTCAAACCTTGCAAGGATGAGTATGCGTTTTCAGATATCCGACAGAGCTGCTGCTGCGATCGCTAATAGTGTGATGCAAGATTTGGGTCTAATTACTGATGATGACAAGACATACGTTATTGATCGTAGCAAGCTTCGAAGAGAGCGAGAACGATGACGTGCTGAAATTAGGAAAAAGGAGCAAGAAAATATCAAGTTAGTGAATGCCATATACTTTGATGGGCGCAAAGATGCAACACAGGTCACCATCAAGGGCCAAATGACAAGTTTTACAGGTCTGTGCAACTTGAAGATCACTATACAATGGTTGGGCAGCCTGGTGAATACTATCTTTCTCATTTTTCCACAGAGGATGGCAAAGGAAGAACCATAGCACAAAAGATCTTCAACACCATTGCCAACATCGATTACATGACAAGCTTACAGTAGTTGGCACTGATAGAACTGCAGCAATGACAGGCAAGTTCAATGGTTGCATTCATAAGTTGGAAGAACTATTGAACAAGCCACTACAATGGGTAATTTGCCTACTACATACCAATGAACTACCCTTGCGCCATGTCTTTACTATGCTTGATGGAACCACCAATAGTCCTGACACATTTGCAGGACCAATTGGGAAGTGTTTAACTGGAGATGTTTCAAGTTGGCCGGTTGCTGCTAATTTTAAGTCAATTTCAAACCCTCAGTTTGTACATTTGCCAGAATCAGTTGTTAATGATCTGAGTACTGATCAACACTATGCTTACAAGATATGTTCAGCAATAATCATGGGAGTTGTCGACAGCGACTTGCAATATTTAAAAGTAGGTCCCATTGTGCATTCACGCTGGCTAACTCTGGGCTGTCGAATCCTCAGATATTATGTTTCGGTGGATGAACCCTCCTCAAACTTGGAAACTCTGACGAAGTTTTGTCTTCAAGTTTACTTTCCAAGTTGGTTTGAAATTAAGTTAAATAGTCAACTAACTTGCGGATCTAGAAATTTTTTCAACTTGGTCCAATGAATTCTTCAGGTGCCTGACGAAGCTGTTCGGAAAACTGCTCTGAAAGTTGTGCAATGAAATGCATTTTTCGCACACCAGGAAAATGTCTTGATCGCCATGTTGGGTGACAACGATGAGGAGATACGAATGCGAGGAATGAACAAAGTGCTTTCGATTCGTGGAAACTTGCCATCAACGGTTTCATTTGATAATCATGACTTGGTTGACAGTCGCAGTGAAGAATATTCTTTGGAAGGAGCAAAATATTATGATACCGCCTCAACTGTACGGCTGTTTGAACCGCCCACACTGGATCTAACAGTGAACTCGTAGTACAAGATGGTGAATTTAACATCTTGCCATCAGCAGCCTCCGGTAATTGAACATTTAACTGATTTAGATATTGAACAATGCCGGATAAGACCACTGCAGCTCGACCACCCATGTCACAACCAATGTGTAGAGCGCCATGTCAAAATGGTAACAGAGGCCGCAGCACAAGTTGAAGGATTTGAGCGAAGAGATGGGTTGATTTGCCAGAAGATTAAATCTCGAAAACTTTTGAAAAAATTTGACACTAAAGTGCAATTCTGATGCGCTTCATTTTGCATAGGGTATTTGGTGTACTCTAACTTGCTTTCTTATTTTTCTCTCACTCCTTAGGCAAAACAACCCAATATCAGCATCAACAGTTCGAAAGTAATGAGATGTAACAGATTTTCTTTAAATTACTGAAATACTAAACTTTTTATGGGCAGTAAAGCTAGCACGTTCTGTACCTTATGAGTAGGCCTATTTAGGTACTTTGTCTGGTGACCAAAGTTATCCCAAATCATCTTGTTAATATTGTGATTGTCATAATTAGTCCTTATCAGTTAGACATATATCATTTTAAATGTTAGATCAAAGTTATTTCCATACAGCGCAATTTTCGAGTATTGAGCATAAAAAACGGTTTATCGATTATAACTTTTTTTGTTGTGGAAATAGACAAAAACTTTCTCTTAGCACATATAAAAACATGATGATTCTGCAAATTTTGAGCCATAAATCATGCCTCTACGATAAGCGGTTACCGAGTTACAACATTTTTTGTCAATTTTACCCCCCAAAAACACATTTTGGGGGGTTGCTAGCCCCCCAAAGGTAGCAACTCGCCAAAATCAATTTTTTTGAAGTTTTAGCCTATTTGGCAGGATTTAAGAACTACAATTTTTTCAAATTTTTTTTTCACTCCACCCTATTATGCCAACGCAGTGTCATAATTGGGGCCGCTTTGCTACGTAATGCAAATCGCTTCTTTGTGAATTTTTGTGATCTATTTAGAAAATTAGATCAATTTTTTTGTGACCTATTAGAAATGCATTGAATCGCAGCTGCCAACAGCGAGGAAATGTGATAAAATTGACGCCTTTAACAGATCAATCAATTTATAGATTTTAACCCTTTATGTCCGGAATTATTTTTTTTTGTTTTTCAATCCATATAGATTATATTTAACACTGTAATGTAAAAAAAATGATATTTTTGTTTTAAAAGATTTTCAAAGAGCACATATATGTCCTAATAGGCGTTAAAAGTAAAATTCTCTTTCTAAACCGCCATATATGTACTAATCGGCTTTTCGACGAGTTTGCGAGCACTTTTGCAAAGCTGCGTTGCGGCCGTACTAAATGTACACTATAACTTAACTTGATTAAACTTTTATGTTAAATTGCACTTTACTTATACGTAGAACGAAAAATAATAATTAAAATAGCACTTAAATTTAAAAAGTTTTTATTCGTTGTGAAAAATATAAAAACAGTTTTTAGTTTTGGAGCAACACAAATGCACATCACATTTCATGCAGTACATGAATATTTTGCCGTTGCACCCTGGAAGTTTACAGGTTATTCGCTTGTCTGAACAAGCGGGAAAATGTCCAACTTTATCCAAGCCAATATTTTTTTGGGGTATTGGTGCAGAAGCATTTCCGTTTCTTTTTTTTTTCTTATATTCAACTTCCACTGAGCCGAAAATGGGCCATCCTCTTTTTTTTTAAATTTCTTTGCCACTTTTCATGAGCGAAAAAGCAATTTGAGTTTTAAATTCACTGAATAACATTTGTTTTGATTTGAAAACTTTTAATTTTACCAACGACATGCATACCATGATGAGAAACTCTTTTCTCTCAGTTTGTTTCTTTATTAAGAGAACGCCGACAGGAGCGTCGGCACTCGTACGCTTGACTGCATGCTCCTTTGGACGACTGAGTCGTCAAAAAATACATTGATTTACAGGGTGGGCCAAAAAAATGTTACCACTTTTAATATTGCAGTTTTAATTAGATATTTTTACAAAAGGTTAGTCTCTCTTCTCTGTTTGCTGTTGTCTGAGCTTGCAAAATCTGAATTTTGTAGGGAAAGAGATGAAGGTCTGTGTTCAGTATGCGTCTAACAGTGGTCCTTGAGAGGGCAGTCTCCTGTGACAAACGTCTGGTTGATTTTCTTGGTGATTCCTCCAGACGCTGTCTCACGGTCTCAGTGTTAATGGCTGTCCTTGCAGACCTTGGCCTACCACTATGTCCTTTATTCGTATTGGTCACACATCCTGTTTCCCTGAACTTCTGCAGAAGACGTCTGATTGTGAGTCTACTTGGAGGACTTCTTCCTGGAAAGTCAGTCGTGAATCGTCGTTGAGTATGGGTTATCGACTTTAATTCAAAATATGCTTCTACGATCTTTACTCTCTCCTCCACAGTATATTGCTTTCGATCCATTGGGGTGAGAATTTAATGTTTAGTTGTTGATATTTCTGAAAATGAAACAAAAATCTTAGTAATTTTGAAAATGGTTAGAATATAAAAAGTGGTAACATTTTTTTGGCCCACCCTGTATACAGTATATTGAACTACATAAAAGTTTGATTTGTTTTTGCAAAAGCGTGAACAAAAATTGGTCAGACAGTTAATGATGCAATTGTTGAAAATAACAAACTTATTAAATTAAATTGTAAGGCGTGATAGACTGTAAGTTTTCATTAAACTTTAGCTTAATAAATTAATAGTTTAACTTGAACTTGAACTTAATAGTTATGCCAAGTTAGTGAAATTAAATTGAACTACACAAAAGTTTGTTTTGTTTTTGCAAAAGCGTGAACAAAAATTGGTCAGATTGTTGATGTAACTATTTTTGAAAAATAACAAACTTTATAAATTAAATTATAAGATATGATAGAGAGTAAGTTTTGAATAAATTTTAGAATAAAAACTATAGCCAATATATAAGGACGTAAGATCACGACCATGAAAAGTTATAAAGAAGTACGGCCACGTAAAATTATAAAGAATTTTACACAGTTGATAATGGAATGAGTAATAATTCCGAAACGTCCTTAATAAACTTTTTTTTATTAAATAATTCTATTTTGTGTACGTATATATAATATATATCCTTAATATAATATTTATATACTTAATATATATCTTTAATATAAAATATAATATATATCCTTAATATAAAATTATTTTAATATAGATAAGTTTATGACGTAAGATTGAGGCAAATAAAAAGTTTAAATCATCTAATTTTCACTACCGTACTTCAGGTGTTATAGCAATGCTTCTCAACATTTTTTTGTGGCGACCCAAATGTTAAGCGGAAATCGAAAGTAAAGTTTGGGCGACCCAATATTTTTTATAAACGTTATTGTAAGCATAATAAGGGAACCAAACTTATGAGCCCTGAGTCTGGTCATAAAATTGACATGCAATACTGTGGGTAGGAGAAAAAATTGTGTGGGGTTCTAAGACGTAGACCAATTTTTGTCCCCAAATCAAGGTGTTTTCTAAAAAAAAGGTCTTTCTTTGAATTCAGTCTCGGATTTCTGATTTTTCGTCCCAAAATCATAGTGTTTTCCAAAAAAAAAGTCGTCACTTGAATAGTCTCGGATTTCTCATTTTTTGTCCCAAATTTTCGTTCTTTATAAAATAAAAATTTTGGGTCAACCCTAAGTCGCGACCCAAAAGTAGGTCCAAATTGACACAAAAGAACAAAAATGGTTTAATTGTTACACAACTAGCCTACACTTGTCGGAGACCCAATCAAACTAAACGGCGACCCAGGGGTTGAGAAGCATTGTGTTATAGGAAGAGATTTTTTTTTAAGAGAATATTTTTGTTTTGGGATGAAAATCAAGTAATCCGAAACTAATTAAAAGTTCTTCGGATGAAAACCAAGAAATCGGAAACTGATACAAAGTGAAGACTTTTTTCTGTTAGAGAACACTAGTTTTTAGGGACGAATTTTTTTCTATTAACTAGTGTCCTGGTTTGCCGCTCCCAGAATAAAAAAATTGGGGGGTGAAACAATCTTTGCTGGAATTTTATGCGACGAGTGCCCAAAAACCAAAATTATAGGCTTCCACTTTTTTAACAACTAAATCGGTTTTTTCACAGTAAAATGAAAGTAATTCTACTCAAAAAATACGTACAAAAAAACTTCTTTCATCCCAAATAACGCATGCTCCATGCTGGAAAAATTGTGAAATTGCCAATGATGCGTCTCGGTGTGACAATTGCCGCCCTTGCCCTCCAGTTTGGTATGGCTATGATTATATGTTATGTTTATTTTAATTATTTATAGGCTATGCTTACATAACCATTTACGTCTATTATACGTCAAAACATTTCAATATTTTGTGGATGTGAGAATAAACTACATCCGGTTGTGAGCTTATCTTCGGTATGTTAGGAGGAATGAATATACCCTATTACAACTTCTTCCAGGTCACCCTTGAGAAAGGTGTAGCATCTATGAGCTCCCTAAACATGGGTTACTAAAATTTAATTTCCCTCATAATAGACTTTAACTGATAGAATTTCAGGGAGAAAAGTATAAAATTTGAGAGTAATTGAAAGTGAAAACCTTTTTTTTAGGAAACGCTACAATTTTGGGACAAAAATTGGTTTAGAACACTATGATATTAGGATTAAAAATTCGAATTTCACAAACAATTTTTTCTACCCGTAAACAGGGGCGGATTAGCAAATTTAACCGACCCGGGAACTTTGAAATAAAACCGGCCCATTTTTGACAACTAATTGCAAATCTTACTAAAACGTTACACGGTTCATCTTACAAACTACATCATATTTAGCTCATTTCAAAAAAGAACATTTAGAATTAACAAACAAACATTATCAAACATTATTTATAGAGCAACAGTCTTCGCATTTCTGCGTTCATTTTTGCTATTTCGTCGATGATCGTATGGTTCAAAATGCGTAACAAAACGTCTCGTTCGACGCACATCAAAAGAAGGGAATCCAAGCGATCTTCGCTTAGCTGATTTTTTAAACGGTTCTTTACATATTTCAGCTTGCCAATGTTTCTTTCACAACCAACTTGTGTAACGGAAAGAGTAAGGATTACTTTGTATGCTTGATATAGAAGAGTATACTCCTGCAGTACATTCTATATCTCCGAATCGCAGTATAACAGCATAGAAAACAATTTTGGCATCGACATTTTCGAATGCTGGAGCTTTCGTCCGATCTCACATCTTCGCCATCTGTTTTTTAAAACTAAATTAAAATTTAAGTTGTACGAAAGAAAATTTATTACTAATAGTATCAGCACAGTTGACCTGCGAAAAGTGCTGGATGTTAATATCAGAACAAAATTTTGATCAAATAATAACATTTCCATCGGTACGGAAAATAGGCATCAAGTAATTATAGGCTCGGGTTGTATCATACAGTGAGATAAAAGGTCAAAACATGAACCTGTAAATAGTTTATCAATAATAAAATCAAAGAAATGATCACCTGCTTCATCCAATTTAGTGCAGTGCTCAGGTAAGATCTTTTTTAATTCCGGCCATTTTGATGCGAAATCCAAGAGTTCTTGCCGAAGATCTTGCTGAACAGGAGAATATGAACTTTTATTTGGCAAAAGGTTGCATATCATATTCACAGCTGAGACAGAAATCCCATGAAGAACTGTTTCAGAAAAGCGTTTGGGATTGAAGTGCTTAAGAGCATATCACTTTTTATGCGTAGCAAATCTTCTATGCAAACTTTGAACCACTTGATCTAGAATTTTGTTATGTACATCGACATCTGGAGAGTTTTTTAAATTTTCTTGCGCTAGTAAAAAGTTTTTTAAATTTTGTAGAGTTTCACAAATTTTAGTTTTTGAAATTTTTTGTAGAAATTGATTTAATCTTATACTTGTTCGGTGCCTGTTATGAAAGGCTCTCACCGATAACACAATCCTGGCTGTTTACAAGATGAAATTCTTAATCTTCTTTATTAATAAATTATGCTCCAATCAACTTAGGAGCCCAAAATAGTACAGGGTCGGTAGCTTACTTGTTCAGCAATCACGTAAACAACTAGAGAATTGCGTTTAAAAAACTATGACTTCACAAAGCTAACAAAATTTCCAATACCGATTTATCACCACGTAACATTCTATCATAATCGAATCAATAATAATAATGCTTCCGAGCGCGCCTTATTTATATACTCGGTCACATGTATCTCGAAAGTTCTTTAAATTCAGGTTAAAAACAACAATCACCCAATATTGCATCATCTTGCCAGATCCAGCGATTCACAAACAAGCAATATTGCATCATAGTGAAAACAAGTCATGCGGAAAGTCTAGAATTTACTATAACAATGAGGACAGTGTTGCCAATTTCTTATAAATAAATGTAAAATATTTAAATTGATTATCAAACCGTTATTTCTTCGGCTATTTGAGCCGGACCAAAGCGCAATCAAAAAGATTTTTTATGAGGTTGTGAAAATATAAAGTGTGTGCGATTTTTAAGAATAGAACAACCTCAAACTTTTTCATTGAGTCTGAAAGACATTCATTTAAGGGTTCATTTCTACTTTTTTAAACCCGTTTATCAATCACATTCACGTTCTTCCAAAACTTCATTGGCATGTTAAACAAAATGATCAGTTTTGGTTACAACCGTTGCGAAATCGCAATAAATCTGTTGAATATCCTTTTTTCGTAGCTTCCACCATATTAAAAGCATTAATGAAATCCAGTCCAGAGGTCTGCAAGTACTTTGAAAGTGCAGATGTTATCTCCATGATGCGTAGATAAGTAATGGCTGTCAAAACGTATCGAATCATATTACGAACATGACACTGGCATCAAACCGCGCTTTAACACTACTTTTCAGAAGTAGAAACACAATATAGAACTTCAATTACATCGCAGAACATGCCGCTGGAACCATCTTTAAATGTGCCGAAAATTTTTCAAAGACATTCGTGCTTAGACCACCATCTAGTTGCTCCAATCAAGTTTAACCTACTTTGAATATTATGACCATGTCTTTGGCTTATCCGCTCTTTCCACATGTCCATTCGAAAATATGATTCCCGAAAAAACACTCCAATCTTTTGAACTAATTAAATAGAGATATGGATGCATGATTAGTCGTAGTAACATCACAGAGGACCAAGTTAAGAACGTGGGCATAGCACCATGTGTGAATTTGTCCAGGAGATTCTTTTTCAAGAAAAGCTGTAAATCCATTATATTGTCCCGACATGTTTGGTGCTTCATTTGTACTGTCGGAGATGCATTCGGAATCGTCTATGCTTTGCCTATGCAAAACTTCTTTTAACAAATTGCACAGGTCTGCTCCAGTTGCCGAATGGCTGTCAACAACGGCAAGAACTCGTTCTTTGACGTTTTCCCTAACAAAGTGTAGAATAACTAAACATTTGTTGGTTGAAGTCATATCTTGAGTTGAATCGATTTGAACTGAGTAAATGCCTGATTCTCTAACCGAGTTTGAAATTTTTTTCTTTCATTAGCTTAGATATAATAGCAATGATAAAGTTAACAGTAGTTTTGGAGATAAATGTATTTCTGTTTGCAAGGTTATGCTTGTGCTTGTTGGGTTTGTTTTGCAAACATTTTTAATAACATTTTCTTTTTGGGATCTGTGGTCTAGCGGTATAGTAACCTGTGTGGAAGACTACAGGTCCCAGGTTCGATTCGCGGTGAGATAAGCATCACTGATGAGCTCTAATAAGAGGGAAACTCGAGTCTGGTGTTTCTCATCTTGAAGCAGCTTGCTTAAAATTAATTCTAAATTCCTCATAATTCTTCAAATATGAATAACATTTTCCAAATAACACTTTCGAATGTTATCGTACTTTGCTAGAAGAAGTAGAGTCTTTAAAAAATGTTCCGTGATCAACTTTTTCATCACATAAAGTAGACACTGCTTCCGAACTCCCTGTTCCCCTATAGCTCGTTTCCCGTTTTCCAGTCATTTTCACAATGGAGACGACTCTGTCGAGAATTTGCCTTCTTTGCATGACCTGTTTGTTGTGTAGTCGTTGTCGTCGTCGTCGTTTGAAGGGTATCCATTCCAGGTCAGACACAAACAGGATTGAGGCCGAGGGTTTAGCCTTTTACTACCCCAGACTGCTGCACTGCCTAAATCAGATGATGGCAGTGGTGTTATTGAGCCAGCATCGAGTTTCATCATCCAAAACCGTCAGCAGACCTCGTGCTCCATATGGTGGCCGATGTATAGGGCACGTTGTTAAAACATGGTCTGCTGTTTGCTCAGAGGCACCACACTCGCAATTCGGTGAAGGAGCTAGACCCCATTTGTGCATGGACGAATGCAATCGCCACACACCAGTCCGCAGGCGGTTGAGCTTAACCCAAGCTGCTCGGGGTAAGCCCATCCCAACAGGCCTGGCACCGGTCCCGAGCACAAAAGCACGGAGCCTGGAAGCATTTTTACAATACTCCGTTTTCCATTTGTGATTTGTCCATTCAGAGGCGCGGATGCCAAGTCTGGCAAGGTTGTCCAAAAGATTCCGCTGGCACAAACGGGCGTCTGGATCTTAGTTGTGTAATGATGTTTGACTGACAGTAAGTAGGTTTATACTGTCGTATTACTGCTGCTGAATCGTATGTGAGCTTCAACACATGCCTTGTGTTTTTGAAAACTTTTGTGTTTATCAATTCGTTGGTAAAATGTGTTTCCACGAATTGAAACCCGTTGAAAATTTGCTGGGGTTCTGATTGCTACTAGTAGTAGTACCATATGCAATGCAAAAATTGCAAAAATAGAGCTTCTTTTTCTTCACAATACGAGAGCCATAATCGCTGCAAACGACCTCCAGAGTCATCAGGTCGGAAGTACACATTTGTAACGTTGAATTTCGTTGTTTTTGGTTGATGTGGGTGAAACTCGAAAAATTTGGTTAGTTTATCTCGTTTTGGTTTTACAAACCACGAATGGTACGCTGTCACCGAAGGAATTACAGACTGATCTCGTTGAACTTCTGAAACTTGTGTTAGGGGAGCAGAACATACTTCAGGTTATCTTGGTGAGGCTGTCTGGTTCTGGTTTATCAGTATATACAGTCTGGACTTCGCTTTTTGATACTGGCTGAATAGATATATCAGAACAATTTTGATTTACTAAATCTGATGCTGGTACATCACGATAACTCACAGATTGATGCTCATCTTGATGTCTAATAGCAAAACGGGATTAACTGTCGTTTGGCTTTCCGTTGAGGTGCTTGCTCTTGCAAATGCATCCTGAATGTTCATACATTTAGCACGAATTTGTTTCAATTTCTTTTTCTTTCTTTCACGCTCTTTCTCAGCTCCACCTTTCCGCTTTTTCGTTTCTTTTTCCATTACTTAAAATTTAGAGAGGCCTGGAGAATGAATGGTAAACAACTATGTGGCATACGCGATATCAGTTCTCCTGCGACTCTTTATTGCGTCATAGTACTGGAAATTAGAGAAAGAAGTTATCACTCACGCTTTATTTATTATTTTACGTCAAGTCACGACAATCGCAAATTACAATAAAAAAAATTATACATAGCGTAGGCTATACAAAATTACTGTTACTGAAAACTAATTGCGAAATCATTATGTATGGAACTGGTTCATATTCTCTTGATTATTTGTTAACGTCTTAAAGTTAGTTTTGAGGCAGCCCAGTGAATCGCTAGACCGGCCCACAGTCGAGTGGCCCACCGGGAAACTCCCGAATTCCCGCGGGGCTAATCCGCCCCTGCCCGTAAAATATTGCATGTCTTGGTCTACAACCCCACGATCTTAAGACTAAAAATTAGAATCTCACACAGAATTTTTTCGTACCCGTAAAATACTGCATATCTTACTCACTAACTACCCATAAAATACCCGATTGCATGATCAGTTTTTGGCATGGCAATTGCATGACCAGTCTCAGAGGTCATCGCACGCCACTGTCAACCACATATGTGAGTTTTAATATAAATATCTGCTGTGTAGTGGACGAAAAAAATAAAATCTTGCTTGATTGATTGATTGAACCATTGATTGAACATAGGCAACGTTGGCTATATAAATTAGTGAGATTTAAATTTTTTAAATAAATCTAAATGAAATGTAATCGATGGGCTATTTGCATCAATCTGAATAACTTGAAAGAATTCGATGATTTTTTGAAACAAGGAAGAAATAGTGTCACAAACTGGAACCGATTATAATAATTTTTTTCCCAAGTATGAAAATATTTCTTCCGATACCATATAAATTTGGTGGCGACAAGTCGGTGGCTCACTACAAAATTTAAATAAAATTGCTTTAGATTATTACAAAAAACTTTTAGCAATTAACTTTAAATAAATAAATTTAACAAACTTTAAATAAATTAAACCAAAAAAAGATACAGTAATTTAAAAAAAAGCAAGTTATTTATTTAGTATAATGAAAATGCAGAACAACTATTTAGACTTAAAGTTTTTATCAAAGTTACCGTATTTTTAAAAAATGTATCAAATTATTTTAAATGTAAAAAGATTACAAATGAATTCAATTAAATAAATATAGTCAATTAGCTTATTAACTCGTTATTTTCATTAAATTTTTTTGTTAATATTTTAGTTTATGAATAAATTCCTCACATTCTATATATATATATTTTTATTTCATTAATTTATTGAATTATTAATTCAAAAAGTGTATAAAGCTGTTTGGCTAAACTTTTAGGTTCGTGCATTCAAGCGTTCAACGGGCGATACAAAATCAGGTCACGTGATGTGAGTTTCCAATCATGGAATGTATGTCATTGATTTTACAACATCTCGTCAATACAACAGCCAAGAATTCACAACAGCCATATCAAAAAGATGAAAGATGATGCGATGATAATATTTTTTATTTGACCTTGCAAATCAACTCCGCCCATGTTGTTGTTATATACAGCCACAATATTTGGGCGAGAAACTTCAATAATTGCCTTTTGCTTTTTGTCATACCAAGTGCAAACGCCTTCAGGAAGGTGAGCAGTAAATGTCGACGCTAAACAGACAGACCTAGTGTCCTGCCGTTTTATGGCTACTACTGTTATGCCATCTATTTCCGCTTTCCATATATCTTTAGAACCTCTTCCTTCTTCGCAAAAATCCGAATCAAGCTTAAACTTTAGAGAAGGCAGTCTTCTCGCCACGACGGTTCCATAGCACCAAATACCTTGACTTGCCAAATATGTTAGCAACCGAAGAGATGTGAACTAATTATCAAAAAATAATTTGTGGTTCTTGTTCGGTGGTATAGACTGTGCAAGATGTAGAACAACATTAGAACTTGGTCCTAAATCTGGTACAGCTGGATCATCAACAGGAATAATTTTTCCAGTATAAGCCATAAAATCGTAAACAATTCCTGTTACATCACAAAGCAAAAAAAATTTAAATCCCCATTTGTAAGGTTTTTTGGGTATATATTGCTTGAGTGCCGATTTTCCTTTAAAAGGTATCATTTGTTGGTCAATGCATGAATTTTCAGTCCTTGGAATTTGTTTAAACTTTATTTTTATCTCATCATACAATGGTCGAATCAAATATCTCTACGGTCAGTATTTTCATTGTTTAAAAAATGAAGATTGGCTTTAATTGTCAGCCATCTGTCTCTACTCATCACTCTATTCACAGTATCATTTAAAAAATTTGCATTCCAGTGTAATCTAGTATTGGATATTTTACTGATAGAAAAATACATGTACAATCCAAGTCACTGTTCAAATTCAGCAACACTCATATTCAATGGTTTAGTTACATCTTTTTGTAGGCTGTACAAGTTGGATTGGATCACTATTAGGTTTTTAAGATCACGAGAAATAAAATTATTAAAATATTCAAGAGGTTCTTAAATTTTAATTTCTTTATCAAATAAGGGTTCAGAAAATGAAGTTTCTGGAAAAATTATCTCATTATTTTGGGTACCAGCAACATGTTTCCAAACTATGTTTCGATTTTTCTTCTTTTGCTTTTTTTCTGATATGTGGATGAGTGGATCTGCAGCAATAAGAGGTTTTTCTTCTTCTTCTTCTAAATCTTCTACTTCATGGAACACTTCTTCATTTAATCAGAAAAAAGTTAAAAATAAAATTTTTAGTGCTACTCACTACTCATTACCATTTTGAGATGATAAAAGATTATATAACAAAAATTATTTTTAAAGTTAACACTTTATGCACATTATTTTAAAGTTTCAACCCTATATCATAAGAAAAAATTCCACTAATAATGATTGCCTTTTTTTATGCATAAAATCATTTAAAAAATAAGACCCATATTTTAGGTTACTATGACAAGTATACAGCACAACAGTTTTAAAAGTTTTTCAAAACCTAAAATACAAGTAGTTTTTAAATTAATGAATACTTTGCCACGTGGCCCAATTCGGATTTATAATAAATAGAGTGAGAGATCGCTCTTAGGACACAGTAGCTAGATTTTGGCTCGGGAAGCAGTGACGTTGTATTAATTTTTGCTGTATTGTGTTAAGTGGCTGCGTGTGTGAAACCACAAAAAAAGAATAAATTCAATCCTTCCTCTCGTGCGACTATAATTTTCTATGCCGGGCGTCATAGAGTTACGCATATTTAAATAAGGGTAGTTGTAACTTGGAGGGATTTTGCTGACCTTATTTAGACAAGTTCAGCATTCCAAGGACGGTTATCGTTATTGAATTCCGTTTTTATCGTTGGACACTCTGGCACCTTTCGGCGGGGAGCGGATTGAGACTTTCCTTCATTAACAAAAATTTAATCTCTTTCTCTCATCAACAAATTTGAATTTATAATTTGGTCTTTGAACCAAAATTTGAATTTATAAATAGTGTTTCTAACACTTAGTTTATTGCCAAATGTCGAAAAAGAAAGTTAATGTGATATCAATGTTAAATTTAAAAATATTTTATTCCGAATCAAATTCTATTTCATCAGTTTTTTTGATTTACCATCATATCATTTTTTTAAAAACATTGTTACCAAAACTGAAATTCATCTTCAATCGTCTGATAAGTTGTGGAACTCGGCCAGTCTTGATTTTAAGAAACAGCAGCAACACAAGTAGATATGTACATTTTCTAAAAACGTCAACATACACTTGATTTGTAAGTTTAGGCCGACTGTAACGTAAAGAAAACAAAAACAACTTTTCTATAAACGAAGACAAACATGATGAAAGGTAGTGGTTATTCGCGACAAAAACTGACGTAAGAGTCGATACATTAATTTTTCATAGTGTAATGAGTGCGGTATTGTTAATTCCAAAAAGCACAAGAGTCTTGGCGTCAATTGCACACACTCTTGGCTTTCCGGCACCGATAGCAAGGGTAAAACTTTAATTCCAAACAAGCTTCATAATCAAAGAGACCATGTTCCTGTCTGGAAAAAGACGGAGTAATTTGCAGGTAAGGCCGCGGTGCCATAAAATATCGTAGGCTGCTGTGAGATCGACAAACACAGCGCCGGCATTTTTTTGGCCGCAAAGCTATGCACAATTTCTTGAGTAAGAAGAGTGACTTGATATATGGTCGACCTTATGCACTAAAACCCAGTTAGCTCTCTATATATCAGTAAGTCTATAATTGGTTCGAGTAAGTCTATATTATAGACTTCAACGTTGGTTCGAAGTCTATAACATAGATAAGATCTTGAAGGAAACACAAAGCAAAGAGATAAGTCTATAGCTGTTTGGGTCCTCAAATGGCTTATTCGGCTTTGAAATGGCAACCACTAATGCTCTCCTCCAAATTTTCAAAAAGTTTGAGTTGGCGCATACAGGAAGACAAGAACTTGTTTAACCAGGGCTTCAAAGCAGAGCCGGCATAGAACTTCAAAGCCTGGAGCTTTTTTTTTATTTTTATCTCTATATTTATCCTCCTGACTCGCAGGAAAGCGACGGAGGTGCTATACATAGGGTAATCAATTACCCCAACCTGCTTCCGGAGATGCCAAGATATTGCTGTCCGCTAGTATTTTAGTAGAGATATGAATGTAATTTAGAACTGCTTGTCAAGACCACCAAGCAGGGGAAAGTGCCGTAAAGTTTCTTTGATAAAATATAATCGTATAACTTTCATTCAATGATTTCAGCCAAATCATAGGCCCAGATAGCGTAGCTGTTTTTGACAGATAAATCGTAAAACAAATTATTAAAAAATTTCATTTTAAATACATGGTAAAGTTATCACATGTTTATTAGTTGACTTATTTAGATCACTAAATTATTTTTATTCAAATGTGAGATGAGTTTAAACTTACTAGAAAATGTAAAAGATGTAAACTGTTAAAAAATAAACAAAATGTATGTTTTATTAATTGTTTAGTGGGAGAAAAATTGAACAAAAAATGTTGTATGCTATTGACTTCTGCCGATTGATAAACTTTGGGGTTGCCGTATATCTCGAAACCGCCTATAAAGCAGTAAGATGTTATCAACAATGAATAATATCAAAGCAACTACAACATACACTTTTAATCTTTTACAAGAAAAAACTCTGCAACTGAAGAAAATTAGCCATTACTTGTTTAACAATTTTTTATTAAATATTCGTAAAATGGTCCAAATAATGAGCTAAACTTATCTTAAATAAACTAAATGTCAAGTTTTACAGCAGTGGTCACCAAACTACGACCCGCGGACCGTATCCGGCTTGCTAAGATTTTTCATCCAGCCCGCGGAGCTCCTTTTATAAGACATACACACTCACTTTGAGCTACAGTTGGATAGAATTATGTCGGGAACACCCAGTTTTAGGTGTTTATCTTGTTCTTTTCATTGGAGAACACACTAAGATTTTGGGAGAAAAATAGCGAAATAAAGATCGAATCGAAGAGAAGACCTTTTTTTCTTTCGCTTTGGCCTGAGGAGGTCCAAAAAATCTACATCCGGCCCTCGGCTCAAAAAGTTTGGGGACCACTGTTTTAGAGGCTAAAAATTAGATAAAAAAGAACTAAATTGGCAACACTGACAATTATACTAACTAGTGATAAAACTTAAAACAAATTTTTCAAACTACTCACGACACTCAAACGAGTATCCGCGTCTTAACAAAGAGTTTATCATTTAGCGATGGTTATAGCCCATGATTACAATTAGAGCAGAGCAGTGTGACGCGCGAGGATAGTTTTTTGCGCAATGCCACTAGATGATGACAAAACGTGAGCGATCTGTCCAGTTTTACCCCAAGATAAGTAGGGTTTGGACAGAACGGTAAAAGTCTATAATTGTTGTAGACCAAGTCCTTCCAGTTTCCAGAAGAGTGCAACAATACTAGATCATCAGCATAAGCAAACTTTCTGGAAATCGTGGAAGAAAGATCGTACGTATTAGATGTTAAATAGGAGGGGAGCCAAGACCAATCCCTGAGGAACGCCGTTTTTAAGACGGCGTAGCCTGCTTTGCTTCCTGTCACCGTTGGTAAGGGTGAAACTTCGATTTCGGACAAGCTCCATAATCATTCTGACCATGTGCTTATCTGGAAGAAGTCTCAGCAGCTTGCAGGTAAGACCATGGTGCCAGACAGTGTCATAAGCCGTTGTCAGATCGATAAATACGGCACCGGCCTTCTTTTCAGTGCGGTATTGTCTGGGTTACCAGAACAACTTGATCTACGGTTGACTTCCCGCGTCGGAACCTTTTCAAGTTTCCAACCACCCGTAAGCAAATTACGATAGCCTACTTAATGGGCCTCAATGTATCCTGTTTTATTAGTTTGTGTCTTTTGCGGTAATGTCAGTGTACTGTACGTTAATTTTTTTTGGGTTAAACAATTTATCCGCATTGCATAGCACATCTCCATTTTGCAAAATATCGTTATAATAGTGCTCACAATTAAGCACTTTTTTTTTCATTATAAAACAATTTTGGTTTGTGATGTTTATTTGATTAAACTTTTATTAAGCAATCAAAAAATTGTTGTTGAAGCCTGCCCGCCACGAAATTCTTGTTATGCCATTGTTTCGATTTTAATACGTTGCAACCGCCAAAATTACGTTGAACCGCGTAACCTTGGTGAACTTTTATTACAATTATAGCCTTTCATTTGCAGGCACAGTAAACTTAGCTTTAACTTCTTTTACCTGTTCAGCTCCATGCTTCTTTGACTGATTATTTCAATTGAAAAATCTTTCTATAACGCGAAGTCAATCATTTCTGTATTGAGAAAATTAGCTCAATTGAATATTAAGTACAAAAAAAATGGGAGTCGCATAATCAACATTCCCTTTAAGAGGGTGCTGAGTGTGCGGGGAATGAAAGGTGGTGGTGGTTGTGGTGAATTTACCCGACCCATTCCTGGGTATGGGGTACGCGGATCAACTCCGAAAAGACCCAATAATCGGGTGACTCCCCACGGACGGGACCAGAGGTCCAGAAGTGAGAGAATATGGCCGATTATGGCCCGACGCAGATGGTCCAGTAAAGGGCAGTCAAGCACGAGATGTGAACGATTCTGTGATTCAAAACCACAGTTGTTGCATGAAGGAGTCTCGGCTCGACCAACCCTGTGGAGATAAGAGTTAAGGAGAGTGCTGTGCTTATTTCAGCGTAAACAGGAGAGAGAGTACAGCGAGCGAAGCGAGGGAGAGTAAGCTCCTCGGGAGATACTCGTCGTCGTCGTCGTCGTTTGAAGGGCATCCACTCCAGGCCAGACACAAACACGACTGGGGCCGAGGGTTTATTCTTTTACTACCCCAGACTGCTGCACTGCCTGGATCAGATGCTGGCAGTGATGTCATTAAGCCAGCATCGAGTTTCGTCATCCAAAACCGTCAGACCTCGTGCTCCATGTGGTGCCCGATGTATAGGGCACGCTGTTAGTACATGGTCTGCGGCTTGCTCAGAGGCGCCACACTCGCAATTCGGTGAAGGAGCTAGACCCCATTTGTGCATGGACGAATGGAATTGCCCAGCACCAGTCCGCAGGCGGTTGAGCTTAACCCAAGCTGCTAGGGGTAAGCCCATCCCAACAGGCCTGGCACTGGTCTCGAGCACAAAAGCACGGAGCCTGGAAGCATTTTTACAGTACTCCGCGTTCCATTTGTGATTTGTCCATTCAGAAGCGCGGATGCCAAGTCTGGCAAGGTTGTCCAAGAGATTCAGCGCAGCTGGCACAAACGGGCGTCTGGATCTTAGTCTCACTTGGCGAGTATCTGAGGACCCACTTAATAGACCATGCAAAATATGATCGGGGTCCAGAGATCCACGGTAAGCCAAGGAGAGTGTCGGTCCCATTCGGCGAAGCTCAGCTGACTGGATGCCTGAAAGTACAGGTAGGTGGTCCGTTGGAGTGGGACGCAGGCATCCAGTAACTATGCGCAAGGCGTCATTCAAGACACTGTCAATGAGACGAGTGTGAGCACTGCGACACCAGACTGGCACACAGTACTCAGCTGTTGAGTAGACTAAAGACAAGGTGGCTATGCATAGTGTTTTAGCACCAGCACCCCATCCCGAGCCCATGAGTCGCCTCAGCAGTGTGACGCGCGATGATAGTTTTTTGCGCAATGCCACTAAATGGTGAGCGATCTGTTCAGTTTTACCTCAAGCTAAGTAGGGGTTGGACAGAACGGTAAAAGTCTACTGTTGTTGTTGACCTTTAGCCCACGTTTGGCCTCTCGGTTGTTTAAATGAAAGGCTGCCGTCACCGTTTTAGTGTGACTGAGCTTCAACCTCCAAGTCTGGAGATACGCTGAAAGTGTGGACATGTCTTGACTTAGAGTC
This sequence comes from Diplosoma virens, assembly GCA_963680785.1. NCBI lineage: Eukaryota > Metazoa > Chordata > Ascidiacea > Aplousobranchia > Didemnidae > Diplosoma > Diplosoma virens. The sequence continues at coordinate 27,116,277 of OY796880.1, read as the reverse complement.
CCCTCCAAGTCCTTCCAGTTTCCAGAAGAGTGCAACAATGCTAGATCATCAGCATAAGCAAACTTTCTGGAAATCGTGGAAGAAAGATCGTACGTATAGATGTTAAATAGGAGGGGAGCCAAGACCGATCCCTGAGGAACGCCGTTTTTAAGACGGCGTAGCCTGCTTTGCTTGCTGTCACCGTTGGTAAGGGTGAAACTTCGATTTCGGACAAGTTCCATAATCATTCTGACCATGTGCTTATCCGGAAGTAGTCTCAGCAGCTTGCAGGTAAGACCACGGTGCCAGACAGTGTCATAAGCCGTTGTCAGATCGATAAATACGGCACCGGCCTTCTTTTTAGCCTCGAAAGAATCCTCGATGTTCTGGGTTACCAGAACAACTTGATCTACGGTTGACTTCCCGCGTCGGAACCCAGCCTGCTCTATAGGGAGCAGGGGATCAATTAATGGTTCAACGCGGGCGTAGATAAGCCTCTCGAGGATCTTGTAGGGGACACAGAGCAGAGATATCGGTCGATAGCTCTTTGCATCCCCCACGGGCTTTCCTGGTTTGGGGATCGCGACCACAAGCGCTCTTCTCCAGATCTTGGGGATTTTGAGTCGGAGTAAACAGGAAGAAAGGAAGTCACGTAACCAGGACTTCAAAGCAGCTCCGGCATGGAATATAAGCTTGGGGCAGATGGAATCAGGACCCGGAGCTTTACCTGGTTTTAAGTGCTGAAGGGCAGCAGCAAATTCTCTCTGTGAGAAATTGTCAGAGATATTTACTGCGTCTGGTGTTGTGGCCCTCCAAAGGTCAGACACTTCTTGAGAGACAAGTCGAGATGACTTGCGATCAACAGCCTCGTATTTCCCATTTCTAACCAGCTGAGATGCAATAGCATCGGCTGAAACGGGACAGTGACGAGGAGAGTGTCGTGACCTACCAGTAAAGTTGTTCAAAATACTCCACGCTTTTTGACTAGAGTGTGAGAAGTCAATGTTCCGAACTGCCTCGAACCATCGATCCCTCGGCTTTCTGTCAAGCTTGGCAAGCAGAGCTGTAGCAGCCAAACTTGAGTCGTCTCCCTGAAAAGACTGCAGAAAGGTTTTATAGAGGGATTCACACTCTGCATCCCAACACGGAATATAGTTATTTCGATACCCGCGTGGGATAGTCTTTTTGGCTGCTTTCTTAATGGTGTTACAGAAGTCCTGGTAAGCCGCATCCACATCAAGTGAATCAGGCGGCAACAAAGTCTTTGCGAATTTATTCGTCAAAGCAATGTAGTGACGCCTTGCGGAAGTTCCATCGCTTAACAGGCATGCTTGGCACTGCCATAGCAAATCTTGGTGGTGTAATAAGCGAGGGTCTATGTTGTGACCTGGGGAACTTGTCAAGGACACGTCTATCCGGTAAGCGACTGTTTGGACCTACGCTAGCGAAAGCTAGATCCGGATTGGTACCAGTGTTCCAGCGGCCGGAATAAAAACTGGCAGCGTCCTTGGCATTATATAAAAGGGCAAGACAATTAATACTTGCCCATCCAGCCAAGCACTCACCGTCCGGACTGTTGTCGTCGTAACCCCAGTCAGCATGACGACAGTTAAGATCGCCAGCGTAAAGACAGGGGTGAGGAAACATTGGGAGATCCAGGGTTCGCAGTCGCGTTGGCGGTGGTTTGTAGACGTTGACTATTTTATAGCCATCAACGTCCACACACAACCACTCGATCTCCGATGTCGGTGGAGATTGTTCCAAAAGCGTGTATCTTAGTCGCTCGTGGACAAACGTGGCAAGGCCATGCTTCCTGCTTAAAGAAGACCCAGCTAGTTGGTAGTTTGGAAGTACCAACTTCTCTGCATCAGTGCAGTGGGTCTCCTGCAGTAGGATGACGAGTGCCTCAGACTGCATAGCGAGGTGATGAAGAACGTTCATCTTGCTTGCAGTGAGGCCTTCGATGTTCAGCTGAAGAATAGTGGGTCTTCGGAACTTGTTGGCAATGTGCCCTAAAAAGGGCAGTTTTATCCTAGCATTGCCCCGTCCTGAAAAGGACATTTGCCGATTAGCAGACCCACACTGAACATCGGAATGGGTGGATACCCTTCCGTTTTGGTAGGTTGGGTTTCGGTCTGTCATTTTAAATTAATGAACAGACTTACTCACGGCCCAGGCTGCGTGAAAGCACCTACCATCTGGGCCGGGAGATACTGAAGGTGTTGAAAAAAACCAGATTGGACACTGCGTCTCCAACTGGCGTAGAGGGATTGCCTTTGAGAGGAAGTAAGGAGTGCGAGGGACACGGAGGTGTTGGAGGGATCAAGAGAGGATCCGGCTTTAGCTAAAGAGTCAGCTAAGTTGTTACCTGGGAGGGAAGAATGACCTGGTATCCATTGCAGATAGACTACCTTGGATTGGGATAGAGAGTTGAGAAGGGATTGTGTATTGGATAGAGATTTGGAGGTTAAATATGGTAGGGGGGCAGAGAGGGTTCATAGGACAGATAAATAATCGGAAAAAAGTTTGAGAGATTCAAAATTACATGTCTTCGAGTGAGAGATACACCACTCAAGGGCATGAAGGATAGCGAAGGTTTCGGCACTATAACTGGTAGCCCAGAGACCAGTTGAGAAGGAGAGCGAGGTAGCAGTGACACACTTTGTGCACTTGATGTGTATCCCTGCACCACCCTGCCCCAGCCCGCTAGGTACCGAACCGTCAGTCCAGGCCGAGATATCGCTGTGACATAGGGAGGTAAGATGAGAGGTAGCTGTGATGTTGCAAAGAAAGGGGGTCTTTGCGAGAGCATGGGGATGAGAGATGGAGTGAAATTGTGTAAGTAGATGGGGTAGATCAGGGGGTTTAGGAGAGCAGAGGATTGGAGGTTCACGGGCAAGATGTAGGTTAGGATTAAGGTTATGTGATCTGGAGAAGGATCTCCATGAGCTATTTTTGAGACGTGTACGTGGGGTTAGAATTCACAAGAGAGGCTATGGAAAAAATGGAAGGTAGACGGAGGGCTCGTTCAAAGAAGGAGAGGGATTGGTGAGTGAGGGTGACTCGTAGTGGAGGTAGAAGTGCTTCTATATGAAGTAGAGGGATGGGAGTGGACGATAGACAACCTGTGATTATTTTACAGGAAGATCTATGCATCCTCTCCATGGAGGTGATGTGAGTAGGAGATGAGAAGGGAAACCAGCCTGGGGAAGCATAGGTGAGGATGGGGCAAATGAAGGCTTTATATAAGATACATAAGGATTCTTTTGATGGGCCCCAGGAGGCAGAGGCGATGGAGCGGAAAGCACGGAATTGGCTGTGAAACTTTTTTGGTAAGGATAAGACATGATGTTTGAAAGAGAGAGTGCGGTCGAAGGTTACACCGAAAAAGGTTGGATGAGAGTTAAATTTGAGTGGGGTGTTGAGAATGTACAGAGAGGGTTGTATACGTGATTGGTAGGGGTCTAAGCTGAAGAAGGATGTTTCACATTTGAGGGAGTTGAGAGGAAGGCGCCAATTTGAGGACCATTCCACCAGTCTGTTGAGGGCAGCTTGTACTATGAAAGTTGCACACTCAACACTCGGGGAGGAGGCCCATATGGCTAGGTCATCTGCATAGAGAAAGGTCTTAACAGATGTAGGAAGGAAAGTGGGAAGGTCATTGATATATAAAGAGAAGAGGACTGGTCCTAGAACTGAACCTTGAAAAACTCCTCTACGGAGACGGAAAGGACGGCTGTATGAATTACAGATACGGACTTTCGAACGGCGATCTCAGAGGTAGGATCGCATCCATTCAACAAAGCAGAGAGGAAGATCTAAAGGGAGGAGTTTAGAGAGATGGGCAGAGTGCCAAACTGAGTCAAAGGCTTTCGCAAAATCCATATTGGCAAGGACTGTACGTGCGCCTGGCTTAGATTGGTGGAAGGAAGGTGTGTGTTGACCAAGAGAGGTTGAAGATATGTAGAAGAAAATGTAACGCAGATTGTGGAGCTAGGTTAGAAGAGGGTAGGTAATTTGATCAGGGCCTAAAGAGGTTGAGGTTGAGAGTTGAGAGACAGCTGTGGAGAGTTCAAGGGAGGAGAATGGTGAACAGAAAGTGGAATGCAGGGTATTGCAGCGTGCAATTCTGATGAGATTCATCTGAGCTTTCTCGGTGCTTCGAAAAGGTTTTGGGGTTTGAGTAGAGAAATGGGACTGTAGATGTGAGGAGAGATGGTTGGCACAATCTACAGGGGTATGGCAATTTGGGAAGTTGGGGAGGTCAGAAGTAGTTCGGGAGGGGGAGCCAGAGATGAAGCGAAGTAGAGAAAAGACTTCACTGGGACGGGTTTTAGGAGAAAGGCTAGAGCAAATTTTCTGCCATAACTTAACTTTAGCCTTAAAAATCACAGTGGAGGTATATCTGGAAGTGGCGATATAGTGTGGCGGTCTTTTTCGGAACAGCGTGCCTTTGCAAATGCCTTTCGGCGTTTCGCGACGGCATCTGCGACTTCAGAAGACCACCAGGCTTTAGCAAGGCGGTTGATGCTGCCGAAAGGAATAACAGAAGTGGCAGCATCATTGAGGAGTTTGGTAAAGGTGTGGGTGGCTTTAGAAAGAGAAAGTGTTATATAGTTAGAGGGAGGAGGGCAGTGGGTATCAATATAAGTAAGGTAATTGTCCCAGCGAGCTTTCCCAGTAAACATTCATCATCGGGCCAACGTTGGCTTTAGCGCGGCTGGGTTGGGAGAAAGTCGGCAAAATTACCAACATTTAACCATCAATGCCAACTTTCTGCCGATGGTTTATTTTTCGGTTCTGGTTTGTTCTATTTGTTGCGTTAAGTACTAAAGTGGAAAGAAAAATTAAATTTACGCTCAAAAAAGCATTTTTGTCACTGTTTCTTTGCTTAGTAAAATTCTTGTTCACAGCTGCTGGTAATGTGTTGGGCCAACGTTGAAGGCAGCATTGGCTGTCTCCCTGTGACTAAGTTGGTGATACTCTGGTAAGAAGTTGGCCAAAATTTTTTATTCTAAGACATTACCAGTTGTTTGTGTTAAATATTGATGCAAACTTTTTACAAAACAGCGACAATAGGTCATTACCTACATCTGCTATAGTTCTTTGCTTAATGAAATTTCAATTGCTTTGATTGTTAAATAATAGAACATTTTCTGATGAGGGATAGCCTATATGTTTTTGTTACGCCTCAACGTTTAAAAACAATAAAAAAAAATGTTAGTCTCTATGGTCTGATAGTTGAAAAAAATTTGAACAGTTTTTGGATGACAGTTAAAAGTCGGAAAAACTGCCAACAATTTGCCAACTCTGCCAACAAAATGCCAATGTAACTTTGCTCTCCTTTGTTCAAGTCTATATGAATCAATTTTATTTGAGCGGCATGAGCCTGTTGCATGTTGCACAATGCTCCATTTGATATGCGCATAATTTTATTTGAAATAGTTGAAAATTTTTATTAATGATTTGTTTTATAAGCGTTTCTATTTGCTGAATTAAAAATATTTCTTAATTAATTATCTATGCTGGCATGGGCGTCCGCTGGGGGCAAAGCGGGCATACATCCTCTGGAAATTGAGTTTTTATTAAGAAATACTTTAATTTCGCTATATAAACTGCATTTTCGCATAATTCTGCCCCTCCCAGAAGTTTTACCCCTCCCTGGAAATTGGTCACGGGACGCCCATGTATGCTGGCTTCATCACCAACGTCAATCGCCGCTCAAACAACGTCAACCAACATGCAATCAACACACTCGAAAGCATGAAGGAGGAGGACAAATACAGCAGCTACGTCGCTAATAAAACCACAAATGAAAGATTACAATGCAGTGTACATTTATATCCGAACCTCTACTAATATCGTTCAATAGTCGCCTCCAAGCTGATCGATCGTCAACTGCCGGACGCGTCCAATCTCGTATAAACAACTTAAATGAGGAACCGTCACGTGACCAGCAGCCAAGTGGAGCATTCCAAAGGTGCGTTAGTTAAGTTTGCTACGGTGGTAATTGATGCATGGTGGTAAAATTGAGTAATCGTAGGTTAAAGGTTGGCAAAATAGTAGTATACACCTTACACAACTCTGAGCCAATTTTTTATAAGTTGGCAATTAGCGTTTTGCCAACGTTGGTAAGATTGCTGAGTAGTTGGGCAGCTGCAGTAGCATGCGTTGGTCATTCACAGTTAGCCAACTCTCTACAGCGTCTGGAATTTCAGTGTTGGCTAGACGTTGGCAGAGCGCAGTTTATCAGTGTTGGCGGAAAGTGTGATTTTGGTGCACTCGACTCTGGGCCAACATTGGACGCCATCATCTTGCCAACATTTCTGCTACTGGAAAACTGCCTTTTACCAACGTTGGCTAGATGAAAAATGTTTACTGGGTTATTGTAGTTAAATGAGGGGGGAGGTGGATAGAGTTAATTAAGGGGAAATGGGAATAGTGATAGAGATGGGAAGATGATTTGAGCCGAGGTCCGGAAGGGTCTGCCATGTGCATTTAGAGGCTATTCGGGCAGGAACTAAGGAGAGATAAGGGGAAGAGCGGTTTCCGGTGGCACGGTGTAGTAGGGTGTGATGTTTGGGGTTGTTAAGAGGTAAAAGATCAGAAGAAAGGAGCCAATCAAACAGCTCTTTGCCTGATTGGTCTTCCGGTGAGTGGGAGTCCCCGGAATGAAAGGTCACGTGAGCAGTGGTGGATGTTCAAATTTCGGGTCCGAGAAAAGGATTTTTGAAAATCTATGAACAGAAAAAAGAGAGTTTTGATCTCGTCATCCACTTTTTTCTCCCAAAATCAAGGTGATCTCTAAAAAAAAAGAAAAAAAAGAGAAAAAAGGTTTTCACTTCAATTTCGTCTCTGATTTTCCAATTTTTTTCTCAAATCAAAGTGTTCCCTAAAAAAAAGAAAAAAAAAGGTTGTCACCTGGAACGGAACTTGAAGTTTCCCATTTTTCGTCCCGATTTCAGTATCGCACCAAGGTGAAGACCTTTTTTTTATTTTTTAGAGAACACTTTAATTTGAGAAAAAAAATAGGGGAATCAGAGACGAAATTGAAGTGCAGAACTTTTTTTTTTAGAGATCACTTTGATTTTGGGAGAAAAAAAGTGGAAGACGAAGTCAAAACTTTCCTTTTTTCTGTAATTCGATTTTTAAAATTCCTTTTCTCGGGCCCCTAAATTTGAATCCCCACCGCTGTGAGGAGCTTGGTTCTGATTGAAAGCACGTATTTACCTTGTCTTGTCGATACTTATGCAATGCGCGGCAAAACGGAAGTACTGCGCGCTCGCGCAGCCGCGTCGCTTAGACAGAACGTTGCTCATAATAGATGTTTGCATCTGACGAAGTTACGGCTCTGCAAATACCTATCTAACTTTAAGACTTTTTTACCTAATTAAAGGTTTCTAATTTTTTCGAATTAAAATAATTTGCAATGAATGAAAAATTACCTGATACAATGAAAACTTGCTTTTAACCCTTTATGGTCCAACTTATTGTCTGGGATACAAAAACAATTTATGTTCTTTGGTCCAAACTCATGTCACACATACATTGGACTTTAAATTGATTAGTTCAATTAACTTAGGGGAATTCCCGCAATGCTTGAAAATTATTTCATAAAATCAACACACACATAAACATCTTTTTAAAAAAATTTAGAAAAAGAATTTGGACCTAGACTGACCGAAATAATAAATTCAATTGAACCGCAAAGGGTTAATAGCAAAACGTGAAGGACTAGGACAGAACTTGTTGAAACAGACATCAGATGGAAGTTTTTGTGACATCAGTTTGATTGTTGATGGTGATGAGTTTCCTGCTCACAAATGTGTCTTGGCATCTTGCTCTGATTATTTCAATAAAATGTTCACTGTTGAAATGAAGGAAAAATATGAAGAAAAAATTAAAATAAAAGGAATCACCGCTGATGCATTCCGTTTAATGTTGGACTGGATTTATACTGAAAAAATTTTAATAACGAACGAATGTTTTTATCGTCAGTGATGCAAATCAGTGAACTGTCAGATGTTCTTCAAACTTGGCTTGAAGAACATTTTGAAACTGAGGTTTTAATGAAAAACTTATTAGAATTTACATTTGATGAAGTCTCTCAATTGATATCTTCGGATAAATTAAATGCTTCTAATGAAAAAAGTGTCTATGATTTCATTGTAAGTTGGACAAGTCATGATATTGATGCGAGACGTGAATACTTTCCAAATTTATTCAAACTCGTTCGACTTCAACAAATTTCAACTGAAATAGTCTGGAGTTAAATTCGTCAAAATGAGCTAGTTAATCTCTCTGTTGAATCCCGGTGTTTGGTTGATGAAAGATTGTCTTCTGTTTTTTCGTCTTTCGCTTCTGTTGAAACAGAAACACAAACACAACGTCTCAGTGCAAAACCTGATTTGATTTTGCAGATTTTAACTGAAATCGTTCGTAGTTTACAACGCTAGTACGAAACAGAAAACAACTTACCGTAAAAGTATAATAAATTTAGATTTTATTTCATTTTCAAATGAATGTGTAATTGCTACAAAGTATCCAGTTTATTCATGTGTGACGCTTCACGTTATCCTAAAGTAGTTAAGTTTGATGGCCGAAATTGGATTGAACAGCCAAATATGAATAAAAGACGTTTTGGAGCTGCAGCTACATTTTTCAACAATGATCTTTACTTGTTTAGTGGAGAAAAAGAAGGTGACTCGAATTGGAACTTTGTAAAAAGTTAAGAAATATTTACTGATTGTTGGAATGAATTCGAACTTATCGGCCTTGGCCGTTCTTATCTGGGAGCTCACACAATAAAAGATAAAATTTATCTGATTGGTGGTTTTATACCGAATTTTGAAAAAAAAGAAATTTTAAACACTGTTTCATATAGATTAACATGCAAGGTTTCAAATATTTTTGTCCACATACGCAAAGTTTTATTAAAATTAGTTCGATAACAAGAGCAAGAGCAACATTTGCAAGTACAGTTTATAAATCAAACATTTATGTTTGTGGCGGGATTGATCAAAATGAAGAATATCTTTCATGAATAGAATTTTTAGAAACAACAAATCACGTTTGGACTACTGTACTTCAGTTTGAGGCTTGTCTTATGGCCCCAATTGGTTCCAGTTGTGTTGCTCAAGAATAGTTTTATATAAATTTTAATTTTTTTTTTTTTTTAATATTATTTAATTTTAGTCATAAAACACACGTATAAAAGGCATAACACATAAACTACGCAATACAACAAAAAGAAAAAAAATATATATGTGTAATTTTTAGATATCATTATAAGTGATTGAGTTAAAATAAAGGATACAATACATATAAGAAGCAAAACAGTACGATAAGCATAACAATTTACAGTGCAATAACAGTAATAATTTATTTTAACAGATATGCGCAGACGAAGATAGAGCGGTAACAACGATAATGGCTATGAATTACATGAGTGCAAAACGTGCAAGGCACAATAGTACAATACAATTTAACAGTAATAATTATTTAGATGTGGATACAATGGAGAGAGAAGAAATCGTGGTAAAAGGAGTGAAAAAAAATCAAATAAAGATATTGGGTGGAGAATATGCATGGATAAAACAGTATTGAACTTTTTTTTTTTTTTTTTATTCAGATCATGACGGGGCATAGGAAACAAAGATAGCAATGAAAAAAAAAAGAAACAATTGAATAAAAAAAAATATTCACATTTCGATATAGATATTTATTATATATTTATGAATTGACAGCTTATGTAAGTCTGAGGGGTAAAGAAAATTTAAGGCATTATCGGTTTGAGGGAGAGTATACATATAAAAGGAAAAGAAATTTAGAGGGATTTATTCTAGATAGTCAGGGAAATGTTTTTCCAGGAAGTTTTTAAATTTTGTTTTTATTTTGTATTTTTCATCAATAAGGGTAGAATTAGGGATAGGGGTGTTGAAGGAGGAGATACGGTTTCTTAGGGTGTATAGGGAAAGTCTAATTAGTGAGGCTAGTTTGGATGTAATGATGTGTGGTGTACCAATTATATGTAGTTGAAAAGAAGTGTGTCTTGTGTAAGATAGGTATGCTGTTTTAAAGTGGAAGAGAGAATGGGTTCTAGATATGTAATTAAACTGCGGGTAAAAGAACAATGAAAAAAGTGATGGTGAGGATCATCAGAAGAAGTAAGACAGATTTTGTAGAGAAAGTCATTGGGATTACGGGGTTTAAAATTATGCTTGGAAAAGAAACATCCCCAGGTATAACCTTTATAGGCTGTCCTGAAGGATATTTCTTTTTCCAAGTTGGTGAAAAAGGAAGGACGGGGTTTTATAAGGGTCAATCGGAGCCATGTATGGGGGATAGAGTTGTTTAAGAGGAAAATAGGGTTAGGGTCAGGTTGAAGTAAGGTTAGGTAGAGTGATTTGAATGTAAGTTGATCAGTTTCATGAGGGGGGTAGAGATTTTTGTGAATAAGGAAAGAGTTTTGGACCAGAGAAGGTTGGGTTTAGGACGGTGGGGTTGAGAATTTGAATATAGTTCAGGTTTAATAGGTATAATTTTAGTTTCAAGATTATATATTGCGTAAGCCATCCAAAAATAAGAAAGGGGTTGGGGGGTTTTAAGTAGATAGATGAATTTCCATAGAAAGGCAGTAGAAGTTTTAAATCCAATATTAGGGAGGGCAATGCCACCGTCGGGTTTGGGCAGGTATAGGGAAAATCTTTTAATGGGTTCAAAAGGGGAGAAGTTCCATAGGAATTTGATTAGAAGAGTGGTTAAGGATTTGATGTGTTTAGGTGAGGGAGGGATGATTCTTGAAAGAAAAAGAATTTTAGGTAAAAAGTGTTGGTTAAGGGAAAGAGTTTTGGAGAAAAAGGAATCTTTAGGGTTTAAAGTTGCGAGTGAGGTATGAGGGAGTTGACGGATTAGGTCATCCCAGTTTTTGGACAGATCTTCTTTGTGAAAAGAAAAAGTTATTCCAAGGATTTTAGTGGAGGTAAGAGTTTTACCTTGGGGAAAAATTGAACGAAAAGATGATAGTAGAATATGGGAATTAGAGATTATAGAGGTTTTGGAATGATTAATTTTAAGACCAGAAAAAGAAGAAAACTCTTCGATTATCTCATGAATTGCTGAGAAGGATTGGGGGGATGATATAAAAAGGGTCAGATCATCAGCATAATGACTGACTTCTTCTATTTGAATAAGTTTCAGATGTGCGCTTGATTATTTTTGCTTGGCAAAAAGGCTTGTTTAATTATTATTGTAAAGTACTATTTTAATATTGAATAATTTATTGTTTTTGTTGATAATTAACTGAATATCTTTTATCAATTTGCAATGGCTGATGGTAAGTTATCTTTTGGTGGTAAGTTATCTCTAGATGAAGTAATGAAGGAGTTACAGGTAATCAAATCTACTCAAAAAAGGTATGCTGAACAATTTTTGAATGATTCTGCCAATGGTGCTGCTTGCTCTTGTTTTTCAGGTCAGAGCCAGCAACTTCAAGACCTTGAGAATGCCATTGCTCGGGTCGATACCATTGTTGAAGGGCTGGCGAAATCACTTCGAGAAACCCGAAATTCCTTGGATGATCTGGAGCAATATGGACGTCGGAACTGCCTAATACTACATGGATGCCCAGACCAACCAGTTGAAGGGAAGTATCCTGTTTTTGAGTCATATGTGACCAACAAGCTCAATTCTGAGCTTGATTTGGAATATCAAATAAGATCTAATGATATTGACATATGCCATGTTTTACCATCTAGGAAAGGTCGTCCCCCTCCTATCATCATCAAATTTGTGAGAAGATCCGTGCGAAATTTGGTGTTTTACAACAAGAAGAAGCTGAAGAAATCTCAGGAAAAGCTCTCGATAACGGAATCCTTGACCAAAAGAAGATTACTACTTGTAATGGAAGCAAAGAAAGCTTTTGGGTTCAACAATGTTTGGACCAATAATGGTATAGTATATTGTTTTTACAAAGAAAAAAGGCAAGTACTTAAGGACTTTGGAGATATAAATAAATTAATTACTAAGTGAATTTTTGTATTTTTTATTAAACTATTTTTCATTAAATAAATTTATCAATAAATTATCAACTAACTTATTGTTTATTTAGTTATTTTTACTTATTTTTTTAAATTTTAAGTAAGCAAAATGATATAGTAGCCTGAAATGCCATTCTCTGCCAAAAAAAAAAAACAAAAAAGCACTTTCTCTGGAATTTTGATTTGCTTTCTTCTGATTTTTATAATTTTCTGCTTTAATTTTTCATCTCTTATGACCAACAAAAAAGTTAAAAAATGCTTTGTTTGCCTTAAAGTAGTTAAAAAAAACCAAAAAATATTATCATGCTCTACATGTTTGCAGACTATTCATCTTAATTGCATTAAAGAAAATTTTGCATCACCAAAAATATGCTATGGAAGTGCACTTTTTGTTCATTTACATTTCCTTTTAGTTCTTGTTCAAATAAAGAATTTGCTGAATTATTTGATTTTAATATTTCCAACCTTTCTTATTCTGCTAATCATCTAAATAACTTATTCAAAAATTTATCTACATATAATGAACATCCAATAGCTAATGAAGATTCTTGTAATGATAATGAAATTAACTTTTTTCACAATGTAAATGACCAATACTTATCCAGTAAAGATGCTAAATCTCTACTGTTTGACAATTTCAATGAAAACAGTAATTTTTCAGTATTATGTTTAAATATTAGATCATTAAGCAATATTAAAAACTTTTCAAAATTAGAAGGACTATTATCTTCTTTAACTTTAGCACCTAGCCTCATAGCTGTAACTGAAACTTGGTTAAAGCCAAATTATTCAGAGTCAATTATAAATCTTCCTGGTTACTCATTCATTTCTAATCCAAGAATTCAAACTCAGGGAGGTGGTGTTGGATTCTATGTAAAAGAAAATTTAGTTTATTCTACACGACTAGATTTAAATAGAATGGAGGAAAAAATTTTTGAATCTCTATTCATTGATGTTAAATTTAAAAATAAAACTATTACATTTGGATGCATTTACAGGGCTCCATGCAATGATATTATTTCACATTCTTCTTTTTTAGATATTCTAAATAATACTTTAAAATGTATAAAAAAAAGAGATTGTTTTTTATTAGGTGACTTTAATTACAATATACTTGATTGTGAAAAACCTCAGATTACAGATTTTGTAGATCAAATGTTTAGTAATGGATTTGCCCCTCTTATCAATAAACCTACAAGAATTTCAAAAAATAATGCAACTCTTTTGGATCATATATGGAGCAATTCATTGGTAAGCATGAAGATAAACTGTGGTGTTTTAACCCACTGTATATCTGATCACCTTCCTGTCATGATGTGCACTTCCATCAGCAAAATTTCTCATCAAAATGTCCAACAATGTCGCCATTTTACAGATAAAAATGTATATCTATTCTCTAAAGCTCTTTCAGAAAGCGATATTACTCCTATATTATGTAATTCTGACCCAAATTCCAGCTACCAAAAATTACAAAAGCTTTATATGAATAAATTTGAAAATTTCTTTCCTTTAACTAAAATTTCTTGCAAAAAAACAAATAATCAGTGGTTTGATTCTGATCTTCAAATACTATTAAACAAAAAAGAAAAACTATATAAAAGATACATTAATAATAAAAACCCACAAACAAGACAGGCATTTACACAAGCCAGAAATTTGTATTTTTCCACTGTTAAAACAAAAAAACAGGAATATTATAATTTAAAATTTAACAATTGTAAAAAAGACATTAAAAGCACTTGGAAATTGATTAATTCTATTATAGGAAAAAAACATAAATCTAATTGCAGAAGCCTCAACATTGATGGAAAAATTGTTCATGATCCTTTAAAAATAGCAAACTATTTCAATAAACATTTTGCTGATGTTCCCAATGAATTAGTGAAATCTTTACCTCCCAAGAAGAAACATTTCTCAGAATATTTAAAATCTTCTACATGCCAATCAATGTTTACTTGGCCAACATGTCCTCAAGAACTTGCTTGCATTCTGAAAAATTCAAAAAACAAATTAAGTGCTGGGCCAGATCATATTCCAACCAAAGTTCTTAAATCTTCTCCTCATAATATACTTCTAGCACTTAGCCATGTCTTCAATCTTTCTATGAGTAAAGGTGAATTCATAGATTGCTTTAAACTTGCAACTGTGTGTCCGGTGTTCAAAAAAGGTGATTCCAACAATATTAATAATTATCGACCAGTTAGTTTATTATCAAATATTTCGAAATTACTTGAAAAAGTTATGTATAATAGATTGTACTCATTTTTAGAAAAGCAAAATTTTTTTTACAACTATCAATTTGGTTTTAGAAAAAATCATTCTACTACACATGCAATTTCAATTTTAGTGGAAAAAATATCTCAGTCATTTGCCTGTAAAAAGGCAACCCTAGGAATTTTTTTGGATTTATCTAAAGCATTTGATACAATTGATCATACAATATTACTTTCCAAACTTAATCATTATGGGATTAGAGGCAATACATTAAAGTGGTTTACTAGTTACTTAACAGGACGTACACAACAAGTAAAATATACAGGAATTCTTTCTACAACTACTCTTGAAGTTACAAGTGGTGTACCTCAGGGCTCTAATCTAGGACCACTTCTCTTCTTGATATATGTCAATGATTTCAAAAATTGTCTGAATGATAGTGATTCTTTGATGTTTGCTGATGATACAAGCATTTTTTTACAAAATAAAGACATCAAGGAGCTATTTGATGCTGGTAATAAAGAACTTCAACTAGTTGACCAGTGGTTGATTTCAAATAGATTATCAGTTAATGTTTCTAAAACTAAATACATTTTATTTAAGACTGTTCAATCTAAATTAATAACAAAAAAGCAAACTCTCACATTGCGACAAAATGAAATTGAACAAGTTAAATGTATTAAATTTCTTGGTGTTTATATACAAGAGTTTATATACATATATTTTTTATCATGGTCAAGACATATAAATCACCTAATATCTAAACTACGTAGTGTTCTTGGAACTGTTATTAAAGTAAAGTCACTGTTAAATAAAAGATCTCTTCTTCTACTTTATCACTCTCTTATAAATAGTCAGCTTTCTTACTGTATTTTAAATTGGTGTTTTGGCAATAAAACTTTGGTTAAAAGATTACAAAGATTGTGCTATAAATATGTTAAATTATTTTTTAGTTTTAACAGTAGCTCAACTGTTTGTGATGTCATGAAAGAAAATAAATTGTTAACAATAGATCAACTTTTGGCCAAAGAACTAATTGTGTTTATGTTTAAGCAAAAAAATGGTAAAAACCCATCTGCATTTAAAGATGTTTTTACTAAAAACGAATCTAAATACAATACCAGAAACAAGTCTCTCTTTATTCCAAAGAAATGTTTTAGCACAGTATGTCAGCAAGCTATTTCACACCGTGGTCCCGCTTATTGGAATTGCATTCCCTTTGACTTAAAAAATAAAAAACAAAGTGTTCGATCTTTTACTCTTGAGGTTTATAAATATCTTTTCAGTAATGGGAATAATACTTAATTGTAATGTTTAGATTCCTAAACGCGATACTGCCCTATGTATTTTTGATTACAGGTTCTGGAAAGAAGGAAATGGTGTAAAAATTTTTTGAATTCAATCTCTGGAAGAAAAGCTTAATCGATCAAGATATCCAGTCTGCACACAAAGCTTTAAAAAAACTCTTCTTATATTTTGATTGTCTGCATAATTTCAAACTCTAAACAAATTAATTCTTTTTCACCCTTATCTTCGCTCTTTCATTAAAATTTCTTTTTGGCAATGGTATACTGTTCGTTTTAGCAATTAATTTTTTATTTTTAGAATTGTAAAATAAGTTTCAAAACAATTACTAAATGTTATGGACTTTGTTTAATTTTTTTATGTTGCTATTATGCTGGTCTGCAAAAATTTTATCTAATATTTTTTGTAGTGCATGAATTCTGTTGTAAATGTTTTTTTTTTTTTTTGTTGTTGTTTATAATTGTTATATTATTAATATATGTTTTTCCATCAACTTTGACTAGCATAATAGTTTTTTTTTTCTTTTTATGTTATGTTATCTCTTTTATCGTTAATATTTGTTTATTATTAGCTGTATAATTCCGTAATTTTTTTTGTATATACTTTCGGCATTATTTACTATTCTATTATAGTCACCAGTTGCATTTAGAAAAGGTTTCCGGACCTGGTGAGGTTTCTTTTTTGGGTGGTTTTTCTTTACTCACCTTGCTCAGTTGAGCTAAATTCCCATCTTGGCTAGCTGTGCCACCCATCACCATTACGCAGCCTAGTCATGCACTGGTTATTTAATTGTTCAGTTTGTTTCATAATATTATTGTTACGTATTTATTTTATTTATTTTGTTTTTTTTCTTTTTTCACTTATGTCTTTATATGATTAAGGTGTTGCAGCCATGCTTTATACTATCTTGTACTTTTACTTTGTTTGTCATATGCATGTTTTAACGTCTGACGTTGTGCTGCTTCTTCCTTTTCTTGATCTTTTTAATGTTTATAATTTTTGTGTTAAACTGTTTAATAATGATCGAGAATAAAAAAAACACTGACACTGACTGACTTTAAGTGAAGAGGTACCAACGGAGATTCCTTGGATTTTAGATGAAGCAAGTATTTTTTGGTTTAAAGGTCAATACCAATTAAGAATAAGAGCATACTAAGTGGGCATCCTTGGCGAATGCCACATTTAATGGAAATAGAATCGGAAAGATAGCCATTTAGGTTGAGTTGGGCTGTTAAGTCGGAGAGAAAGATTTGAATTCAGTTTAAAAGAGTAACTGGAATTCCTAGTTTGGAGGCGGTAGAAAGAATGAATTCGTGCGATATTGTCTCGAATGCTTTATAAAAGTCAATTTGGAGTATAGCTAATGGTTGAAGAAAGTCGTTTGTATAGTTTATAGCGGAGAGGATGTTTAGGTGGTTATTGAAGATCTGTCTATTTGGGAGACCACATTGTTGTTCTAAAGAAATAACAGAATTAAGTAGAGGTTTGAGTCGGGATGAAATAATAGCAGAGAGGATTTTATAATCGGTGTTTAGGAGTGAAATAGGGCGCCAGTCTTTAACAGATATAAGGTTAGGAATTTTGGGGATTAGTTTTATAAGGGCAAGGGATTGAGAATGTGTTAGTTTTTTTCGGAGATAGACATTATTAAAAGTTTGACATAGAATAGGTATTAGTGAAGGAAAAGAGCTATAAAGTTTTGGGGTAAAGCCATCGAGACCAGGGGCAGAATTTGGGTTGAGAGTTTGGATAGCTGAGCGGATTTCATTATTTGTGATTAGAGGGGAGGTAGGAATAGTTTGAAGAACTTCGTGGGGAATAAGGGAATTTAGCGTATCAAGGTATATAGAGGGATTTAGAAGTGATGAAGAGGGTTTTCAGAGATTTTTCAAAAAAGAGAGAAAAGAGTTAAAGTTGTATGAGTTATATTTTTCTGTAGAGATAATAGGACGTGGGGTGTTAGAATCAGTTGGAAGGAGGGATTTGGATTGGGTTAAGTTTTCAATAATTGGGGCTAGGAGGGATAGATCGTCTATACTTGAAAGAGGGGGTACGCGGGATCTAATTTGTGAGCCTAATTTCTTCTTTTGTTCTATTTGATCAATTTGATTTGAGATGTTTGATATTGTTTCATACTGATTTGATTGTTTTGCTTTAAATAAATTTTGTTGTAAAGTGTTTTGTTTTCTAGTTGTTTCCTTTAGAATTTGTTTAGATTGAAATATTAGATATTGTTTGATTTTAAATTTAGTTAGATCCCACCACTGTAGGGGTTGTTGGATAAGGTTTATAGGAAGGAAGAGGTTTTTAATTAATAGGTTGGTATAGAGCGTGGTTCTTAAACTGGGTTCGATTGAACCCCGGGGGTTTGATGAGTCAGTATCAGGGGTTCGGCGGAGATCAGGATAAGTATACACACGTTATGTGTATGTTGTGGCGACCACAATGTCCTCTTTACTTGAGCCGCGGTTCTTGCTCATTGTGACGTAGCATAATCTCTCCTTCCTTCTCTTGGAGATCATGCTGTATTTTTCCGACCACACCAGATTAAAGTCTATCAAGTCTAGAGCGCAAGCTTTATCGGTTTATATATTGAGCAATTAGTTTTTAACATTATTTTGTCATAATTTTTTAGTTGTTGTGTTATAATGCAGGGTTTTAATCTTCTGTAATTCTGTTTGAAGTTAAACAAGCACAATTAGGCACCAAATATGCAATTTTTTTCCTTTACTAATTAAAATTAATCTATTCTAGACATTTACCTTTTTATAGTATTTTGATCTTTTTGTATTAACTATGTCGATAAAAAAAGGAGTGGTCAGAAAAATATGTACGATATGGATTTACGTATATCACAGAAAGTGATGGGAGTCAGCGTCCTCAGTACATGATTTGCTACGCCAAGTTGAGCAGTTTTTACTTAGCACTGGCAAAACTAAACAAATAATTTTGAAAGGTGCATGGCAATAAAAAATACTGGAACACCGCGCTCGCTGAATTTTAAATAAAGAGAGCCAGATATCATGAAAATGCTACTATGCCGGTTTTCGGCTTTGTACTCATTGAAAAACTAAACCTCACAGCAATTGTACAAAGCTGCGCACTTGATTGCAAAACAAGGAAAACTACACACCATTGGTAAAAAATTTGTAAAACCAGCTGCGTTAAAAGAAGGCAAATATCATATTTGGAAAAGCAACCGAAAATAAGTCATCCCAAATTTGTCTTTCCAATGGCACCATTAGCAACAAAATTGATGACTTTAAAATTCATTCGTTCTTCTGGTAAAAATCAGCAAGTTAAACTTTAACAAATAACAGAAGGCATAATATATTATCAAAGAAAAACGTAATATATTACGCCTTCTGTTATTTGTTAAAGTTTAACTTGCTGATTTTACCTGAAGAACGAATGAATTTTAAAAACTAAATAATATCCCTGGTAACAATGTTTACATTAAAATTGATAAGATGAACGATGACATCTTGGCTCAAATAGTTTCAGACTTGATTTCGGACACGGCAAAATTCAGTCTCCAATTCAACAAGGCCACAAACGTTTCCAATCTGAGCCAGCTTGCTGTATTCGTGCACTATGGGAAAGAAGTCATGAAAAACAAAGATTTTTATTTTGTCAGCCCCTTATAACAACAACTAAGGCTGCCGAGGTTAAGAAATTTGTAGATAATTTCTTCAAAGACAATTATCTTTCGTGGAATATTGTTTATGTAATTTGTTTGGACGGAACTCAAGTCATGTTGGAACGAAATTCTGGTTTTGGTACGCTGCTAACAGCCGATGCACCACACATAACTGTAACGTATTGTCTTTTGCATAGGCATGCATTGGCAACAAAAACCTTCACTCCAAAAATGGAAGAAGTATTAAAAATTGTGGTGGAATATGTGAACTATGTGCAAAATAATGCTATAAAATACCGTAGGAGCTGTGTAATGAAATAAGCTCCAAATTCGAGGTACTTCTGTACTATTCTAATGTTTGGTGCTTATCCCGGGGAAAGATGCTGAACCGTGTTTTTACCTTGCGTGTGGAATTAGCCGTGTTATTGCAAGAGCACCAACATCGTCATGCAGATTGTTTTAAAAATTCTGAGTTTATTCTTGTTTTGGCATACATGGTCGATATCTTCGATGCTCTTAATAATCTCAATCAACAGATGCAGGGTGGTGGTGTCAACATTATCGAAGCGGAAAAATATCTGAAGGCTTTTAAAAAAAAATGACTGAACGGAAACAACGAATGGAAAATGATAACTTGACCAATTTTCCTCTGTTTGACAACTGTATAAGTAAGATCAAAGATGTGTCTGGAAATGTGAACATTTCCGTACCGAGAGAACTGAAGCAAGCAATTTCCCTGCACTTAGATGAGCTTGCAAAGTCTCTCGACAGATACTTCCGACCAAAGAGTCATATCCAGCATGGGTAAGACAGCCATTCACGTTTAGTGCTAATAAAGAAGATGTCAATGATGAATACCTCAATGAAATCATTGAACTTCAGCAGAGCCAGTTTTAACAGCAACTCTTCAGAACAACAACGCTCTCAACATTTTGGTGTCACCAAATCGTAGCTTACCTTCTTCTTGCTAAGAAAGCTTGAGATACTCATATAGTTTGTTACAACGTATCTTTGCAAGCAGTTCTTTTCGAAGATGGTAGATATAAAAATAAAAAAAAGGAACAGACTTTGTTGCCATGAGCCTTTCCAAAGTGAAGCCGCGCATTTTTAAAATTGTTGCCAAAACGCAACAGCATAAGACGCATTGACTTGTCTTAAATACTTATTGAGTTGTGTTTTTTTGTTTAGTTCATGTTTTGTTGGTTTTGTTTCTGTGAATAATATGATTTTATGTGCAACGGATGCATAGTTTACTTTGGGCTCAAGTTCGTTAATATATATTTTTTGAATTTTAAGGAAGGGTTCGGTGAGTGCCTGCGTGAAACTTGATGGGTTCGGTACCTCCAATAAGTTTAAGAACCACTGGTATAGAGAATTGTTGGAGAGGAATCTAGGATAGAGTTGTTTAATTTTTAGTGAGATGATTCGTACTTTATTTTTGAGGGTATTTTAAGAGAGAGAAGGGGAGCTTTATTGTGATCAGAGAAAGATATGTAGTAATAGGAGGAAAGTATTATTTGGGATAGAAGAGGTGAAGAGATATATATGCGGTCGAGTCTTGATAAGGGACAGGTTCGGGAAAAGGAGAAAGTTCGGGAATTTGGGTAAAGGTAACGGTAAGAGTCGGTAAGGTCAAAATTGGTAAGAATATTTTGGAATAATATTTTGTCATTTGTGTTGGGGGTGAAATGTCCGGTTCTGTCAATGGGATTTAATACTAGATTGAAATCACCTGCAATTAATATGTATTTGTTTTTAAAGTCCAAATTTTGAAGGTAGGAGGTTAGGCTTTTTATGGCTTTGATACGGTTAGAGGTTTGGGTAGAGGTTTTTCCGGAGGGGAGGTAGCAATTTATAAGGGTATAGTTTAAATTGGATAGGGTGAAGGAAATTGATTGGATATGATTAGGTAGGATTATTTGGGACGAGATCGTTTGTGGGTTTAGGTGTAAGTATTTGTTATTTATAAGTGTAAGTGTTCCTTGTTTATGTGCAATTGTAGGTGTTAGTGAGTGATCAGAGTTAGGATAGGCAAGAAGGGTGTGCTGGTGTAGGAAGTGTGATAATTGTTGGTGCTGTATCGTGTGAGTTTCCTGTATAAATGTGACGTGAATGTTGTGTTTAAAAATAAAGTGCGCAAATTTATCTGTTGATTTGTTAAAACCGTTAATATTTAAAGATCTGAAATTTATTTGCATAATAAGGGAATTTTTCTAAATATGAAAGGAGATAGTGCATGAGAAGAGATTAATAAAAGAAATAAATGAAGGTGTATGTAAAATGAAGAAAAGGAAAGAAAAAAAACAAACAAACCTGGGATTCGAACCAGTGTTTTTAAAGAATGTGAAGTTTGTAAATAATAATGAAGTGCGTGTGAGAGAAAAAAAAATGATAAGTAAAAAGAAGGGTTTAAGAATCGAACTCGTGCTTTGGAAATATGTGAAGTGTGTAAGTGAAGAGGAATTGTAGATGAAACGAAAATAAAAAACTTGTAATGTAAAAAAAAGCAGAATAAGGAAAAGTGACAGGGTTTTGAACGCGTGAATTTGTATCATGTGAAGTATTTGAAGTGGGATAAAGTGTGCAAGAAATGTTTGCGTGGAAAAGACGTGTGTTGAAAAATGTTATATTAAGTGATGACCTAATATGGTGTTGTTTTGATTGAGTGATTGTCACGTGGTTATTAGGTGTGGTTAAGATTTTGAATTAGTGGAACAGAGGTAGAAAAACAAAGTTTTAACAAAGAAAGAAAATAAAAAGGGAGGACTTACCTTCGCTGTCAACTTTATATTTATGAAACGAACGGTAAATAAAAAAGTACAAAAATAATATAAACTCAAATCAAACTTAATAACACTAAAACAAAATATTAAAGGGACAATTATATACTGTTTTTCCGTTGTTTATCTTTTAAGTTTGCTTTTTTTTTCTTGGTTTTAAATCAATTGAGATGGAGGATGATTGGGAGGAAGGGGATAATTTTCTTTTTTGTAATTTGGAGTCATCTAGGGAAGAGGGGGTTTGGGGAGAATTTGGTTTTGAAGAAGGGTGCTGGGGCATTTTAACAAATTGGATATTATCAAAGGATTTAATGGCTTCTTCCTGACTAATGTTTAGGGATGATATGTTGGGGTTGAGGTTTAAATTGATTTCTTTGGTTTGAGTAGTAGGGTTCTGACTAAGGGGGGGAAAATTTTGGGTCTTTTTTTCAATATTTTGTTTTACTATTTTTGCTTTAGTTGAAGGGTGAAGGAACGGGGGGTGAGGAAGTTTAGGGGTCGATGTTATGGTTTGGGCATATGATTGCTTGGGTTGGGGTAGGGTGCTGGGAGGTTGGTTAATTTTGGGTTGGGTTTTGATGGGGCATTCTTCAATGACATGATCTGTTTTTTTACAGTAATTACATCTGGGTTTATTCGGTTCACCATCAATATTTATAGCTATAAAACGATTTCTAAAAACAATTTGATCAGGAATTTCTTTACGGTTAAAATTTTCTAAATGAAGGTGCAAGTAGGGATTGTGTATTATCGGGCATTTTTTGTGTTTGCCAAACTCAAAAATTTTCAAAATTTCCCATTTGTTTGTAATCGCTTTTAAGTGTTCCATATTTACATCGAAGGGCATCGGATAAAGGGTGATTAATTGTCTGTAGCCCAGGGGTCTGTTGATTTGTACAGTACAATCTATTTCATCTTTAATTGTAATTTGTTGCGGTTCCTTAAAGGTTTTATAGAGGTCTTCAATTAGTGATTTCAGAGTTGTTTCTTTAAAGGTATCGTTAAAAATATTTAAATTAAAATTATGGGTAGCTATGCCAAAGATTTCGTCAAGGTAGGATTCAAAAAGTCCACCTTCCAAGAAAAAGTCTATACGTTCACTTGAAATTCTTGTTTCTCATTTTCTAATTTAATTTTAAATAAAAGGGAATTGTTTTTGGTGGTCATCGTTGGTAAAGAAAAGTTTTCCTTCCTTTTTTTCCGGTCTTTAAAAAAAATCTTCTTGAGAAATAATCCGTTTGTATGTAGGTTTGTATATCCGAAAGTGATAATCCAGTTGCTGTTAGTTTCTCGGTCTTGAATTCTTCTTATAATAATCCAGTTGCTGCTTTGGTTTCTCGGTCTCAAAATCTTCTTGTTAATTCAGTTGTAAGCGAAAGCAATTTCAGTAGACAGTATCCAATAGATTACACTACTATAAATTCTTTAAACACACAAGAAATTTCTTACTTAAATAAAGCTTACTTTAAAAGAGAATTGTTTATTTTGATTTTAGTGCGTAGCAGTTGTAACATTTTCGCCATATGACTGAATATTTTGATTCTTTATTTGTGGTACTTTCATTTGAATTCATTCATTTGAGTTGCAGAGTTGAAAATGGTGAGATGGGCACTGGAAGTGACAAGAAAGGACAAGATAAGAAACGAATATGTGAGAGGGACTGCAAAAATTGCAAAGCTGGGAGAAAAACTTCGGAATGTGAGGCTGCGTTAGTATGGACACGTAAAAAGGAGAGAAGAAGACTACGTGGGGAAAAGGATGATAGAGATGGCAGTGCCAGGCAGAAGGAAAAGAGGAAGGCCAAGGAGAAGGTGGATGGATTTGGTGAGAGAAGACATGGAAAGGGTTGGAGCTAGGGAAGGAGACGAAGTAGACCGAGTGAAATGGAGATTACTGTCGCGCTGTGGCGACCCCGAGTAGGGAGAAGCCGAAAGAAGAAGAAGAAGATTTGTGGTACTTTCATTTAATCAAATTTTTCTAGAAAATTTAAAAAAAATTCTCCGAAACTAAAGTCAAATGAAGATTTCGATTGATTTTAATCTAAGAATAGTAAATTACAACAATAACGTAATTATTTCATCAAGATTCAAGTGAAAAAGCCAATTAACTTTGGAAAGACGGATTTCTAAAATGTTTCTAAAATGTTAGCAAACAACTATATTAAAGTCTTAAATTGAAGTTTAGTACGTTTTACAAAAGTTACATTTCGTTTACACAAATTATACAAAATTAATGCTCCATTCAATTATGCTTTTTTGGTGCTTTAAAGTGTATTGCCTATTCTTGTTTTTGCATAAAAAAAAACATTAAAAGCATTTGTACAAAACTGTACACACCGCCTTTGTATAGATTAATCAAGATAATACAGATTTTTATTAGGGTGCATTATAAAAATATTTTTTTTTAACATTATAAAAATATTTAACGTGACGAAAACAAAAAACACATTTTCATAAACGAAAAAAAAAGATAAATAGTGAGGGTTGCCGACGACAAAAACTAACGCAAGAATCAATACATTAATTAATTGTGTATTGTGTATTAGAAAAAAATTGATGCTGATAAGAATCTTGAAATTACTCAAATCAGTGGTCGACGCAGAAATTTATCATGGGGAGAGTTTGTGAGACGAAAATACAAATAACATAACAGTTTAAATAAGTGAAGACTTTTTTCGCTTACAATTTTTTGACTTTTGATTGGTTTGCGTACATTTCTCAATGTGGAGTGACTTCCAAACTCTTTTCCCCCATCGCTTGTCTATAACTCAAATTCTTGAACAGACTAAAATTCTTAAATAAAAATCTTGAACAGACTTGAATTCAATTTGAGACTTTTTTTACAAAGAAGAAGAACTTAAAGGGGAAGTCCAGTCAAAATACAAGTTGAGCTTAAAATATTCTTTAAGTGGTTAAAAATCAACCCTGAAAAAATTTTTACTCAAAGGTCTCTGTTATTCTAGTTATCTCCAAAAGAAAAAATCGCCATTGGTGGCGCACGTGAGTGATGATGTCATTGGCTGGCAAAACAACTGAGACTAGCATTGTTAGAAGTATATACTACAGCTGCATCTGCTTGCAATTAGCAAAAGTACAGATCCAAAGCTGGTAAAAAGAAAAAAAAAAAAAATGGAAAGCATTGCTACGAAAGAATTTAATGAAATAGACCAAGAACAACAGCTTGATAAAACCTCAAATAATTTTCCAAAATCAAATGAAGAATATTTTCATTGTTCCTGCGAGCATTGTTATATTATTCCATCGGTACAGTTAACAAGCAAAACTTTTGATACTGGGCTTCAGAAAATCCTCGTGAATTACATCAGCGACCACCACAGAGCCCAAAAGTGACTGTTTGGTGTGGTTTGGGAAAGTGCGGGATATTTGGTCCATTCTTTTTCGAAGAAGAAGAGACAGCAACGGTTACTTAAGACCGCTATATTCGAATATTTGAATACTGTTTCCTTCCTGAGCTTCGCAGACATAATGGCAGAGTTTAGTGAATTTTTTATGTACATTATAAAATTTTTGTTAAAATATTCGCAGAGTTTTGTCTTCATTAAAAACATCCGTTTCCCGTAACTCACCCTGTATATATATATATATATATTTGTCAAAATGATTGGATATAGCCAGGTTACCGTCTAACAATCCGAACAAGAAAAACTGCGAAAGCCTTGTATTTTGCAACGCACGAATCAAAGCATACTACACGACAAGGCCCTGTGTTCGCCCTTATGGGGCTCGTCAGGTATACGATTTATCAATGAGACGAGTGCAGTCATTACCACGAGGGACGCATGTTAGTAAGTTATAATCATCTGATATTCACATTGACCCTGGATGGAGAACCAGGCACGAATGAATATGTCTGACACAAGATCGAGAACTTGCCACCGACATACATAAAAAATACGATTGCACAATTACGCACTTAAACAAGACGGGAGAGTAAAAAAATTGCATTTTATATAATCAATGAAAATATTAACAGAGCTGATCAACAGGCTGGGCTCTAAGCTTGATTCTAAACTTAAAAGTTTTATATATGTATATATATAAAAACATTAAGTCCGGAAACGTGATATGTGCAGCTTCACGGCTTCAACCTTGGATGGTTTCTCTTCGCGAGCTATTGCTTGCTTCGCCAAAGCAGGCACGTGTATGTCTTGAATTTCTAAAAATCAAAAATTTAAATTGCAACAAGGGGCGATAATCTTAAATTTATTTGATCACAAACACCTTTAAAAAAATAGGTTGGGATACGATTCATAATACGATTAATTCCTTCTAATCTAAACAAACAATTTGCTGTAGCTAGCATACTTGTAGCATCTTCCTTACTACCATGCGTTATGCTGCCCCTTACATGGGTTAGAACCGCTCCACGCAGGTAACAATCATGCAACTCGCAGGATTTGCAAGATGACTGTGAAAGAAGACTGGTAATAGTTTGGATAAGCAAATTTACAATAAAATTCTTACAAAAAAATACAAAAAAATACAAAACAATTTGGCATATAAGAATTTCACAAAAGCAAATGTTAATATAATATTGACATAAAGGATAGTAAAAAAAAAGCGACTAAACTTAGTGAATAATACAAATTAGCAATTTGTATCAGGGACATTCCTTTTTTACCTATAAAAAATTACCAAGTTTGGCAAGTGTGCCAAGAGACAGCAAAATAGTCAAAATGGTCTTTTATGGGGTCTCTTGAACAAGTCACCGTGAGCAATTTTTTTTGGTGCAACTAACCTGGATCCCCTTGCAGTTCCTATCAGTTCTTGAGATTCTTTTTCTTTTAGTTTTTTCTTTATTCCATTCTGGTGCCGAAAGGGAGATTCTGGGTTAGTTTCACAGAAAAAAATTGCTTACGGTGACTTATTTAGGAGACCCCTTTTATGTTTTCTCAATTGACGCATACAAATGAATAATGATAATATTAAAACTAAAACAAATTAAAAAAAGTCAGAAACTAGAAAAAATCCAAATAACCAATAAACAAACAATCAAACAACAATAGCAAAAAAAAGTGAACCATAAAATGTAAAATTGGATAATTTATGAATTTTTGACATTGTTTTATTTTTTTAAGAAACATATTTTCAATAATTTTGCTCAATCTTAATTATTATATAGAATAAAATGAAATTTTAATTAATTGTTAAATCTTAAGTAAACAGGATTCTTATATCACTTGGTATACCATTTTCTGTTTTGGGACCAAGAATTACAAGTTTTGATTATGGTTTTTAAATCTTTTGAAAAATAAGAATGTTTTTCTTAAGAAGTGGTTGTAAGTTTGAAAACAGATAAGAAAAATTTTCAGATTAAATATAAGCTTATCAATTTTAAGTTTACATAAATCAATAACCAATTAGATTGACAACATTCATATAAGTTATGTATATGAAAGTGTATTGAGCAAGAAACACCAAAGATTTTTTAAAATTTTAGAAGTCAAATTAAAAACACTAAAAGTTGCTGCTCGCCTTTTGCAAAAACTTCTTTTGTTCTCTTTGTTCTATCCTCATTTGTCTTGCCTTTGATGTTCCTGACAAAAACTTCTTTTGTTCTCTTTGTTCTATCCTCATTTGTCTTGCCTTTGATGTTCCTGACATTTTTGGATTATTTTGTTTTGTCTTCTTAAATTTTTTACCAGTTAACATGTTATAAGAGGAAAAATCAAACAATGTTGGAACTGCATCTCTTTTTAATTTAACTTGTTTTTTGATTCCTAGCAATTCCGATTTCAGGTCTCGTTCATAACAATCTTCAGTAAAATGCTTGCTACATAACCGGCTATATTTCAAATTTGGTGGCTTTTTTAGCTTCATGTTGTTCAACCATTTCTGTAGCGTAGTGGAATCTTTTATTGGTAATCGGTGAAAACTAATATCATTTTGTTTTCCTCAATTAGAACAACCGGGAGCCATACAAGAAATAACCATAACTTGAATTAGAATAAACTTATCAACCAGAATAAAATTATAACATGTACTGTACTTATGCAGTCTTTACACAACTTGCCAGCCATTGACGTCATAAAACTGAGGACCAATCAAAATCGCTCATTTTAACTTTAGTTTTTTTGAAATATTGGGGCAACGGGGAATCGGATTTACATCAAACCAAAACCAATGGGTTAAAAAAATTCTACTCCATTTATGAAAAAATTTTAGATTTTGGGTGGACCCTACCTTTAAACAAAGTACTCAAATCAACAATTCTTGATTTGAAGTTGTGTTTGATGTATGCTTGGTAGCAATGACGTGCGGTGACCTCTGAGGCTGGTCATGCAATTGGTATGCATATTCACTGAATCCATTGGTGTTCCAGACAAAAAAATTAGTCTCAAATTTCTCAATTTTCGTCCCGAAATCATGTTCTAAAAAAAGGTTTTCAAGTAAAAGTTTGTTGGTCATGCAATGCATGGTTTGCATGCCATGACCGGACGCCAATGCTTGGTAGGCTATATATACAATGCTTGGACACGACTAAGCAAGTGGTTTAGTAAAGTCGAAATTCGTGGACATGGATTTGAATTTTTATGGACTTAATCACTTAACGTGAATATTTGCTTTATTTTTATCTCCATTAACACGCAACTATGTTTTTTTTCATTAGATGTGTGAGAAAGCAAGTAAAGACTAAAAAAAGGTCTTCACTTTGACAGCTGTAGATTTTTAAAATTTTGACACAATCGCTTTATTGCCCGGGGTAAACTCTATCTCGGACATGGCCAAACTACGGCCCGTAAACCAAATCCGACCCGTGGACCAAATCCGACCCGTTGGATTATTTTATTTGGCCAGCCTGATGTTGGCAAAAACGCGTTCTTAGAACCATTATTATTGGAGTATTGTTAAATAGGATCTATGGTTTATTCTTTTGTCATCACTCACAACTATGCATTGTTAATTCGGTTTATTTCTATGTCACAATGAAACAATGGTTAGAAATTTGTTTGTGATATTTATAATATGTTTGACCAGTACTAATTGGAGCAAGTTACAGGGCTAGCCTAACAAGATTGTCGATTTTAAATGGATTTTTGTTTAGCAAGATTGCTGATGTTAAAATTAACTAAACAAAATTATACAGATTTATAGTAAAGTTTTTAAAATAAAATTTTGAAACTTTTATGACTGTCAAACTTAAGTAAGTAAATTAAGATTTTAATTTCAGTATGGGATGCTAATGTGGTTTATTGATTACTAAATAATTTTATTAAAATAAGCGTATCAAAGAAGCGAAAAATCGATAGCAAGCGCAGAGTGTTGAAAATGGAGTAAAAAGCGAAAGCGTATATTTGTTTACACTAGCCGGATCAACCGCTGTATGTCTTATACACCAAAAAAGCATTGCTGTTATAAAAGAATAAAATATTCGCCGCCATTTTAACATCAACCGCACCAACCATCTTAACAACCAGTCAACACAAAAATGAGAAACTATTGCGCAGAGATTAACAACAAATTTTCGGATTCAACAACATACTCTTTTCCAGCAAAATGCCACTCATCTGTCAATCACCAAGGCAAACTATTTACTTGCTTTCAAAATAGCAAAAGCAAGCAAGCCATTCTTCAATAGAGAGTTTATAGGCAGTGTATGGTAAAGACAGCAGGTATTTTGTGTCCAAATGCAAAAAGTAAATGTGAACAAATTTAGTTTATCACGCGGAATAGTAACTCGCCGAGTAGAGCAAATGGACGAACACTTAACTAACGAGTTAAAAAGAAAAGCAGATTCAGTTGTTTTTCATTCGCTAGCACTGGACAAAGGTGATGACTTAAAGACACCGCCCAGCTTTTGATTTTGTCAGAGGAATTAGTGACGAGTTGAGATAATAGAAAGACTTTTGGCGATGGAATCGCTGAAGAGGATAACACGAGAAGAAAACCTTTTTATCAAAGTATCTAGTGGGATTGACAAATTTAAAATACCTTGTAGCAAGCTTACAAATCTCACCACAGATGGATCGCCAAACCTGACGAGAAAAAACATTGGGCTGCTGAAAAGACTCGAAGATAACAAGCAAGAGGAAAACCCTGGCATCGATATAACTTTTTTGCACTGCATCATCCATCAGGAATCCCTGTGTAAGTCTGTATTGCAGCTCAATCATGCAGTAAAAACAGTGGTAAAACTAATCAACTACATTAAAAGGAGAGGACTACACCATCGGGAATCTATAAAATTTCTTGAGAAAATCAATTCTAATCATTACGACTTGCTTTACCATTTTCATGTGCTCTGGTTATGTTTGAAGAAAGCATGTGAACGCGTCTGGGAACTTTTGAAGCTAATTGGGAAAGCTGACGACTTTCCTGAGCTAGATGACAGAGGTTGGCTTTGTGATTTTGCTTTTGCCGTAGACATATTAACACAAATTAATGAGCTGAATTCAAAACTTTAGGGAAAAGATCTCTTCGCTCACGAAATGTACTCAAACGTTAAGGCTTTTAAGTCTAAATTGACTTTAGTTTCAGAACAAATGTTAAACAATTTATTTGTTCAATTTCCCACTCTTGTGACGATAAA
This sequence comes from Diplosoma virens, assembly GCA_963680785.1. Classification (NCBI taxonomy): domain Eukaryota; kingdom Metazoa; phylum Chordata; class Ascidiacea; order Aplousobranchia; family Didemnidae; genus Diplosoma; species Diplosoma virens. The sequence goes on along the minus strand of OY796880.1, from coordinate 27,085,771 downwards.
AAAAGCCCCTAAACATGCAAATAAATACTGGAAATTACTGAATGATTTGCATCAAGAATTCTGCCGTTGATTTCTTGATTTCGAAAAACTCCGAAAATTATTTCAAATCGTCTCAGCTTTTTTTTATATTTTTTAAAATTTAGTTTAGTTTATTTGTCGCATGTAACAGCTTGATATATACTAATAAAACGTATGAATTGTGACAGGGTGATTGCGAAGGGGCTGTGAGGTCTTCGAGTCAAGCAATCACCCTGTAGAAATACAGAAATATACAAGCAAAGTGTCAATATACAATTTGAGTATGCATACAAAAAAACAAAAACAAAACAAAATAAAAAAACAAAACAAGACAGCAAAAAAAACATTAAGAATAAGTAAAGACCAACCAAGCAATAAAGAAAAAAATAAAATAAGATACTCGTACATAAAACAAATTGTAAGAATTTCAAGAATTTAATCGCTGAAAAGTAGAAGTGATTTGTAATGTTTTTAAATTTATTAAACAACATTATTCTCAGGTTATGACCAATAGAATAACAAATTTTTGGTCGTATATATTTGATTGACTTTTGTGTTCGTTGACTTTTGAACAGAGAAGTGATAAAGTGATTTTTTAGTGTAAATTTTGTGATACGAGAATGGCAAAATTTAGCAAATGAAAAGTAATTATCAAAAATCTTATTAACAAATTAAGCATATAAGAATAAACAAATTTAGCTGTTTCAAAGTCAAACAGTTTAGGCGAAGGCAAAATATTTGTTTTAATATATAAAGGTTTTCACCTAGTTGACCAAAGAGAGGAGGTGACAATACGAATCGCTTTATTTTGAAGCAATTTTAGTTTGTTTAAATATGTCGGATAAGTGCTACGCCAAACAACAAGGCCATAATTAAAATGGGAATGGATAAGCAAATAATACAGGGTGTCTTTATCGTTACAATTTTCAAAGTTTGTCAAAATTTTATTCTGAGATATTTTCATTTGATTTGTTTTATAGTGAAGGAAAATGCTTCAAGTTTTTTCTTTCTTAACAGCTACTTGTGAAAATAATTAGGTTTAAATTACAATTTATTAACTTATTAAGCAGAGTATTTTTGAATTTAGTAGCGAAAGTAGAGTTCATGAAAATGAGCACTTCGCAGGAAAAAGCCCAGTGTGTTTCCTGGTTTATAGAGACATCCAAGCCCAGCAAAGTCAGACATCCAAGCACAGCGAAACTTTAGACGCAAGTATTGAAGAAAGCCACCTGCGCGACCTAACATTCGAGCATGGCATAAAAAGTTTATGGAGACTGGTAATGTGCTACAGAAAAAGGGAGCTGGCCGACCTCAAATATCAGAAGAAATTGAATCTGTGCGAGAGGCATATACCAGAAGCCCTAGAAAGTCCATTCGTGGGATTTCTACGCAGTTACGGATCCAACGCTCCACTATTCACAAAGTTTTGCATAAAAACTTGCGAATTTATGCATATAAAGTGCAGTTACTGCAAGCCCTCAAGGCAGAAGATAAGCTGCGACAAAAAGAATTTGCAGTGACGATGCTGGACACATTCATTCATTCATTCATTTCATTTTATTCTCAATCATTAGTAAACAGTTTAACACTAAAAGTTATAAATATTGGAAAGATCAAGAAAAGGAAGAAGCAGCACAACGTCAGACGTTAAAACATGCATAAGATTGTAGCGGTTTGAAAGGTTTTATATATACAGTAGCTACATGTAAATTTTACAAACTTTTACAGATCTTCTTTTTATTATTATTAAAACAACAATCTTTCTTTATTCTTCAAGCCAACAGTAAAAGAACTTTTCTACATGTGCTTTTTACAACGCAAGACTCTCTCGTTTTCTATACAAAAAGAAAAAAGTGAATAAACGAACAAAAATATACAATTATGTCAAACGTGAAAATGTGGCAATCGCTACAAGATAATCAGAAAGTGAAAGTAAAAAACAGTAGAAAGCATGGCCGCAACACCTTAATCACATAAAAATATAAGACATGAGAAAGAAACAAGAAAATATAATAATAATATTATCAAACAAATTGAGAGATTGAAGAACCAGTGCATTTTACCTACTACTATTAGATTCAGACCCAGGGTTTTTGAAACGTGTTTGCTTCAGTGACGCGTCAACGTTTCACGTTTCTGGATTACTAAACAGACACAATTTGAGAATATGGGGCTCGGAGAATCCGCATGATACCTGTGAGCTTGAACGGGACTCCCCTAAACTAGACGTGTGGTGTGGAATCATGCATGATAAAATTTTCTTTGCTGAGAAATCAATCACAGGTCAAATTTCTCGACATTTTAACAGAATACGTGCACCACAGCTTGAACAGTATCAACCACAAGTTATTTTCTAGCAGGACGGTGCACCACCTCATGGGGACCTTGAAGTTTGTCAATTTTTGAATGAAACATTTCAAGATAGCTAGATTGGACGTGATGGTCTCATTCCATGGCCGCCACGTTTCCCTAATATTACACTGTTGGATTTTTTTCTCTGGGGCTATGTAAAAGATATCGTTTACCGAAAGTCAGAGACATTAATGATTTGCAACATCGAATAATTGAAGCAATTGAAACAGTTACTGTTGATATGTTAGCAAGAACATGGTAAGGAATTGAATATTGGTTGGATATCGTATGTGTGACTGATGGTGCACACGTACAGGTGTACTAAAGCATCCAATGTAAAATTGAAGCATTTACCGTTACTATAAAACAAACCGATTAAAAATATCTTAAAAATAAGACTATGGTGAATTTTTGAAATTGTAACGATAATTTATGGACACCCTGTATAACTTTAATAATGCCGAGCTGGGTAAAAAGTATTTCAATTTATTTAGAATTCCAACTGATCAAGCTATTTTTGTTTCAAAAGTTTTTATATGCAGATGAAAGTTTAATCGATTATCAAATATAATTCCCAAATATTTAGCCTTATAAACAGTTTTAATTTCACCAGCTGGACTTTGAATATTTAAATCAAGATTTAAAGACTTGAGGTTTGGCGAAATAATTAATATCTGCAATTTTTTTAAATTTAGCGTTAAATTGTTCGCAGATATCCAATTGCAAATATTATTAAGTTCTGCTTTAAGTTGGTTTTCAAGAATATTAATTGACGGCGCAACCATCAGGAGACAAGTATTATCTGCAAATAAACGAGCAGTACAATCAACACTGTTAGGAATGTCATTAATATATAGTCTAAAGTTGCTGTGACAGTTCCCCTGTATCAAATAGCTGTGACAGCAAAACAAGAGTTACAACTGGAATTGATCGATCTTTAGAGTGACTAACTTTTGAAAGAAAAATTCGGAGCTCTGAAGCTAAGTGAATTTTACGCCTCATTAAATGATAATAGGTTTCCGAAAATACGAAAGATGACATAGAGAAATTTGGTCTTGTTTGGCTCCACATACATTTGTGAACAGACGTTCAGCCTGATGAATTTCAATAAATCGAACTACAGATCTCAATTGACTGATGCACACTTAAAAGCTGTTCTTACAATCACCGCAAAAACTAACTCCAAATTTTGATACTCTGGCAAAAAATAGCAGCTAAATTTGAAGATTACAATTAAATGTAAATTTGGTGCAAGTTTTGTTTGTCAGTTTATTCTAACAGGTCTATTATTGTAAATAATGTTGCTAATAAACTGCATCTTAATAATACCTTGTTGGTTTTATACACTTACATGGTCCGCTTGTAAAAGTTTAAAAATTTCTTTGCCAGCGGTTTAAAAATTATGCCCACCCCTGCTCTATCTTGTATTTATTGAACCCGATTCGATTCCTTGAAAGTCCCAATCAACCACTTGGAAGAACACTGGTCTAAACAATAAACTTGTTTATTTACATAGCGCACAAGTGGACGACATGCATTGGTGAGACGAAATATTTTGGGGAAGGTCAATAAAAAATCTAATTACAATATGGTTACTTCTTTTTCCGTATAATTACTGTTTAAATGTTCAAAGTAGGCATGTTATTAATACGCACATAAGTTTAAAATCTCCTTTATTTTTTCACTTGAGCTATTATAGGCTTGTACAAGGAAAAAAAATAGCATTCTTGTATTTGCAGAAATAGCAACAGCAACAGGCAAACGTAATCGAATAAGTATATGGATGCGCTTACAGGCATCCAATGAAATTCTCTAAAAATGTCCCAGCAATATATGATTGTGCATGCAAGATTGAGGTTATTGCAGTTAAGATCAGCAAAATAAAAACAATCTTTATTATGATGAAATTGGAACATAGAACTCAATTGTTTAAACTACAGCAATTTTGAAAGTGCTAGGGACTGTACCGTTTTTTTAGGTTTCTTCCTGGTTGCATAGTAGTAGGTAAAAAGAACAATTTTAGTTTTGTTTCTTACTTTACATTTTTTGAGTTTCTGCATTCAATTTTCTACTCTTTGTTTAGATACAGTCTATCGGGCTTTCAATTATTCAAATTTTTTGCTTTTATTAAGTGACTTGTATTTCAAAAGATTTGCACGAATATTTTTATAAAGCACTGTTTTGAAGAACTGATATCCAATCTTAACATTATACAGCTCAGGCTACAAATTTAAAAAAGGGTCGGCTTTTCCATTTTTCTTCAAATTTTTAAAAAATGACTGTGAAGTCGAAGTGGCCGCAGTCTTACGTATTTGGGTGGAGTCGGAGTTAGCGTCGAAAAAAAATCCTACGACTCTACAACCTTGGTAGTTACTAAGCACTACTCTTTAAAATCGATTTAGTTATTAAGAGCCAGCCAATGAAACCCAGCAAATATCTTATTAAATGTGCTGATTGCATCTAAATGTGGTTTACACAACTTATTCTATTCAGATTTCGAAATTGACTAAATGCCAACGCAAGAATTATTTTAATATTGCATTTCATAAATAAAAGCCAAATGAAAACACTTTATCACAACTGAAAATTGTTTATAAAATTTTGACAAATAATAATCTTGAGGTTTGATTGAATCAACTTTTTATTCATTCAAAGATTTCAATTACAACCGAATATTAGCTGCTAATACAAGTAGTAAGCCTATTTGTGTTGTATCTAACTCAGTTCCCAATTTTTTTAAAACAAACACAATTTTTAAAAAAATAAAAGCTTGTGGTTTGTTGGGCCCCGAGATACTTAAAAGAGTCGTTACTCAGAGCTATAGGCATACCATATTTCGATGGGGCAAACCGGGACGCTGGTTAACAGAAAAAAAATTCTTCCCTGAAAAGTAGTGTTCTCTAAAAAAAGGTCTTTGTTTCGAATTATTCTCGGAGTTCATAATTTTTTCCCAAAATAGAAGAGTTACTAAAAAAAGAGGGGTTTGCAAATGGAATCTGTCTTCGATTTCTGGCGGGATTTCTGTCGAAATAGGCGGGACAAAGCCTTTAAAATTGGGACCGTTTCGCCCAAATCAGGACGTATGGTAAGCCTACTTAGAAAAGACATGCAAAACTATCCTATTAGGTTTGCATTAATGTCGGCTATAACTGACATGGGCAAGCTAGAACCTACAGTTGAATCTGGTTTTATTTATTCATTAGTCCCGACAAACCTTTTAGGATATTTTAGCCTAATTATAACAGCAATTGATCTTATTGTTTTCAACTGGGTTATCAAAAAATTAACAAAACTTAATGCGTTTTTGGCAATATTCTGTCCGCTTGTCAAAAATTCGGAAGAATTTGTCCGAAAAATTAAACGTTTGCCTAACACTGAGCTAAATGGTAAAATGTCGAATATACGAAAAGCTCTTTAAAAATTAACAAGTATATTTGCTTTCACAACTGCGCAAGTTTTATTAATAAAGAGCAAAAGGATTACAAAAAAGCCATTTAAACAGCAAGTGACCCCAGAAATATTTCATGCGACCCAATATAAGGTTGCAACTCATTGTTTGATGATCACTGACCAAACATTTAGATTAGTCTAGACATCGCTATGCGTTGGCTTTACAGACGGCCTTGGTTGGGCGGTTTAAGAACCACTTTGGTAGACAGACTACATTTAGTGTATATTTTTGAAACGAATTTAGACAAGTTTAATAATAAGGAGCTTACTATGATATTAAAAAAACAACAGATGAATTTTCTGTGCATTTAACTTCGTCAAAAACCGACCAGTCAAGCTATTAAAATTAGGTGTTGTCTTTAGTTATGGGTTTCTGGCTTCACGCGGATAAACTGTATTTTTCTGTAGCCCTTCAAGATATATAGCAATAACAAAAACCGCGCTTATTATTAAGCTTGATGGTGTGCTTGTATCTTTCATTACTGCGCACAGACTTATGGTTTGGTCTTGTCATGAAGAATGCCTCAAGGACAAACGCGTGTTTTTTACTTTTGTTCCTCTTTTTCTTGTGTAATCAAATTAGGTTTCATTGTTGCAGCTAACCTTATTCGAATTTATTTGAGTAATTAAGTTGACTGGTGCAAAATTTAGCTTTTTAGTTTTCAGAAAGAGGTTTTGCTTAGTGCTAACTGTTATATAGTAATTGTTTCATAGTTATTATTGCTTCTCAACGCTTACTTTAAATTTTCTATCCGATTATTGGTCATTTCTTTATATGTTCATGGAAGGTTATTTTGAATCAACTGATTTGATTCAAATTTTAAATAATTTAGCATAGATTCGAACGCGCGTTTTGTCTGGGTGTTTCTATCAAGAGCGCGTCTTCTCGGGTTGTTTTTCTCAACCGGCTTAATTAAAACGTGCAATTTTTCTTGCGTCGACAACCCGAAGACAAACTGTTTACTAATTGCCATCATAGACTCGCTGAGATACGCCCTGCAAGTTATTTTGAAGTCAGATAATAGTAATTGAATCTACGAGGTATACTAGTGGTTGAATCGATGGAGATAATCTTTTGCTTGATGTTGCAGAGTCGTTAATAGTCATTATTTATTTATTCATTTGTTCTATTCAAATTTTGGTTGCGTTGGAAAATTTCCGTAAGTTGGTAATTTTAAATTCTTTATTGTTGTGTTTTTTAATTTTGTGTCTTTGTTTTAGAATTACGGAAATAGCGTTCAATATATCTCAAACCAAATTTCGATTGAACGTTCACGTCAATTGGACAACGCAGCTTAGTTATTAGAAGAAAAAAAAAAAAAAAGAAGATTAGTTCAAATCAGTAAATGGAAATTGTCAAAAGTTAATCAAAAGGAAATTTGACAACATATCCGGATCAAACATTCAAATTTTACGAAGTCAGCTATCGCTTATTCTACAGCAGCGGTCCGCAAATAGTGGGTCGCGACCCAAATTTGGGTCGCAACGCCTTCGAGCTTGGGTCGCGAAAGTTTTAAACGTACAGCCTACAAATAGGTATTCTACTTTAAATTTAGGAGAGTTGGGTCATTTTGAGGGCCGCCCCCAACAACAATTTCAGGGGTGCCGCACCCCCTACTTTCAGCGCTGGCTAAACTAGCATGAACAAAACTGTCATTCAGCAACATGTGCTGCTGCCGTTGCCATGGAAACACGCATTGTTTTCCCGCGAACTTCGGTCATACTACTACCAGACAGTTTTCCTTTTTTCTTTTTGTCTCTGTGAGCGAGCAACGAGTTTTCTCGTGGCTGGCAGTTCAATGCAAGACATTTTAGTCTGAAAACGACTTATGCCGTTGATGACGCTTAACAGGTTAATAGCTTATTAGTTAGGCTGGCTAGTGTTAGTTAGTTCAATTTTGCTAATTGTGGCGTAAAAAATAGCTAAAAATAATTTAAGTTCTTTGAGCTGAAACATAAACGTTGAGGTAGCTACATGTATATCGATTTTTCCTGTTTCGTTTTAGTGCATTGACTACCGCAAGCGCTACAGCAATTATTGGTATGGTAGCAACATCCCTAGTTTATGGTGATAAGCCTCCCATAAAATTCTTATACAGTATTCTTAAAATATTTGGTATACGTAACATTTTGTCGATCTCCGACTTGAACTTGATCAATATTTTTTGGATTTGAATATAAAACTTTAATTTACTAAATTTTATCTTGCAACAAAATGTTGAGAAATTGGTTAATAACGAATTCTTCAAAAAAGCGAACAGCGAGCGAATCAGCAGAAAAGTTAGACGAGAGCAGCACGGTAGATGTGCCGACAAAAATATTTGCGTCTTCAAGTAGTGAGGATCAACAAAAAGCAAATGAGCCAGATCCTCAGCCTCGTCGAAAAGAAATACCGGAACAACGTCGTAACCAGCTTTACAGACGAAAGTACAGCGAAGATTTTATAAAACTTGGTTTCACTTGCATACTTATAAATGATGAACCTCGCCCTCAATGCGTTGTTTGCTCCGAGGTCCTTTCAAACGAGAGTCTGAAAGGAGGGAAATTGCAACGGCATATTAAAGCAAAGCATCCGAAACTCGTTGACAAACCAATACCTTTTTTTCGCCGATTAGAAAAAGAATTGTTAAGTGAAAAGAAAACCATGCAAGCGTTCCTCTCACACTCAGAGAAATGTCAAAAGGCATCCTATGAAGTGGCATATTTAATCGCGAAAGATAAAAAACCACACTCAATCGGAGAAACCCTCATCAAACCAGCTGCTGTTACAATCAGTCAAATTATGCACGGAGACAAGATAGCTGACGAAGTAAAAGAAATCCCGTTGTCTGCTGACACCATTCGCCGACGTATAAGCGAAATGGGTCAAGATATTAAGTGCCAATTGAATGATGCAGTGAAAAGAGGGAAATTTTCTTTGCAAATAGATGAATCCACGGACGTCTCCGGCTTAGCGCAACTACTCGTATTCGTTAGATATATAGCCAATGGGAAGCCTGAAGAAGACTTACTAATGTGCGTGTCGCTGATAGGAACATGCACAGGTGAGGACATTTTCTCTGCAGTGGACAAGAGACTAAAGAATGATGGAATATCTTGGGAGCAGTGTATTAGCATTTGTACTGATGGAGCTGGAGCTATGGCAGGAAAGCATAAAGGCTTTTTGGCAAGAGTATTAAAAGTTGCGCCTCAAATCAACTTTACCCATTGTATTATTCACAGAGAAAATCTTGCCTGCAAAACACTTGACCCAGATTTAAAAAGTGTTTTTAATGCAGCGATTAAAATTGTTAACTTTATTAAATCGAGACCTCTTCAAACACGGCTATTTACCATTCTCTGCGATGAAATGGGTTCGCTCCACAAAAGTCTTCTTCTTCATTCAGAAGTGAGGTGGTTATCGAGGGGAAAGGTTCTTACCCGTTTGTTCGAGCTGCGGGACGAGGTATACTTGTTTCTCATGGATAGAAAACATGAACTTGCCGCCAATCTTACTGACCCTGACTGGATTGTAAAACTGCTGTACTTATCTTGCATTTTCGAGAAGCTAAATAGCTTGAATTTGTCATTGCAAGGTGAATCAATGAACATCCTAACAGCGAATAGCAAGATCGAAGCCTTCAAAAAGAAGCTTAAACATTGGGCTGACCTACTTGAAAGCGGAAAAATGGATATGTTTTCTGACCTGAATAATTTTCTCGAAGAAAACGAGTTAAATCAAAACATTGTGAAACAATCCATCCTTAACCATCTTCAAGATCTTACTCAATGGTTTGATAAATATTTTCCCAAAAACACCAATCCAGAAAGATACGATTGGATATTATCACCCTTCACTGTACCTAGTACATGCCATCTCTCAACAGAATTGATTGAAGCTTTGGATGATTTGGCAAATGACCGCAGTTTAAAGATAGCTTTTGATAATAAGAGGAGCTTGACTGAATTTTGGATTTCAGTTGAAAAAGAATATCCAGGGTTATCAGAGGCTGCAATGATTGTTCTTTTGCCTTTCGGAACCACCTACTTATGTGAAATGACATTTTCCGCTCTATCTTACATCAAAAACAAATACAAGTCAAGATTAGAAGTAGAAGACGATCTTCGGGTTGCAGTCTCTCACATCAAACCGCGAATTTCTTTATTGTGTTCCAAACGCAAAGCTCATACTTCACATTAGATTAATAAAAGCAATGATTTGTTCTTTATGGCTGTGCTAACTTTCTACAGTTTATAAAAAGTTGCTGTATTTAGTAGTTGCCTTAAAGTTGGCAATTAAAATAAAATAACGTTCCAGAAAAAATGACATCCCAAGATTTTTGGGTCGCGTAAAGCTAGGACAATTTTTTTTGGGTCGCGCCAAAAAGTATTTGCGGACCCCTGTTCTACAGTACTTCTCTACTGGACGCTGGTAGCTTGTTCCTTTTCTATATATTTTAAAATTTTGAAATCGCACGAAAATGGAGCAATATCGCAGATTAATTGCACGTAGAAAAGCATTGAAAGCTTCTGTAAACAGAAAGTTAAACACTTTGTCCGGTTATCTAAAGCATGAATCCCTAAATAAAATTGCGTTCGAAGATAAAAGGGCATCTTTACAAGACACACTGCATTGTCGTAGCGAAAATTTAAAATTTATATCCGATAAAATAATGAAATTGCCCGAAAATGAATTTAAAGAAGCTATGAAAGATTTAGAGACTTAACGAAAATGATTTCGAACAAAAAGAAGATGCGTCCAACTTAAAATGCGCGTTTGACTTAGCCCTTTTAAGAATTAGTGATAAAAAAGAAGCTAATAAATCTATAGAATTCGAAACTAAACCTAAATTCAAACCTCGAGATTTAACAGTACCAAAATGGAACGGTGAGATAGTTAATTACAATGCTTGGAAGTTTCGTTTAAAAAATTATTTTCAATTAACTGGCCTCATAAGCGATGCTGAACAGCTAACAATCTTCTTTTATGAGAATGTTTTACCGACCGAACTACAGACTTCATTGTAAGACTGTACAACCGCAAATGACAGTAATGGCGCGTTTACAGCCGTTTACAGTACTTTTTTCTTTCAGCACGATCTTGGTTTGTTTTATTGACGCTCAAATTCACTCATTTTTTCTCAAAAACATGAGTGGATTTGAGCGTCAATAAAACAAACCAAAATCGCGCTGAAAGAAAAAAGTACTGTAAACGGCTGTAAACGCGGCTTTAATGGTATTTGGGATCGACTTGACGCACAAATTCCAATTAATTCGATACCAAGAGGAATACTGCTGAATTTAAAAGAAACAAAACCAATGACCTCTAATTCACCACAAGAAATGCGCCGTGTTTTAGAAAAAATTAAAAATTACGCGCGCCAATCAAAGGAAGCAAATAACGCCGCCGATCTATCTTCTCATTCAACGCTTGATTTAATTGAACAAAAATTAACCGATAATTTGCTGCGACGTTATAGACGCTGGTTACATCAAGAACATCAAAAAGAATCGCCTAATGTAGACCATCTTATTTCATTTCTTCAAACCTAAACCGGGTTAGAAGAGCGAATTTCCATTAAAACTTCTCAAAACGCTAGTCGGAAAACTAAACCAATTATTAATGTGATTAATTCGGCTACTCAAGATCACTGTCTGCTATGTAAAGTCTCGTCATAAATTTGTCGATTGTGACGAATTCAAAAAGCTTTCACCCCAAGAGCGAACCAATGCTATGAAACGACTTCATAGATGTTTTACCTGTTTGGCTCCCATGCACCGTGAACCCAAAACTTGCCGCTATAGACGCATGTGCTTAACTTGTAACAAATCACATCATCGCTTGCTAGCATGCGCTTTGAACAACTCGACACGTGACATTCCAGTGGAAAGCCCTAGACCAAGTCATTTATCTCTAAATGCAGAAGCTCCCGAGTTCCAGGCAAATGCCAATTCCGTATCTTTGCCTCAAGATAAAAAACCTAATTTTAAGCTTTCTCCATCAACCTATGTAGAATTGCTTGGCAGTGACGGTACTTGGCACAGAGCTGTTGCTCTTTTTGACTCCGGTAGTGACGTAACTCTCATCAGGCGCGACATGGTGAAAAAGTTAAATCTCGATCGTAAGCCCCAGCAATTTAAATTTGGTATAGCTGGTGGTGGCTATTGCAGTGAAGACTCTGCGATTGTCTCTTTATGGATTAGGCGATGTGACAAACATTCTTCCCGCTTCAATATCTCGGCCGTTGAATTTAGTCAACCTGCTTATCAATTACCTGGCGTGAACTCTGAAATCTTTGAAAAATACTCCTTTCTAAAACCGATTAGAAAATTTATTCCAGAACAACCGAATGACGTGGATATTTTAATAGGTTTTGATTAAGCAAGTTTAACAACACCTCTAAATTACTTGCAGCATATCTACGAACCCACTCGAAACCCGACAGCCGCGGAAACACAATTGGGATGGTATTTATTCGGCCCAAAAAATTGGTATAATGTTTGAACGAAACAAAAATATTCAATTTATTCAAACTAGAGATGACCTAAATCAAATGCATTCTTTATACGAGTCAGAATTAAGCGGAGTAAAACCAAGCAAATTACGCGCTTGTTCAGACAATGTAATAATTGAATCAAGTTTTATTAGACACGTTAAAAGCACAATTCATCAAACTGAGGACAACATAGCTACTTCGTTTGACTCTGAACGAAAAGCCGTTTACGCTAAACAAAATGTAGAAAAAATATTGTCCACTGGAAAATTCTCAGTCAAAGGTTGGCACTCAAATTCGCTAGCGGATGAGTTTCCCGCCGACGTAGAAACAGACGTTTTAGGCCAGGTATGAAATACATCCTCTGATACTTTTGCACCTAAGGTTATTCTTTTGAATACAAAGGCTCGGCTAACCAAACGCTTAATTCTGTCAGCCATTTCAAAGTTATGGGACCCTGTTGGAGTTTCCTCACCAGTCACATTAAAGCTGCGTTTATTGCTTCAACTCCTTTAGCAGCTTAAACTATCGTGGGACGATGAAGTTAACGATTCGATTAAAACTCAATATTTTCGATTGGCAGAAGAAGTTCACGACTTGAATCGAATCCAATTGCCGCGTAGCCTCACGCCAGCTTTACCACAAGGGCCTCCTGAGATTCATGGCTTCAGCGATGGAGGGGAACAAGCTTATGGTGCCGTTATTTGGCTACGATGGCCTGCTAAAGAGCATTATATCTTACGTTTTGTGGCAGCTAAATCTTATGTAGCACCGATAAAGAAAAAATCCATTCCCAGGCTAGAATTAATGGGTACAGTTATTCTCGCACGCTACTAATTTCAGTTATAAAAGTGGTAGCAACTTCAAAAATCTTTCTTTCGACCGATAGCGCTACAGTCCTACATTGGCTAAGATTGCCGGCTAATAGTTTTAAGCCATTTGTTTCGACACGAATCCAAGAAATACAAGATTCGGTACCAGACGCTTTAACATGTTTTCGATTTGTTCAAAGCAATCTGAACCCAACCGACGCGTTAACTAAGCCGTTGCACGCTTCTAAACTTTCTTCGTGGCTAGAAGGACAACAATTTCTTTTGAAGACCGAAGAAAACTGGCCTAAACAGCCAACTGAACTTATTCACGATAAAGTTTTGTCTACCAAAGAACTGAGTAAAAATAATAAAAATTTTTTGAATGTACACAGATTCAACCTCATCATTGATTTCGAAAATCTAACAAAAAGAATTTCGTCTTGGAGACGCCTAGTCAGAGTTGTTGCTTGGTTAAAGCGATTTATGTCCCCACAACAATATGAACAATTGAATGCAGCCGAATTAGAAAGAGCAAAACTCTGCTTATTTTGGGTAGCTCAGAGTTATTTTAGAGATCCTAGTCAAGAAAAAACAAAAGACAAATTAAACTTAGAAATATTTACTGATGACCAATTCAAACTACTTCGTATTCACGGTCGACTGAACAATTTTTTTAATAGCGAGTCAGTCGCAAATCCAATCGCTTTACCATGGCAAAGCAAAATTACACGACTGTTTGCAGAATTCATGCATCAATTTTACAGACTCCAGGGCTACCGAGTTGTACTTACCAATTTACGAGAACAAGGTGTATATATTATTCGAGGAAAAAATCTACTCAAATCTATCGCATCTAAATGCATTCGCTGTCGAATTACAGGACGAAACTTGCTGCAACAACAAATGGGACACCTACCAGCTATCAGATTTAAGACTTATTGCGCTCCATTTTCATCTGTTGCATTAGATTTTTTTGGTCCTTTAAAGATCAAAAAGACTAGAAACGTTGTAATTAATGGCTCCTGCCTTGTAATTGTGTGCAATACAACCAGAGTAATTCACTTAGAAATAACTGAAACTCAATCCACTAATGATTTTTTATTAGCTTGGAGAAGATTCATCAATAAACGAGGAGTTCATCCATCCCATGCCTACAGTGACCGAGGACAAACGTTTGTGGTCTCTCAAAAACCGTTACGAGATTGGATATCCAATTGGAACAAATCAATTGTTCGCGATACCATGGCGTCGCTAAGTACCACATTTGAATTTTCGTGGGATTTTAATATTCCGCTCGCCAGCCATATGAATGGTGTTGTCGAATCGCTAATTAGAAGCTGTCGAAAAGCTTTCGACTGTGCTACAGACTATCACAAGCGATCATATTCTTACCCCGAATGGGAATCATGGCTGAGAAATATGCCGCCATCTCTGATGCTACGGAGCAAGTAATTTCGATCACGACGAAATCTGCGTGTCGGCGACTACGTGATTGTTTTGGAGCCCGGCATGAAAGGAAAAACCTCCCCTCGAGGACTTTGGGAACACGCAATCGTCGAAAAGACACTTCCGGAGCGCGACGGACTTGTCAGAAAAGTCAAACTACGCCTGAGCGGGCAAAGAAACTTGACACGACCTATTCATAAACTGTGTTTAATTGCGACTGTTGAAGAGTTGAACTCAACCTAAGGAGTTCGAAACGCTATTCGGCCAATCTTCTATTTTGTTTGTTTGTATTTGTATTTGTCGTGACTGCCACAGCTTTTCTATTGTTTGTTAAACCTTTTCGTTGCTCACTATAGTTCCGCACTGGCGGGTAGTGATTTGATTCAAATTTTAAATAATTTAGCATAGATTCGAACGCGCGTTTCGTCTGCGTGTTTCTATCAAGAGCGCGTCTTCTCGGGTTGTTTTTCTCAACCGGCTTAATTAAAACGTGCAATTTTTCTTGCGTCGACAACCCGAAGACAAACTGTTTACTAATTGCCATCATAGACTCGCTGAGATACGCCCTGCAAGTTATTTTGAAGTCAGATAATAGTAATTGAATCTACGAGGTATACTAGTGGTTGAATCGATGGAGATAATCTTTTGCTTGATATTGCAGAATCGTTAATAGTCATTATTTATTTATTCATTTGTTCTAATCACATTTTGGTTGCGTTGGAAAATTTCCGTAAGTTGGTAATTTTAAATTCTTTATTGTTGTGTTTTTTAATTTTGTGTCTTTGTTTTAGAATTACGGAAATAGCGTTCAATATACAGTATCTCAAACCAAATTTCGATTGAACGTTCACGTCAATTGGACAACGCAGCTTAGTTATTAGAAGAAAAAAAAAAAAAAAAAGATTAGTTCAAATCATCAACTACGATACAGTTCAGGTACGTTTGATTGTTTTTGTATTTATAGTTTATTGTGAAATTTAGCTACTAATAATCTGACTTGGCGTTTATTAAGCAGATAGGTACCAACAGGATGCAAAAATTTGCTTTGCGAATTTGTCAGTTGCGCAATGTTTTTAAATTTTTTAATCAGTTGCAGTTACACGTTGATGCAAAGATCAAATATAAAAATTTCTTTTATGAATGACCCTGTTTTTTACGATTAATTTTTAATTTTTTACTATTACAAAGAACCTATATTTAAAAAAATATATATTTCATAAAAAAATTTTTCTAAGAGGGCGAATTCGTCTTCTGAGGCCTACTAGCTGAAGGTTTGCAATGATGGAAGTCAGGACAATTGTAAAAAATATATTTTTATATGAAAATACAATTGCCAATGCAAAAGTACACAAGAACTAGGCCTAAATACAATTTACAGCAATTTTTTTAGCGACTATTGGGTATGTACAAAGACGTATGAGCCGGTGGAGAAAAAGACAATTGTCCCCAAAGTCTTAAAATTTGAAAAATATCAAAAATTTTTGGGCAGTGACAAGGCAATATTTGAGCAGCAAAATATAATTTTTTCGAGAAGCGACAGGACATATTTGGCCAAAATCACAATTTTTTTGGCAGCCCAAGGACGTATTTAGGAAAACAAAGTTTTTTGTTCCGAAAACGATTAAGATTTGAGGTGAGGTCCATTTTTTTTTAGAGAGATCACCACTAGTTGGGATTAAAATTGTGAAATCAGAGACAGATCCACACATTAAAGATTTCTTTTTTAGTTCTTCATCTAAATTTTGTAACAAGAGTGCAGGGTTTAGGTACAATTTCAAACTGATGACCTTCGCCCGCTTAAATTTTAGACAAAATTTTGTCTGATTTCTGGGACTTGTTCAAAAATCATGATTCGGGCAAACATCAATAATATTTTAGTAAACTGTAGCATTTTTTTCGGATGGTTCAGCTTGGATATGGAAAATTCAAAAAAAAATTTGTGTTTGTTTGCAACACATTTATTGCAAGATTTGACGTCGTTTTTGTCATTTGAAAGGACGTCCACTCCGAGTCAGACACAAACAAGACTGGGGCCGAGGTTTTATGCGTGTGCTACCCCAGAATGCTGTACTGCCCGGATCAGAAGATAGGTTCACTAATCTGGTTCACGATCAGGGTTCAACCTTTTTGAACCAAGGGCTACTTTTTGGGTACCGAGTCATATAAAGTAAACCCGCTTTTCACACTCATTCAAAATAACAAATTGTATATATACACACATACACATATATAAGATAAATAGCTAATGATAAATAGTTTAGAGTGGGTAACAGATAACATCAATATTTAACCCTTTTTTTAATAAATAGCAGCAATTGTTCTGATGATCTCTTTTACTTTTCACCAGTCCCTGATATACCCTTTCAACAATTCATGAACTACATTGAATCATGTTTGAAAAATTTAAAAAAATTTAAGAAAAATCAACTTCTATATTTAATAAATCTTATTCCATTTTTAACTGAACAAATCTGCAATTCTGCTCAAAATTTGTTACATTTTAAAACACACTTTGTATTAAACACAGTTCGATATTTTAATTCAACTTTTCTGTGACACTACGATGTTGCCACCGACAACATTTTGTTTCTGTTCTTTTTTAGTGAGAAGTTTCTTCTTTTTTTTGATCTTCATTCAGGTGTGTAACTTGACACTGTAACTGTGAGTTAACCTTGCAAATGTGCATCAGTGAGGCGTGTTGTGTGTTTGTTCTTGATGAAGTTTATGTCAGAAAATGCAGATTCACAAAGATAGGTTGACCCAAACAGGCTACTAACCTTGATAGCTGCTGTGCATACGCCACTGTACTTTGTGTCAACAAGGCACCAAAAGTTTGGTGCAGCCTGGTAGGCCTTGAGACATTTTGCAATAATATGATTTCAATCTCCACCTGTTCAACATCCAAGTTAAAGGTTGCACTTAGTTGCTCAGCAATGCATGTTGTGTCAATGTTCATAAAGTAAGGATTGTAAATTGTAAATGAATGACACACATGGCTTAAGCTAATAAAGGTCACAAACCTGTTATCAAACTTTTAAAGAAGTTTAGATATGACTTTCTAGTAGTTTTCTGCAACTCTGTCAAATGCCTCAGATGCAGAAGCATTGTCTTTTGGCACCAGCTGCAGAGAGGGAAAGTGTAGCACCTTTTCTGTAAATGCATACAGAAAATGTTCTTGTAGTTGTCTTGAGGGGCAATAGTGTCAGGAGTTCTTTTGTGGAGAAATCTTTAAACGCCATCAGAATGAAGACCAACAGCTGTGTTGCACTACTGTTGTCCACAGACTCGTCGCACTGTATGCTGAACCAGCTGCACTTACCAGATCCCTGTCAAGCTGATGGGCCAAGTTACCGGACATAGCTGACAGTCGTCTTGCTATCGTAGATGCTCCCAGTTGGACATCCAACAGAGTGGAGATTAGATCGGTTCGATTTTTCTCATCTTTGAGTACAGTGTTAGCAACTATAATCATTATTTCCTTGGAAGATTTCTCCGTCTGTGAAGTTCTTCTTCTTTACCAAAAAATGCGTAGCTCTAAATGAGGCTTCGATTGCTTTTCGAGATTTTTTCGCCGGCTCATTAATGCTTATCCAAAGCTGCTTTCAGCTCACAGGCGTTTTCTGCCCGCATAGCGCTTCCCAATGGGTAGTTAGCATTGTAGCTTTTATGACGCGTAGTGAAGTGTCGCTCTACATTGTGCCACTTTGCCGTCGCCACAGTCGCCCCGCAAATGGAAAACACTTGCAGCTTCCTTTCACAGCAGTAAAAAAGAACTTTTCTTGCCATTTACTTTGAAAATGATACGTTTTCTTTCTTTTTTTTTCCGCCATGTTGTTGAGGTAAGAAACTGCACTTTGCTCACAATCTTCACTGGCGCTATCTTATTCTTTACAAGAGCGAAGGTTTTGTCATGAGCACAATACTAAACTTAGAATTAGAGTTCACCTAACTTCACCTGAAAAACACATATTTTTAATTATTAAATTTTTAAGACATTGTCATTTTTATATTTATATAAATACAAGTGTGATTAAAAAAATACATTTTAGACGCAGCTCAATTAAGAGCTATGCTATTTTTATAACATGTCTACGAGCACACTCATATTGTTCTCGCGGGCGACTTGATGCCCGCAGGCACCATGTTGGTGACCTCTGGTCTTGAGCCAGCATCGAGTATCGCCATCTAAACTTGTCAGACCTCGTGCTCCATGGATGCCCAATATATCTCCCACACTGTTAGAACTTGTCCTGCGGTGTGTTCAGGGATGCCGTAGGTGCAATTTGGTGAAAGAACGAGACCCCAGTTGTGCATGGACGAATGAAATTGCATAAGTCCAGTCCTCAGGCGATTGAGGTAGATCAATCTAACAGGCTTAATACTGCCCAAGGATATAAAAGCATGAAATCTGGATGTATTTTCACAATACTTCGTGTTCCCTCTAATGTTTGGCCACTGACCGGCGCGGACGCTTAGTTTGCAAGGACATTAGGTATTTCCGTGCAGGTGCCACAAACGAGCATTTCAATTTTAGTCTCAATAGGCGGCTTTCTGAAACCCACTTAAAAACCATCAAGTTTATGGTCACGATCGAAAGTGCCATGTTTAGGAAAGATGAAGGTGGCTCTTGATCGGCGAGCTCAGCTAGCTGAATGCCTGAAAATATGGATAAGCGGTCCGATGGAATGGACGCAGGAATTCAGTGACAATGCACAAATTGTCAAGTGGCGATGGTTATAAACATATGATGCAAATATAATTTATGTTACCTTTGCAGCCGGGAAATTCATACATTTAAAATTTATACAACTTCCTCAAAAATTAGGCTTTTTATTTATTTTTATTAATTAGATTGCAGTGTTTTCGTGCATTGAAAACCTATTTGCATGTAAATTTTTTTGGAACATGTTGATTATATTTTATTTTCTATTTGTAAACATAATTTTGGTAATTTATTTAATTAAAAGAACATAGTATTTTTATAGCTCTTTACAACTTTTTTTGCATATAAAAATTAAAAATTTCTTATATTGCCCATTAATTTTTTAACATAAATTTTAAAACAAAGTCATTTTTTCATGTCTTGAACCCAGCTGGACGAATTCATCTCCTTAGGTAGGTGGTTTCCAACCGCTGTACCCTACCCTTTAGACATCAAAAATTTTGTTTGGCGTTTTTGGTTTCCCAGTGCAAAGTAGTCATGATTTAGGGAAAAAAATTGGGAGATCATAGACAGATTTTACGTGAAGATCTTTTTATGGTTAATGAGGTTAGAAGGTCGGAAATCACGTGATCCTTATTAACGAAGGTTTTTGGTTTCTGCCGGCAGTTTCGGCAGAATTGTTAAACCGAGAATGAGTTGCATTCTAAGTTTTAAACTTCTTAATCAAAAAGTTCTACGTGTTCCACTGATTCGGTGTTTCATCACTTTGATTTCGCCAATATTATTGGCATTTAAGTCTTTGCCGTTATTGAAACAAAGCTTTACCGTTACCAAAACAACGATATTTTTATAATGTACCCTAATAATATCTAAAATATCTTTATTAATCTATACAAAAATGGGGTGTACAGTTTTTGTACAAATGTTTTTAATGTTTTGTTTTATCGAGAAAAAAAATTAAAATATACACATTCATAACATAAAAAAATATACATGACTGAATCGAGCATTAAATTTTGCATAATTACGTCGCAAACAAATGATATAACTTAGCCTAGGATGAGACAACAACAGTCTAAATTTTGAGAAAATCGATGTCGTTTTGCGGAGAATTCGTAGTAGAAAAAAAAGCAAAAAAGATGGAAATAATCACGGTTGGGCGAATAATTTACAAGGAATACATGTCGTTTTTTTCTAATGACATCAATAAGCAAATACTTTGCAAGAAACAGCAAATAAATTAATATGATGCTAAAAAAATTGTTATTTTTTGTTTTAAAGTTTATCGCATAGCCTACTTTTCAAGAAAAATATAGTTGGGCTAAATAATATAATACTATTTTTTTTATTTCGAAATTTATCAATAATGAAAGCTTTCATTCTCGATAGTGTTAAAAACTGGCAAATTCTTTACAAGATAGTTAACAAGCTTTACAAGATAAGAAAAAATTAATTTATTCTCAAATTATGATGGGCATCTTTTTTTGGGCAATAGACGCACCATTATACATATTATTGCAACACAAGCAAAGATAAGTAGACCCGCTGCTGTAGATTAGTGTCAATTCATTCGGGAAGCAAGCATTCAAAAATAAAAATAAAAAATCATTCGCGCGAAAAACTGCTGTTCAGTTTATATTAGGGTTGCCATATCTGAGTAGGCGGAATTCTGGACAGACATAGGCGCACCAACAAAAAAAAGGTCTTCACTTTGAATCGATCTTGGCTTTCCCTATTTTCTTCCCAAAATCATGGTGTTCTCCTCTGGAAAAAAAAAGTCTTCACTTTGAATCGATCTCGAAATTTGCTATTTTCGCTCCATAATCAACGTGGTTTTTTAAAACTAGCACTTTGTGTTTAGTTGATGATAAAAATCCTGACATTTGGGCTTTTTATAAATTCCTTCCGGACACAAAGAATTAATAAAATTCCGGATTATGTCCGGAATTTTACGGACGGTGTGGCAACCCTAATTTAGATGTCAAAAAATTTTTGTGTGCTCTGTAATGTTCTTTACTTTTTTGGTGATAATGGTTTAAATACGATGACAGTCTGCGACTAAATCTGCTATGAATTAGGTGGACGCAGCTTTCATACAAACCTTTAATAATCATCTTAAATGATCATTTAATAAGCCAGGTAACAATTTAAAAAAGATGTTTATGCCTCCAATATATTAACTTTTATATTATCATTAATTTTTTCATTGGTTTGCGTTTGTGCATTGTGTGGCATTAATTGTAGCTATTATTTTGAAGATCTGCACGGCGAAGTTAATTGCGAATTCATGTTCAATCGGAGGTCCTGGCCACATCGTTTCCATCGACGAGACGTTTGTGGCAAATCGAAATCCAGGAAATTCTCAAGGACGTCCTGTGTCGCAGCTGTGGGCTTTTGGAGGCATTGACCAACAAACAATGTATAAAATTCAAATTTTCTTAAATTATAAATAATTTGTCAAAGTAGACAACCCGACCTGTGAAGAACACTGAAAACAGTACCCACCAGCAGTTGTAAATTGGTGCAAGTTTAGTCACGTCTGGGCTATCAATTTCGAGGAAAAGAAATGACAATACACAGAAAATAATTACGTATGAACAGCAATTTATTATTGAAAGTGTTTGCTAAATCAAAAACAAGGGAAAGCATATTTTGAAAGCGGCTTGGTTAAATCTGCTCTCTGCTTTTTCTTGGCACGTCCGTATTCAGTATGAACCAAGTTAAAAGTTAAATATTGAAATTACAATCTTTTTTTTCAAAGAACGAAAAATTTGGCTTTTTGCCATTTTCTTGACGTTTTCTGTTTGAAGTCGGAAGAATTTTTCTAATAAATTTTTTGTTGCTGTGTTTTTGCGTTTTAGGCTTCTTGCGCTTCCGTTATACTTTTATCCCTTTCGTTTTTGTTTTGAACCGACTTTTGTGATCTGCTTTAAATCCAAGGGCAAGTTTTCTTCATTGGCAATAAAATGGTGCTTGAAGCTTTTATCATTTTTACAAATTTATATAAGAACTGCAATCATGTACTGAATGACACTTTTTAGCGAAATTCTTGTCGATATCGTAAAAAAATACAAAAGGTCGTTCAAAACTGGTACCCCTAATTTTTACAATTAAAGTGAAGACTTTTTTAAAGATTTTATTGTTTTCTTTCAACTACAGAAGAAACCAAGAAATGAAAATACTTTTGAAAAAATAGGATTCCTTGAAGTCTCAACCAAAAAAATCTGCTCTTGCAAAACTTTATCATAATTTTTTTCTCGCAGGCAAGGTTATATGGGCATAGTAGAAGAAAGACACCGAGGCACTTTGATTCCAATCATTCAAGAATGCGTTGCGCAAGGAACGAAGATCCATTCCCACGAGTGGGATGCTTACCGAGGCATTTCAGGTACCGTCTTAGTAGAAAGAACTGGTCGGTTTATAAAGAGAAAAAATTGTTTAGTAATAGGTATTTTTCTCACTGTTGAAAAGTGGATTTTTGTCACTTTTTTGTGCGTAAACAGTGGTTCTTATAAATAATTTATACTGTAGAAGTCACGCACATAATTTTGTTTAAAAGAAAACCTCAATAAACTGTTTCAGCTTTACGGTTCCCCTACTTCCTGACAAGCCAAAAGTAGGCCTACTTTCTTACCTGTTTTATTGATTTTTGCAAGCACACGGGTAATAGCTCAGTACTTTTAAAAGCTTTGACATAGCAAGCGACATATGTTATTTTGATGCGTGACTTTTATGCTTTAATTTGTTGCTCTTTATTTTTTGTCAAACTCTCTTTTGCCAGTCTTGCTACGTCTATTATTGCTCTTATAAGTTTATATAAGCATGAACAATAAAACGATAATTTTTGTTTTTAGCATTAGGATACACGCACAAAACTGTGAATCACCGCCGGCATTTTGTGGATCCTCAAGACATCCTCACAAATACTATTGAAAATATGTGGGGCCAATTTAAGGGAAAACTTAAAAGAATGCAAGGATGTCGACGAAATTTTCGTGCTTCATACATTTGACGAATTTTTGTGGAGGAGAAATAGAACCAAAGAGAGAGTATTGCCTGATATATTGCAAGCAATTACAGGACAATAGTCGCTGTAAATCCAAGTTTGTGTTACAATTTTTGTTTTGAATATATTTTTTTGTATAAATAAGATATTGTTGTTCGTTGTTAAAACTGATGTTATTATCTAAAAATATTAAAAAAATTCTAGCATATAAAATGAAGATTTACATCAGACTTTTATTCATTCACATACATGTATAGCATTTTAGCGTTTAGTATAAAGGAGGCTTTGTATACTTTTGATTAAAAACCAAAAATGGATTTAAAAGTAGTTGTTACCAAATTAGCGCATTTCATTTTGGGGACATGCAGCTGATGGTGATTATTTTATATGCACCAAAAATTGGCATGAAATGATTTGGATTGCAAATTCGCAAACGAAATTTGCAAGCAAGCCGAACTAGCCACAGTCGACTCGTTTTTTTTGGCCGCGGCAATTGTCGTAGGCCCGTTCGCATGTATTTAAACATAACCCAAGCTGTTCTGGAAACGCTGTTTCGAAAGAGCCGGGTATCGGTTATGCGCTGGTAATGAAAGCACGAGTTGGAATGTACTCACATAATACTCCGTATTCTACCTATGATTTATCTACTGAGTGGCACTAATGCTAATTTGGCAAGATCGTTACGCAATTCTTGCGCAGCAGACACAAACAAGTATTTACATTTAGTCTTTTAGGCTGGCTTATGATACCCAATAAATAAGCCATAGTCAGCATCTATTGCAGTGCTCTGCAACTCGTCAGCTTTTGAATAGACAAGAGGTAGGGCAGCTGTAGACAGTGTTTTGGACACCATTTCCCTATCCTGACCCTGCAAGTTGCCCTAATAGCGTGACACGCGAAAATAGTTCTTCGCGCAACGTCTCTAAAATAGTGATGGAACGTGAGCGATCTGACAAGTTTTATCTCAAGATAAGATAAGATTAGACAAAATGACAAAAGTATATTGGTATTGTAGACCCCCAGCTAACGTTTGGCCTCTTAATTATTTACTTAAAGCGGGTCACTGTCTTAACGTGACTGAGCATCAATCTCAAAGTCTGGAGATACCTTGAAAGTGCAATCATGTCTTAAGTCCCCTCCAACTTGTTCCATTTTTGAAAAGAGTGCAACAACGCAAGAGTATGCGTTTGCATTAGCAATTTTTGTGGAAGTCCTAAGGTAGGTTGTACGTATGAATGTTAAAAAAAAGGGAAACCAAAATCGATCCCTGATGAACGTACGTTTTACACATCGAAGCCTGCTTTGTTTTTTGTAACCAGTAGTAATGGTGTAACTTTCCTTTTAAACAAGCTCCACGATCTTTGTAACCATATGCTTATCGGGCATAATAGTTTTTAATTGTTTCTTGTAAAGTAGGCAAAACGATAAACTTTGTTTTTTCAAAAACAAAAAATAATTTTTTTAGCATCGTATTTATTTATTTGTTGTTTCTTGCAAAGTATTCGCTTATTGATAAGTTTATGTCGTTTGAAAAAAACGAAATGCCCAACCGTGGTTATTTTCATCTTGTAAAGCATTTGCCCAGCTCTATAATTTCACTTCTAAAGAGCAACAGAGAAACAGAGGAAGAAAAAGTGAGAAAGAACAAGAGAGAAAGAAAGCGAGTTGAAAATTGAAGAAAGACAAATGCGAGCCGATTCCTTAACTTAGTAGTAGTAGTAGTAGTATTTTTATTTTTATCGCGTCCAAAATTGGCAATTAATCAACGGAATGAAAATACACTAACAAAAAAAAGCGACGAGGTGAAGCGAAATACCATTATTAGTAGCCTGATGGCCACTCGGTCGCCGAGTCTGCTTCACCTCATAACTTGCTCCAGAGATTCTTCATTTTGATGCTAATAAATGTTTGATTTATAACTGTACTTGCCAATTCCGCTCTTACTATTGTCATCGAACTAATTTGAGTAAGACTTTGCATGTGGGGACAAAAAAATATTTGAAACGTTGCATGCTAATCTTAATGGAAAAGAGTTTGAATTTCTTCTTTTGAAACCACCAATCAAATAAATTTTATCTTTTATCGTACGAGCTCCCAGATAAGAACGGCCAAGACCGAAAAGTTGGAATTCGTTTCAACAATCAATAAATATTACGTAACTTTTTTGTAAAATTCGACCGTCTAAAGAATCGTTTTGTTCACCAAAGACGTAAAGATGATTGTTGAAAAATGTAGTTGCAGCTCCAAAGCGTTCTTTATTCATATCTGGCTATTCAATACAATTTCGCCCATCAAACTTAAATGTCCTTTTTTTTTTTATAAATGCTAAGACTTTTTGTTTTATAAATTATATGGAAGGTCAAAGTCTTTTGAAAGAGTGTTTTTATCGTTTCCTAACGTTGTGTGGTCCTCTCAAAGCATTTTCTTTAAAATTTCATAAACTTTAATTTGAAACTTTCATGTCTGCTTTCTAAAAAAATATCTATTTTTTTATGGAAAAAAAAGAAGTCTACATATTGCGATTGAAAATTTGATAAGTTGTCATTTTCTACCCTCCTCTCTTTACTTTTATAGGTAAAATTCAAAAGGTGGTACTTTTCATACTTTTATTTTCCACCTTTACAATTAAATTTTTCTACTGTTTTAGTGAAATCATAAATTCCATCCAAAAAAGGGCAAATTCTTTTTTACGGTTTTTATCTTTTGTTGATTTTTATCCTTTCAAATTACAATGCAGACAGAAACGAGGCCGAGGGTTTATTTTTTAACTATCCCAGGTTGGTTTACCGTCAAATTCAGATGCTGGCAGCGATGATGATGAGCCAGTATCAGATTTTGTAATCCAAAATTGTCAGACTTTTGCCCAGCACGCTGTGAAGTTCTAATCTGCAAGATATTTGTATTTGTAAGATATTTGTGCTATTTCTAGGTTGTAAAGGTTAATTATTTGTTGTAAGAAGTTGAGCGTCTTTCGTAGCTTCTGTGACGTCACTGTTGTGTTGTAGATTAAATGTCATTTTTAAAAATCGGTTACATATACTCTGCAGTTTTCTATTTACTGTAGAGTGGATTTTTCAAAATACCAATTGTTTATGCAGTATTGTGACTAATCAATAAAGAATGATATATAATTAGGAGAGAATCTTTACTTAACATGGCTTGATTTTCATAGTTACCAGTAATAGTGTTTGTAACTTTTTTTTAAGAGATAAAATGTGATGTTTCCATGACAAATGTTCGTCCAGAATAACTACTAATAGTTTAAAGGATGAAATTTTTTGAATTGGAGTGTTTCTGATTTTCAATGTTAAGTTGGGAATGGGTGTGTTGGGAGTTTTAAAGTGCATGCAATTTGTTTTATCAATGTTTAAGGAAAGCTTGTTGGTCACTAACCAGTTGTCGATGTTATTAAGCTCTTCATTTGCATTGTCATACAAGTTTTTTTTGTTTTCTGAAATTAATATAGTTGTATCGTCTGCAAAAGCTAAACAACTGCTGTATCTCCGGCATTTAGAAAAGTCATTGACATATATTATAAACAGGATGGGTCCCAGAATTGAGCCCTGGGGACAGAAAAGGTCAATTGGGGGACAGAAGAAGTTTATTGATGTTTGTAGATTAAGACTTCAGTTTGTTGAGTTCTATCTGTGAGATAACTTTTAAACCAAGAAAAAGATATGCCTCTTACTCCATAATGGTATAGTTTGTTAAGCAAGATTTTATGGTCAATAGTATTAAGGCTTTAGAAAGATCTAAGAAAATCCCTAAAGTTGATTGCTTGTTTTCAAAGGCTGTTGTAACTTTATCAGTTAATAATGTAATAACATGTGAGGTGGAGTGCCCTTGTCTAAAACCAAACTGGTGATTGGACAAAATATTGCAGTAATTGAAAAACGAATGAAGACGTCTGTGTACGATTTTCAAGAATTTTTGAAAAATTGGATAGCAAGCTAATTTGCTGCATTTTTTGTGTTTACTTTTTTGAAAATAGGAATTACTTTTGCATGTTTAAAATATGTAATAAACTTGCCTTGGGACAGGGAAAGATTAAAAACATAACTCAGTGCTGACAATGCATTAATAGGTAAGTATTTTAGTAGTATAGAAGATATACCATCCCATCCAGCACTTAATTTTGAAGGAGTTTCAGATATAAGTCAAAATAACTCAAAAGTAGTTGTTGGATAGAAAAACATTGATGTAGGGTTCGACGTACCAAAAAAATTACGATGACTAACAGTTGTTTGTGGAAGATTTTTTAGTAGTAATTGAGGTGTGTTAGTGAAGCAGTTATTGAAAATCTTAGCAATTTCAACAGGATCAGTAATTGATTTGTCATTAGTATTTAATTCTAGTTTTTCAGGTCTTTGCTGTTTGTTTTTTTCCAATTAAGTAGTTAATGCATTGCTAACTTTTTTTGATATTGTTTTTAAACTTTGTAAATTTTTGTTTAAAATATTCTTTTCTTGTAATTGATTGTGTTAAAGTATAGATTTCTTAACTTTTGATATTTTGCTTTAGGTTTGGACTGCCTATGGTTATGTATTGTTTGTATAATCTGTCTTTTTTATGTAGTAACTTTGCAAGTTCTTTGTCATACCATTTACAACTGTCTGGTGTGTTTTTGGAGCATTTTAAAGCATTCTTATTTGTTCTAGCCGTGTGTTCCATTCCTAAAAATCGCCCAAATTATGTAGATTCACAATCTCATAAAAAATCTCTTTGATTTCGCGTTGGTCCGGCTCAAATAGCCGAAGAAATAACAGTTTTATAAGTATTTAAATATTTATTTTTATTTACAAGAAAAAATGGCAACACCGCTTATTTTTCACGAAATTTAAAGTAATTTCCAGAACTATCCGATTGACCTGTTTTGATTATGACGTAATAGTGCGGTGATTGAGATAATTTCAGAACATTCGAGTAATCTTACTGAATGGTATAAATACGATTCGCTGAAAAGCAGTATTATTATTATAATTGGATGTTTCGTTGTGGTAACTAAGAATTGGAAAATTGTTAACTGTGTGAAGTCATAGTTTTTGAACGCAAGTCTTTGGTTGTCTACGTGATTGTGAAGAATTAAGCTATTGAGCTTTAACCTGTTGCTTTGATTTATACTATTCGGGCTCCTAAGTGGATTGGAGCATATTTCTTAATAAAGAAGATATTGTGGTAGTCTGAGCTGTGATTTAGCTAGACTATATTTTTGCTGTCGCTGGTTCAAAGGTCAGATCCAGCAAGAAGATTAAGAATTATCGTTTAGTAGACACCGAGATTGTGTTATTGGCGAGGCCTTTTTAGCAGGCGCCAAAAAAGGTAGACGATTAAACAACGTACTAAGTTACCAAATAAATTCTACAAAATTTCAAAAAACTTTTTAACATCGGAACAAAATTTAAAAAACTTTCCAAAATTTAGAAAACTAAAATTTGTGGAAGTAACACCGTGTTTATATGCCCATTTGAATGCGTGAAGCTTTCAGACATGACTTTTCTGCTGCCATGCTTGTTTGAGCTGCCTGATTAGAATGAATTCCTCTCTGGTCATTAACTTCTAAATGCAGCAGCGGCGAGTGCGCTCCTTGATATTTTTCGCACCTTGTTTGTACAGCTCCTAGCGAAATGTTTCTGCAAACAATAATAGCACAGGCCGTGCGCTCTTACAAGCTCTCGCCTTTCTTTGATCGTTTTATTTAAGAATTGCCTGCAGTCTACAGTTTTGTGTTGCGCCAGGGGATGAACGACACAATTTGATTCGTCACATGCCTTTTTAAGAATCTGAGAGGCTACATTATGCGCGTCATTTTTGGGTAAGCTGGAATTGGTTTCTTTAATAGCCGCCAGCAAGTTTTAAGTACGACTTTCTTGTGAGCCTTGCTGGTCTCATCTTCGTCAATGATGGCTGAAATGTCGTAAGAGTGACTTTCCCTGAATTGAAAATTGGAAATTTGTCTATATATAAATTTAAGAACGATTGCAAACGTCCATCGTCTGTAGTCTCTGTATTCTGCAATGTAAAATTGGGCTTGTAAAGCTGGATTAAAACAATCTACAATTATAAACATGAATTTGTCTTGGGAGCTATTCTGCCATGCTTATAGACGATGCTACGCTTCCAAATTACGCAGTTTCGTCCCGGTAACACTGTAAAGCTGACACTTTGCTTAGCGGCAATCCTCTTTGCCATTTAATTTCCTGAATTGCGTTTTCCAGTAATCCTCTAGGATCTCCATACAAATCTTCCAGACTTTGCCATATGCGATCTAAAGCCTCGCGCGGATTTCTCATCACCAACTTAGCTTTTGAATAGACAAGAGGTAGGGCAGCTGTGGACAGTGTTTTGGACACCATTGCCCTATCCTAAGCTTACAAGTTGCCCCAACAGCGTGACACGTGAAAATAGTTCTTTGCGCAACGTCTCTAAAATAGTGATGGAACGTGAGCGATCTGACAAGTTTTATCTCAAGATAAGATAAGGTTAGACAAAATGACAAAAGTATATTGGTATTGTAGACCCCCAGCTAACGTTTGGCCTCTTAATTATTTACTTAAAGCGGGTCACTGTCTTAACGTGACTGAGCATCAATCTCAAGCGGGTCACTGTCTTAACGTGACTGAGCATCAATCTCAAAGTCTGGAGATACCTTGAAAGTGCAATCATGTCTTAAAACTTAAAGTCCCCTCCAACTTGTTCCATTTTTGAAAAGAGTGCAACAACGCAAGAGCATGCGTTTGCATTAGCAATTTTTGTGGAAGTCCTAAGGTAGGTTGTACGTATGAATGTTAAAAAAGGGAAACCAAGATCGATCCCTGATGAACGTACGTTTTATACATCGAAGCCTGCTTTGTTTTTTTGTAACCAGTAGTAATGGTGTAACTTTCCTTTTAAACAAGCTCCACGATCTTTGTAAACATATGCTTATCGGGCATAATAGTTTTTAATTGTTTCTTGTAAAGTAGGCAAAGCGATAAACTTTGAAAAAATAATTTTTTTAGCATCATATTAGTTTGTTGTTTCTTGCAAAGTATTCGCTTATTGATAAGTTTATGTCGTTTGAAAAAAACAATGTATTCCTTGGTAAATTATTCACCCAACCGCGGTTATTTTCATCTTGTAAAGTATTCGCCCAGCTCTTCAATTTCACTTCTTGTAAAGAGCAACAGAGAAACAGAGGAAGAAAAAGTGAGAAAGAACGAGAGAAAGAAAGTGAGTTGAAAATTGAAGAGAGAGAAAAGCGAGCCGATTCCTTGCTCCAGAGATTCTTCATTTTGATCTACGCCGCTACAAATAAATGTTTGATTTATAACTGTACTTGCCAATTCCGCTCTTACTATTGTCATCGAACTAATATGAGTAAGACTTTGCATGTGGGGACAAAAAAATATTTGAAACGTTGCATGCTAATCTTAATGGAAAAGAGTTTGAATTTCTTTTGAAACCACCAATCAAATAAATTTTATCTTTTATTGTACGAGCTCCCAGATAAGAACGGCCAAGACCGAAAAGTTGGAATTCGTTTCAACAATCAATAAATATTCCGCAACTTTTTATAAAATTGAATCGTCTAAAGAATCATCTTGTTCACCAAACACGTAAAGATGATTGTTGAAAAATGTAGTTGCAGCTCCAAAGCGTTCTTTATTCATATCTGGCTATTCAATACAATTTCGCCCATCAAACTTAAATGTCTTTTTTTCTACCCTCCTCTCTTTACTTTTATAGGTAAAATTCAAAAGATGGTACTTTTCATACTTTTATTTTCCACCTTTACAGTTAAATTTTTCTACTGTTTTAGTGAAATCATAAATTCCATCCAAAAAAGGGCAAATTCTTTTTCTACGGTTTTTTGTATCTTTTGTTGATTTTTATCCTTTCAAATTACAATGCAGACAGAAACGAGACCGAGGATTTATTTTTTAACTATCCCAGGTTGGTTTACCGTCGGGTTTAAATGCTGGCAGCGATGATGATGAGCCAGCATCAGATTTTGTAATCCAAAATTGTCAGACTTTTGCCCAGCATGCTGTGAAGTTCTAATCTGCCCTTAATTGTTCATTGGCTTCCCATTCACAATTTGGTGAGGAAGCGAGACTGCATTTATTGCACTTATTCTTTCAAAAGTCAAAAATATTGAAACGCATGGTTGTGATTAAAATTAATTGTTAACTGTAATGCAGACGTGCGGCGTTTGGGAATCGAACAGAGAAGGATCCACATGTGTAAGGTTGTCCCTTAAAACGCTTATGAAGTTTCGAGTGATTCTACTCAAAAAGACTTACGGAGAATTTTAGAGAACTTCAATCAATTAGTGTATTTAATTTTATTACGTCAGAGAGCCATTTAAAGATAAGTTAAATTCGATTATTCCATTGTCTAAATAAACAATCAAAAATTATTACAATTTATAATTGCCACATTATGCCGCGTACGTTAATTTATTTTACCTATATTAAATATTCTAGATTGCTTATCACACATTATTCGTCGCTCCTAGCCACGACCAAAGTAAGACACCGGTTTCAATTCTGGGGTTTACAGCAATGAGTCACATAAGGTCCCATGATTTTTGGTCATGTGTGCCTCGTGCGATCCCGTGACAGTGACGTAGTCAAATTTATAGGACGAATCGTAATTCGTCGTAGCAATTTCCAAAAGGCCAATCAAATTGCTAGTTCACGTAACATTCCCCCCAAAACTTCATTTATGAGGTTTTAAATTCTCAAAGTGAACTGGTCTCACAACACAAAATATTCTAGCGCGATAAATACAAACACAATACAAACACTAACACGGTATAAAGGTTTTCCGATAAACGGTTTTTAAGCGTCCGTGCCCACCAACGAAATTTTCGTTATGTCTCTTTTTTTTTCTTTCCCATCGGACATACGCACGATGACAGAACGTACGTGTCCGTCCGATCCTATTATTGTCTCTTTAATTACGCCCTAAGGATATTGCAGGAACCGTGGTGGGTCTTCATTACACAGAATCACTAGATCACCGATTTTTAAGTCTCTGGTTTCGTGTCTACGCTCTTGTAGTCCAGAGAGGTAGATTTTACACCACCTCTCCCACCACAACTCGGCGATTCTTCTAGTGAAGCTATGTCCTCGGCAAAGTTCATCTTGTGAAACCGATAAACATGGAGGAGCGCAGTCTCTTCTGGGCTCCATAGTTCCAACCATCAGGTTGATTGGTCTTATGGGCTATAGACCGTCATCGGATGGGGATTTAGTTAGCGGTCGACAATTTATAATATACTCTGCCATTTTACAGCAAGTTAGAATATCATCATCGGTGGGATTCCGCGGATATAACTCCGGAAAGCTTGCGAAAGCTTTTTTCAGATTACGAATTTGCCGTTCGTAGATTCCTCCATGATGTGAAACCTAAGGGGTTCTAAATCCCCATTCGACTCCCATTCATCCATTTTTGAATTTAAGTCGCGTGAGTCTTGGATTGTTGTCAGGACCATCTGGACATCTCTTTTTAACAAATTGTTTGCTCCAACATAATTCGTTCCATTGCATGTTCTCATGAATTTTGTTCGGAACCCTGTGGAGCACAAAAACCTGCGAAAGACGTTCATAAAGGAAGACCTGGTTAAATCAGCTACCACTTCAGTACGAACCACCGTGGTAACCATGCAAACAAAGATGCATAGCCAGCACCTGACTGTGCTCCTGCCGACCACGACGTTGAAGGGCCACGCAAGGTCAGAAGCCGTACACGTGAGGACATGCATAAAAGGTTTTAACCTGCCGGCTGGAAGCGGTGCCATTAGCTGTTACCCCCTTTTCTGCCGCCTTAACCTACAACCTAGACAGTCTTTGATGTAGTGCCGTAGTGTGGCCATCCCACCCATTGCCCATAAACCGCTATCATAATGCAGGGACCCAAATACAAAGTCTGGACCAAACTGCGCACATTAAGTGTGTTTTTATATATAATTCCGTAGTCCAATGCCTAAAGAGCAGTAGGATGGGGTGCTTAAGTTTAAAATTCATGTCGGAGTTCTGCAATCTTCTCCTGTTCTAAGCAAGCCCTCGCCATCGTAAAATGGAACATACTTAGATAATTGCACTAAGTGTGCGGGCGTTCCTTTCCAGGAATTTTGAGAACTGCTTGTTCAAAAGTAACGCCTTTCGTTTATTATTGCTCCAAGTTTAACCTGTTGTGCCATCTTAAGTAGGAGTGACCGTGCCTTTTCAAGTCATGGTTGCAAGAAGAGTTATTTTTGCTACGCAGTCCGTTGAAGCACTTACACAAGTTGAGGAGCCTACTTTCTGCCTTCATGCTTGACGATAACGGCATGTCCTTCTGCTTTCATTTTTTCAAAAGTCTTTTGGTATTTCTGAGCTGTTTGAGGTTGGTTAGACAATCGTTTTATTTGTGACATGAGACGCCGTTTGCTATGTGTAGACTCTTAGGCTCTCGTTGGGGTACCCTCCTTTTACAGGGTAGGGGTAATTGCAATCGCCTTTGACCGTTATCGTTTATTATATCAGTCAGGTTTTTTACGTAGAGAGAGTATTTGTTGGTCTTCCCTACTCATTGTCAATTCTCTTCACTGTTTAGGTCTATTATTAATTGGTCCTGGTAATAACGAGATATGTCTTGGAAAAGTGCCGGTATATATATTCTAAGCATTCATTAGCCGAAATATTGTGCTTTGCCGATACAACTTTAAAGATCTGATCTACATATTGAGGTTTATAAACGCTTTGCACTGCACAGATGTAAAGACTACTACGAGTACCATCATTAATCTTTACGCCCCAGTATATAGGTCCCAGTGGGTGTTTCCTACAAGGAGTCCGTGAGATAAGCCTTCCTACCCCTTGGAGGTTTCTAAAAGCCTAAATCGCCGCATGTCTTGGGCCCCGAGAATCATATCGATTGTACTTTCATTTTGGATTACGGAAAAGCATTCTTTCGATAGATCGAACTTCTTTAACACCTGATCGCTAGGAATGCATTCTTTATATGGAAGCACAGTGTCAATAAACGATATTTGGTTTGATTCTACAATCTTTGTTTTGTCGTACCTAAGGTGCAGCGTTTGTTTCATGCAAAAGTAGCTTTCTGCCGCTTTTTCAAGGAACTGAATGCTTATCTCATCTTTTATTTTCCAGCCAAACAGTTTTTCTGCTAATTTCCGAGTGCAGAGGCTTGTATCGGCGCCCGTATCTACGAGAGCATAAAACGGAATGTCGGCCGCTTGTTCGTCTGCATCATTTTTTTACAGCTGTTGATGCTATCAAAAGGAAGGACGCATTGCATTCGGAGTTTTTCACTTCTCTTTTTTCAGTATCAGTATCTTTTATTTCTGCTCCGCCACAATAAAAACAGAAAGAAATAAATAAACATATAGGACAATACCAGAAGAAGAAAAAGGAAGAAGCACTAAACGTTAAACGTTATAGCATGCACACAGTAATATTTGATATAGTATTTAGAAGAATGATGCATGGTTGCAACACTTAACATAGAAAAGCAGATAAGAAATTATAAAACTGGGAAAAACAAAATAAGATAAAAGAAAAGTGCGACAAAGCAAGACGTACTATGTATTTGAGGCATTGTTGCGTTGGCGGCAAAAACATTGTAAAAAGCACAACAATTAAGCCTGTGACCAAAAAGGGTCGGACAGGCAAACAAACCCACCGAAAGAAATCCTATCACGGGTCAAAAAGACCATTTTATGGAAACATGATACGAGAAAAAAACACACACACACAAAAGAATTGTTTGAACATTTTCTGTAGAAATAGTAGCCACACAATCTAGTCTTCTCTATTAAAAGCAGTTTCTCCAGATAGAAGTCCCATCTTCTGAAAAATAACAAAGACAAGGCCAGACAAGGCTCCACGGCCGAAAAGAAAAAAGTAAATAAATAAAACAATAATAATATTCGTTCTAATCAAGCAGATTACTAGTAATTGCAGTCTAGATTAAAGTTGGTTATTCTATTGTAGAGTAAGTTTGGTACTGATACTAAACTATTTGCATTAATTTAACAAGGAATTTGGAAAACGTGCCAAGTATTGAGTGAGTTTTTTACTGAAGGTATTGCTTGAATGGCTGTGCCTAAGGTATTTTGTTCCAGAGTTTAAATCCAACAAATTTCGAGGTTGCTGACTTTAGCTCCGAAACAATTTGATATTATTTGGCTGTTGCTTCTGGTTTTCATTTTTAAAGATTTTTGTGTGAAAAAGTTTATTAAATGCTCGTGGAAATTGCTTGATTGTTAAGTTTATGTCGTTTGAAAAAAGCGAAACGTATTTCTTGTAAATTATTCGCCCAAACGCGGTTATTTTCATCTTGTAAAGCATTCGCCAGCTCCTACTTTTGTAAAGAAGTCGTCAATTTTTAACACCATCGAGAATAAAAACTTAAAAGCGGAAAGTATTATTTTACTTAGCCCAACTATAGTTTTTAATTGTTTCTGGTAAAGTAGGCTAAGCGGTAAACTTTGTTTTTTCAAAAACAAAAAATAACAAATTTTTTAACATTATATTTATTTATTTGTTGTTTCTTGCAAAGTATTCGCTTATTGATAAGTTTATGTCGTTTGAAAAAAACGAAATGTATTCTTTGTAAATTACACTACGTAACACAATTTTTGTTTGGCTACTTTTTTTTAGCTCCCCTATATGTATTTTTGGGTGCTGAATTCAAAAATCCAGGTAGTTTTTTCGTAGCATCTTTACTTTTTGAAATATTCAAACTTTTTGTTTGATCCGACGTAGCTGTAGTTAGCGAATTGTGTTCAATTCTTGCAGTAGATTATATCTGCACATCAGGGTTCTGCTCAGTTTATTAAATGCAAAAATTAGCTTTAAAACGTTTACAAATATACACAGATTTTTTTCAAGTAATAAGAGTCACTCAAAAATGCACTGTTGAGCAAGCTTTTCTTTTATCACTACTCTTGTCTTGCCTTGCCAAAGACCAAAAGTAGTCTTCCATTGTTGCACTGTTCCAGCAGCCTTTATATCGTTTTTCCATGAGCTCAATATCCTGGTGAAATCTCTCACCATGCTCCTCACTAAAGTCACCAAGATTTTCTTAAAAAGTCCAGATAAGAGCATAAGAAGTGCAGTTTTGCAGACATGCAACAACCCATGTTTTGGTAACTTTTGATAAGTTTTTCAACTAACTCTTTGTAATTTTGGTTCCTTGTATTTCCCAAAAATCCATTAACCACATTTCAAAATGCTTGCCACGCTTCCTTTTCTGTTTCATTCATTTTTGCTTCCAAGCTTAGACTTTAACATTGTGCTTATCTGCGGACCAACGAATATTCCTCCTTTTATTTTGGCATCTGATAGTCTGGGAAATATTGAATGGATTTCTTGAAAAACTTCTTCAAAATCCAAAGCTTTAACAAACTGTTTTACTAGACCTAATTTGATATAATGAGGCGACGGTAAAACCTTTTCCCGGCTTACAAGAGGCTCCCTGATGACATTGTACATTCTTAGTGTTAGTCCCCCATGTCGGCCAATGCATTTTCTCATAGTGCTCACCTTCAGCTATATAAGCACAAAAAGCAAGACTATTTTGTGTATCCACTCTGCAGACCCAGCAAAACTCCTAGCATTTTAAAATCACTGCAAACATACCACTTAAATTGAGCATAATTAATTTTAATTAGTAGTTGCTTGACATTTTCATAATCTTCTTTCATCTGTAATGAATAAGCTAGTGGAATTGACGGATATATATTGCCATTGTGAAGTAATACTGCTTTAAGACTTTTGGTAGAACTGTCAATGAAAAGCCGCCACTGAGTAGGATTATGATCTGTTGCAACAGCGCTAAACAAACCTTCCACATCTTTGCAATAGCAAACGTTTTCAATAACATCAAAATAGACAGAAATCTCCAAGTGCCTATTTCTGTAGGCAGTACTCTTACAGTCATCGCCAAGTAGATTCCACTCATTCAGTCTGGATGTTGATAATTCTGCTCCAGATTTTGTAAGACCCAGATCACGTATTAAATCGTTTAATTTTTTTTTAGTTGGAAAATGAGGTTCTGAACTTGTTGATGGTACATATTCGGCATCAGTGTCAGTTGTTGTTGATGAGTCTTCACTGAAGTACATTTCTACCTGAAATGACAAATAACAAGTAGGCTACATAGCATACAGTATAAGAAATTGGATCCAATCTCAGAGCAAATAAATTAGTGTTAGTGATCCACAAAAAACACTCACATTTGATGGTGGGTTTGGAACCGGTAAGGTTTCACTGTGAGGAACAGGTGCGATCGATGAGGGTATATTTGGATATATCATAGCTCTTCTTCTGCTGACCTTGCGACACTTTGAAATGTTTATCATGCAAAAATAGCAATCATCATAATGATTTTGGGGCTCTTTCCAAACTCTGGAAACTGCAAAGACATAACTTTTCCAAAACCCCTCAACCATCCTTCTAGATTAGATCTACAGCTGCCACAGATTATATGTGGTGCCCAGGGCTTATCCTGATCACCAATGTCCATCCCAAAATATAGTCTATATGCTGTCCAATACTTTGTTTACCGCTGATGTAGAATCCACATATATAACAAAAGCAATTCGGTGAGTTTTTGCACTCTCTACCAGACATTTTGATTTTTACTATTTAAAAGATGAATTCAATCTAAGATTAACACAAGAAATAATCATAGAGGGTACTGAGTAGGCTCTGTTAGGTTCTGACTACAACGCGGTACTTCTCTCTGCATACACTGAACTATGCAAACAGGACTTTCTGAATTTAACAGGCAGAGATAAAACGAAAACTGAGGACTGACAGGTAACAAACGTAATTTTGACTTACTCATGTATGCCCGTTTACTCTCTCAGTTAAATAAAACGCTGATTTACAACAAGATAATGCTGATAGAGACAGATCACAGCAATCATAACCGCATCATACATATACTGTACAGCTAAAGAAAAATAATAAAAAACGGAAATTATCGTGTCTTGAAAACGATCGATGATAGAAAAAAACTGATAGCATTTTTGGAATCAGCGCTTGAAAATCATACAGACACATATAAAAAATTTAGCCAAACAAACTTTTTGTAAAATTTTGTTACGTAGTGTTATTAGCCCAACCGCGGTTATTTTCATCTTGTAAAGCATTCGCCCAGCTCTACAGTTCCACTTCTTGTAAAGAGCAACAGAGAAACAGAGGAAGAAAAAGTGAGAAAGAACGAGAGAAAGAAAGCGAGTTGAAAATTGAAGAAAGACAAATGCGAGCCGATTCCTTAACTTGCTCCAGAGATTCTTCATTTTGATCTACGCCGCTACAAATAAATGTTTGATTTATAAACTGTACTTGCCAATTCCGCTCTTACTATTGTCATCGAACTAATATGAGTAAGACTTTGCATGTGGGGACAAAAAAATATTTGAAACGTTGCATGCTAATCTTAATGGAAAAGAGTTTGAATTTCTTTTGAAACCACCAATCAAATAAATTTTATCTTTTATTGTACGAGCTCCCAGATAAGAACGGCCAAGACCGAAAAGTTGGAATTCGTTTCAACAATCAATAAATATTCCGCAACTTTTTATAAAATTGAATCGTCTAAAGAATCATCTTGTTCACCAAACACGTAAAGATGATTGTTGAAAAATGTAGTTGCAGCTCCAAAGCGTTCTTTATTCATATCTGGCTATTCAATACAATTTCGCCCATCAAACTTAAATATTCTTTTTTTTATAAATGCTAAGACTTTTTGTTTTATAAATTATATGGAAGGTCAAAGTCTTTTGAAAGAGTGTTTTTATCGTTTCCTAACGTTGTGTGGTCCTCTCAAAGCATTTTTTTCTTTAAATAAACTTTTTTTAATTTGAAACTTTCATGTCTGCTTTTTTCTAAAAAAATATCTATTTTTTTATGGAAAAAAAAGAAGTCTACATATTGCGATTGAAAATTTGATAAGTTGTCATTTTCTACCCTCCTCTCTTTACTTTTATAGGTAAAATTCAAAAGATGGTACTTTTCATACTTTTATTTTCCACCTTTACAGTTAAATTTTTCTACTGTTTTAGTGAAATCATAAATTCCATCCAAAAAAGGGCAAATTCTTTTTTAAGGTTTTTTGTATCTTATCTCAAGTTGGTTTACCGTCGAGTTCAGATGCTGGCAGCGATGATGATGAGCCAGCATCAGATTTTGTAATCCAAAATTGTCAGACTTTTGCCCCAGCACGCTGTGAAGTTCTAATCTGCAAGATATTTGTATTTGTAAGATATTTGTGCTATTTCTAGGTTGTAAAGGTTAATTATTTATTGTAAGAAGTTGAGCGTCTTTTATAGCTTCTTTGACGTCACTGTTGTCTTCTTCTTCCCCTTTCGGTCTTTCCCGTTAGTCAGGGGTGGCCACAGCGTATCATCATTCTCCACATCTTTCTGTCTTCAATGTCCATCTCCTTCGCACCAACTTCCTCCATATCTTCTTTTACCATATCTAAAAATCTTCTCTTTGGTCTCCCTCTTTTCCTCTTTCCTGGTAACTCCATTTCCATCGTCTTTCTTCCTACATACTCTTGGTCTCTCCTCATGATATGTTCATACCACCTCAGCCTGCCCTCCCTCATTTTTATTCCAAACCGTTCTACCTTAACAGTACTCCTGATGTGCTCGTTTCTAATCTTGTCTTTTCTGATTACTCCCATAGCAAACATCAGCATTTTCATCTCTGCGACTTCCATCTCTTCCACTTGTTTCTTTGTGACTGCTACTGTCTCAAGTCCATGCACATTGATGGTCTTACAACTGAACTGTACACTTTTCCTTTTACTCTAGCTGGTAACCTCTTGTCACAGATTACTCCTGATACTCTTCTCCATCCGTTCCATCCTGCCTATACTCTCTTCTTTACCTCCCTCTCACAACCACCACTTTCTTGCACCTTTGATCCCAAATACTTAAATTCCTTTACTCTGGGCACTTTTGTATCCTCCATCTTTACTGTTTCGTCATTTCCTCCATTTATGCACAGATATTCGGTCTTTTTACTTTCATCCCTCTTCTTTCCAATGCATACTTCCAGAATTTTAATCTCCGCTCCACTTCTTCCCTGGTCTCCTCACATATCACAATATCATCAGCAAGGTTCCTCCTTCTGCACATCACATGATCTACTTGGGCACTTTTTCCTCCACTCTTATACGTCACTCTCTGTTCATCTTTCTTCTTGAAATAAGTATTGACAATCGCCAAATCCATCCTTTTCCCAAAATCCACAACCATTGATCCTTCCTTATTTCTTATTCCAGCACCATACCTCCCCATTATTTCCTCATCCCCTATGTTTCCTTCGCCCACATGTCCATTAAGGTCTGCACCAAGAACTATCCTCTCTTCTTTTGATATACTTTCTATCAATCCATCCAGGTCTTCCCAAAAATCATTTTTCTCCGCCATGCTGTTGTTAACCTGTGGAGCATATGCGCTTACTATATTTAGGATGGACCCATTTACCTCCAGCTTTATGGTCATCAGTCTGTCCGACACCCTTTTCACCTCCAGGACACTTTCAGCCAGCTCCTTTCTCAGCACTATCCCTATTCCATTTTTTCTTCCATTTTTTCTTCCATCATCTTCCATTTCTTCCATCATCAGCACTATCCCTATTCCATTTTTTCTTCCGTAGTAAAATATTTTACATCCACCTCCACTGTTCCATGCTTTACTCCCTTTCCACTTAGTTTCTTGTGGGCACAATATGTCTACATTCCTTCGCTCCATCATATCTGCCAGCTCTCTTCCCCTTCCTGTCATCGTACCAATATTTAAGGTACCCACCCTTATGAGTGAGCATCTTTCTTTCCATGCTTCTCGCTGCTTCTTTACTCGCCTTCCTCCTCTCTTTCTGCTCTTATTTTCACTTTGTTTAGCAGTAGCATAATTTCTGCAGGTGCCCTACTGTGCGACACCTGAGGCGGTCGTTGGTAACCCGGACCGCGACCGATCCGGTATGGATTGACAATGATTACGCATTTGTACAATTTTGGCAAAAAAGTTTTACGCCGGATGCCCTTCCTGTCGCAACCCTCCCCATTTATCCGGGCTTGGGACCAGCATCAAGAGACACAGAAATGTGCCTCTAATGGCTGGGTTGTGTTGTAGATTAAATGTCATTTTTAAAAATCGGTTACATATACTCTGCAGTTTTCTAATTAGAGTGGAGTATCGTATGTGACTAATCAATAAAGAATGATGTAATTAGGAGAGAATCTTTACTTAAACATGGCTTGATTTTCATAGTAACCGCCAATAGTGCTTGTAACTTTTTTTTTAAGAGATAAAACGTGATGTTTCCATGACAAATGTTCGTCCAGAATAACTCTAATAGTTTAAAGGATGAGATTTTATGAATTGGAGTGTTTCTGATTTTCAATGTTAAGTTGGGGAATGGGTGTGTTGGGAGTTTTAAAGTGCATGCACTTTGTTTTATCAATGTTTAAGGAAAGCTTGTTGGTCACTAACCAGTTGTCGATGTTATTAAGCTCTTCATTTGCATTGTCATGCAAGCTTTTTTGTTTTTTTTCTGAAATTAATATAGTTGTATCGTCTGCAAAAGCTAAACAACTGCTGTATCTCCGGCATTTAGAAAAATCATTGACATATAAACAGGATGGGTCCCAGAATTGAACCATGGGGGACAGAAGAGGTCAGTTTATTGATGTTTGTAGATTTAATACCAAGGACTTAAGTTTGTTGAGTTCTATCTGTGAGATAACTTTTAAACCAAGAAAAAGATATGCCTCTTACTCCATAATGGTACAGTTTGTTAAGCAAGATTTTATGGTCAATAGTATTAAGGCTTTAGAAAGATCTAAGAAAATCCCTAAAGTTGATTGCTTGTTTTCAAAGGCTGTTGTAACTTTATCAGTTAATAATGTAATAACATGTGAGGTGGAGTGCCCTTATCTAAAACCAAACTGGTGATTGGACAAAATATTGCAGTAATTGAAAAACGAATGAAGACGTCTGTGTACGATTTTCAAGAATTTTTGAAAAATTGGATAGCAAGCTAATTTGCTGCATTTTTTGTGTTTACTTTTTTGAAAATAGGAATTACTTTTGCATGTTTAAAATATGTAATAAACTTGCCTTGGGACAGGGAAAGATTAAAAACATAACTCAGTGCTGACAATGCATTAATAGGTAAGTATTTTAGTAGTATAGAAGATATACCATCCCAACCAGCACTTAATTTTGAAGGAGTTTCAGATATAAGTCGAAATAACTCAAAAGTAGTTGTTGGATAGAAAAACATTGATGTAGGGTTCGACGTACCAAGAAAATTACGATGACTAACAGTTGTTTGTGGAAGATTTTTTAGTAGTAATTGAGGTGTGTTAGTGAAGCAGTTATTGAAAATGTTAGCAATTTCAACAGGATCAGTAATTGATTTGTTATTAGTATTTAGTTGTAGTTTTTCAGGTCTTTGCTGTTTGTTTTTTTCCAATTAAGTAGTTAATGCATTGCTAACTTTTTTTGATATTGTTTTTAAACTTTGTAAATTTTTGTTTAAAATATTCTTTTTTCTTGTAATTGATTGTGTTAAAGTATAGATTTCTTAACTTTTGATATTTTGCTTTAGGTTTGGACTGCCTATGGTTATGTATTGTTTGTATAATCTGTCTTTTTTATGTAGTAACTTTGCAAGTTCTTTGTCATACCATTTACAACTGTCTGGTGTGTTTTTGGAGCATTTTAAAGCATTCTTATTTGTTCTAGCCGTGTTTATATGCCCATTTGAATGCGTGAAGCTTTCAGACATGACTTTTCTGCTGCCATGCTCGTTTGAGCTGCCTGATTAGAATGACTTTCTCTCTGGTTATTAACTTCTAAATGCAGCAGCGGCGAGTGCGCTCCTTGATATTTTTCGCACCTTTTCTTGTTTGTACAGCTCCTAGCGAAATGTTTCTGCAAACAATAATAGCACAGACCAGAGACTTCTAAATAGTAATACCTGGACTGGAAACTGAATCGCTAATGAAAGCTTTCACGTACATAATGAGGCCAGACAAAAGCGACAAACGAATTGAGCTGCTGGAAAGCGAATTTCGACATTTCACAATCAAGCGACAGTTATATTGAAAGTTCTAGTTTTAAAAGCTTCGCTGCAATCTTTTTTAAAATATAAATTATATTGTAAGTTATATCTAGAGAGTCTGTCTTAATTTTTATGTTTTTATCTAAACTCATTGCAGTAAGTTTGCTCAGGTATATGTTAAATTTTTGAATAACTTTGTCGAAAATACTAACTAAAAGTCTCTTAAGAATTTGCTAGGATTAATGTTGGTACTGTTTCGAACTTTTTTTATGTAGCCTAAATACTTTTAAAAAACTAATTTTCCCGCAATTTTAAAGCAATTGTGGTTAGTATAAGTGAAAACACTTAGATTCGCATTTAGAAAAAGTAAGTATAAAGCTTAGTCAACCATGTTTGTACTTAGTAAAAGAACTGTCAATTTATTTGTTTTCATCCAGTCTTCAATTTTTTTTAGTTCTGCATTAGTTTTACATTCTTATGTTTGGATTTTTATCAATGCATGTTGAATGGCATTATCAGCAAATAGGGTTATTTTCATGTTTGATGCATTTGGCAAACCATTAATATAAATAAGGAATAAAAGAGGCCCCAGGGAAACCTTGAGGTACTCCATAATTATTTTCACACTAGTCTGACTTTATTTTTTTAATAATACTGCACTGTTGTCTGTTTTTTAAATTGCCTCGCAAGTAGTTTATGAGGTTCACCATGAATGCCATATTTCTTTAATTTGGTTCCCAACCGCTGTGATCATAATTAACAACTGAATATTTTCAATACAGTTCGAATTAACACTTTGACTGCAATGTCAACAAATATTGTTGACACGGCAATTTTTAATGAGGCTATGTCTGATATACTCGTAATTTCTATTTTATTACTTTGAAACAAAATAAATTCGGGTAAAAACGGGTTAAAGTCAAGTGGAAATAGTTTTTTTGTATGTATATTTTCAGTATTATGCAAATCTAGGAAAAATTTTGTGGCCCCACTGAGGTATTTCTAGAAAACCAGCTTGGCAGTCAAAGTATTAATTTGCATATTTATATGGTATAGAGTTGTCATTTTCACTGAACTGTCTGTATTTCTTTTTTTTGATTGATTGATTATTGAAAGCAATATTTACAAAATCACTAATGCAAAAAATCGATTCTAACTTGCCATATACAACTTTTTATTTTCGGCTTTGCATTGGATGATGTATGATCCACGTTAGTATAAATTTTTGAGATTAATATAAATAAGACGTGATTTCATATTGTATATGCTGTGCTACTATTTTGCAAAATTCTTCGAATGTTTATCATTGTAATATGCATTGTTGATGCATTTTCTCTGTTGCGGTATTTCATGTGGACAAACCTTTGTCTGAAATAAACAAAAATAATGTATTTTTTTTAACTACAGTGACCAT
This sequence comes from Diplosoma virens, assembly GCA_963680785.1. Lineage (NCBI taxonomy): Eukaryota > Metazoa > Chordata > Ascidiacea > Aplousobranchia > Didemnidae > Diplosoma > Diplosoma virens. The sequence goes on along the minus strand of OY796880.1, from coordinate 27,041,056 downwards.
TTGTTGTCTATGCTAATATAGTATTTTTAAGAATTCGTCAAATGAATATCATTATCTTTTGTATTGTTGACGCATTTGCGCTGTGTGAATATGTACAAGCCTTTTCTGAAATAAACAATAAGAAGGTATTTTTCAAACTGCAGTGACGATTTATAGTATTTTTAAAGCACTTTTCAATTCAATTTCTTTCTTTAGCTAACCGCGATTAGTGAGCTAAGACAAAATCGCTTCGTGTGAACTGTTGTTTCTGTTTTTCTCTACGGCCTCATGTTGTACGCAAAGCAAATTCAGTTTCCAGTCCAGGTATTACTATTTAGAAGTCTCTGCACAGACCGTGCGCTCTTACAAGCTCTCGCCTTTGATCGTTTTATTTAAGAATTGCCTGCAGTCTATAGTTTTGTGTTGCGCCAGGGGATGAACGTCACAATTTGATTCGTCACGTGCCTTTCTAAGAATCTGAGAGGCTACATTATGCGCGTCATTTTTGGGTAAGCTGGGATTAGTTTCTTTAATAGCCATGTTTTGGATTTAGATTGTTTATCGCGAATCTCTCTCTCCACGTAAAAACTTGATTGACAAATACTTCCATTTTGTACTTGTAATCCTATAGGTAATATATATATACGGATAAATCACTGAAAACAGTTACTACGAAAATACATACAAAAAACAAATAAAAGTACTCACAAAAGTTTAGGAATGTGGAGAGCCAAATAATTTAAATAGACGATCGCGATTCCGAAGTTCAAAAACAATTAACTGCACTTCGGCCAAAATTACTGTTCAAAAACAATTAACTGCACTTCGGCCAAAATTACTTTTACCACTTAAATGAAGAATGAGAGTTTTTTCTCAGAAGAGTGTTATTTACATTTTGAAGGTTTTTTGTTAATTAATATTTGAAATAAATAAAAAAAAAGTTAAAGATGAGAAATTCATAAGGACAATAGGACAGATATGTGTCAAATCATTGTGCCTTTAATTAAAAGAAAATTAATAACGGCAAAAGGAGTTCAGATAAATGACAAACTATAGTGTACTAAATAGAGTTATTATACCGTTGCGGATCGGTCACGGTTCAAGTCGTTGTGCTTTAAATTAGAAGGAAAGTTAATAAGGGCGGAAAGAGTGATATTATACCGTTGCGAATTGATCGCAGTCGCAAGTCCAATTATTTAGAAATTTAATTTTAGATTATTTTAAAATAGAAAGTGTTCTTTGTTTAAACCCAAAACAAGCCACCTGCAAGTTGTTAGCCCTGGCCCTTGTTTTTGTTTTCTTTCTAAGTACGACTTTCTGTGAGCCTTGCTGGTCTCATCTTAGTCAATGATGGCTGAAATGTTGTAAGAGTGACTTTCCCTGAATTGAAAATTGGAAATTTGTCTATTTATAAATTCAAAAACGACTGCAAACGTCCATCGTCTGCAGTCTCTGTATTCTTGTGCAAATTGGGCTTGTAAAGCTGGATTAAAACAATCTACAATTCTAAACAGAAATTTTGGTCTTGAGAGCTCTGCTGCCATGCTTATAGACGATGCTACGCTTTCCAAATTACGCAGTTTTGTCCGGTAACACTGTAAAGCTGACACTTTGCATAGCAGCAATCCTCTTTGCCATTTAATTTCCTGAATTGCGCTTTCCAGTAATTTTCTAGGATCTCCATATAAGTCTTCCAGACTTTCCCATATGCGATCTAAAGCCTCTCGCGGATTTCTCATCACTCATGCACTTTCGATGTGTTCATACACTGCGTCTGTAACAGAATTTGCTATCTTTTTTAACAAAGAATATGGATCTGATTCCCACAGCAGACTATAATCGCGAAGGAGTTGCTGTCTAAACATTGGGTAATCAGATCTCTTCTCCGAAAATCTACGGTTGGCCTCACCATTTCCTATTTCGTACATTCGAGAGTATCTAGCATACAATCTCCCAAGTTTTCTCTCTCATATTCCCCCCCAAGGCGGTCTGTATCTGTTGGTTTCAAATAATTGTTCACTTGTTTTCCATGGATAGCTGAGGCTGTTCATGGACCTTTCTTAAGGTTTCCTCCACTGAGAGTGCTCTCCGATCCTACGGTAAGCACGGACGTCTGGTATAGAGACTGGCTGTGTCCAGCTGGGCTTGGTCGAACTCATTTGGCTCTAGTATATTTATCGGATGCTCGCCTTCCGTTATTACCCTTTGCTTCAGAGGTTGCAACTTTGAATGATCTACGGGTGCCTGTCTCCTCCCAGCTGACTCTTGTTGGGCCCTATAGCAATTTCCAAGCCTTTCGTCCACCAAGTAGTTATTCTTTGTTTCCGTCAGGACCGGTGTGACTGAGGGCAAGCTTATCCTTTTCATAGTACTTATCCCTTCCAACCTCTGCTGCTTTAGCTCTGGATTTCCTTTAGTCGGCATCCCGGTGATGCTACCATCCAACGTAACTTGAGCGCGCTTCTTCTAGTAGGCCTTTCCTCATCCTCGAGACCTATCAAGGAGCCTTTAGTCTCTTCCTTATCCGACGACATCATTTCTAAAGTTTCCTTTTCTATTCCCTATTTGTTTAATTTTGCTGAACGTAGAGCGCTATAAGCTTATACCTTCTCAGTTATGGGCCTTTGTTCTATACTTTTTGCTTTTCTTTTGCGTCAGACAATAGATTGCATATTCCAACCACTTTCTTATGTTCTTGCCCAACGTGGCTGACTTCCCGTGCTGACCCGATGCTCAACCTTGACTGATTTTTTATGATTGATACGGAGGATAATTCACATCTTTCCGCTATATTCACCTTAGCCTTTTCGTGATATTTTTTAAGCTTTTCTTTAATCAAAGTGATAGCAGCTTTCGTATTCTATGCAAGGCTGGTACTGAAACACCTTCTTGTTTCTTAGCACTTGCCTTTTCAATCCATGAGTATAGCGCATTAAGATAAACATCGTGTGCTCGCGTGACGTATTCAAAAACCGCATTTACGACGTCAAGCTCATTGTTATCCTCGCTGTAAGCGTACTCACGCAAGATAATCTGACTTATCAGTTGCGGTGTGCTTAGATGGTCTACCCATGCTGTCCGAATTTCATCTAAGGCAGCACCAACTGCTTCGGCGTTCTGACTACTACTAACAATTATAGATTTTTCCGACCCCACATTAACTTCCTTATTCTCTACCGTGTTCAAGTTCATTTTGTGGAGTTTACAATTGCTTAAATTATTAATTGCTAAAATACAGCTAAGCCGCTTAATGTATCGTAATAACAAAGAATTTGTTAATGAGTGACCGATATAATGAAACGATAAATTATTTAAATTTAAACTTAAGCGGAATTAAAGAGAGTTAGGGATTATTGCAAATGAATCAAAAATCCGGGGAATACCCTTCCACAATTACGAATGTCAACGCCTCCCGCTAATGTCTCACGTGACCAGCGACTAACCAAGCGCAGCACCAACACGCCAACGTCGACAAAAACAAGAAAGGCCAACGTCGACAAAAACAACAACCGTGTCAACCTTCAATCCCGACCTTGGCCGACAATTCTTGGTACGGACGGACAATTGGATAAAGTAGTTTCTTGACGCTACTTCCGGTATAAGCGTGCTTGTCGAATTTAATAAGTATTACAGCAGTTACTCAATTCTTCCCACGGGAAGAAATTATTTATCTGCGATCTTATTCAAATAGAATCCGAATTTAATGTCACTAAATTCTTCCCTGGTGAAGAATTTAATGTGCGATCCTCCTACACAAGAAATCGAATTTTATGTAAGCTCGTCCCTTAAAACACTTATGAAGTTTCGAGTGATTCTACTCGAAAAGACTTACGGAGAGAACTTCAATCATATAGTGTATTTAATTTTATTACGTCAGAGAGCCATTTAAAGATAAGTTAAATTCGATTATTCCATTGTCTAAATAAACATAATCAAAAATTATTACAATTTATAATCGCCACATTATGCCGCGTGCGTTAATTTATTCTACCTACATCAAATATTCTAAATTGCTTATCACACATTACTTCGTCGCTCCTAGCCACGACCAAAGTAAGACACCGGTTTCAATTCTGGCGTTCATAGCAATGAGTCACATGAGGTCCCATGATTTTTGGTCATGTGTGCCTCGTACCATCTTGTGACCATCGATCGTCGTAGCAATTTCCAAAAGGCCAATCAAATTGCCAGTTCACGTAACAACATGTATTGTTTGGGTTGGCCGATCGAGGTGGTGAATACATAAAAGTATCTTGAAACCTGGTTAAATCTTGGAAATCCTTGTTGAAACTTAAAAAAATTTTTCCGATTTTGCTCTTCGAAGAATTCTCCGGATAGTGTTACGGAACGGATTCTCCCAATAAGAATTCTGTAGAAAAACATAATTGCTGCCCCCGACTTGCGGGTGTTTGAAGACTGAGCAAGACCCAAGGTAAGTAATCAAAACAAAATCAGTGGCGTCTAAAGTAGTAATGGAAATGATGAAATAGATGTAAATAGAGCATAGAGCTCACAATCGAGTGTGGACCATTGGCGTTTTACAGAAAGAGTAGAATGTCAATGAGCAACGGGTTCCCTTTTTTCTCTGCTGAAGAACGCAAACAATGAAATCGGAGCTTGCCTCAACTACCATCTTGGCGTCACCCTCTGGGTCATAGTGCCACAGCATTGCGGCAACCGATAGGGCGTTCTCACTTTTAAAGCACTATTTTTACCTGTTCATTTCATGTCAAAGGTCGATTATTGGGATATTTTGTGATTAAATAAATCATGTAGCGGCTGCAGATATTGAGCTTTGTCTTTAATACGTTTTCTGTAGAACTGATGCATTTTTAAGTAATTTTGAAATAGGACGTGGAAAATTCCTTAGAACTCTTACTTAAGCAAGGTGGTACAAAACTTCGGCAGCGACTGGCTTAAAAGACAAGTCGGGTGAGAAACTTAAAAGGGGCGTCAGGAGAATTGGGGGAAAACGTACGTGAATTTCTTGGTTGAGAGTTTCTCGGGAGAGATGTAATTTCTTGAAGTCCAGGAATCTCCAAAACTCCAAAAGTATTAATGTACCGTCCGCAAAAATGCAAAACTACTACAGTTTCAACAAGTGCAAAAATAATAAAGAGCATTCTAAAAATCCTGTTAATCAAATGTAAAACAAAATACTTACTGCTATTATTAATAGCTTAATAGCTAACTCGAAAAATTAATTCCCAGAAAACTTTCTTTGACTTTAGTTTGTCAAAGCGAAGGAACTTAACACCCAAGTCGGAGTCACCAATGTTACTATTCGTTCGCTTTGTCAACATCGCTACTCAAAAAACACAAGCTTTTCTTAGTATTTGCAAGACAATATTTCAAAACTTTAAACAAAAGCTAACAAGAAAGCAAGAAAGAATCACGTGTGCGGCCAAATTGAAGAATCAAAATCAATCAGGAGCAGTACGCCCGCCTTGTATTTTATTACACAAACCGATCAAAGTAATACTTTTAACAAAAATCTCAAACGTAAAAAGTTTTGTTACTAAAAATTAATAAAAAGAATAAAAGCTGTCACTTATCAGCTGTTTAATCCGCTGATAAAATTGTATAGTAAACCTTCAAACATTGTCGTGATTCGTGTATGCCGAATGCATGGTCGCAGCGTGCTCGACTTATGTTTTGTTTTGTCAGTCGTGACTTCTCATGGTGTTTATTGTGAGAAATTTTGTGCAATGGCGTTTCTGTGTGCCACAGTCTGTGATTTATACATTCGGTCATGCTTACTGTATATTGTCACGTGGCTGTACCATTTAAGACACAGGCAACAAAATTATGAGTAACTATAACTAATTAATAAATTCTATTTGAATAAACTTTCTACTATTGAGTTAGGGTTAGTTGAAAGCAAATTCCCTAATCGTAACATTTTGTTGACCCCGGCGTGATTGAACAAAGGTAAGAAATAACTTTTTGTTATTTTTTGCCTTGTTGCCAATCTTACGTAATGATCGCCGATTATCGTTTCTCAATTGTTTTCGCTTTGTTATTCTAATGCAGGGTTTCCCAAACTGGGGTCTCTGATGATTGCACAAGGGATCCATGACAGTATGACAAAATTTATCAATCACATATATACTTTGTGATCCATACCATGAAATCCGAGACCGATTCAAAATAAAGACCTGTTTTTTTTAGAGAACACTTCTTTTTAGAGACGAATTTTTTTCTATTAAACATCGTCCCGGTTTACCCCTTCGGAAATATGGTATGCCTATTTATAACGATTTATTTTTTGACGGATTTTGTGTTATTTATTTTTCCTCATTGGTTGAGCAGAAAATTGATGTGACGTAAGATTGGGGTCCGGGAAAAAAAAGACTCGCAAATAGGGGTCCATAGACCAAAAAGTTTGGGAAAAACTGTTCTAATGACCAATAGGCAACATCTTCTAAACCTTATCTTATAAATACTTGTGTAAAACTAAGCGAGAGGTTGATTTGGAGCTTATTTGCAAAATGATTGAAAATTTTGCTAAATCGCTGCTAATTTCCTCCGATGAACAACCTGGATTTTCTGGTCAATCATGACCTCCTAAATCCTTAGGAGGTCATGGGTCAATCAGCCGATAAAAAAGTACCTTTCTGATCGCGCGATGCGGATAGTTGGTTAGCTTTGTGTGAGGCTAAATTTACTATTGCTGGTATAGAAGTGCCAGTTTTTTAATTCATGACAAATTTAACATTGGGCGATCGATCTCCCATGGATTTAATACGCCCTTTCCACTTCGGGTCTTTAAGAAAACTCCTCCCCCAAATTCGAAGCTATAATTAAAGACCGATTTTTAAAAGCTTTACCCACTAAAGTAGCTGCATGTAGTGGCAATTGGTTTTACACGGATTTGATTGGATTTGCAAAATGTGCGGCTGAGTATATGAAGGCAAATAAAGGCTGTACAGAAGGATCAAGTTCTTTGGGCAATTTAAAAGGCACAACGGTTAGCAGTATTTCTAATCGACCTCATAATTAATCATATCGCCTGCCATTACATAACTTTTATAACAAAAACCCAAAAACAGGCATTCAACAGTAATCAACAGCACCAGGAAACTCGCAATTTCAAGGCCGAGACGATACTATTCACGCAATCGAGGTTACATTGCAACTTTTACCGAAAATTTCACCAAATGGCATTTAAATTTGAAGGTCCTCTATGCAAGTTTTTTGACCGTCCTATACATTTAAAACCGCCAAAAAATCATTTAAACGCAGGTGAGCCATCATATAAACATTATCACTCTGGGCGAACTCTTCCCAAAAATTCTAGATTTGTTCTTTTCAAAAGCTATATTCACTTTCTCTAATTCGAATCTGCCTGTTAATCAATTACATTAGACACAGTAAAAGATTTTGCAGATATACGAGGGTCAGTCAATAAGTAATGAGACTTTCTCAATTACTTTGGTGTTCTTGGAGTTATGCAACTGAAATTTTATGTGATGATTATGAATGGAGTTGTCATCTTATTTACAACAAAACTTGTTTATTTTCAGATTACTGTAGGTGTGACGATAAATTGAAATGACTACTAGGCTAGGAAACAGCTCATGCTTGGAACAAAGAGGAGTCATCAGATTTCTGTTGGCAGAGAGTGTAAAATCATGTGATATTCTGTCTAGAATGCAAAGACAATATGGTCCTTCCTGTATGTCTAGAGCAAACTTCTACAAATGGGTGCAAGCATTCAAAGATGGACGCGAAAGCATTACTGATGATCTGAGAAGTGGAAGACCTGTGGATGTCTCTACCCCAGAAGCAGTACAGGCAGTTGAAGACCTGATCAAATCTGATAGAAGGGTCACTTTAGATGAAATTGCTACAAACTTGGACATCTCCCATGGCACAGTGTACGCAATTGTGCGTGAGAAGCTGCGTTTTTCAAAAGTCAGCTGTCGCTGGGTTCCAAAGATGTTAACGGATAATCACAAAATGCAGCGCCTGATGGCTTCCAGAGCATCACTACGCAGATACAGAAAGGAGGGAGATGTATTTCTATCGAGAATAGTGACAACTGATGAGACCTGGGTCTTTCATTATGAACCTGAATCGAAACGACGATCAATGGAGTGGAAGCATGTTTCTTCCCCAGTGAAGAAAAAATTCAAATCTCAGAAAAGTTTAAGGAAAGTCATGCTCACTGTGTTCTGGGACAGAAATGGGCCGATCACTATCAGTTTCTTGGAAAGGGGCAATACTGTGAACTCAGAGAACTACTGTGAGCTGCTAACTCAAGTGAAAAAAGACATTAAGAACAAACGGAGAGGACTTCAATCAAGAGATGTGATTCTCCTTCAGGATAATGCAAGGCCCCACACAGCAGCAAGAACCCTAGCCAAAATTGAAGATTTAGGCTGGAAACTTCTAACACACCCACCCTACAGCCCAGACCTTGCACCATCTGATTTTCACCTCTTCGGCCCACTCAAAGAGAGTATGAGGGGAATTCACTTCCAGACTGATGAAGAAGTGAAGGCTGCTGTGAGCAACTGGCTAAGGACCCAGTCCACGGAATTCTATGCCAAAGGAATAGACAATCTAATATCAAGATGGAACAAGTGTGTTGCAAAGGAGGGAGACTATGTTGAAAAATAAAAAAGCATTTTTTGATTACCAGTCATTGCAAACTTGAGTTATTAAAAAAGTCTCATTACTTATTGACTGACCCTCGTACATCAAACTGTGACGAAAACACATAACGGTTTGATCAATTTATATTCTATGCTTGCAACAATTGCCCAGACTGCTGTAGATAGAGACAAATTACAGCAAGCCATCTTCTCCCTTCAAGCAAGTGAAGTTTACGACGCCAAATTTTCTGTTGTCACAAATTCTGTGCGTCATTTTGCTCGACATACTTTTCATTCAACCCTTGAAAAACTTTCCACACCTTTTATAACGGTCATTGTTATTAATGTCTTAAAAAATATCTTTCAAAACTCTTAGCATACAGTAGAGACACTTTTACTGTTTACTTCTCTTTCTTTCTTTCTATCAGCAAATTTTTTTCTGTTTTTCATCATCAACCAACACTTCAAGATGAATCTTGCAACCAAGAGGATACTTTAATTAGTGATCACAGTAGGTTAGAGGCTTTTGTAACCTCTGCTCGTCTTGAATGCTTTTCACAAACAAACACTATGTAATGCGCAATTTTTTTGTGTGCGTGTCTTGTTTTATCGTACTGTCGCTTCTTTTAACTGTTATGTTAAAGCATGCTTAAATTGACTTTCGGACTGTATTACTTTTTAAATTTGTCTATTGATTACGCAAATCGTTGTCGCCTATGTTTATTTTGCAGTGCTCAGCCGTCGTCATTTTACACAACACCGCCACCTCACGACCATAACTTCACAACTTCAAACAAACTTGGATTGCACCCAGCTGCATTTACAAAAGCGATGACAATTGAAGGAATTTAAAAAAAAAACGAATCGAAATCACCTACAATATCGAAAATGTGAACAAAGACATCGAACAGTTCCAATTTCTCGATAAAGGACTTTTAACATATAGTTCTGCAACTTTATTTTTATAATTGTCTTAACTGTTGTTGTTGAATATTTAAAAAAAATACTTTTTATGTTAAATGTGTTTGTGATACTATGTCAATTTTTATAATTTTGGATTTATGAAGAATTAATTCAAGCTATGCCATCCCCTGCAAAATTGTCTTATGGTGCGATTCGAAGTTATTTTCAGAAACATTTCACTTACAATTTCACAACATATACTTCATCACTCCCAACATTACGTGTTTCACATATCACACATACATCCCAAGATCTCCATATTATGTTTTTATTGTTTTATTTTTTGATTGTACTTTTCTGGTTTCGAAATGTAGGTTGATTTTTCTAACTAATAATTTTGCAATTTCCTAAATAATTTTTAATTATTCTGTAATTCTGTAATTTTATTTTCACTTGTGTGTCCATAATTTTTTTTTAAAACTAAGAAGATGTCGTGATTCGTGTATGCCGAATGCGTGGTTGCAGCGTGTTTGGCTTATGTTTTGTCTTGTCGGTGGTGCCCCATTTCTCAGTGTTTATCGTGCGAAAATTTGTGCAACGCATTTCTAGGTCCCACAGTGGGTGATTCATACATTTGGTCATGCTCACTATATATAGTGACGTGGTTGTACCAATTAAGAGACAGGCAACGAAATTATAAATAACGTTATACTCTTACTCTGGGACAGAGACATGTTTTTATTATAACTAATTAATAAATTCTATTTGAATAAGTTTTTTTGTAATATTGTGTTGGGGGTATCTTAATGACGAATTGTGCGGTTTTCTGATTCACAGTAATGCTTCATCTTTGTTTGGAGGAGATGGACGGGAGCTGAATGGTTCAATAAATGGCTAGACACGTTTCGTCAGCCAGGTCGCCGGGCTCTTGACACATTTGGGGTAGCACGGAATTCATTTGGATGGTGATAGATGAGGCAAGGTGTTATTATGTGTTCAGCTGTGTCCTCCTTTGCGTCACACTCACAGGTCGTCGTAGAAGCCAAACCCCAGTTGTGCCTTTCTAAGCGGAATAGAGCAACGACGACGACGACGACGACGACGACCAACGCAGACTCGGAGGCGGTTAAGCTTGACCCATGCAGGTCTGGGAAAGCTAATTCCAGGTGGCGTTGGGCTAACATCGTTCATTAATAGAGTCAAGACATGTCTTCTCATCACTCCATGCCACCCATTGTGTTACGCTAGTGCCTGACTGGTTAGGGTCGTTCAGCAGTTTCAGTGCAACAGGCACAAATGGCTATGTTGATTTAAGTTGCCGCAGTTATTCACGAAGTTGTTCACGAAGACAAGAGCCTTGCATAATAGGAGTTGTTTAGGCTTCTAAGCGCGGCGAGCTAGAGACAGTACGGTTTTTGGGGGTAAAGTTCCGTTGCTTGAAAAAAGGTTGTCTGTTGGTATGGGATGCAGGTATCCGGTCACTATGCGCAAAGAATTGTAATGGGCTTGTTGAAAGTGCAAATAGCCTATGGGCACTGCGACACCGAACAAACGCGCAATGGCAGTCTCAGCCGAGGAACGGATCAAGGCAAGGGTGGCTGTACGGAGTACTGTGGCATACACACTGCATCTTGATCCAGCTATTTGTTTTAGAAGCCCAACGCGAGATGTTAACTTCTTGCAAAGTGACTCTTAAGTGTCGGCGAAATCTGAGTGCCTTATCGAACTTATGCCAAGAGGCCCTGTCTGTTGACAAAGATGTGAAGTTCACGTCGTGCCTCCTTGTAAAGATGGGAGGCTGCCGACACAGTTTCTGTGAGCTTCTGTCTGTAAAGGTAAGAGACCCTCCAACGTCTCTTGTTTAAGGTCTCAAAATTTGCTGGTCTCTATATCTCGGTTTTGGTTTCGGAAAAATTACCGGGTCTCGGTCTCGGTCTCGACATTTGTGGTCTCGGCTGCATCACTGGCCTACGCACTGGAACTAAACATTAACAATGAAGTCGGTGAAAATATCATAGGAAAGTGTTATCTTCCGGGTTTCATAGAGCTTCTCTTAGAGCTTCGCTTCTTCACTTAAAAAAAAATAAAGACAAAATTGAAGAACTTTTCAATGAAATTAATTACCTACCTGAAATTATTGCTATTTCTGAATCAAATATTAAGAGCACCACAGTAGATAACCTGTCTCTTACTGATTATGCTTTTATACATAATGACTCTACCACAAATGCAGGTGGTGTTGCTATATATATAAAAAAAACAAATTAGTGTTTCTGTGCGAAATGATTTAAATTTTAATATAAATGGATGTGAAGACTTATGGATTGAAATTGAACAAAAATCTGCTAAAACAAAAAATTGCTGTTGGGGTAGTGTTCCGTTCCTAAAAATCGCCCAAATTATGTAGATTCACAATCTCATAAAAAATATCTTTGATTTCGCGTTGGTCCGGCTCAAATAGCCGAAGAAATAACAGTTTTATAAGTAATTTAAATATTTATATTTATTTACAAGAAAAAATGGCAACACTGCTTAATTTCACGAACTTTAAAGTAATTTCCAGAACTATCCGATTGACCTGTTTTGATTATGACGTAATAGTTGTTGTTGTTGTTGTTGCTTTGGAGAATGTCAGAACATTCGAGTAACCTTACTGAATGGTATAAATACGGGTCGCTGAAAAGCAGCAATTAAGTCGATGTTTTGTTGTGGTCAGTGTTTTTTTTAAGGCGTTTTGAGGAACCGAAACGGTCTCTCAAAATTGTTCAGCGGTCTCTCAAAATCTGCTTCTACAATAGTGTGAACAAAGCTAAGTACGCTCAGGAACAATAGGAAAAAAAATTAGCGGTTTTTCAAAATTGGTTAGAGGTTCCTCAAGCCAAACCTTAAAAAAAACACTGGTTGTGGTAACTTAAAATTGGAAAATTGTTAACTGTGTGAAGTCATAGTTTTTGAACGCAAGTCTTTGGTTGTCTACGTGATTGTGAAGAATTAAGCTATTGAGCTTTAACCTGTTGCTTTGATTTATACTATTCGGGCTCCTAAGTGGATTGGAGCATATTTCTTAATAAAGAAGATATTGTAGTAGTCTGAGCTGTGATTTAGCTAGACTATATTTTTGCTGTCGCTGGTTCGAAGGTCAGATCCAGCAAGAAGATTAAGAAATTTATCGTTTAGTAGACACCGAGATTGTGTTATTGGCGAGGCCTTCTTTACAGGCGCCAAAAAGGTAGACGATTAAAAAACGTAATAAGTTACCAAATAAATTCGCTACAAAATTTCAAAAACTTTCCAAAATTTAGAAAAGTAAAATTTGTGGAAGTAACAAAATTTCAAAAAACTTTTTAACATCGGAACAGGTAGTATATAGGCATCTCAAACAAAATTTTCCGGAATTTCAAAAGTGTGTTTCAGACACCATATCAAAGCTTATATATCATTTGTGGAGATATTAATATAAATTTACAACTTATTAATTCCAACAAAAATATTGCTACCTATTCTGAAATGTTACAATCTATTGGATGTGAAATTCTTACTAATAGCCCAACAAGATTTTCTTTAAATAGCAAACCATCTCTACTAGATCACATTTATACCAATAATGTAACATGTGATAAAATTTGTGGCATATGTTTGTATCATGTATCTGATCACTTACCTGTGTTTGTAATTATGAAAAAATGTAATTATGCATATTCCAACAATTCTATATATAGCATATGCTAGATGCATGAGAAATTTTAACTCAGAAATGTTTTTGGAAGACCTTCAAACTATATTTGAAACTGAAGAAAATAATCTATTACAAAATGATCTAAATAATGATTTTGAAAGCTTTATATCCTCATTCTTAGAAGTATTGAATAAGCATGCACCATTAAAACAACTCTCACGAAGAGAAAAAAAACTTTCTTTGAAGCCTTGGATAACCAAAGGAATATATAATTCCATTAAAACAAAAAATAGATTATTTAGAATATGTTACAAACATGGGGATTTCAATGAAATAGCCTTTTACAAAACTTACTGCAATAAATTAACACATTTAAAGAGAACTTCCAAAATTCAATATTATAACAAACTATTTAATGAATGCAATAACAATAATTCAGAAACATGGAAATTAATTAACACACTAATAACCAAAAAAGCAAAATCCGCTCATAAAATTATTCCTGATAAAATTTCAATCAATGAACAGTTATTTAAAACTAATAGTAATGAATTTGCTAATGTAATAAATGATTATTTTACAAACATAGGAAATAAAATGGCTGCTAAAATACCTCCTTCAAATGTTAATTATACAGATACATTGCAACAAAATATATTATCTAGTTTTGTAATTGATGACATTGATGATGTAGAAGTAATGAATAGTATACATTCTTTAAAAACTAAAGCAAGTCCTGGACTACATGGCATAAGTGCCAAATACTTTAAGATATCTAATACAGTTGTTAGTCCTCTGCTTGCAAAATTATTTAATAAATGCCTCCAAGAAGAAAATTTTCCTGATACACTGAAACAATCACAAATCATACCAGTACCAAAAATAAATTCTCCAACTGCTCTTACAGACTTTAGACCTATTTCATTGTTACCTACAATCTCCAAAATTTTTGAAAAAATTTTATATAACCGTATGATAAACTATTTAACAAATACAAAATTTTAAGTCCATGTCAATATGGCTTTTTAACAAACCATTCAACTGAATCTGCAATTACATCAATATATGACCAATTACTGAATAATTTGAACGAAAATAAATTCACGTGCTCAATTTTTTGGATTTAAGTAAGGCATTTGATACTGTAAATCATGAAATATTACTTGGAAAGCTTGATCGATATGAATTTTATTGTAAAATATGGAAAATGTTACAATCCTATTTATCAAACAGAAAACAATGCACAAAAATTGGACAAGCAATTTCAAGATTTACAATTGTACAATGTGGTATTCCACAAGGGTCATGTCTTGGTCCATTGTTATTTTTAATTTATATTAATGATTTACCAAATGCCACTAAATGTCAAACTACATTATTTGCTGATGACACTAACCTTCATATTTCAAATAAAGATCTAACTATTGAAAACGAAGCAAATAAATAACTTAAAAAAATAGATAATTGGATGAAATGCAATAAACTATCCATAAATTACTCCAAAACATCATACATGATGCAATAAACTATCCATAAATCTCCAATAAATGTCTAAAATCTTCTGCTTTCAAAATCAATATCAATAATACTGAAATTAAATGTGTAGAATATGTAAGATACCTTGGAATCTTACTTGAAAATAAACTGAGTTGGAGATCTCATGTATCTAGCTTATGCAATAAAATTTCAAAGGTATATGGTGTTTTTTATAAATTAAGATATTATGTTCCTTTATGTACCTTAAGAATTGTGTATTTTTCACTAGTACAGTCTTATTTGCAATATTCTTTAATTAATTGGGGACGTGCCAATAAAAGTACGATTAGTCCTTTAGAAAAATTACAAAAAAAGATTATTAGAATTAGTTTGTTTTACCATAAAAGAAATGCAATTGGAAATCTTTTTGCCAAATTTCATGTGCTAAAACTTACAGATTTGTATAAATTAGAATGTGCTAAATTTATGTACAAATTTGAAAATGGTTTATTACCTATCTCCTTTAACAATTATTTTACCAATTTAAAATCTATTCATCCATACAATACACGATATAAAGTAAAAAGTAAATTTTTTCTTCCAAGATTCCGCACAAACTATGGTAAAAAAACACTTCAGTATGTTGGAATGCAAATATGGTCTGAAGTTCCTCAAGAAATTAAATCTTGGACTTATGTTTCATTTAAAAAAGAATTCAAAAAACTATTAATGAAGTCTTATGATATATGATGAGATTAATAAATGTTTACTTATTTGCTAACCCATAAAAAAAAAAATTTTATTTTTTTTATACTTTTTTATGTGTTGATATAGATTGTGAAATATAGAATTTGGATTGCTTTTTTTTTTTATTTATTTATTTATTATTATTATTTGCTTAGGCCTATGCTTTTTTTTCGTTATTCTTTTTTTCTTTTCTGTAATTGTTAATTCATTAGTTTAAATATAAAATTTGGGTTGTGGCTGACTAGGTGACCTTTGATGGTCTTTCGCTGCAACCCTGTTGTAGTATTGCTCAATATTTCTATTATTTTGTGTTTTTTTGTTTTTGTTTTGTATTTAAATGGCAATCTACAATGAATAAACAAAGATTGATTGATTGATTGATTGATAGGAGCTGCTTTTCGACTATGATGAAGATTTATAAATGTGCTTTACGGAAGAAAATGAAAAATTGAAAAATGACTTTTATTTTATTTAATAGACATACGTTGTTGCACTACTGTCCACAATTTGTGGACAAAGGAATCTTGACTTGTAAACGTATCAAAACTAAAAACCGTTGGTCGCCTATTCATTCCGTTGTACGTGTGCTTTGTTCCAAAATGCATTCATGTGAAAACTAGGCTAATCCCGCAATGAAAAGACAGCTGGCAACTGTTTCTCGAAATTTTCACAGGAATTTCAGACGCGCCACGTTGCATGTGAAAAGCAGTAGCATAACATTACTGTTACGTCATAATATTACTTGATTTGCTAGTGGTCGAGGTAGAGGATAAAAGTAAGTTTTTATAGCTATGTGTCTACTAAGGACGTGTGTGTTTAGCCTAAGCAGTATAAGCTCTACAGCACAGTAATTGTAATAAGTCTTTTAGTTGCTCGAAAGTTAGCTATATCATCAAAAAATGAAGATTGTTTACCTTGAAATTCTGAAAGAGATAGAGTGAGTTTATAAAATATCATCTCTAGTAGTTCTTACCAAAACAAACTGCAAGTAGTAGTACGGTGCCAGGGACCAGCAAAAGCATACTTTGCATTTTATGATGAAGCTTTCATAAGCGTTTATTAGAATAAACTTTTCTGTATATATCCGACTTTATTTATTAGTAAGCAGCTTGCATGCCAGGAAATACAATAAATGTAGGCTAATCGTGAGTAGGCGACTTACGTTACGTGAAGCATGCAGTCAACTTGTATTTGTAGACGAGCTGAGCATTGATGATTATGATGATAATAGTGAAGACGCCGAGTAGTTTATCCCGGTAGAATATGGCGAGAATGACGAGGAAATTGCTGTTGATGATGGAGATGTCGAAGTATTTGAAGAGATAGATGATAATGACACAGACTATGATGATGGAGCGTCAAGTGATGAAAATGCAAATGCTGATCAAAATGATGAAGAGGACCGTCTTTTTGACTGCATACCGAGCAGAAGCATCATTTCGTACACAACCCAAGAGATTCCGAATTGAAGACGACGTCGAAACACCCTTACACAAACGCCCAGAGCTATTGCCACCCCACAAACTGAATGCGAAAGCTTTGAACATATGATCACAGAAGAAATAATGCGAACTGTTTTCAGGTACACTAATAGAAAATGTAGGGAGGTTTGACGTACTCTATCTACTCCTCAAAATTAGCACGACTTTTCAATGCAAAAATTCAAAGCTGCATTAGCAGTAATCTTGCGGGCAGGCAGTGATAGGAACAATTTCACGGAGTTGCAAAACTTATGGGACGTCGGAGACAGCAAATCTTTTTACACGGCAGTTATGTCTTTGAATCGCTTCAAATGCTTTCTAAGATGTGTAAGGTTTGATAATTGGCACACACCAGAGAAAAGAAAAATAAATGACAAGTTTGCTGCTATTTCAAAAATATGGGGCTTATTTTTTGGAAGTATTCAACGTGTATATGTTCCAAATGATTTCATAACCGTGGATTAACAGTTGGTGGGTTATAGAGGCCGAATTCCAGGTACAACTTACATGCCGTCAAAACCAAAAAAGTATGGACTCAAAATTTTCTGGGGTTGCAAATCCAGCACTGGATACGTTCTGAACGCAATCGCTTACGGTGGAAAGGAAGGAGATCAGGTACATCGAAATTTAGGTCAAGATATTGGGCTTAGATTGCTGGAACCCTATTATGGAACTGGAAGAGATGTTTGCACAGATAACTTTTTTACCAGTTATCAATCTTGCAAAACTACTGCTGGAAAAGAGTTTAACTATATTCGGAACAATAAGAAATCATCGCAGAGAAATTCCACATTCCTTGAACAACAGAATGGAGTTCTACTCATGCACGTTTCTATACAATCATGATGACGGTGTGTGCTTAGTTGCATACCAAGCTAAAAGAAACAAAAAGCCAGTTGTGCTGTTGAGCTCAACACATACAAATAGTTCGGTAACAGCTGACGAATGCAAAAAGCCGTTTATGATTTTGGATTACAACCAAAGGAAAGGTGGCGTTGATATGTTTGACGAAAATTTAGAAGAATTTTCGTGTCGCAGAAAAACAGTTAGGTGGCCACTGTTGTTCTTTTACAACATGCTTGACGCTGCAGCTAACAATTCGTATATCCTGCTAAAAAAATCTGGGAGATATTCTAAATCAAAAAAGCATTTTTGAAACCTTTGACATTTCAACTAGCAACACTTGCTGTTGAGGCTCGTGTGAGACTTCCAAATCAAAAGCACACTGTTAGAGATGCAGCTGCCCAGGTGGGCTTTTCTATACCATTTAAATCCAGCATTCGCCCCGGTCCAACATCCAGCCATGAAACAAGATGCAGAGTTTGCAAGAAGCATACGAGATCACGTTGTGATAATTGTGGAAAAGGAGTGTGCCCGCAACATCGAAAAATTTCTAAATCTTGCAAATGTGGTGTATGTGAGTGAATATATAGGAGGCTATGTGTATGACTGGTTTTTTCGTTAGTCGTTGATTCGATCAGCCAACTAAGCGAGATGTTCGTCTTTTTGTGTTCTTCATTCTAATATACAGTAGGCTACTACTTGCAAACAAATGTTATGAGATTTCGCTAAGAATCATGCTTTAATAACAGATGTCCAGAAAATGTGGACAGTAGTGCGACAAGCGATGCAATTTCAGAAGTGCTGATAAGGGTTAATTCATAATTTAACAGACCAGTGTTGTGAAAAGCATTTTTCTTGTTGCTCGTGGTCCTAGTTCTTGGGCTCGAGTCTCGGGATGACAAACTTTGGTACAGTTGGCGGCTCAACAATTGAATCAGTAAAGCGTCCGACTTCAAAACGGTTCGCTCCAGTTTAAGCCTGTCCCTATGCGGGGCAATAGAAAGCCATTTTTCCCAAATTTTTGTGCCTTCCTCGTTTTTTCTGGAAAAAGTAATTTTTCAATAATACGCCAACGGTATATTCGATTCGGGCGAGGCTAGAGATCCCCGACAAAACAGGAATGTTTTACGTAGAAGGTATGTCTCTAGAACGACGTCTTTCTACGTCAATCTAGAAAGTATTTACATATCTTCTGGCTTGACAGAAAGTGTGAAAAATATTGGAACCAATTGATCCGAAGGCTTCTTGGTCTACTTAATGCTGCTCAATCGTTGGCTTACTTTTAATTTGAAAAGCATTTTGAAATTTTGATTGTAAGTAAAGCAAAGAAACTGAATTTCTTGTTAATTTAAAAAAATTACGTGAGTCCGCCTTCTTCTAGCCAATTGTACTGTAGTGCGATATTTTGGTGCGCGGTTTCAAACGATTGTGAAATTGCTTACGTCACAATCAAAACCAAAGTATTTTTTAGCCTAACTCCTTAAAGAGAAGCTTGAAACTTTGGTTTAGATCAGGGGTTCCCAAACTGGGGTACATTTAGGCTTCTCAAGGGTGAGACATTATTATGTGAGAGAATATCCTTATTTAAGTTAAATTCCGTGTCCGGAAGAAATAATAGACTCCCTGTGTGCACTATAGCAAAACTATTCAACAAAAAACCACCTACACAACAGAACAAAAACGTGAACTTTGGAATTAAAGCAGCAATCTAACATGAACATTTAGCTTTTAATAAACAAATCACGAACGTTACTTACAGCACAAACAAAATTAATAGACACAAAGACCATAAAAGCAAAAGCATGCTCTACAATTGACATTAAACAATTGACTCAAACACAAACACACCCGTTACATTATCTTAATGCATGTTCAGATTTACAAATTAATTAAGTGACTTCTAAATGTAAAAAAAAAATATTGCTTGGAGCTCGAACCAGCCAAATACTACAGCTCTACAAAATATAAAAACTAAGCTCCGTCTCTGGCTACCTAGCCGTGGTCATAAGCATCTTCATTGTTGATTGACAAGTGTTTTTTCTCTTCACTTTAACTTGTATTAATTTTGTGCTTCTTTTAATGCTTATAATTGGCATTATAATGTTAGTGAAGACATAAAACTCCAGAAATAAAAAATAAAAAAGCTTTCATTCGTCGATAGATAATAATATAAGTCCAACAATGTCATGAAGACCAAAAAAAGAAGTGTCGATAACTGTTTTTCTTACTCATTTTTAACAGTGGCCCACTAAATTGCATTCTCGATTAAACTGTCATTTTTTACCCATTTTATAAGAAAAGGTTTGTCATCTCGGATCTACATCCTGATTACAATATCGACAAACGGTATTTTAAATACTTATGTTGTGTTTATCTTTCTCCTTAACGTGACTTTTCGCCTATTTTGATCGTAATATAAAAAAATTATTATCAATTATCAATCAATCTTGCAAAGACAAACAAATTTTTATATTCATCTGATTTTTATTCAAACGTGATGCAATGAATTACAGTATCTGGTGCCGAATTCTCCTTCGCCGGGTTTTCGGCGCCATATTCTTACGATTCGAACAAAACAAATTTAAAAAATTGCCAGGTTTCAGTTCGACATTACGACAACGCTTATTAGTCGATGCTTCATAACAGAAATGGGAAATCTCCAAATACTACCTGCAAGATATTTCAATGGGACCCGCATGTGATTGGGAAGAGCATATTAATCTCTTTGATCAAAATATTGTGTTATCGCTTTATTAACAACCAAGGTAAGGTAATAGAAATTTTGGCTCATCAGAAAAAACGCTGATATAGGGTAAACACCAAATTCTTTATCTTGTCCGTCATGTGAATATCTTTTTTTGGTCTAAACTCAATATTGAAAGAGAAATACATGTTTAAAGCTAGTGAAGATAAAAAAAAGGTCTTGATAAGACAAACCAGATGAAGAAGCGTGGTCTGTCGAGTAATTACTTTTTTCTTAATTAATACAAAAAGTTTATTGCGGCCTGTACCAAACTTTTTAAACTTTGGGATGTTGTCCGTGAGTGCAATTAGGTTTCCCAGCAACAAAGTTGCAATTACCTGCGAGTTCCATTCTTACCCAGAGCGACACAATCGTGTTTAACTACAGGTTCGTTTTTAAGCTGAGCAACAAAGCTTTGTTTTAAACTTGAACAGATCTTTTAACAAGGTTTTTCTAAATGCAAAGATTCATAATCTGGTCCGGGATTTTAACAAGGTTTTTCTTTTTTTAAGACCTTCCCAACAGTTTTAACAGATATCTTTCTAATACAAAACACACACATTCTGGCCAGAGGTTTAGATATCTTTTTAATACTAAAAACATGAAGCAATCCATGATGTGATACGAAGAGGTG
This sequence comes from Diplosoma virens, assembly GCA_963680785.1. NCBI lineage: Eukaryota > Metazoa > Chordata > Ascidiacea > Aplousobranchia > Didemnidae > Diplosoma > Diplosoma virens. The sequence goes on along the minus strand of OY796880.1, from coordinate 27,019,974 downwards.
TATATAAGCCAGAGTGATTTGGTTTCATCATTAAAATATGACTATTTTGACTCTAACGAATAATTATAAGGAATTTTTTTTTATTTTTATTTATCCTATTGCCCAATAAGCAATTTATTAAGTTTCTTTTTTGTCGATTAGTAGCTATTCACTTAAAACGTCTTGACAAGCATGATCACGTTCAAAATGAGATGTCAAAAACTCGTATAAAATGTTTTTAACGAACAAGCGTTTTAATCTTGACGAAATGTAAATGGTGTGTTTTCGTTTGTTGAAACAACCAATTATTTTTTCAAAAAGCGGGTACACTCGAAAGTTTGGAAATATTGTTTTTTAATGACTAAATCCTCTGTTTTTGGAATAATTAAACGTATATGTTAAAAATTTGAAAAAAAAGCACTTGATTTTATAAGCTTTTCAAAACTACTTAAAAATGATAAACAATGTCATGTCTAAGAAAAAGCAAAAAATTGGATGACTTTTTAACAAAAAATAAGGTAACTATAGCAAAATACTCTATAACATTAATTTTATTTGTTTTGATATCGTCATAAAAAATGGTTACATTTTCGTGTTAAATGTTACAATTTAAAGAATTTTTAGTTACGGTTCGCAAAAAATATTGGCAGCCCTGCAACAAATTCGTTCTTTTCAATACGTATTAAAGCCAGGGTTGTGAAGTTGTTGGATTTTTTTCCGACTCCACTTATATAAAGTTTTTCGACTTCAGCACATCTAAAAAAACGACTCCGACTTCAGCATATCTGAAAAACGACTCCCTTGCACTCCGACACCTTCCTAAAACATGCGATTCCGGTGATTTCTACTCCACAACCCTAATTAAAATTCGATTTTGTTGTGAACAAACTGACAAAATGTAAAATTGATCACAAGTTTTTGTTTGTCATTCTTAACCAAAAACTGTGAATTGGAACTGTAAAACATACACAACAATTTAATAAACTCAAAAAGTGTATGATGCCAGAAACGGTTTTTCAAACTGCCACTAGGGTGCGCCACATCGTATGTCTTGACTAAAAACTGGAAAAATTTACTTTTTTGTAGACCTTTGATGTCATAAGAAATAGGTTTATGATTATACAAAGAATCGGTAGACGATGGGGTTGTTTTAAATGTTGTCAGCAGCAAACTTTTCAAAGATTTGGCATAAACAATAAAGATTTTTGCTTCCAAAACCAACAATTTTATAAAAACAGTAAAATTTGCTACAAAATGTAATTCAAATAATTTGTGCTTTTTTGTAAATTACAACTTTTATCTGATATTTTACCTAAAAACAAAATTTTACATTTAAATCTTGACATATAAAAATACCTAAAGACTAAGTTTTACATATAAATATAAGAAAGTTTACGTGTTAAATTTTTTGGTCTAAAAAGATGATAAAACAATAATTTATTGAAATGTACGATGCAGTTAAAATCACACCTCTACGTTAATAAGTCTGCACCTTTTAAAAATTAGAATCGTAGTTTTAGAATAATAAATCATCGTTTTTTAGATTAAGACTCAAATTCGCTGACGCATATGCTGAAAACAAATTGGGTGACACCATATATTTTTTCATCAGACATGATGCCGAAAATTTTGCCTGATATAAATTAGATGTTGAAAATTGTTTGAAAAACGTATCGTTTTGCTGATTTTTGAGGTATAATGTTCTATTATATTATTTTTCTGGAGGTAGTTTTCAAAAATAATCTTGGAATAAAAAATGCCTTTACTTTGTTTGGCGAAGAGATAGTTTAAAAATAGATTAATTGATATTAAGAAAAACTGCATTGTTTTCAAACGACTAATCTATTGTATCGCTTTTAAAAGAAAAATTGAGTAAAATGCAAACAAAGAAATCTCAAACCGTGCAAAATAATGTTTAAACATTTTTGTCCTTGTTAGAAAACACGTCTTATACTTTAAACAATTCATTCTCCCAAGCTTCGACGTTTGAAAAATTACAACATTCATGAAAAACTTTAAAAACTCGGGTCAAAATTAAAAAATTAAATCTATGTTGCTTTTCCACAAAAATCTGCAGTTGAGATTCTGTTGTTGCCATGCAGATATGCATTGGAAAACGTTAAAGAACAGCAAAAAAATCTCGAATATACCACAATTTTGTAGGAATCTGTCTAAAATTTTCAAATATGAAACGATAAGTTCATAATTGCAGACTTTTTAAGAGTCTTTGAAAGTACGTATAAGCAATATAAAAATTTTTAATTTTCTTCCAAGCCCTATCCACAGTTGACATTTTAGAAACGCGTTCACGGTTTTTCGTTTGGATATTTTACTGCTTGTGCTTCCCGATTAAAAGCTGCAGAATGTCGGGCTTTGATTATCAAATAGATACGACTTAAATTTTTTACACAGTAGTTTTAAGAACTTGAGCACAAATGCCAGTGTAAAAAATGTGTAAATTTATATTCATCGATCAATTTCCAATGTATTTTATTTTACACGAAATCAAAACATTTTCGAAAAAAGAATCATAACATTTTCTGGCTTCTGGCTTCATTAGAATACTTTTCTGGCTTCTGGCTTCATTAGAAACATATTGTTTCAGATGCGTTTCAAAGGGTTTCTATTTTGATGTTTTTCACTCGAAGAACAAAAGCATATCTTAAGCTCTTTTGCAATTACCATTAGTTGACGCGGATTGTTTCGGACAAGCTTTGAGTGCACAACCAACAAGAATAGATTTCTTGTTTAAAGGTCCAGCAAAATATCATGTGTCCACAAGGCCTGCAAACAATAAGGTATAAAATTATTATTTGAAGGAAAATGGCGTAAAAGAAAAATACTCAATAATAATCTTTTTTGTTGAGACGGTGTTTTTAATGTTTGTAATTAATAAATTAAAAATAGTTTTTTGGCTTCCGATAATTGCTAAATTTATACAGTTTTTCTATGGTATTGACTTGCGTGATCGTTAGCTGATTCTCTCCAATTCTAGCTTCCAACTACAATTTACCAAATCAGGTTTAACTGAAACTGTATAACTTTCATTCAATGATATCAGTCAAATCACAAATCCAGATAGCGTAGTTGTTTTTGACGGATAAATCGTTAAAAAAATTATTAAAAAATTTCATTTTAAATACATGGTAAAGTTATCACATGTTTATTAGTTGACTTATTTAGATCACTAGATTATTTTTACTCAAATGTGAGATGAGTTTAAAATTACTAAAAGATGTAAACTGTTAAAAAATAAACAAAATATGTGTTTTATTAATTGTTTAGTGGGAGAAAAATTGAACAAAAAATGTTGTATGCTATTGACTTCTGCCGATTGATAAACTTTGGGGTTGCCATATATCTCGAAACCATATTTATCTTAAATCGACTAAATGTCAAGTTTTACAGGCTAAAAATTAGACAAAAAAGAGCTAAATTTGCAACACTGACAATTACACTAACTAGTGATAAACCTTAAGATAAACTTAAACTACTCACGGCACTCAAACGAGCATTCGCGTTTTAGCAGAGAGTTTATATCATTTAGCAATGGTTATAGCCCATGATTACAAGTAACGTAGAAAATTATTTTAGAAATCAAATAATGTCGGCAAGGCCGTATTAACCGCCCCCGGTTCTTCCGTCCGGAAAAAAAGGGAAGCGTCGTAGAGGAGCCCACTTGTTCCCTGAAAATAATTATGTTTAGTAATATAATTATTATAATGGTATAGATTAGAGTTTTTCAAACTGGAGGTCCACGACGACATGAAAAAATTTGTCAAACATATATTGAAAAATAATTCATACCATGAAATCTAAGACTGCACCATGGTCCGAAGTGGAAAAGTTTTTTTTAGTGAACACATCGCTTTGCGGACGAAAATTAGAAAATCAGAGACTGATATGAAGTGAAGGCCTTTTATTTATTTATTTTTTTTTGAGAGAAAAATGATTCGCAAATAGGCGGCTGTAGCCCAAATAGTTTGGGAAACTGGTCTACATCAGTGTTTTGCAACGTTTTTTTGGGTATGCTCCACCAGTCACTTCTAAAATTCTAATGTTCTCAATTTGTGATACATAGATGTAACAACCCAAAAATTTTGGAGTGGCAGCACAGTTTGCCCAAAGACTAGTGAAAACTAAAAAAAGGTCATCACTTTGAAACTGTCTCTGATCTCTTCATTTTCTCAGACTTTCGCGAAGGCTTCTGCTCGAAATCCCCTTATGTTTTTTCACCAAAATTGGTTCTGACTCTCATATTAAATCTGTCTCCCATAGTTTTTGATTATCGTTTCTAAAAAGTAGTGATCTCAAAAAGGTCTTCACTTTGAATTTGTCCCGCTATTCTTAGTTTTCGTACCAAAAAATTGAAAAAAGAATTTAGAATTTGGTTGAAGACAAACAGAAACTAACAATTTTTTAAAATATTTGTTTGAGGTTTTCGCGGGTCGCACGGAAGATGTTACAGGCCGTAGTTTCCCAACCTTGGTCTAATTTGTCCCAGTAATAAATCTGTAATTCTAGTCTTTATTTGTGGATTTGATGCGTAGATAATCTAAAAATTTTATTGTTTTTGTTTGGTAGTTGTTGTGATATTTTTCTTTTTTTGCTTTTTCTTTCGTTGCCAGGAGGCTATCTAAATTTTCCCTCGACTGCATGTTTCGTGATTGTTCTTATCTCTCAATGTTTGGTCTTTTTTCCTTTTGTCGTCACGAAGCTATCTACTTACTGTAAAGTCATGTGATTTGTGATTAGTGCACTGACAAACTATTCGTTCGTAAATTTAGATAAGACAGTGCTGTAAGCAGCTAGTTTTGTTTTACTTGTAATAAAGATATTCGGTTTTTTAGTATTTCTTTTATTTTCATATTTGTTAAATTCTATTTGAATAAGTGAATGATTTGTAATTACCTAAATAATGTAGTGAATATTTACATTGAAAATTTGAACTTTGGACCTCTATAGCTATCAACATAAACTAAATTATTACATACATAGCTATCGTGGCCCAATAAGCCTGGTAAATTTATTTCCTATCTTGTTTATGTGAACCTATTAATACTAAATTTTGTAAAACTACCAATGCTTAAATAATTGTTGTGTAATAATTGCCGTAAATTGTTAATTAATTTGGTTGATATATAGAGTACATAGAACTTGTAGTTGTGTATTTTACAAAAGCACCGTACGTTTGTATACCGTTGTATTGGTTCGTTGACGAATGCTAATACCCCGTGTGCGCGTGCTTCAACAAGAAGATCAACTGAAGCTTTAGTATTGATCCGCTTATCACTTACTCAAATAGTTGTCTTTACGACAGTGTTGTTGGCGCATGGGCGATCGCCATTAAGATGATTCTTTTAAAAAACTACAGTGACATTTTTTAGCGAAAAATTAGGCAATTGAGACCGATCAACGCATGCAAGCTTCTCAGCTAACCTGTGTTTTTCAGCTGTAAAATAAAAAAACTTTTCGGAGAGCCTTTTAGTTTGAAAATACTGTACAAAACTACTTTTCTTTGAACTGGAATAATATATTTACGTAGACGTGTGAATGCCATATGCAGACTTTTATGTTTATTTATTTCTCGTTCTTTCTTTTTATTTTAAGGTTCGGAAAGAGTGGGGTAAGATTTTATTTCATCGCTATATTTATTCTCCTGACTAGCAGGAAAGCAACGGAAGTGCTATACATAAGAAAGCAATTACCCCGACCTGCTTCCGGAGATAGCAAGATAGAAATGGTCACCTTAGTCATAAAATTTAAGTAAAAGTTTTAATTTAATAATTTTTAACTTTAAATGTTATGTACTTAGATAAGCAGTAGTTTTTTTTATCACATCGCAAAAGTATTTTAGCGGTTATAAGTGATTAAAAATTAAACCAATTTTGCCTCAATTCTGAGATCATTTATTTTCTCTAATCACTTTCTATCGAAAGATTGCTTAAAAATTTTCCAATTTTTTCCAGACCAGAAACGATTTTATGAGCTAATCTATCATAATAACCTTTTGAGCGTTTTTCGCCACTCCAAAAACCTTTGCTATTGACACTGTTTTTCCTCGATTATCTTGCATTCAGCCATTTATAGCTCAAAGTATATAAGCATGCTTAAAAGAGCCAAACCCAATATTTATTAATTCTGTTGCGGTGGTGTGTGAAGTATTTTTGAAGGACCTTTATTTTCCCAATTTTAAGTAATTTTTTATATTTGAAACTGGTTTAAACCTTAATGCCTGCTTTTAACTGAGAAGTTCTATGCGGCCCACGGACATACAGTGTAATCACTTTGATTTGGCCAATATTATTGGCATTTAAGTAATATTTTAGCAGACTTATAATTAAATTTTAAAACAATTAAGTAGTAAAAATTTGCTCCATGCATAAGGCCAGTGGCGAGTGACAAGTAAAAATGGGGAGGTGCTACAATGCAAAAAGTGCAAAGCAATGAAAAAGAAAAACTAAACCAGCAGCTCTCAACTGAGGTGTCGCGTGACTTTGGTATGTGTTTTTCAATTGCTTGGGGTGTCGTAAATATGTAAAAATTTAAGATGTAAAATATCTGGATTAATAAGCTATAATCAAAATTTTAGTGCTGACAATCAAGTGCACTAATAACTGTTATCGATGAATTATTTACGAGGTAAGTCCAAAAAGTAACGAGACTGATATTATAAAAACTTTATTGAAAAATATTGAAATACACCAAAGTCAAATTCCTTCAAAGTAATCCCCTTCCACTTGAAAACACTTGTGCATTCGCCTTTTTTTACAATTCAAAACATTCTTGGAAGGCATTTTCTGGCATCTTTTTGAGCTACGTCGTCGCAGCTGTTTTGATGGAATCGATGTCGGAAAAATTGGTTTCCTTCAGAACAAATTTGATCTTGGGGAAGAGAAAAAAGTGACATGGGGCCAGATCGATGGCCAGATTGATGTTCTAATATGGGGGTGTTCCAAAGTTGCAATGTTTCTTTCTGCTAGAAACTGACGAATATTTAGAGTTGTGTGAGCAGGAGCGTTATCGTGATGGAGCATCCATGCATGGGCTTCCCAAAGGCTCCGCCTCTTGTCACGCACTGATCTTACGAGGCGCAGAAGAATCTCTCTATATACGGTTTGTTTCACTGTTTGGCCTTGGAGTAGGAATTCGAAATGAAAAGACATCTTCGGCGCCTCGTAAGATCAGTGCGTGATGGATGCTCCATCAAGATAACGCTCCTACTCACACAGCTCTGAGTATTCGTCAGTTTCTCGCAGAAAGAAACATTGCAACTTTGTAACAACCCCCATATTCTCCCTATCTGGCCCCGTGTCACTTTTTTTCTTCTTTAAGATCAAATTTGTTCTGAAGGAAACCAATTTTTCCGACATCGATTCCATCAAAATAGCTGCGACGATGTAGCACAAAAAGATGCCAGAAAATGCCTTCCAAGAATGTTTTGAATTGTGGAAAAGGCGAATGCACAAGTGTTTTCAAGTGGAAGGGGATTACTTTGAAGGAATTTGACTTTGGTGTATTTCAATATTTTTCAATAAAGTTTTTATAACATCAGTCTCGTTACTTTTCGAACACTTCGTATTAGTAAGCAAGTTTTTGTTACAATAAAATTGTGAAAAATTTGCATTTATTTTTAACAAAAGTTTTATTTATGCACAAGCGTTTTAAAAAACAGTGATTAATTCAAGTGATTTATTAATAATATTCGTGTGTGAGTTTAATTCGGGCCACAATTGCTGCAGTAATCAAAATGATGTGCTTATGTAAGTTAGTTTGAAAAATTTTACGTTACGGCGCACTTAGACCACTTGATTTTCGTCTCCAAAATTGGTGCTCTCTAAAAAAAAAAGAAAAAAAGTCTTCACTCAAAATCATTTTTTATTTTATTGATGCCAACTAACCGCAGATTGGACATCGCTCTACTATTGTTTTTTAAAAAGTTTTACGGTACATTTGGAAATCTCTCGCGGAACACAAGTTGAGAAAGTTTAGTCTCAGAGGCTCTTCGGTAATTGAAGATAATTAAACATCTGATTAAAAATTCCCTGGCGGGCCGCACCAAAAAGCTTTTCGGGCCGTGAGTTGGGCACTACTGCTCTAAAGTTTAGCCACTAACCTAGTTCTATTCACATTTATTTACTTATTTGAAGAGAACTAAAACAAAATAATTACGGTACTATATTACATGTAATTTATTTAATCACGGCAGTGTTTCTTAACCTTTTTCCGTTTTCGGCATATATTTGAAACTCATCAAAAATCGCTGCACCTTTAGATCATTTTCATAAATTTTCTTCCCAAAATCAGGTGATTTCAAAAAAAAGGTCTTCATCTATTTTTATGTGCCGATTTTCTGTTTTTTGTTTTAAACTTCAGGTTTTTGCAAAAAAATTATTGAAAAACGCTTTCGCCACAATTTTCCGCTTTGATTTTTTCATTTTCGCCCGAACAATAAACTGTTCTTTAAAAAAAGAGAAGGTCATGCACCCGAATTCACGCTCTTTTACAGATTACAAAACACTGAAAAATGTGCCATAGCTTGCGACACCCTAGCAAAACACTAATGGCACCCCGGTTGAGAACTACTGACTTACAGTATAATCAAAGCAATACTTTAATATTATCTAATTGTTGTTTACCGGTTAATATCTCTATTACGTACAGTGACAAAGTCAAACTGCCTTTGAAGATAACATTGTTATCAATAGAAATAATAATCAATTGATTGTTTCTCTTGATCTGAGCGGTTCTCGGAGCAATATTTTGTAAATTTTCCAGTGCAGGTTACGTATATATCATTGGAAAAATTTTACTTTAATTTTTCTCTCATTTCTTCCAGACACATATTTAACTTTTAGTTTGTTTTACCTAATACAAGGTTGTTAATCTTTTCAAATTAAACAATCTACTATATAATGGATGATAAATTTTCTGGTACAACGAAAACTTTCTTAACAGCAGAACGTGAACGACCAGGACAGTTAGGACAAAAGCTGTTGAAACAGACATCAGATGGAAGTTTTTGTGACATCAGTTTGATTGTTGATGGTGATGAGTTTCCTGCTCACAAATGTGTCTTGGCATCTTCCTCTGATTATTTCAATAAAATGTCCACAGTTGAAATGAAGGAAAAATATGACGAAAAAATTGAAATAAAAGGAATCACCGCTGATGCATTCCGTTTGATGTTGGACTGGATTTATACTGAAAAAATTTTAATAACGAACGAATGTTTTTTTGATTTATATCGAGGATCATCAATGATGCAAATCAGTGAGCTGTCAGATGCTCTTCAAACTTGGCTTGAAGAACATTTTGAAAATGAGGTTTTAATGAAAAACTTACTAGAATTTACGTATGATGAAGTCTCTCAATTGATATCTTCTGATAAATTAAATGCTTCTAGTGAAAAAAGTGTCTATGATTTCATTGTAAGTTGGACAAGTCATGATATTGATATGAGACGTGCATACTTTCCAAATTTATTCAAACTCGTTCGTCTTCAACACATTACAATCGAAATAATCTGGAGTGAAATTCGTCAAAATGAGCTAGTTAATCTCTTTGTTGAATCCCGGCGTTTGGTTGATGAAAGATTGTCTTCTGTTTTTTCGTCTTCTGCTTGTGTTAAAACACAAACACAACGTCTTGGTGCAAAACCTGATTTGATTTTGCAGATTTTAACTGATAAATCGTTCGTAGTTGTTTACAACGTTAATACTAAACAGAAAACAACTTATCGTAAAAGTATATTGAATCTAAATTCTACAATGAAAATTAATACAGATTGTGCAATTGCTACAAAGTATCCAGTTTCATTCATGTGCGGGGGTTTATTTGATTCTAAAGCAGTTATTAAGTTTGATGGGAGAAATTGGATTAAGCAGCCAGATATGAATAAAGGACGCTTTGGAGCTGCAGCTACATTTTTCAACAATAATCTTTACGTGTTTGGTGGACAAGACTATTGTCACTCGGATTCGAATTTTGTAAAAAGTTATGAAATATTTACTGATAGTTGGAACGAATTCGAACTTCCCGGTCCTGGCCGTTCTTATCTGGGAGCTCATACAGTAAAAAATAAAATTTATCTCATTGGCGGTTTTAGAAGCAGATATTCATACTCTGCTCCATATAGATTAGCATGCAAGATTTCAAATATTTTTTGTCCCCACATGCAAAGTCTTACTGAAATTAGTCCGATGACAACAGCAAGAGCAGCATTTGCAAGTGCAGTTTATGAATCAAACATTTATGTTTGTGGCGGGGTTGATCAAGATGGAAAATCTCTTTCATCAATTGAATTTTTAGAAACAACAAATAACCTATGGACCGTACTTCAATATGAGAATGGTCTTGATGTCAGAATAGATTCAAGTTGTGTTGCTCAAGATAAATTTTATGTGAAATCAAATAATGAAATTATTTGCTTCGATTTTAGTACACGGCGTTGTTATGTTCTTTACGATGTAAGTGAGTATTCTTCATTTGTGTTTATTCCATTTGATCAAATTTCTCTGAAAAATTGCTTAAAAAATGCTCCGAAACCAAAACCACTTAAATAATACGTCTGATTCCGATTGAGAATAATAAATTATACTAATTACGTAATTATTTGGTACGTCATCAAGAGTCAATTAAAGAAGCAAACTAACCTTGTAAAGAGTGGTTTTTAAAACAATTTATTGCATTAAGCAATTGTACTGTATTAATATCTAAAGTTAAAGTGCATTACGTTTTGCAAAAGTTGCACTGAAACACAAGCAAAACCAAATTATTTGCATTAGTTTTTTTTTAATTGAATTTGCCATATTTGTTTATAGAAACCATATGTTTATATGTATTGCTACGTAGATTAAAAATCTTGCCAAACAAATCTACTTTTTTTTTTTTTGTTTTCTGCTACAAATTCTATACAAACGTTAGTGATTTTTTCAAATTTAAGACTGTTGTTGCTTAATCTTCGGTCATGCTCTCTTCATATTCTAATTACGCAAAATTTAATGCTCAATTCAATGATGTTTTTTATGTTGTGAATGTGTATAAACTATTTTTTGTTTTTGGATAAAAACAAAACATTAAAAACATTTATACAAAACCTGTACACCATTTATGTATACGTAGATTAAACAAAAAAATTCAAAGTTTTATTAGGGTTTATTACAAAAATAGTTTTTGTTTCCGTAACGGTAAAGACTCTTAAGGCAGGTAGCGATCAGTGATAAAACTATAAAACCCAGTGACATGATTTCAATTAAATAAAACCTAACTCAAGATAAAAAAATTTCTTTTTTCCGATTGAAAAACACTAAAATAAGGAAAAGATAACTTAACGGCATTTTTTATTGATGCTGCCAGCAGTTATTTAAGCCATGCAAAAACAATGATGTTTAAAAATTTAACCTATGAAGCAGAGGTCGGCAACCCGCGGGTCCGGGGCCGCGTTTGGCTCTTTGGCCCATCTTCTGTGGCTCCCTGTGGTTTTGGGGGATAAATAAACGATTAATTGTCAAATTAAAATATTTAATTAAATTTAAACAATAAAACTAAAGCAATTTTTTTTGAAACCAGCATAAACCTTTTTTTTTTTCGGTGTTCACAATGATACTGTCAAATTTTGAAATAAAGTAGACCTGGAGTACAACTTTTACAGCCTAGTTAAACAAATTTTAAGATTTCACATTGAAATCAAAGTGAAGACCAAAAAAAATCTTCAGCTTGTTTGCTAGTCGCTTGTGGTTTCTGTTGATTTCAGGCCTTTTTTGCCAGCGACCTGTTGTGTATCCCACCACATTTTCCGCCGACACAACAGCGTCTACATATGACTCGGATTACGCTTTTTTCTTTTTATTTTCTTTCTTTCTTTTCATTTCTTTTTTTATTTTTTGGTTTCTCTTAAAAGGTGCTGCAACCATGCACACTCGTTCTTAAAAACCTCTTCTTATCTTGATTGCATGCCACAACGTTCATTGTTTTGTTGCCTCTTCCTTTTTCTGTTCTGCTTTTTAGACTTACAAATTTCCTATTTCACTATGTTTTTTATGGAGGAACTGAAATAAAAGATACTGATACTGATACTGATTTCTTTTCTATTTATAAATGGTTGCCAATGACTCTGAGTGTTAAAGGTTGCCGACCCCGGCTATAAAGGAACATTTGATGGGCGCAGCACTGAAACCTTTTTCACAGTAGCTTAGTCTCACGTAATGCAAATTGCTTCATTGTGAATTTTTGTGACCTATTAGAAATGCAATGAGTCGCAGCTGCCAACATCAAGGAAATGTGATAAAATTGACGCCTTTAACAGATCAATCAATGTATAGATTTTAAATTAACTGCACCTTCTAAAATGACTTAAATACATCGTCCTAATTTAATTAATCCCTATGTGACCTCGTTTTGGCAGTAACCTGTATAATAGCATGAAATCGAATTTTACAGTAAAATTTGTCTTCGGCCACGTGGCCCAATTCGGATTTATTATAATTGATAAGTGAGAGATCGCTCTTATGACACAGTAGCTAGAGTTTGGCCAAGGCCACCTAGAGAGACAAGGCCTGTTCACGGTTTTGTGACGTCACTCAACGTGGTGCTAACTCGCTCTTCTAAAACAAAGCGAATCGTCGCTTTTGTGCAGCTATCTTTGTTGGCACATGCGCACTTTGGTGTAAGATTGCTTGGCTAGTGGTGTAAGTTACAAAGTATGGTAGCATTTTACAAGTGGCATTTATTAAGTACTGTAGCAAATATACAAAAAAAAAATTTAAAGAAGTTAGGATGTAACTTGTAATTTTTAATTTAAAATGTTATTAGTTATTGTAATTTAACGAAGTTGCCCAGACAATAGTGTGCATCTTGAGGACTGAAACAACTAATATTAAGAAACCCTATAGATAATTCTTTATATATATAGAAAAAGGTTTTTTTTCATAACTCCCTAAATTTAAAAGAAATTTTATTCTATATCTTTGCACCTGAAACCATACGTTAACAGGTATGAAGTTAAAATTGTTTTCTAACATCTTTGTTGTGTGTCAATGCAATCTAGTCTTATTCTATTTTTCAGTGATATTTGTTAGTAACAAATATTAAAATATATATATATATATATATCTGTGCCTTATAGGTGTTGTGTTCCTAACTGCAAAGGGAATTATAGAAATGGTCCTAAAGTGCATGTATTCAGTTTCCGAAAAATGATGAATTAAAACAGAAATGGCTGCATGCAATTAAAAAATAATTTGTTCCCATTACTACCAGCAAGGTACGAATGCTTAATACTTAAATACATTGGGATAAAAATGTTACTACTATTGTCTCGTTAGTTTATAACTGGACATTTTGTTTGTATGGTACATGAGTATTAGGCTCTATCAGTTTACATTGTTTTACAGTTTTACTCTTACCCCATAAATTTCTAATTGAAGTTAGCATTCAAGTTTGTTAAAAAAAACTTGTATTTGAAATAATGACTACAGTTATAAAGCAAAATGTTGCTTAATTGCTTTGTCAAATTTTTTTTAATCTGTTGGCTTTGCCAAGAAATTGGCAATGTTGTTACATGAACATATTATTTTTTATTTATTTTCATATAGTTGTTTTATATTTAATTAACAACACTAAAAAAAAACATTTTGATGTTTAAAATATAGAATAGCTGTTGATTATTTTTAAAAACTAAAAAAATAAGTTTTTTACTGATTGCCATTTTAGCTATTAAAAAGTGATATTTAAACAGTTTGTTTATTTATACCATGTTACTTTATTGGCATATTTGCACTGTATTACATTACAGTATGTTTTACTGGACGGTAACTGTATATTCACACTAAATGGTATTCACACTATATTAATTCTTAAGGAGATTAAACCATTTTAACTTAGCAGAAAAATAGTATTAATTTTAAAGTTTAAAACTTATTGCACCTGTGTGAAAAAATTCGATTTGAGTAGGAAATGTTTTGAATTAAGTTAAATTGAAGACTAAAAAAATTTGTGATTGTTTAAGTTACTTTGCTTTATGCATATACTTTTTATTTAACTGAAAATTATCTGCAAGTAATAGTATACATTTACTTTGTATATAATTACCAAAAATGTCAAAGCCATGAATTATTTGTTATTTCATTGTGTGTCTTTGGTTCATCACTAGCAGTTTGTAATCTAATTATTTTTGTGCCAACTTTTAGTTTAAATAGTCTGTTGATTATGAGTTTAGCTATGAAGTTAAAAATGCACAACGCTGTGATAAAGTGTTAAGATGAGTTTTGTTTCATAATAAAAATTTTTTATCTAGTTTAATAATCTTTTAATTAACTTTATTTTGATTACAGGTTTGCAAGCTCCACTTTAAGCCAAGTGATATACAAAAAGTGGTATCTACATTTAATGAAAAAAATTCAAAAATATTATCCTACACTTTAAAAGTGCCACAACTTGTTCCAGGTGCCATACCATTACTTTTTTCAAATTGCCCTACGTACTTATCCACTCCAACAATTTCAAGCAGATGTAGTCTGCTTTAACAACTTGTGAAGAAAAAAACAAGCTGTGAGAACAAATGAACTGGCTACTGCTACTGCTTAAAGCATTAAGGACTACAATGACATGCTTAAAAATGATGGCTTTGACTCATTGAGCCAACTTAAAAGTAAAATTTTATCTTCCAGTAAATGGCATGTAGTAAGTGAAGAAGATTTTTTAACTTTATTCTTTCTTAAGTATGAAAAAGATGTTGCACCAGTTATGGATGTGTCAGTAGTTGTGGATAAGGAACTTTTTTAAATGTATACATAAAATCCAGTGAAGTTAATAAAAGTTGGAGAACACACATTGCCTCTAACTGTTAGTTCTCTGCATACTATTGACAGCATACTTGATGCTGTACAGCAAGTATACTTGCAAGTCTAGCCAAATTCTGCAGTAAATGGAAAATTTAAAGCTGTATTGAAACTGGTTATTTCATTGCTGGAGCCACTTAAAAATGAGCTTGAAAATTATTGTAATACGATATCGTTTATTTGTGAGCAATTGGCTTTGATATCAACAAACAAGCTTATTCACCACAATTTGCAATATTTGCTTCTCTATTTTATAGTTATATATTTTATAGTCTATTTTTTAGACTATTTTTGATAGTTGCAAAAATGATTGTATGGGTATCTGCTAATTGCATGCTAAACAACTTCTGTTCATAAAAAAATGACAAGTTGAACAAAAACAAAAAATCAAGAAAGAGAAAACTTGCGACTTTAAATACTAGCCAATGTTAAAGAACGTGCTTTATAATTTATTTATTTGTATTAAATTGTATATTTTAAGTATTAGTGTTGATATAAGTTATGCTTTGCTTCAGTAATCGATGTGACATAGCTAAAAGTGCCCAATGGAGCGTCAATTAAATATCCCGCCTCTACCTATCAAGAAAAGCCGGTTTAGAGATAATTTTTGATACGATATTTTCGAAAAAAAGTGCCATCATCATAATATGGGCAGCTCAAAGCTGATCGCTCCATTGGCCACTCTTAATTACGCTCACGGTGTTTAATTTGTTGGAGCTTTGTTTCTAAATTTTTGTTAAATAAAAATCGTTGGTAAGTAACTTACCAGAATTAAAATGTTGTTGAAATAATTGAATATCTTCACAAAGCTTTGAGAAAGCAAGCCAAACTCATGCAAAAAGCAGTTTTGATCGAGCTAATGCAAAACTCAAAACGTCAGCGCTCAGCGAAACTAGCACCACTCGTAATGACGTCACGCGTTAATCCGACATCGATGAACAGGCCTTGTCTGGCCCAGATGGTAGGTGCTCTCACGCAGCCTGGGCCGTGAGTAAGTCTGTTCATTGATTTTAAAATGACAGACCGAAACCGAACCTACCAAAACGGAAGGGTATCCACCCATTCCGATGTTCAGTATGGGTCTGCTAATCGGCAAACGTCCTTTTCAGGACGGGGCAATGCTAGGATAAAACTTCCCTTTTCAGGGCACATTGCCAACAAGTTCCGAAGACCCACTATTCTTCAGTTGAACATCGAAGGCCTCACTGCAAGCAAGATGAACGTTCTTCATCATCTCGCTATGCAGTCTGAGGCACTCGTCATCCTATTGCAGGAGACCCACTGCACTGATGCAGAGAAGTTGGTACTTCCAAACTACCAACTAGCTGGGTCTTCTTCAAGCAGGAAGCATGGTCTTGCCACGTTTGTCCACGAGCGACTGAGATACACGCTTTTGGACCAATCTCCACCGACATCGGAGATTGAGTGGTTGTGTGTGGACGTTGATGGTTATAAAATAGTCAACGTCTACAAACCACCGCCAACGCGATTGCGAACCCTGGATCTTCCAGTGTTTCCTCACCCCTGTCTGTACGCTGGCGATTTTAACTGTCGTCATGCTGACTGGGGTTACGATGACAACAGTCCGGACGGTGAGTGCTTGGCTGGATGGGCAAGTGTTAATTGTCTTGCCCTCCTATATAATGCCAAGGACGCTGCCAGTTTTTATTCCGGCCGCTGGAACACTGGTACCAATCCGGATCTAGCTTTCGCCAGCGTAGGTCCAAACAGTCGCTTACCGGATAGACGTGTACTTGAGAAGTTCCCCAGGTCACAACATCGACCCTCGCTTATTACACCACCAAGGTTTGCTATGGCGGTGCCAAGCATGCCTGTTAAGCGATGGAACTTCCGCAAAGCCAAATGGAGTCACTACATTGCTTTGACGAATAAATTCGCAAAGACTTTGTTGCCGCCTGATACACTTGATGTGGATGTGGCTTACCAGGACTTCTGTAACACCATTAAGAAAGCAGCCAAAAAGACTATCCCACGCGGGTATCGAAATAACTATATTCCGTGTTGGGATGCAGAGTGTGAATCCCTCTATAAAACCTTTCTGCAGTCTCCTCAGGGAGACGACTCAAGCTTGGCTGTTACAGCTCTGCTTGCCAAGCTTGACAGAAAGCGGAGGGATCGATGGTCCGAAGCAGTTCGGAGCATTGACTTCTCACACTCTAGTCGAAAAGCGTGGAGTATTTTGAACAACCTTACTGGTAGGTCACGACACTCTCCTCGTCACTGTCCCGTTTCAGCCGATGCTATTGCATCTCAGTTGGTTAGAAATGGGAAATACGAGGCTGTTGACCGCAAGTCATCTCGACTTGTCTTTCAAGAAGTGTCTGACCTTTGGAGGGCCACAACACCAGACGCAGTAAATATCTCTGACAATCTCTCACAGAGAGAATTTGCTGCTGCCCTTCAACATTTAAAACCAGGTAAAGCTCCGAGACCTGATTCCATCTGCCCCGAGCTTATACTCCATGCCGGAGCTGCTTTGAAGTCCTGGTTACGTGACTTCATTTCTTCCTGTTTGCGCCGACTCAAAATTCCCAAGATCTGGAGAAGAGCGCTTGTGGTCGCGATCCCAAAACCCGGAAAGCAGGTGGGGGACCCAAAGAGTTATCGACCGATATCTCTGCTCTGTGTCCCCTACAAGATCCTCGAGAGGCTTATCTACGCCCGCGTTGAACCATTAATCGATCCGCTGCTCCCTAAAGAGCAGGCTGGGTTCCGACGCGGGAAGTCAACCGTAGATCAAGTTTTTCTGCTAACCCAGAACATCGAGGATTCTTTTGAGGCTAAAAAGAAGGCTGGTGCCGTATTTATCAATCTGACAGCTGCTTATGACACTGTCTGGCACCGTGGCGTTACCTGCAAGCTGCTGAGACTACTTCCGGATAAGCACATGGTCAAAATGATCATGGAGCTTGTCCGAAATCGAAGTTTCACCCTTACCACCGGTGACAGCAAGCAAAGCAGGCTACGCCGTCTTAAAAACGGCGTTCCTCAGGGATCGGTCTTGGCTCCCCTCCTATTTAACATCTATACGTACGATCTTCCTTCCATGATTTCCAGAAAGTTTGCTTATGCTGATGATCTAGCATTGTTGCATTCTTCTGGAAACTGGAAGGACTTGGAGGGGACCTTAAGCCAAGACATGTCCACTGTCAGCGTATCTCCAGACTTGGAGGTTGAAGCTCAGCCACACTAAAACGGTGACGGCAGCCTTTCATTTAAACAACCGAGAGGCCAAACGTGAGCTAAAGGTCTACAACAACGGTGGACTTTTACCGTTCTGTCCAACCCCTACATACCTTGGGGTAAAACTGGACAGATCGCTCATGTTTCGTCACCATTTAGTGGCATTGCGCAAAAAACTATCTTCGCGCGTCACACTCCTGAGGCGACTCGTGGGCTCGGGATGGGGTGCTGGTGCTAAAACACTACGCATAGCCACCTTGTCTCTAGTCTACTCAACAGCTGAGTACTGTGCGCCAGTCTGGTGTCGCAGTGCTCACACTCGCCTCATTGACAATGTCTTGAATGACGCCTTGCGCATAGTTACTGGATGCCTGCGTCCCACTCCAACGGACCACCTACCTATACTCTCAGGCATCCAGCCAGCTGAGCTTCGCCGAATGGGAGCGACACTCTCCTTGGCTTACCGTGGATCTCTGGACCCCGATCATATTTTGCATGGTCTGTTAAGTGGGTCCTCAGATACTCGCCAAGTGAGACTAAGATCCAGACGCCCGTTTGTGCCAGCTGCGCGGAATCTCTTGGACAACCTTGCCAGACTTGGCATCCGCGCCTCTGAATGGACAAATCATAAATGAAAAACGGAGTACTGTGAAAATGCTTCCAGGCTCCGTGCTTTTGTGCCCCGGACCGGTGCCAGGCCTGTTGGGATGGGCTTACCCCGAGCAGCTTGGGTTAAGCTCAACCGCCTGCGGACTGGTGTTGGGCGATTCCATTCGTCCATGCACAAATGGGGTCTCGCTCCTTCACCGAATTACGAGTGTGGCGCCTGTGAGCAAACCGCAGACCATATTCTAACAGCGTGCCCTATACATCGGGCACCACATGGAGCACGAGGTCTGACGGTTTTGGATGACAAAACTCGATGCTGGCTTAATGACATCACTGCCAGCGTCTGATCCAGGCAGTGCAGCAGTCTGGGGTAGTAAAAGGATAAACCCTCGGCCCCAGTCCTGTTTGTGTCTGACCTGGAGTGGATACCTCTTCAAACGACGACGACGACGCTTAAATTATATCCAAATTTTATAGCAATAAAGATTACAGGGAATAACGAAAATTTAAGCAAAAGTCTCGGTAAAGCACATAAGAATGCTTGATTCAATCAACGTGCAAGTGTCGACCTGTTTGTTTGGCTGAAGTTAGGACTCATCAGGACACTACAGTATAGCTTAGTGTTGGCTTCGGTTGAACAAATAAAAAAACTTATACAGCCTGCGCAACTTTAAATTACATTACAAAAATCTAACCTTTGAAAATAGCAAAAGTCAAGAACTATATGGTTTAAGTTTTTAACTCAGTTATCGGCTGGGTTCTTATTATGACGAAACAGGCCCGTCAATGGACTACTTGCTTGTTAATTGACTATTTCAATGGAACTGCCCTGTTGGATCTGTCGTAAGAATGTCCTTTGGGCTTTGCGTTAGCGGTATGCTTTATGCACGTATACACTAGTATTGTCAAAATTTCAGTCTCATCAAACTGAATGAAGACAAAAAGATACTTCATATCAAAATTTGAAAAACATTTCTTAAGACCCTTAACTTTTTCGGGACAGCATGTGCAGGCCGTAGTAAACTTTTACTTATTTTGATTTATGTCTTTGTCTTTAGCTCTGCAGCATAGTGCGACTGGTTAAGAAAGGTAACCTTGCGAGCCGTGTTTTTTTGCATACCCATCCTTCAGTGTTCTCAGTTACCGAGATTTTTTATCTTCTATCGCGAAACTGTTCAGTATGAGTTTGATTCATGTTATGAAAAGCAGTTATAGTACATAGCACATATATAGTATGAAATTTTAGTACATATATAGTACGAAAAGTATAGTATATAAACAATTATAGTACATATATAGTATGAAAAGCAATTATAGTACACCAATAAGTACAGAAACAATTATACCTGTAGTACAGAAAAAGGACTATTACACAAATTTTAGCACCACAACCGGTTATAGTAATTACGGCAATCAAAACGTCATATTTTTAACAAAAAGAAAATAAAGATATTATAATTATCATATGTTTTGATTTTACTTGATTTTCTCGAGAGAGGTTTGATTTGATTGATTGCTTTTCAACCAGGTAATTTTTTTAGGTGCATTGTGTTAATGGAATGTACACAAATGAATCGAAAGCTACGTGAAGCTGATAATATTTGATTTTGACAAAAACAAGACGCTTCTTATCAAAGTTGAATCCCAATTGATTTGAAGACTTTTGAATATACCTGTTTAAAAAATTGTAGAAGTTTATTAGAGAGCGAAAAGTACTTCTTAATTTCATTTCTCTTTTAAGTGTAGCAAAAAACCGGAAAAAGGTTTTTAATTACTTCAAATGGAACGTTAAAGTGCCTTTTTTCATATCTTTGGAATACTTTTCGTTCGACTTTTTTGACAAGCACTAGTATACACTATTCTTAAATGTTTTGATTTGAGATGATTCCACAAAAATTTTTTTCAAAGGTACTTTTTGGCTTCCGATTCAAGGGAAAACTTTTTTTGCGTCTTTAGTTAATTATAATTAAAATTTCAAGCTTAAAGATATGAAATATTTGGATTTATAGGCTATAATCAAAATTTTAATGCGAATAATCAAGTGCACTAGTAACTTTATTATCAATAAATTATTTTTTAGTAAAGCAAGCTTTTGTTGCAATAAAATTTGTGAAAATTGCGAGAATAAAATTGAGAGTGTTGCAATAACATTTTTAACAAAAGTTGCATTTATGCACAAGCATTTTATTCACATATTATACTAAATACCACATTAATCACTGCATTAACTCAGGCAGTTTATTTACTTATAATATTATTTATTTCTATACATTATATGAGAAAGAAACGGCGATTTTTTTTCAGCAGCTTAAATAGCATACCAAAACTTCGTAAAGACCTTTTTCACCTTTTTCAATTTTTAGCCAACTAATTAATTGCTTTGAAGAAATGAAATCAGTGGTGACGTCATATCAAGTTTTGGAACCAAGTTTTCAATCAAATGCTTCTCATTTGATCTTGATGTTGAAGCAAGAAAATTTTTTAACAAATTTTCTGATAACGTCTCTCCGTTGTTCCGTAGCCAAATGCTCTCCATCGAAACGTCGTTTAAAGAAAAGATCGCCCATTTAAAATCTGCTAAAGAAATGGCTTCTTTTTTAATTGTTGAAATTGCATCACTTGCCACAAATTATCCTGACGTTGGTACAGCATACATGATGTATATGACAGTACCTGTAGCACTTGCTACGACAGAGAGGTCTTTTTCTAAACTCAAACTGATCAAAAGCTTTTTTCGAAGCTGCATGTCCCAAGAGAGACTTAACGGTTTGGCTCTGCTATGAATGAATAAAAATTGAATATAAAATGAACGAGCTAAAAATTTCGATTTTAGAAAAGTTATCCAGCAGTTTGCTAGTGCAAAAACAAGACGGAAAAATTTCAAGTTTCCAACCACCCGCAAGCAAAGTACGATAGCCTACTTAATGGGCCTCAACGTATTGTGTTTAATTAGTTTGTGTCTGGTAATGTCAGTGTACTGTACGTTAATTCTTTTTGGGTTAAACAATTTATCCGCATTGCATAGCACATCTCCATTTTGCAAAATATCGTTACAATTGTGCTCACAAAGCACCTCTGTGTCATTATAAAACGATTTTGGTTTGTGACGTTTATTTGATTAAACTTTACTTTCAGGCATCCAGCCAGCTGAGCTGAGCCGACTGGGAGCGACACTCTCCTTGGCTTACCGTGGATCTCTGGACCCCGATCATATTTTGCATGGTCTTTTAAGTGGGTCCTCAGATACTCGCCAAGTGAGACTAAGATCCAGGCGCCCGTTTGTGCCAGGTGCGCGGAATCTCTTGGACAATCTTGCCAGACTTGGCATCCGCGCCTCTGAATGGACAAATCATAAATGGAACGCGGAGTACTGTGAAAGTGCTTCCAGGCTCCGTGCTTTTGTGCCCGGGACCAGTGTCAGGCCTGTTGGGATGGGCTTACCCCGAGCAGCTTGGGTTAAGCTCAACCGCCTGCGGACTGGTGTTGGGCGATTCCATTCGTCCATGCACAAATGGGGTCTCGCTCCTTCACCGAATTGCGAGTGTGGTGCCTCAGAGCAAACCGCAGACCATGTACTAACAATGTGCCCCATACATCGGGCATCACATGGAGCACGCGGTCTGACGGTTTTGGATGACGAAACTCGATGCTGGCTTAATAACATTACTGCCAGCATCTGATCCAGGCAGTGCAGCAGTCTGGGGTAGTAAAAAGATAAACCCTCGGCCCCAGTTCTGTTTGTGTCTGGCCTGGAGTGGATGCCCTTCAAACGATGACGACGACGACGATTAAACTTTTATTAAACAATCAAAAATTGTTGTTGCAGCCTGCCCCCCACGAAATTCTTGTTATGCCATTGTTTCGATTTTAATACGTTGCAACCGCCAAAATTACGTTGAACCGCGTAACCTTGGTGAACTTTTATTACAATTATAGTCTTTCATTTGCAGGCACAGTAAACTTAGCTTTAGCCTCTTTTACCTGTTCAGCTCAATGCTTTTTTGACTCATTATTTCAATTGAAAAATCTTTCTATAACGCGAAGTCATCAATGATTTCTGTGTTGAGAAAATTAGCTCAATTGAATATTAAGTACAAAAAAATGGGAGTCGCATAATCAACGTTCCCTCTAAGAGATTGCTGAGTGTGCGCGGAATGAAAGGTCGTGTGAGCAGTGGTGGATGTTCAAATTTCACGGTCCGAGAAAAGGATTTTTGAAAATCGATGTACAGAAAAAAGAGAGTTTCGATCTCGTCATCCACTTTTTTCTCCCAAAATCAAGGTGATCTCTAAAAAAATAAATAAAAAAAAAATAAAAAAGGTTTTCACTTCAATTTCGTTTCTGATTTCCCTATTTTTCTCCCAAATCAAAGTGTTCCCTAAAAAAAAGAAAAAAAAAGGTCGTCACCTGGAACGGAACTTGAAGTTTCCCATTTTTCGTCCCGACTTCAGTATCGCACCGAGCTTGGTTCTAATTGAAAGCACGTATTTACCTTGTCTTGTCGATACTTATGCAATGCGCGGCAAAACGGAAGTATTGCGCGGCCGCGCAGCTGGGCCGCTTAGAGGGAATGTTGCTCATAATAGATGTTTGCACCTGACGAAGTTACGGCTCTGCAAATACCTATCTAACTTTAGACTTTTTTACCTAATTAAAGGTTTTTAATTTTTTCGAATTAAAATAATTTGCAATAAATGAAAAATTACCTGATACAACGAAAACTTGCTTTTAACCCTTTATGATTCAACTTTTTGTCTGGGATACAAAAACAATTATGTTCTTTGGTCCAAACTCATGTCACACATACATTAGACTTTAAATTGATTAGTTCAATTAACTTAGCTGAATTCCCGCAATGCTTGAAAATTATTTCATAAAATCAACACACACATAAACATCTTTTAAAAAAATTTAGAAAAAGAATTTGGACCTAGACTGACCGAAATAGTGAATTCAATTGGACCGCAAAGGGTTAATAGCAAAACGTGAACGATTAGGATAGAACTTGTTGAAACAGACATCAGATGGAAGTTTTTGTGACATCAGTTTGATTGTTGATGGTGATGAGTTTCCTGCTTACAAATGTGTCTTGGCATCTTCCTCTGATTATTTTAATAAAATGTTCACTGTTGAAATGAAGGAAAAATATGACGAAAAAATTGAAATAAAAGGAATCGCTGTTGATGCATTCCGTATGATGTTGGACTGGATTTATACTGAAAAAATTTTAATAATGAACGAATGTTTTTTTGATTTATACCAAGGATCGTCAATGATGCAAATCAGTGAGCTGTCAGATGTTCTTCAAACCTGGCTTGAAGAACATTTTGAAAATGAGGTTTTAATGAAAAACTTACTAGAATTTACGTATGATGAAGTCTCTCAATTGATATCTTCTTATAAATTAAACGCTTCTAGTGAAAAAAGTGTCTATGATTTCATTGTAAGTTGGACAAGTCATGATATTGATGGAAGACGTGAATACTTTCCAAATTTATTTAAACTCGTTCGACTTCAACAAATTTCAACTGAAATAGTCTGGAGTTAAATTCGTCAAAATAAGCTAGTTAATCTCTCTGTTGAATCCCGGCGTTTAGTTGATGAAAGATTGTCTTCTGTTTTTTCGTCTTTTGCTTGTGTTGAAAAAGAAATACAAACACAACGTCTCGGTGCAAAACCTGATTTGATTTTGCAGATTTTAACTGATAAATCGTTCGTAGTTTACAACGCTAGTACTAAACAGAAAACAACTTACCGTAAAAGTATAATAAATTTAGATTTTATTTCATTTTCAAATGAATGTGTAATTGCTACAAAGTATCCAGTTTCATTCATGTGTGACGCTTCACGTTATCCTAAAGTAGTTAAGTTTGATGGCCGAAATTGAATTGAACAGCCAGATATGAATAAACCCACGTTTTGGAGCTGCAACTACATTTTTCAGCAATGATCTTTACTTGTTTGGTGGAGAAGAAGAAGGTGACTCGAATTGGAATTTTGTAAAAAGTTACGAAATATTTACTGATTGTTGGAATGAATTCGAACTTATCGGCCCTGGCTGTTCTTATCTGGGAGCTCACACAATAAAAGATAAAATTTATCTGATTGGTGGTTTTATACAGAATTTTGAAAAAAAGGAAATTTTAAACACTGTTCCATATAGATTAGCATGCAAGGTTTCAAATATTTTTGTCAACATACGCAAAGTCTTACTAAAATTAGTTCGATAACAAGAGCAAGAGCAACAGTTGCAAGTGCAGTTTATAAATCAAACATTAATGTTTGTGGCGGGATTGATCAAAATGAAGAATATCTTCCATGAATAGAATTTTTAGAAACAACAAATCACGTTTGGACTACTGTACTTCAGTTTGAGGCTCGTCCTATGGCCCCAATTGGTTCAAATCGTGTTGTTAAAGAAAAGATTTAAATCAATTGAAATTTTTTTTTTTTTTTTTTATAACTTTTAATAAAAATTGTATGTACAACAAGCAATATACAGTACGACGAAAATATAAAAAAAAAAAAACTGTTATTAAGTTTAATTACATTTTAGTTTTGTTGTTTTGAGAGACTATTTGTCGTTTTAAATTTTTATTTTTAGTGAAGCATTGTAGTTAAGTTTTGAGATTAAGTGGCAAAATTGAATATAGGGATGGATCACATGGGTTCAAAACTTGCAAGGCACAGCAGTAAAACACATTTCAACCAATATCAGGATAGTGAAAGGAATGCATCAATAGCGACAATAACAATAAAAAAGCAAAAGTGAGCCTGGAGAATTATACAACAATGAAAAATATAAACACATTTTTGTACAAAACATTATAGGTCGGAGAGAAGGCAATATTAACAAATAAGACGACAATTTTTGATGGAAGAGCGGAACAACAAAGGTGTTTTTATTGGTTGATTTAGATGGTTTTATTTTAGATTCATATTTCGAGTAGAATTTATTCAGTGCATTTTTGGGATAATGATGTGTTTTACGTATATTGGATGGCGGAATAAAAGTGATATAAAACAAAATTTTGGATTGGTTGATAATGAAGATGCAAGGAGGTATTAATTTATGAAACGCTCAACGGAATATCAATTTAAACATAAATACAGTGTTCATGCAGAAAAAAAAAAACGAATTAAGTGAAACAAATTAACCAGAAAAAAAAAACTTTTGGTATTGTAAGATAACAAATGAAAAAGACAATTGGTTGTGAAAAAAAAAACACAGAACATTAAAAGCATTTTCGTTGGTTGATTTAGGTGGTTTTATATAATTTGAGTTGGCAACTTAGGTGAGTCTATGAGTTGAAGAAGAAAGGAAGCATTTATAGTTACTAGTGTGAGAAAGAGTAAATATTTAAAGGTAGAAGAAAAAAAATTAGGGGTTTATTGTATAAGATCAGGGAAGTTCTTCTCAAGAAAGGTTTTAAATTTTGTTTTTATTTTGTATTTTTCTTCGTTTAATAAGGAATTCGAGATGGGAGTGTTAGTAAGGGAAAGATAATTTCTTATGTGGTAAAGGGAAAGTCGAATTAGAGAGGCTAATTTGGTAGTGATGATGTGAGGTATGCCAGTTGTGTTTGTGTGGTTAAAGAGTAGTGTATTTTGTGAAAGGGGAGTGGGTTTTTTGAATAAGAAGAAAAGGTGCGATTCGAGATGTTCAATTAATTTTTGGGAGTAAGGGCAGAAAAAGAAAAGATGATGGGGATCATCAGAAGGGAAGGAACAGAGTTTACACCGGTAATCGTTAGGGTTTCGGGGCTTGATATTGTGTTTGGAGAAGAAACATCCCCAGGTAAAGCCTTTATATGCTGATCTGAAGGATATTTCCCTTTCCAGGTTGGAGAAAAGGGAGGGACGGGGTTTTACAAGGGTTAAACGTAGCCAATTATGAGGGGTTTCAGAATCTAAGATAGGTATGGGGTTAGGTTCAGGTTGTAATAGGGAAAGATAAAGGGTTTTAAAGGTTAGATTTTCAATGTCTATGAGGGGAGTAGTTATTTTTTTATAGAGCGAAAGGGTTTTAGTCCAGAGTGGGTTGGGTTTAGGACAGTGGGGTTCAGAGTTGGTGTATAGTTCAGGTTTTATTGGTAGGAGTTTGGTACCAATATTATATATAGCATAAGACATCCAAAAGAAAGAGTGAGGGTTAGGAGTTTTAAGGAGATAAAAGAATTTCCATAGAAAAGCAGTAATTGTTTTAATTCCTATATTGGGGAGGGCAATGCCACCGTTTGATTTAGGTAAATAAAGGGTCGATCTTTTGATGGGTTCGAAAGGGGAGAAGTTCCATAGGAATTTGAAAAGAAGAGTGGTTAAGGATTTAATCTGTTTAGGAGTGGGAGGAATGATTCTTGAGAGAAAGAGGATTCTGGGTAAAAAGTGTTGGTTTAAGGAGATGGTTTTGGAGTAAAGAGAGTCTTTAGGATTTAGAATAGCCAAAGAGGTATGGGGGAGTGAACGGATGAGGTCATCCCAGTTTCTAGACAGATCTTCTTTATGGAAAGAGAAGGTTATTCCAAGGATTTTAGCAGAGGTAAGGGTTTTACCTTGGGGAAATGTGTTGCGAAAAGATGATAGTAAAGTTGGGGAGTTAGAGATTATAGAGGTTTTGGCATGGTTGATTTTGAGACCAGAATAAGAGGAAAACTCTTCGATTATCTCACGAACTGCAGGAAAAGATTGGGGGGATGATATAAAAAGGGTCAGGTCATCGGCATAATGACTGACTTTAAGTGAGGAAGTTCCAATGGAGATCCCTTGGATTTTGGATGAAGCTAGTATTTTTTTAGTTAAGGGTTCGATACCAATTAAGAATAGAAGCATGCTAAGAGGGCATCCTTGACGGATGCCACACTTGACAGAGATTGGATCAGAGAGAGAGCCATTTAGGTTTAGTTGGGGTGTTAAATCAGTGAGAAAGATTCGAATCCAGTTCAGAAGAGTAACTGGAATTCCTAATTTAGAGGCAGTAGAGAGAATGAATTCGTGAGATATAGTGTCGAAGGCTTTGTAAAAGTCGATTTGAAGTATAGCTAAAGGTTGGGGAAAATCATTGGTAAAGTCGATAGCAGAGAGAATATTTAGGTGATTATTAAATATCTGTCTGTTTGGGAGGCCACATTGTTGTTGTAAGGAAATTGTGGAGTTAAGGATAGGTTTAATTCTGGTAGAAATAATAGAAGAGAGGATTTTATAGTCTGTGTTTAGAAGAGAGATAAGGCGCCAGTCTTTGACAGAGATTGGGTTGGGTTTTTTGGGGATTAATTTGATTAGGGCGTGAGATTGAGAAGAAGTAAGATGTTTTTGAAGGTAGGAGTTGTTGAAGGTTTGACATAAAATTGGGATTAACAATGGAAAAGAATTGTAGAAACTTGGGGTTAATCCATCAAGGCCGGGTGCTGAGTGAGTATTTAGAGATTTTATGGCTTCACGGATTTCAGTTTGGGTTATCAATGGAGAGGTTGAGGGGTTTTGAGAGAGGATATTTGGGTTTGAAGTAAAAATTGGGTCGAGATAAGTAGAAGGGTTAGGATAAGAGGTTGTTGGATTCCATAAATTATTAAAGAAAGATAGAAAGGAGGAGAGGTTATTTGAAGTATTTTGTTCTGTAGGTGAGAGAAGGAGGAATTTGGGTTGGAGGGAAGAAGGGATTTGGTTTGCATTAGATTTTCAGTTATAGGGGCAAGTGGAGAGGGGTTGTCAATGCTTATCATTGGGGGTAAGCGGGATCTAATTTGTGAGCCTAGTTTTGTGTATTGTTCCAGTTGTTCTAATTGAGTAAGAGAATTGTTTATTTTGATTTTAGTACGTAGTGTTTGTACGATTTTCACCATATGAGTGAACATTTTGATTCTTTATTTGTGGTACTTCTATTTAATCAAATTTTTCTAGAACATTTTTTAAAATATTCTCCAAAACCAAAGCCAAATGAAGATTTCGACTGATTTTAATGTAAGAATAGTAAATTACAACAATAACGTAATTATTTCATCAAGATTCAAGTGAAAAAGCCAATTAACTTTGGAAAGACGGATTTCTAAAATGTTAGCAAACAACTATATTAAAGTCTTAAATTGAAGTTTAGTAAGTTTTACAAGAGTTACATTTAAAGACTTGAGGTTTGGCGAAATAATTAATATCTGCAATTTTTTTGAATTTAGCGTTAAATTGTTCGCAGATATCCAATTGCAAATATTATTAAGTTCTGCTTTAAGTTGGTTTTCAAGAATATTAATTGATGGCGCAACCATCAGGAGACAAGTATTATCTGCAAATAAACGAGGAGTACAATCAACACTGTTAGGAATGTCATTAATATATAGTCTAAAGTTGCTGTGACAGTTCCCCTGTCTCAAATAGCTGTGACAGCACCACAAGAATTACAGCTAGAATTGATCGATCTTTAGAGTGACTAACTTTTGAAAGAGAAATTCGGAGCTCTGAACCTAATTGAATTTTACGCCTCATTAAATGATAATAGGTTTTCGAAAATACGAAAGATGACATGGAGAAATTTGGTCTTGTTTGGCTCCACATGCATTTGTGAACAGACGTTCAGCCTGATGAATTTCAATAAATTAAACAACAGATCTCAATTGACTGATGCACACTTAAAAGCTGTTCTTACAATCATCGCAAAAACTAACTCCAAATTTTGATACTTTGCCAAAAAATAGCAGCTAAATTTGAAGATTACAATTAAATGTAAATTTGGTGCAAGTTTTGTTTGTCAGTTTATTCTAACAGGTCTATTATTGTAAATAATGTTGCTAATAAACTGCATCTTAATAATACCTTGTTGGTTTTATACACTCACATGGTCCGCCTGTAAAAGTTAAAAAATTTCTTTGCCCGCAGTTTAAAAATTATGCCCACTCCTGCTCTATCTTGTATTTATTGAACCCCATTCGACTCCTTAAAAGTCCCAATCGACCACTTGGAAGAACACTTGTCTAAACAATAAACTTGTTTATTTATATAGCGCACAAGTGGACGACATGCATTGGTGAGACAAAATATTTTGGGGAAGGTCAATAAAAAATCTAATTACAATATGGTTACTTCTTTTTCCGTATAATTACTGTTTAAATGTTCAAAGTAGGCATGTTATTAATACGCACATAAGTTTAAAATCTCCTTTATTTTTTGACTTGGGCTATTATAGGCTTGTACAAGGAGAAAAAAATAGCATTCTTGTATTTGCAGAAATAGCAACAGCAACAGGCAAACGTAATCGAATAAGTATATGAATGCGCTTACAGGCATCCAATGGAATTCTCTAAAAATGTCCCAGCAATATATGATTGTGCATGCAAGATTGAGGTTATTGCAGTTAAGATCAGCAAAATAAAAACAATCTTTATTATGATGAAATTGGAACATAGAACTCAATTGTTAAAACTATAGCAATTTTGAAAGTGCTAGGGACTGTATCGTTCTTTTAGGTTTCTTCCTGGTTTCATAGTCGTAAATAAACAGAACAGTTTTAGTTTTGTTTCTTACTTTACATTTTTTGAGTTTCTGTATTCAATTTTTTACTCTTTGTTTAGATACAGTCTGTCGGTCTTTCAATTATTCAAACTTTTTGCTTTTATTAAGTGACTTGTATTCCAAAAGATTTGCACGAATATTTTTATAAAGCACATTTTTTAGTAGTAAATAAAAAGAACAGTTCAGTAATAGATAGTAGTAGACATAGTAGTAGACAGGCATAGTAGTAGATAAAAAGAACAGTTTTAGTTTTGTTTCTTACTTTACATTTTTTGAGTTTCTGTATTCAATTTTCTACTCTTTGTTTAGATACAGTCTGTCGGGCTTTCATTTATTCAAATTTTTTGCTTTTATTAAGTGACTTGTATTTCAAAAAATTTGCACGAATATTTTTATAAAGCACTTTTTTGAAGAACTGATATCCAATCTTAACATTATACAGCTCAGGCTACAAATTTAAAAAAGGGTCGGCTTTTCCCCTTTCTCTTCAAATTTTTAAAAAATGACTTAATCAAGATTGTGAAGTCGAAGTCGCCGCAGTCGCACGTATTTGGGTGGAGTCGGAGTTAGAGTCGAAAAAAAATCCTACGACTCTACAACCTTGGTAGTTACTAAGCACTACCCTTTAAAATCGATTTAGTTATTAAGAGCCAGCCAATGAAACCCAGCAAATATCTTATTAAATGTGCTGATTGCATCTAAATGTGGGTTACACAACTTATTCTATTCAGATTTCGAAATTGACTAAATGCCAACGCAAGAATTATTTTAATATCGCATTTCATAAATAAAAGCCAAATGAAAACACTTTATCACAACTGAAAATTGTTTATAAAATTTTGACAAATAATAATCTTGAGGTTTGATTGAATCAACTTTTTATTCATTCAAAGATTTTAATTACAACGGAATATTAACTGCTAATACAAGCAGTAGGCCTATTTGTGTTGTATCTAACTCAGTTCCCAATTTTTTTAAAACAAACACAATTTTTAAAAAAATAAAAGCTTGTGGTTTGTTAAGCCCCGAGATACTTAAAAAAGTCGTTACTCAGAGCTATAGGCATACCATATTTCGATGGGGCAAACCGAGACGCTGGTTAACAGAACTTTGAAAAGTAGTGTTCTCTAATAAAAGGTCTTCGTTTCGAATTATTGTCGGAGTTCGTAATTTTTTCTCCAAAATAGAAGAGTTACTAAAAAAAGAGGGATTTGCAAATGGAATCTGTCTTCGATTTCTGGTGGGATTTCTGTCGAAATAGGCGGGACAAAAACCTTAAAATTGGGACCGTTTCGCCCAAATCAGGACGTATGGTAAGCTTACTTAGAACAGACATGCAAAACTATCAATTAGGTCTACATTGATGTCGGCTATAACTGACATGGGCAAGCTAGAACCTACAGTTAAATCTGGTTTTTTAGTCATTAGTCCCAACAAACTTTTTAGGGTATTTTAACCTAATTATAACAGCAATTGATCTTATTGTTTTCAACTGGGTTATCAAAAAATTAACAAAACTTAATGCGTTTTTGGCAATATTCTGTCCGCTTGTCAAAAATTCGGAAGAATTTGTCCGAAAAATTAAACGTTTGCCTAACACTGAGCTAAATGGTAAAATGTTGAATATACGAAAAGCTCTTTAAAAATTAACAAGTACATTTGCTTTCACAACTGCGCAAATTTTATTAATAAAGAGCAAAAGGATTACAAAAAAGCCATTTAAACAGCAAGTGATTCCAGAAATATTTCATGCGACCCAATATAAGGTTGCAACTCATTGTTTGATGATCACTGACCAAACATTTAGATTAGTCTAGACATCGCTATGCGTTGGCTTTACAGACGGCTTTGGTTGGGCGGTTTAAGAACCACTTTGGTAGACAGACCACATTTAGTGCATATTTTTGAAACGTATTTAGACAAGTTTAATAATAAGGAGCTTACTATGATATTAAAAAAACAACAGATGAATTTTCTGTGTATTTAACTTTGTCAAAAAACCGACCAGTCAAGCTATTAAAATTAGGTGTTTCTTTAGTTATGGGTTTCTGGCTTCACGCGGATAAACTGTATTTGTCTGTAGCCCTTCAAGATATATAGCAATAACAAGAGCCACGCTTATTATTAAGCTTGATGGTGTGCTTGTATCTTTCATTACTGCGCACAGACTTTTGGTTTGGTCTTGTCACGAAGAACGAAGTCTTGTCACACGGTTTGGCCTCAACGACAAACGCGTGTTTTTTACTTTTTGTTCTTCTTTTTCTTGTGTAATCAAATTAGGTTTCATCGTTGCAGCTAACCTTATTCGAATTTATTTGAGTAATTAAGTTGACTGGTGCAAAATTTAGCTTTTTAGTTTTCAGAAAGATTTTGCTTAGTGCTAACTGTTATATAGTAATTGTTTCATAGTTATTATTGCTTCTCAACGCTTACTTTAAATTTTCTATCCGATTATCGGTCATTTCTATATATGTTCATGGAAGGTTATTTTGAATCAACTGATTTGATTCAAATTTTAAATAATTTAACATAAATTCGAACGCGCGTTTCGTCTGCGTGTTTCTATCAAGAGCGCGTCTTCTCGGGTTGTTTTTCTCAACCGGCTTAATTAAAACGTGCAATTTTTCTTGCGTCGACAACCCGAAGACAAACTGTTTACTAATTGCCATCATAGACTCGCTGAGATACGCCCTGCAAGTTATTTTGAAGTCAGATAATAGTAATTGAATCTATACTAGTGGTTGAATCGATGGAGATAATCTTTTGCTTGATGTTGCAGAATCGTTAATAGTCATTATTTATTTATTCATTTGTTCTAATCAAATTTTGGGTGCGTTGGAAAATTTCCGTAAGTTGGTAATTTTAAATTCTTTATTGTTGTGTTTTTTAATTTTGTGTCTTTGTTTTAGAATTACGGAAATAGCGTTCAATATATCTAAAACCAAATCTCGATTGAACGTTCACGTCAATTGGACAACGCAGCTTAGTTATTAGAAGAAAAAAAAAAAAAAGAAGATTAGTTCAAATCAGTAATTGGAAATTGTCAAAAGTTAATCAAAAGGAAATTTGACAACATATCCGGATCAAACATTCAAATCTTACAAAGTCAGCTATCGCTTATTCTACTTCTCTACTGGACGCTGGTGAGCTTGTTCCTTTTCTATATACTTTGAAATTTTGAAATCGCACGAAAATGGAGCAATACCGCAGATTAATTGCACGTAGAAAAGCATTGAAAGCTTCTGTAAGCAGAAAGTTAAACACTTTGTCCGGTTACCTAAAGCATGAATCCCTAAATAAAATTGCATTCGAAGATAAAAGGGCATCTTTACAAGACACACTGCATAGTCTTAGCGAAAATTTAAAATTTATATCTGATCAAATAATGAAATTGCCCGAAAATGAATTTGAAGAAGCTATGAAAGATTTAGAGACTTAACGAAAATGATTTCGAACAAAAAGAAGATGCGTCCAACTTAAAATGCGCGTTTGACTTAGCCCTTTTAAGAATTAATGATAAAAAAGAAGCTAATAAATCTATAGAATTTGAAACTAAACCTAAATTCAAACCTCGAGATTTAACAGTACCAAAATGGAACGGTGAGATAGTTAATTACAATGCTTGGAAGTTTCGTTTAAAAAATTATTTTCAATTAACCGGCCTTATAAGCGATGCTGAACAGCTAACAATCTTCTTTTATGAGAATGTTTTACCGACCGAACTACAGACTTCATTGTTAGACTGTACAACCGCAAATGACAGTAATGGTATTTGGGATCGACTTGACGCACGAATTCCAATTAATTCGATACCAAGAGCAATACTGCTGAATTTAAAAGAAACAAAACAAATGACCTCTAATTCACCAAAAGAAATGCGCCGTGTTTTAAAAAAAATTAAAAATTACGCGCGCCAATCAAAGGAAGCAAATAACGCCGCCGATCTATCTTCTCATTCAACGCTTGATTTAATTAAACAAAAATTAACCGATAATTTGCTGCGACGTTATAGACGCTGGTTACATCAAGAACACCAAAAGGAATCGCCTAATGTAGACCATCTTATTTCATTTGATGATCTATTCTGACTGATGATCAACATGGTCTCGGTTCAAAACCCACTTGCGCCGTTGTGTTCTTGGGAAAAACACTTTACGGCACTTTCCCCTGCTTGGTGGTCTTGACAAGCAGTTCTAAATTACAGTAATATCTCTACAAAATTACAAGCGGACAGCAATATCTTGGCATCTCCGGAAGCAGGTCGGGGTAATTGCCTACCCTATGTATAGCGCCTCCGTCGCTTTCCTGCGAGTCAGGAGGATAAATATAGAGATTAAAATAAAAAAAAAAAAATAAAAATAAAATTTCTTCAAAGCGAAACCGAGTTAGAAGAGCGAATTTCCATTAAAACTTCTCAAAACGCTAGTCGGAAAACTAAACCAATTATTAATGTGATTAATTCGGCTACTCAAGATCACTGTCTGCTATGTAAAGTCTCTCGTCATAAATTTGTCGATTGTGACGAATTCAAAAAGCTTTCACTCCAAGAGCGAACCAATGCTATGAAACGACTTCATAGATGTTTTACCTGTTTGGCTCCCATGCACCGTGAACCCAAAACTTGCCGCTATAGACGCATGTGCTTAACTTGTAACAAATCACATCATCAGTAGTATAGAAAAGGAATTTTGGTTACGTTTTTCACAAGAGGGCGCTAGAGAGCAGGAGGAGGTGAGAAGGTTTTTTTCTACTGGAGGCGCTAGAGAGGAGGAGGGTTTTTGTCCACTGGGGGTGCCATAGAGGAGGAGGGTTTTTGTCCACTAGGGGTGCCAGAGAGGAGGAGGGTTTTTGTCCACTGGGGGTGTCATAGAGGAGGAGGTGGGTTGGGAAACATAGTAGTCCTGGGTTCGATTCCCCACCAAGATAATAGAAAGTTTAATCCTTAGAAAAACAGTGGTCCTGAGTTCGATTCCCCACCAAGATAATAAAAAGTTTAATCCTAAGAAAATCGATGGTCCTGAGTTTGATTCCCCACCAAGATAATAGAAAGTTTAATCCTTAGAAAATCAGTGGTCCTGAGTTTGATTCCCCACCAAGATAATAGAAAGTTTAATCCTTAGAAAATCGATGGTCCTGAGTTTGATTCCCCACCAAGATAATAGAAAGTTTAATCCTTAGAAAAACAGTGGTCCTGAGTTCGATTCCCCACCAAGATAATAAAAAGTTTAATCCTAAGAAAATCGATGGTCCTGAGTTTGATTCCCCACCAAGATAATAGAAAGTTTAATCCTTAGAAAAACAGTGGTCCTGAGTTTGATTCCCCACCAAGATAATAGAAAGTTTAATCCTAAGAAAATCGATGGTCTTGAGTTTGATTCCCTACTAAGATAATAGAAAGTTTAATCCTTAGAAAATCAGTGGTCCTGAGTTCGATTCCCCACCAAGATAATAGAAAGTTTAATCTTTAGAAAATCGATGGTCCTGAGTTTGATTCCCCACCAAGATAATAGAAAGTTTAATCCTTAGAAAATCAGTGGTCCTGAGTTTGATCCCCAACCAAGATAATAGAAATATAAATCTTTAGAAAATCAGTGGTCCTGAGTTTGATCCCCAACCAAGATAATAGAAAGTTTAATCCTTAGAAAAACAGTGGTCCTGAGTTTGATTCCCCACCAAGATAATAGAAAGTTTAATCCTAAGAAAAACAGTGGTCTTGAGTTTGATTCCCCACCAAGATAATAGAAATATAAATCTTTAGAAAATCAGTGGTCCTCCCTAAAAAAGTTTGGTTTTCAGATATTTTTATTCAATTTTAAAACTTTTTTTTTTCTAAAAAACCGTGATTGTTACTATAACTTTGTTGAATTTTTATCTAGTCAAAAATTGTTCTTGGTCAACCTTGTTTTCTAGATAAATTCTATTTTTGTTATAACTTTGTTCAAATTTAAAACTTTTTCTTCGAACAACCTTGATTACCGTTTTAAGGTTTTTTTTTCAATTTTTTTCAATCAACCTTGATTTTGATATACCTTTGCTTAATTTTTTTCTTGACAACCTTGAATTTTAGTTACTCATCTTCAATTTTTTTTTTTTTTTTTTTTTTTTTTTTTGTTATACCTAAGTTGGATGTTTTTTGTGACAATCTTGGTTTTTTATTCGTACTCGATTTTAAATTAATTGTCAAAAGTTTTCTTAAAGCGCACAATAAGCGAGCTCGTCAAAGGTTAAGAAAGTTACAATATGGTAAGATATTATGCAGCTGCTGTCTGGATTTATATAAATTGATGAGACAGAAACCCGTCAAAGCTTTTCCTGTTTGTCATCATACAATAACTAAATCGTGAAGAAAGTTACAATATGGTAAGATATTATGCAGCTGCTGTCTGGATTTATATAAATTGATGAGACAGAAACCCGTCAAAGCTTTTCCTGTTTGTCATCATACAATAACTAAATCGTGAAGAAAGCTACAATATGGTAAGATATTATGCAGCTGCTGTCTGGATTTATATAAATTGATGAGACAGAAACCCGTCAAAGCTTTTCCTGTTTGTCATCATACAATAACTAAATCGTGAAGAAAGCTACAATATGGTAAGATATTATGCAGCTGCTGTCTGGATTTATATAAATTGATGAGACAGAAACCCGTCAAAGCTTTTCCTGTTTGTCATCATACAATAACTAAATCGTGAAGAAAGCTACAATATGGTAAGATATTATGCAGCTGCTGTCTGGATTTATATAAATTGATGAGACAGAAACCCGTCAAAGCTTTTCCTGTTTGTCATCATACAATAACTAAATCGTGAAGAAAGCTACAATATGGTAAGATATTATGCAGCTGCTGTCTGGATTTATATAAATTGATGAGACAGAAACGCGTCAAAGCTTTTCCTGTTTGTCATCATACAATAACTAAATCGTGAAGAAAGCTACAATATGGTAAGATATTATGCAGCTGCTTTCTGTGGTTATATAAGCAGGTGGGTGTGGGGACTCAGTTATTCTAGTCTTAAGAGTTACATCGAGAAGGTTGATTTTGTTGATTTTGATGAGATGGCGTTATTCAAATGTAATGTTTGTGAGAAGTTGTTCAAACGTGTCGATAATTTAAATCATCACAAAAAGAACGTGCACGAGAGGAAAACAGAGGCTCGGTGTGAAAATTGCAAAAAGATTTTCAGCCGAGTTGATAATTTAAAAAGACACCAGAAAGTGTGTGGTAAGTTTTATATTTTCTTTTGATTAGATTTTTAAAGTAATTTAAATTTTTATTTTAGTTGCTAGAGAGACAACCTCATTAGAAAGTCCTCGTGAAGTTGCTTCTGAAGTGGTTGGTGGCAAGTTTTATATTTTCTTTTGATTAGATTTTTAAAGTAATTTAAATTTTTATTTTAGTTGCTAGAGAGACAACCTCATTAGAAAGTCCTTGTGAAGTTGCTTCTGAAGTGGTTGGTGGTAAGTTTTATATTTTTTTTTGATTAGATTTTTAAAGTAATTTAAATTTTTATTTTAGTTGCTAGAGAGACAACTTCATTAGAAAGTCCTCGTGAAGTTGCTTCTGAAGTGGTTGGTGGTAAGTTTTTTGTTTGAATTCAGTAAAATTGAAAATAACAATTGTTTCGTTATAGACCAAATACAACAATCGGATCAAGTTGCTGTTGGCGAGCGTTCGACTCCAATCAGTGAGTTTTTTATAGTGTATATGGTGAAATTGAAATAATCAGTTGTTTGTGATAGAACGAGCACAACCTAACAATCCCCCGGAAAATTTATCCGAAATTCCGGTTGAAAATTCGGTCGAGGTTGCAAACAGTAAGTCTGTTTTTACAATTTGATTTTGAGTTACTATAAATTTGTTTTTGTAGAAATTATCGAGGAGCCTCCAATGAAAAAAATGAAAAGCAACCCCGTTGCAATGATCAATGGTATGTTTTTATGTAATAGAGTTTGATTTGAAATTTGATGTTGGGTTTTCTTAGAAACGGAAAACCTACCGGATGAGAAGGAGATCAGAACCTTCGTAGAAAAACATTGGACCAGTATTCGTACTTTCTCCAAAAAAGGGAAAGTGCAATCTATTTTTAATTTTTGTTATATTGTAGATTTAAAATTGTTAATTTCGAAAATTGTCGAACAAATTTTAAAATCCCAATTTCAGCGCTTTAAATTAAATTATAGTTTTGGATATGTTTTGAAAAATATCGACAATGAGGAGTTACGATATTATCATGCGTCTTACAACAATAATGTGATGATGTCTACTGCTCACTTAATTAGTAATCGCCTTGAACTTATTCAATTTTTAGACGAATTAGCGGAAGAATCATTTTTTGACAAAATTAATCGTCCTGACACAAAGTGGAGAGTGGTAGACATCACCAACATTACATTTTATGTAAATCACCTCAAAGACGCCCCTCTTGGTGCCCCAATCACTTTGCCTGTTTATATAATAAACAATCACGGATTGAGAAATGTTAGCGCTGACGACAATTTATGTTTTTTTCGTTGTTTGGCAGTGCACCGGGGTACCAAACCTCACCGGTGCGAGAGGGCTGCCAAAAATTTATTTTATAAATATTGTATTCATTTTGACGTTGCGCCTGCAGATTTTGCAGGCGTTCAACTTTTTGATTTTGTCCACTTAGAGGATTTTTTTGAACTCAACCTCATTGCGTATAAACTTGACAGTAAGGTTGCCAAACTGGTCCAACGTAGCCGTGAGTTGTACCAGGAGACCATGCGGTTGAACGTTTTTGAAAATCATCTAAGTGTGATTGTAGATTTTGAGCGCTATTGCGGTGTGTACCAATGTGTTCACTGTAATAAGTTGTGGTATAACGCCAAACATTATAACCAACACACCAAAAGTTGTATCACCACGGTGCGTGAGGTTTTTTCCTGGGGGTATTCACAGAAATCCTCCCACTATTTTTGAAAAATTGGAGGAAATAGGGATTGTTGTTCCACGGTGTGATCGACATTTCCCTTTTTTTGCTTGCTACGATTTTGAAGCCTATTTTTCAAAAACTAAAATTTTTAATAATTCGATGTTAACACTAGACGCTTGCCACCTTCCTTTGAGCATTGCAGTCGCAAGCAACATCCCTGGTTATGAGTCAGGTGTTTGCTTCGTGACTGAAGGAGATGAAGAGCGTTTGGTTCAAAAATTAGTTGACTATCTGGAAAACCTCTCCGATATTTGTTATCAACTGCTTGTACAAAAATTCGATTATGTGTTCGAGCAATTGGACAGGAGTGAACACGTGAGGAAAGAAAAAATTTTAAATGAATTTCACTGTTATTGTAAGGAATTGGTTGTACTTGGTTTCAATTCGGCTTCATACGATTTAAATCTTATCAAACCCACATTAATTCAAATTCTTTTGAAAGACATTCAATTTGTAATTAAAAGAACAAATAGTTATTTTTGTTTGAAAACATCAAAATTGCGATTTTTGGACATCAAAAACTTTTTGGCTCCCGGTTTTAACTATCGAAAATTTTTGGTAGCTTATGGGGCACAACTCAGAAAGTTTTACTTTCCTTATGAGTTCATTACTAATCTTGACAAATTAGAAAGCGGATTGCCCGAACACAGTGATTTTTATTCTTCACTTTCGAAGTCCAATATCACCCAAGAGGAATACGATCTTGTGGTGAAAACTTGGATGGAGAAAGGTTGGAGTTCTTTACGTGAAATGCTAATATATTACAACTTACTCGATTGTGTGCCTTTCGTACAAGCAGTTGAAAACCTACTCCAACCTTATCTTGACCAAGGTTTGGATATTTTTAAAACATCTTTTTCGGTTAGTGGGGTAGCTAAACTCCAAATGATGAAAAAAATTGAAAAAAATGCGTTCTTTTGTCTCTTCCCTAAGCGGCATGGGGATTTGTATAAATCACTTCGCTCTCAATTGACGGGTGGTTTAAGTTTGATTTTTTGTAGACTTGCGATTTCGGGAGAAAGCAAAATTCGCTCCCACGAAATCGAAAATCCCGAAACCGTAAAAAAAGTGATCGGTTTGGACGCTAATTCTTTGTATTTACATGCTATTGCTCAGAATAACCCCATTGGTTATTTTTGTCGGTATAAAGAAGAAGAAGAGTTTCGGCCTGATCCTTGTTCCAAATTCGGTTTTCAGTCGTATCAGTGGTTAAGTTATGTTGCATACAAAGAAAATACGTTTTTGCAAACTAGATTTAATATGGGGGAGAGAAGAGTGAGTAAGTATAGTTTGCCAGTGGACGGTTATTCTGAGCAACAAAGCACTGTGTATCAGTATCTTGGTTGTTTTT
This sequence comes from Diplosoma virens, assembly GCA_963680785.1. Classification (NCBI taxonomy): domain Eukaryota; kingdom Metazoa; phylum Chordata; class Ascidiacea; order Aplousobranchia; family Didemnidae; genus Diplosoma; species Diplosoma virens. The sequence continues at coordinate 26,979,538 of OY796880.1, read as the reverse complement.
TTCATTCTTGTGATAAATGTAAAACGAATCGAAACTCTGACGGTAGTTTGGAAGTTACGCATCCTCTTAGAAACATTCCCCACGAAACTTAGAAACATTCCCCACGGAGACAAAAAACAATAAAAAAAGGTTGGAAGAAGAAGGGTTTCGCGTGGTGATGAGGGAGTGTGAATGGTTGAAGATAAGAAAACAGCCGGAAGTCTCTCGTTTCTTAAAAACCTTAAAATCGGTAACACCTAAAAGTAAATTGTCTTTTGAAAAAATTTTAGATGGCGTTCGAAACGAGAGTTTGTATGGTTTTCTTATCGTCGACATCCACACTCCCGACGAGTTAAAAGAAAAATTTAAAGATTTTCCTTTAATTATTAAAAATAGTTTTATTTCTCTGGATGATATTGGTGACTATATGAAGAGTGTGGCAGAGGAGCATGACCTTTTAAAGAAAGAACAAAAATATTTAATTAGTAGTTATTTTGGAGAAAAATTTTTAATTAATTCGGAAATGGCCAAATTTTACCTAGAAATGGGTTTAAAAATCACCAAAATTTATGAATTCATCGAATTTTTTCCGAAAAAATGTTTTGCTCCTCTGGCACAAGAAATTGTAAACTCCAGAAGATTGGCTGATACAGATAAATCCAAAACAGTGATAGCTCTTACTAATAAATTAACTGGGAATTCACTTTATTCTGCTAGTTTGTTAAATAAAGAAAAACATAGAAATATTACATACCATTCGGGGGACACAGTCAACAAAACCATCAACGACCTTCGTTTCATTCATTTGGACCAAATTAAAGAAGATATCTACGAAGTAAAAAGTTTAAAGAACAAAATTGTGAATGATCTTCCAATCCAAATTGGCCTCAATGTATATTTAAATTCCAAACTACACATGTTAAAATTTTTTTATTTGTTTCTCAAAAAATACATTCCGGATCGTCATTTTGAACTGCTAGAAACCGATACCGACTCTATTTATTTTAGTCTTAGTAAAAGAAAATCTGGATGACTGTGTCCCTCCCCATTTGAAGGCGAGTTACTTTCGCGATAAATTAAAATGTTTGACTTCGGAGGTATGCCCCAACCACGAAGAAACCTTCATCCAGAGAAAACTTGAAGGTCGGGAGTGGGACGCACAACCTTGTTGCACTTCATTCGAATTATTTGATAAAAGAACTTTGGGCAAGATGAAGTTGGAGTACGAAGGGGACAACCAAGGCTTCAAAATCGTACTTTGTCCATCGCTCAAAACCCTCTCACCTTTGATCAGTATGTGCGTGTTTTGGAGACCGGTGAACCACTCCTAGTGGAAAACCGCGGGTTTCGCTCCAAAAAACACAAAATTTTTAGCTACACTCAAAAGAAAAGAAGATTGAGTAATTTTTATCCAAAGAGAAAGGTGTTGAGCGATGGGGTTCATACAGTGCCGCTAAATTTATAATTTTTTTTTCCAAATTTTAGTTCATCAAAAAAGGCTCACGCACCGTGGTGGTAGTTATTATGCTTTGAATTGTTATGTATCGTGATTTTCTGTCAATGTGTTTTTTCATTACAAAAAGATTATGTGATGACGTTTGCTTTCATTTTGCCCCACGAAGAGCTAGCATAATGTCTTTGCGATTTCAAAATCCAACTAGTTTTGTGGTAAGCGGACCTTCCGGAGTTGGAAAGTCTTATTGGGTCCTACGTTTTATAGACAGTCTAAAACAACTTTGCCCTGAAATCAAGCAGGTTGTTTATCATTACGAGGTGTGGCAAGCAATGTTTGATCGTTACACGGATAAAGTAAACTTTAAACAAGGCATGCCAAGTCTTGAAGATCTAAAAGAAAGTCGAGACGCGTTTCTAGTACTAGACGATTTGATGTTTGCCAATTCTGAATTCTTATCCAAAATCTATAGCGTCTACTCCCACCACTTTCATTTCAGTGTTCTCATGACCGTGCAAAATTTGTTTCATAAAGGTTTGCATGAAATAAGTCTCAATGCACAAATTATGGTGCTCTTTAAAAGTTGTAGGGATGTGAATCAAATTGCGCATTTCTTACGTCAGGTCTACCCCAAAACATATAAAAACGCACTGGAGGCCTATAAAAATGCTGTATCATCCGACAGAGGTTATTTGGTGATTGACTTACGCTGCGAAACACACGATAACCAACGTCTGCGTTCAGGGATTTTTCCAGAAGACATGCATTATCTCTATCAATGAACCGCTTTGGAAAAAACGGACCCACCTTGCGTTTGCTACAAAAAGCCCCTGCACCTTTGCAAAAGCGTATTTTAGACAAAGCATCGCCCGAGTTAATACGTTGTCTTTGTGACTGTGCTCACAACGTGCTGCAAGGAAACGTCGAGATATCGCATCATCACAAGCGGAAATTAAAATCGCACAAAACCAAACTTCGGAAGTTGGCTGATCGTAAGGTAGCGTTAAAAACAAAACGAAAAATTATACAAAAAGGTGGATTTTTACCCATCTTGTTGTCTGCACTCGCTCCGGTCATTAGTGGTGTGGTAGGGAGTCTTATAAAATGAGAAAATTAATTGCGTTGGAACCTGAAGTGTACGAAAAACTCAAAAACAAACACGAAGTCACAGATAAAAAAGTGCTTTCTGAGCTGGATGCTAAAATGCAAGAAATCTTAACTTCCAACCGACCCGACAGCGAGAAAGTAACTCTATATAACGAGGCGTTGCAAAAATCAAAGTTATTTCTGAAAAAGTTTCAACCGAAAACACCAGTGAAAAAACCCTTGTCTGAAAGTGCATTGTTAAAGCCTTTTAAAAAGCGAACCAAAGCCAAAAAACTGTTCAAAGACGCCACTAGCAAAAAGAATTTAGCTTGGAATGAAGACGGACAAATGCTTTTAGACGATCGAGTTGTACCGGGATCCCATATCGACGATTTGTTTCAATCTACGCTAAAGAAACGAGACCCAACTTTACCCGGTGCACGCGAGTTTGAATCGATGCTATGGGAGAGCGTTTAGATTATTACGTCCCTAAAAAAGAAGCTTCTTTCTCGGGAGCCCACCGTTTTCCAAAACCAACCCAAGAATGGTTGCAATCGCAAGACACTTATACGCTTCACAAACCCGTACGAAAAAATTTCAAGCGCCGAAAAACAATTGTTCCTGGCGCCAACTTTCAAATGCAATCTGATCTCATTGATTTTTCTTTGCTCAAGTTGTACAACGACCGATATAAATACATTTTGGTGGTCATTGACGTGTTCTCCAAAAAAGCCTTTACTGCTTACTTGAAAAACAAAACCACCTCTGACATGATCCAAGTTTTTGAGCAGTTAATGCCTGAGATTGGTAAGTTTCAAAAATTGCAGACGGATATGCGACGTGAGTTTCTGAATCGACCCTTTCAAACCTGGTTGAAACAACATCACATAGAACATTTTCACACTCAAAATTTCGACACCAAAGCAACCATTGCTGAACGATTTATACGCACTTTGAAAGAGAAACTATGGCGTTATTTTACCTACACCAACAGCCGAAGATATGTGGAAGTGCTGCCTGCTCTGGTTGAATCTTACAACAACACCTATCACCAATCCATTCAACGTGCTCCAAATTCAGTCAACTCTGAAAATCAAGAAGCGGTTTGGCTCACGCTCTATGCCGACCCCGAGTTAAGAAAACCAAAATTGAAAGTAGGTGATCAAGTCAGACTGTCCATGACTCGAATGCGGTTCCGCAAAGGTTACTTACCCGGTTGGACAGACGAATTGTTTCAAGTTGCTCAAGTGTTTCGAGACAATCCTCCTTATTACAAAATAAAAGACTTACAAGGCAAATGGTTGGAAGGAACTTTTTACGAAGAAGAGTTGCAAAAAATCTATAAAAAGGATGACGTGTTTCGAATCGAGCGTATTCTCCAACAACGCAAGCGCAAGAAAGGTGTTGAATTTTTAGTAAAGTGGTTTGGATATCCTGCTTCTTTTAATTCTTGGGTGTCAGAAAAAGACATGGTATGTCTCCTTTGAGAACCTTTGACATTGTATTGTTTGGTGCTCAAGTTTTGGTGATTTACGTAGTCGTGTCGATCAGTTTGTACAATTTAACACAAAGCAACGACAACAAAGAACTCTGGATTAGTCTGCTTAGTAGCTCTGTAGGTTATTTGCTCCCATCACCTATTCTTACCAAACATGTTCCTCACCCTCCCCAGTAACTCGTCCATGGACATTTATCCTGAAAACAAACTTTCGGATTACATGGTTCACTTGCCGAAAGAAATCAATTTGTCTGGATCGTGGGAGATGGGTTTGTCCGAGATTCTGTACCCCAACACTTGGTACAACATTGACACCAACCAATATTACATTTTCTACCAACGCGGTGCTTTGGAGTTTGTAGCAGTGCTTCCATCAGGTTATTATCAACAACCTCAATATATCGTGCGTCAGATACTTCAAGAAATGAGACGAGAGTTTCAAGATAAAAACAAAACGCTTGTCAGTGAAGGAGTGTTGACGAAACCAATTGACTTTCTCTTTGATCTCACTTACAATCCTCAAACACAACTAACCACCATGTCCATCCAACAAAAAAAAGGAGCACCTACGACCGACCGCAATGGTACCACGAAACCGGATGTGGTGGTGACGCTTTCGAATGAGTTGGCTTCTATTTTGGGTTTTCGAGAGACATGGTATCGGGAAATCGGAGAGTACACTTCGGTAAGCGTTGCCAACGTAGACACCGTGAACGCCATCTATGTCTACTGTAATGTCATCGAACACAGAACGGTTGGTCATACTCTTGCACCCTTGATTGGTGTCCTTCCTGTAACAGGGAAGCCGGGTGCCTATGTTTCCAAAAGATATGACAAAATACAATATCATCCCGTCTTAAAGAAAAATCTTAGTGACATTCACATCTCGCTTTGTGACGATCAAGGAAAACGAATTCGTTTTCGCAAGGGAAAAGTGATTGTGACTTTACATTTATGACCCAAAAAGTTAAATTCGTTATAAAAACCAGATGCAAAGGAAAACGGGCTTATTGTAAGAAATCGACGGTAGTAGAAACATGCGTGTCAAATATTGTTGTGATGCAAGAGCTTATGAAAACTATTATTTGTCTCAAGTCGGTCATGGTATGCCTTATTTTGCTGGGGCACGAGTGCAGCAAGGTTATGGACTAGGAAATCTTTTTAGCTCCATTGCCAAAAGCGTTCTTCCTTTGGTCAAAAAAGGTGCCAAAACCCTCGGAAAACAAGTTTTACAAAGCGGTGTTGAGTTTGCTTCTGATGTCTTACACGGTAAAAACGCCAAACAAGCTGCCATCGATCAAGCAAGAGCTGCTGGTTCCAATCTCTTACAAGTAGCTAAACAACAAGTAGGAAAGCGAAAAGCAGCTAAACAACAAGTAGGAAAGCGAAAAGCAGCGCCGAGAAAAGTACAAAAGAAGAAACGCAAGAGGCATCACGACATTTTCTCGTAAACCATGGCGACGTTAGTACACCCCAGTTCGGCAGAATCCACCACTTCTCAACTGGATTTGTTTTCGGTGCCACCAAGTCAAACTAGTTTGGAGGAAGGAAGTTTCACCGAATACCACCCTGTATCTGTATTGACCTCCACAGGTCCTATTGAATTTACGATTAGTGCTGAAAACTCCAACTACATCGACCTTGCCAATAGCTTTCTTTATGTGCGTGCAAGCGTGACTACTGCAGCTGGAGCTGATTTGGAAAAGAACGCGGAAATTGCGCCTGAATGTAATTTTCTGCATACACTATGGACGCAAGTGGATGTTTATTTGAACAGTTCGCTAGTGACACAATCCAACAACAACTATCCTTATCGAGCTTATATTGAAAACTTGCTTAGTTTTGGACAAGAAGCAAAAAATTCCCAACTTTCTGCTCTGTTGTGGCACCGCAACACATCAGAACATTTTGATACTCGTGGAGCTACCAACCTAGGTTATACCAAACGAAAAGCTTTGGCTGAAGAAAGCAAAGAAATGGATATGATGGGGAAATTGCATCTTGATTTGTTTTTTCAAAATCGATATTTGTTGAACGGAGTCGAAGTGCGTTTGCGTTTGATTCGTTCCAATGATCTTTTTTGCTTGCATGGAAACGCAAACCAAGCAGATAAAAAAGTGTCTTTGAAAGAAGTGACCTTGTTTGTTCGTAAAGTAAAACCCAATCCCGCTGTACAGCTTGCTCATGTCAAAGCTTTGCAACACGGCACTGCAAAATACCCGCTTCAACGTGTGGAAGTCAAGAGCTTTACTGTGCCGACTGGGAATCGAAGCATTACCAAAGAAAATTTGTTTTTGGGTCAATTGCCCACACGAATGGTGGTCGGTGTAGTGGACAATGACGCTTACAACGGTGTCATCACCAAATCTCCTTTTAATTTCAAACACAACAGCATCAATTTCATGACAATTTACTGTGACGGAGTTCAAATCCCTTCCAAACCACTGCAACCAGATTTCACCAACGATCGTTTTATTCGAAGTTACGTTCGTTTGTTTACGCAAACGGGTCAATATCATCGTGACACAGGAAATGCTATTTCGCGAGAACAGTACAAAGACGGTTGTGCTTTGTTTGCTTTTGATCTCACACCCCAAATGGATTCAAGCGAGGTCGGTTTTGAATTGATAAAGCATGGTAACATATGCATCGAAATTCATTTTGCTACTGCTACTGCACGTACTCTTACGGTCATTGTGTTTGCCGAACACGACAACCTGCTGGAGATTGATCAAGACAGAAACGTTGCTTTTGACTATATGGCATGAACACGTTGCAAATCGAACGCTTGCTCAAGAAGGATTGGAAAACCAAAAACATCTTTAAAAAAGTCTGTGCTTTGGATCAATTGGAAAAACCTACTTTTCCGTCTGCTTACGTCATCAACTCGGACCCGAGTAGTGAACCTGGAGAACATTGGGTTGCGGTTTATTTCGACAAGCGCGGTCGAGGGGAATATTTTGATAGTTATGGACTACCCCCTACCTTGGTCGGTCTCGAGTCTTACATGGATGCCTACTCCTTATCAGGATGGATTTACAATCGCAAAACCTTACAAGCGTACTTTTCCAGTTTTTGTGGTTATTATTGTGTCTATTTTATTTTATTTCGTTGTCGCGGCGTACCTTTGCATGTTATTGTATCTGATTTTACGTCAAATCTAACTGAAAACGATCGCTCTATCTCTCGCTTTATTCGTGATGTATCACAACATTGATTGTACACATATCGTTTATTAATAAAATACAAAAAACAAATCAAGGCGTGCTTGCAATAAAATCCACTTTTCACTTTTTCCTTGGTTCAGGTTCAATTAAAAGCTTGACAAAGGTCTCCAGTTGTTCGTGGTTGTCTGGAGGCAGGTGGCAGACATCATCTTTTTGCACTTTTAAAAAGATGTAGTTGTTGAGTAAGTAGAGGAATTGACGTCTTGCAGCTGGTACATTTTCCACCACACAACGCAATTGAAACTGATCCACTGCTATTTCTTGTTTGATGATTTCCATTTTTTTTGTACTTTACAAGCAGCATCGTCCATGTTGGTGGACCAGAATAGTAAAACAACATATTCTTTTGTTTCGGATTTGGGACGAAAAAGGATGTAAGGAAGATTCTCCATCATCACATCAACCACTTGAACAAGTTGATCCATCGAAAACATGACTTTACCTCTTTTGACACTAATAATCGCTTTTCGCAATAGTGATGAAGTGGGTATCGACAGTCCAGATGCAGCAATTTCCTGAAATTTTTTTCGAATGTCTCTAGCTGCACTTTCCATTTCTCTTGCTCTGGTGATAATCTCTTCAAATTGTAACAAACTTTCGTAACAACTTGTATAAGGAGGAACGTAGTCGGGGTACTCGATTTCGTTTGCTTCTTGATAAAGATCGTCTGCTTGACTCGTATACGTTTCCATAATGTGAGGTTTTGCAAATGCGTCTCTTTTTATAACCAACAAAACGGATATTACACAACGTTTTAAAATAGACTTACGTCACACTAATCTTGCGCAACGTTTTGAAATAGTCTTACGTCACACACTAATCTTGCGCAACGTTTTGAAATAGTCTTACCTCACACACTAATCTTACATATTCAACATTGAAAGACACGAATTTTTTCAGAGATCCATTGGGAACACAACCAACAAGAGGGGGTGTCTTGAACGCATATCCAACAAAGCACCATGTGCCCACATGGCATGCATACTGCATTTTTTTCTGCATTTTTACATTTTAAACATTTGTCGTCTTTTTTAAAATCTAATACAGATTTAACAATTCTTGACAATTGGAGAAATTGCATTGATTTTTTTCCATTTGATTTAATAGCGCATAACGGATCTTGGTGTCCTCCACCCCAATACTTTTTGCGTATTTTACATGAGGATCAAACAGCATAAGATCCTCTAATTTTTTATTTCTTTGCTTTGCTGCCGCATTGTTTCGCATTTGATCAAACAACATACTGCGTAAGTGGTTCGCTGCAATGGTTCGAGTTGGATTTTTTATGCCTGGTCGATGCAAATCCGAATGTTTCTGACATACTTTCTCCACATAGTTTATTCCTTGTTTTTTCAAAACAAATTCACACATAGGGAACCACTTTGCATGTTCGTACCAAGGATTGTCATGCAGTTTCCAGTAAAACAAACCTCCACCACAATAAAAATAAAGAACATGGTCGCCAGAACCTTTATAATAAAAACCTGCATCCACCATTTCGCGTGGCGTTGGGCGCTCCTCATCACACCAAGAGGCAGGAAAGGTTCTCATGCGATCCTCTTCATCACACATAAGCGGATTTTGCGGAGAGGAACAACGAAACATTTGCGCTTCCCATTCTCTTTTGATAGCTTCGGAGTTTTGAGTATCAGATATCGCTGCAGCATCAACACAATCTTGATCCATATTTTTAGAGTGATAAAATATACAAAAACTTTGCTTTATATACCTACCGTTATGGATTACATAATAGTTTTGCAAAAAAACCTATACAAACAAACCTGGTAAAAACCTAGGGAATTCCCCACGAAACAACTGCTTATCGTGCAGCAAAACTGACTTGCCCAAACTCGCCCGGTTGGCGAACAAACTTAGAACCACTGTTTTTCTAAAGATTTATATTTCTATTATCTTGGTGGGGAATCAAACTTAGAACCATCAATTTTCTTAGGATTAAACTTTCTATTATCTTGGTGGGGAATCAAACTCAGGACCACTGTTTTTCTAAGGATTAAACTTTCTATTATCTTGGTGGGGAATCGAACTCAGGACCACTGTTTTTCTAAGGATTAAACTTTCTATTATCTTGGTGGGGAATCGAACTCAGGACTACTACGTTTCCCAACCCACCTCCTCCTCTATGGCACCCCCAGTGGACAAAAACCCTCCTCCTCTCTGGCACCCCCAGTGGACAAAAACCCTCCTCCTCTCTGGCTCCTCCAGTGGACAAAAAACCTCCTCATCTCCTCCTGCTCTCTAGCGCCCTCTTGTGAAAAACGTAACCAAAATTCCTTTTCCATACTACTATCATCGCTTGCTAGCATGCGCTTTGAACAACTCGACACGTGACATTCCAGTGGAAAGCCCTAGACCAAGTCATTTATCTCTAAATGCAGAAGCTCCCGAGTTCCACGCAAATGCCAATTCCGTATCTTTGCCTCAAGATAAGAAACCTAATTTTAAGCTTTCTCCATCAACCTATGTAGAATTGCTTGGCAGTGACGGTACTTGGCACAGAGCTGTTGCTCTTTTTGACTCCGGTAGTGACTTAACTCTCATCAGGCGCGACATGGTGAAAAAGTTAAATCTCGATCGTAAGCCCCAGCAATTTAAATTTGGTATAGCTGGTGGTGGCTATTGCAGTGAAGACTCTGCGATTGTCTCTTTATGGATTAGGCGATGTGACAAACATTCTTCCCGCTTCAATATCTCGGCCGTTGAACTTAGTCAACCTGCTCATCAATTACCTGGCGTGAACTCTGAAATCTTTGAAAAATACTCCTTTCTAAAACCGATTAGAAAATTTATTCCAGAACAACCGAATGACATGGATATTTTAATAGGTTTTGATTACGCAAGTTTAACAACACCTCTAAATTACTTGCAGCATATCTACGAACCCACTCGAAACCCGACAGCCGCGGAAACACAATTAGGATGGTATTTATTCGGCCCAAAAAATTGGTATAATGTTTGAACGAAATAACAAATATTCAATTTATTCAAACTAGAGATGACCTAAATCAAATGCATTCTTTATACGAGTCAGAATTAAGCGGAGTAAAACCAAGCAAATTACGCGCTTGTTCAGACAACGTAATAATTGAATCAAGTTTTATTAGACACGTTAAAAGCACAATTCATCAAACTGAGGATGACATAGCTACTTCGTTTGACTCTGAACGAAAAGCCGTTTACGCTAAACAAAATGTAGAAAAAATATTGTCCACTGGAAAATTCTCAGTCAAAGGTTGGCACTCAAATTCGCTAGCGGATGAGTTTCCCGCCGACGTAGAAACAGACGTTTTAGGCCACGTATGGAATAAATCCTCTGATACTTTTGCACCTAAGGTTATTCCTTTGAATACAAAGGCTCGGCTAACCAAACGCTTAATTCTGTCAGCCATTTCAAAGTTATGGGACCCTGTTGGAGTTTTTTTACCAGTCACATTAAAGCTGCGTTTATTGCTTCAACTCCTTTAGCAGCTTAAACTATCGTGGGACGACGAAGTTGACGATTCGATTAAAACTCAATATTTTCGATTGGCAGAAGAAGTTCACGACTTGAATCGAATCCACTTGCCGCGTAGCCTCACGCCAGCTTTACCACAAGGGCCTCCTGAGATTCATGGCTTCAGCGATGGAGGGGAACAAGCTTATGGTGCCGTTATTTGGCTACGATGGCCTGCTAAAGAGCATTATATCTTACGTTTTGTGGCAGCTAAATCTTATGTAGCACCGATAAAGAAAAAATCCATTCCCAGGCTAGAATTAATGGGTACAGTTATTCTCGCACGCTACTAATTTCAGTTATAAAAGTGGTAGCAACTTCAAAAATCTTTCTTTGAACAGATAGCGCTACAGTCCTACATTGGCTAAGATTGCCGGCTAATAGTTTTAAGCCATTTGTTTCGACACGAATCCAAGAAATACAAGATTCGGTACCAGACGCTTTAACATGTTTTCGATTTGTTCAAAGCAATCTGAACCCAGCCGACGCGTTAACTAAGCCATTGCACGCTTCTAAACTTTCTTCGTGGCTAGAAGGACCACAATTTCTTTTGAAGACCGAAGAAAACTGGCCTAAGCAGCCAACTGAACTTATTCACGATAAAATTTTGTCTACCAAAGAACTGAGTAAAAATAATAAAAATTTTTTGAATGTACACAGATTCAACCTCATCATTGATTTCGAAAATCTCCTAACAAAAAGAATTTCGTCTTGGAGACGCCTAGTCAGAGTTGTTGCTTGGTTAAAGCGATTTATGTCCCCACAACAATATGAACAATTGAATGCAGCCGAATCAGAAAGAGCAAAACTCTGCTTATTTTGGGTAGCTCAGAGTTATTTTAGAGATCCTAGTCAAGAAAAAACAAAAGACAAATTAAACTTAGAAATATTTACTGATGACCAATTCAAACTACTTCGTATTCACGGTCAACTGAACAATTTTTTTAATAGCGAGTCAGTCGCAAATCCAATCGCTTTACCATGGCAAAGCAAAATTACACGACTGTTTGCAGAATTCATGCATCAATTTTACAGACACCAGGACTACCGGGTTGTACTTACCAATTTACGAGAACAAGGTGTATATATTATTCGAGGAAAAAATCTACTCAAATCTATCGCATCAAAGTGCATTCGCTGTCGAATTACTAGCGAAACTTGCTGCAACAACAAATGGGACACCTACCAGCTTTCAGATTTAAGACTTATTGCGCTCCATTTTCATCTGTTGCATTAGATTTTTTTGGTCCTTTAAAGATCAAAAAGACTAGAAACGTTGTAATTAATGGCTCCTGCCTTGTAATTGTGTGCAATACAACCAGAGTAATTCACTTAGAAATAACTGAAACTCAATCCACTAATGATTTTTTATTAGCTTGGAGAAGATTCATCAACAAACGAGGAGTTCATCCATCCCATGCCTACAGTGACCGAGGACAAACGTTTGTGGGCGCTCAAAAACCGTTACGAGATTGGATATCTAATTGGAACGAATCAATTGTTCGCGATATCATGGCGTCGCTAAGTACCACATTTGAATTTTCGTGGGATTTTAATATTCCGCTCGCCAGCCATATGAATGGTGTTGTCGAATCGCTAATTAGAAGCTGTCGAAAAGCTTTCGACTGTGCTACAGACTATCACAAGCGATCATATTCTTACTCCGAATGGGAATTGTGGCTGAGAAATATGCCGCCATCTCTGATGCTACGGAGCAAGTGGTTTCGATCACGACGAAATCTGCGTGTCGGCGACTACGTGATTGTTTTGGAGCCCGGCATGAAAGGAAAAACCGCCCCTCGAGGACTTTGGGAACACGCAATCGTCGAAAAGACACTTCCGGGGCGCGACGGACTTGTCAGAAAAGTCAAACTACGCCTGAGCGGGCAAAGAAACTTGACACGACCTATTCATAAACTGTGTTTAATTGCGACTGTTGAAGAGTTGAACTCGACCTAAGGAATTCGAAACGCTATTCGGCCAATCTTCTATTTTGTTTGTTTGTATTTGTATTAGTCGTGACTGCCACACCTTTTCTATTGTTTGTTAAACCTTTTCGTTGCTCACTATAGTTCCGCACTGGCAAGGAGTGATTTGATTCAAATTTTAAATAATTTAGCATAGATTCGAACGCGCGTTTCGTCTGCGTGTTTCTATCAAGAGCGCGTCTTCTCGGGTTGTTTTTCTCAACCGGCTTAATTAAAACGTGCAATTTTTCTTGCGTCGACAACCCGAAGACAAACTGTTTACTAATTGCCATCATAGACTCGCTGAGATACGCCCTGCAAGTTATTATGAAGTTAGATAATAGTAATTGAATATATACTAGTGGTTGAATCGATGAAGATAATCCTTTTCTTGATGTTGCAGAGTCGTTAATAGTCATTATTTATTTATTCATTTGTTCTAATCAAATTTTGAGTGCGTTGGAAAATTTCCGTAAGTTGGTAATTTTAAATTCTTTATTGTTGTGTTTTTTAATTTTGTGTCTTTGTTTTAGAATTACGGAAATAGCGTTCAATATATCTAAAACCAAATCTCGATTGAACGTTCACGTCAATTGGACAACGCAGCTTAGTTATTAGAAGAAAAAAAAAAAAAAAGATTAGTTCAAATCATCAACTACGATACAGTTCAGGTACGTTTGATTGTTTTTGTATTTATAGTTTATTGTGAAATTTAGCTACTAATAATCTGACTTGGCGTTTATTAAGCGGATAGGCACCAACAGGATGCAAAAATTTGCTTTGTGAATTTGTCAGTTGCGCAATGTTTTTGAAAATTTTTTAATCAGTTGCAGTTACACGTTGATGCAAAGATCAAATATAAAAATTTCTTTTATGAATGACCCTGTTTTTTACGATTAATTTTTAATTTTTTACTATTACAAAGAACCTATATTTAAAAAAATATATATTTCATAAAAAAATTTTTCTAAGAGGACGAATTCGTCTTCTGAGGCCTACTAGCTGAAGGTTTGCAATGATGGAAGTCAGGACAATTGTAAAAAATATATTTTTATATGAAAATACAATTGCCAATGCATAAGTACACAAGAACTAGGCCTAAATACAATTTACAGCAATTTTTTTAACGACTATTGGGTATGTACAAAGACGTATGAGCCGGTGGGGAAAAAGACAATTGTCCCCAAAGTCTTTAAAATTTGAAAAATATCAAAAATTTTTGGGCAGTGACAAGGCAATATTTGAGCAGCAAAATATAATTTTTTTGAGAAGCGACAGGACATATTTGGCCAAAATTAGAATTTTTTTGGCAGCCCAAGGACGTATTTGGGAAAACAAAGTTTTTTTGTTCCGAAAACGATTAAGATTTGAGGTGAGGTCCATTTTTTTTTTAGAGAGATCACCACTAGTTTGGAATAAAAATTGTGAAATCAGAGACAGATCCACACATTAAAGATTTCTTTTTTAGTTCTTCATCTAAATTTGGTAACAAGAGTGCAGGGTTTAGGTACAATTTCAAACTGATGGCCTTCGCCCGCTTAAATTTTAGACAAAGTTTTGTCTGATTTCTGGGACTTGTTCAAAAATCATGATTCGGGCAAACATCAATAATATTTTAGTAAACTGTAGCATTTTTTTTCGAATGGTTCAGCTTGGATATGGGAAATTCAAAAAAAATTTGTGTTTGTTTGCAACACATTTATTGCAAGATTTGACGTCGTTTTTGTCATTTGAAAGGACGTCCACTCCGAGTCAGACACAAACAAGACTGGGGCCGAGGTTTTATGCGTGTGCTAACCCAGAATGCTGTACTGCCCGGATCAGAAGATAGGTTCACTAATCTGGTTCACGATCAGGGTTCAATCTTTTTAAACCAAGGGCTACTTTTTGGGTACCGAGTCATATAAAGTAAACCAGCTTTTCACACTCATTCAAAATAACAAATTGTATATATACACACATACACATATATAAGATAAATAGCTAATGATAAATAGTTTAGAGTGGGTAACAGATAACATCAATATTTAACACTTTTTTTAATAAATAGCAGCAATTGTTCTGATGATCACTTTTACTTTTCACTAGTCCCTGATAAACCCTTTCAACTATTCATGAACTACATTGAATCATGTTTAAAAAATTTAAAAAAATTTAAGAAAAATCAACTTCTATATTTAATAAATCTCATTCCATTTTTAACTGAACAAATCTGCAATTCTGCTCAAAATTTGTTACATTTTAAAACACACTTTGTATTAAACACAGTTCGATATTTTAATTCAACTTTTCTGTGACACTACCATGTTGCCACCGACAACATTTTGTTTCTGTTCTTTTTTAGTGAGAAGTTTCTTTTTCTGTTTTTTGATCTTCATTCAGGTCTGTAACTTGACACAGAATTACAGTGTCAAGTTACGCACCTGACTACATACCAGTGTATTGTAGTCAGGTGTGTAACTTGACACTGTAACTGTGAGTTAACCTTGCAAATGTGCATCAGTGAGGCGTGTTGTGTGTTTGTTCTTGATGAAGTTTATGTCAGGAAATGCAGAGTCACAAAGATAGGTTGACCCAAACAGGCTACTAACCTTGATAGCTGCTGTGCATACGCCACTGTACTTTTTTGTGTCAACAAGGCCCCAAAAGTTTGGTGCAGCTTGGTAGGCCTTGAGACATTTTGCAATAATATGATTTCAATCTCCACCTGTTCAACATCCAAGTTAAACGTTGCACTTAGTTGCTCAGCAATGCATGTTGTGTCAATGTTCATAAAGTAATGATTGTAAATTGTAAATGAATGACACACATGGCTTAAGCTAATAAAGGTCACAAACCTATCAAACTCTTAAAGAAGTTTAGATATGACTTTCTAGTAGTTTTCTGCAACTCTGTCAAATGCCTCAAGATGCAGAAGCATGGTCTTTTGGCACCAGCTGCAGAGAGGGAAAGTGTAGTACCTTTTTTTCTGTAAATGCATACAGAAAATGTTCTTGTAGTTGTCTTGAGGGGCAATAGTGTCAGGAGTTCTTTTGTGGAGAAATCTTGAAACGCCATCAGAATGAAGACCAACAGCTGTGTTGCACTACTGTTGTCCACAGACTCGTCGCACTGTATGCTGAACCAGCTGCACTTACCAGATCCCTGTCAAGTTAATGGGCCAAGTTACCGGACATAGCTGACAGTCGTCTTGCCATCGTAGATGCTCCCAGTTGGACATCCAACAGTGTGGAGATTAGATCGGTTCGATTTTTCTCATCTTTGAGTACAGTGTTAGCAACTACATCATTATTTTCTTGAAGATTTCTCCGTCTGTGAAGTTCTTCTTCTTTACCAAAAAATGTGTAGCTCTAAATGAGGCTTCGATTGCTTTTCGAGATTTTTTCGCCGGCTCATTAAAAAAAGACTGCTGCTTATTCAAAGCTGCTTTCAGCTCACAAGCGTTTTCTGCCCGCATAGCGCTTCCCAATGGGTAGTTAGCATTGTAGCTTTTATGACGCGTAGTGAAGTGTCGCTCTACATTGTGCCGCTTTGCCGTCGCCACAGTCGCCCCGCAAATGGAAAACACTTGCAGCTTCCTTTCACAGCAGTAAAAAAGAACTTTTCTTGCCATTCACTTTGAAAATGATACGTTTTCTTTCTTTTTTTTTTCTGCCATGTTGTTGAGGTAAGAAACTGCACTTTGCTCACAATCTTCACTGGCGCTAGCTTACTCTTTACAAGAGCGAAGGTTTTGTCATGAGCACAATACTAAACTTAGAATTAAGAGTTCACCTAACTTCACCTGAAAAACACATATTTTTAATTATTAAATTTTCAAGACATTGTCATTTTTATATCTATATAAATACAAGTGTGATTAAAAAAATACATTTTAGAAGCAGCTCAATTAGGAGTTATGCTATTTTTATAACATGTCTACGAGCACACTATATTGTCCTCGCGGGCGACTTGATGCCCGCGGGTACCGTGTTGGTGACCTCTGGTCTTGAGCCAGCATCGAGTATCGCCATCTAAACTTGTCAGACCTCGTGCTCCATGGATGCCCAATATATCGCCCACACTGTTAGAACTTGTCCTGCGATGTGTTCAGGGATGCCGTAGGTGCAATTTGGTGAAAAAACGAGATCCCAGTTGTGCATGGACAAATGAAATTGCATAAGTCCAGTCCTCAGGCGATTAAGGTAGATCAATCTAACAGGCTTAATACTGCCCAAGGGTATGAAAGCATGAAATCTGGATGTATTTTCACAATACTTCGTGTTCCCTCTGATGTTTGGCCACTGACCGGCGCGGACGCTTAGTTTGCAAGGACATTAGGTATTTCCGTGCAGGTGCCACAAACGAGCATTTCAATCTTAGTCTTAATAGGCGGCTTTCTGAAACCCACTTAAAAACCATCAAGTTTATGGTCACGATCGAAAGTGCCATGTTTAGGAAAGATGAAGGTGGCTCTTGATCGGCGAGCTCAGCTAGCTGAATGCCTGAAAGTATGGATAAGCGGTCCGATGGAGTGGACGCAGGAATTCAGTGACAATGCACAAATTGTCAAGTGGCGATGGTTATAAACATATGATGCAAATATAATTTATTTTACCTTTGCAGCCGGGAAATTCATACATTTAAAATTTATACAACTTCCTCAAAAATTAGGCTTTTTATTTATTTTTATTAATTAGATTGCAGTGTTTTCGTGCATTGAAAACCTATTTGCATGTAAATTTTTTTGAAACAGGTTGATTATATTTTTAATTTTCTATTTGTAAACATAATTTTTATAATTTATTTAATTAAAATAACTTAGTATTTTTATAGCTCTTTACAACTTTTTTTGCATATAAAAATTAAAAATTTTTTAAATATTGCCCATAAATTTTTTAACATAAATTTTAAAACAAAGTCATTTTTTCATGTCTTGAACCCAGCTGGACGAATTCGTCTCCTTAGGTAGGTGGTTTCCAACCGCTGTACCCTGCCCTTTAGACATCAAAAATTTTGTTTGGCGTTTTTGGTTTCCCAATGCAAAGTAGTCATGATTTTGGGAAAAAAATTGGGAGATCATAGACAGATTTTATGTGAAGATCTTTTTATGGTTAATGAGGTTAGAAGGTCGGAAATCACGTGATCCTTATTAACGAAGGTTTTTGGTTTCTGCCGGCAGTTTTGGCAGAATTGTTAAACCGAGAATGAGTTGCATTCTAAATTTTAAACTTATTAATCAAAAAGTTCTACGTGGTCCACTGATTCGGTGTCTTTGATCACTTTGATTTCGCCAATATTATTGGCATTTAAGTCTTTGCCGAAACAAAGCTTTACCGTTACCAAAACAACGCTATTTTTATAATGTACCCTAAAAATATCTGAATTATCTTTATTAATCTATACAAAAATGGAGTATACAGTTTTTGTACAAATGTTTTTAATGTTTTGTAATATACGTAACTGAATCGAGCACTAAATTTTGCATAATTACGTCGCAAACAAATGATATAGCTTAGCCTAGGATGAAACAACAACAGTCTAAATTTTGAGAAAATCAATGTCGTTTTGCGGAGAATTTGTAGTAGAAAAAAAAGCAAAAAAGATGAAAATAATCACGGTTGGGCAAATAATTTACAAGGAATACATGTCGTCTTTTTTCTAATGACATTAATAAGCGAATACTTGCAAGAAACAGCAAATAAATTAATATGATGCTAAAAAAATTGTTATTTTTTGCTTTAAAGTTTTTCGCTTAGCCTACTTTTCAAGAAATAATTAAAAAATATAGTTGGGCTAAATAAAATAATACTATTTTTTTTATTTTAAAATTTATCAATAATAAAGCTTTCATTCTCGATAGTGTTAAAAACTGGCGAATTCTTTACAAGATAATTAACAAGCTTTACAAGATAAGACAAAATTAACTTATTCTCAAATTATGATGGGGATCTTTTTTTGGGCAATAGACGCACCATTATATATATTATTGCAAGACAAGCAAAAATAAGTAGACCCACTGCTGTGGATTAGTATCAATTCATTCGGGAAGCAAGCATTCAAAAATAAAGATAAAAAATCATTAGCGCGAAAAACTGCTGTTCAGTTTATATTAGGGTTGCCATATCTGAGTAGGCGGAATTCCGGACAGACATAGGCGCACCAACAAAAAAAAGGTCTTCACTTTGAATCGATCTTGGATTTCCCTATTTTCCCAAAATCATGGTGTTCTCCTCTGAAAAAAAAGTCTTCACTTCGAATCGATCTCGGAATTTGCTATTTTCGCTCCATAATCAACGTGGTTTTTTAAAACTAGCACTTTGTTTTTAGTTGATGATAAAAATCCTGACATTTGGGCTTTTTATAAAATTCCTTCCGGACACAAAGAATTAATAAAATCCTGGATTATGTCCGGAATTTTACAGACGGTGTGGCAACCCTAATTTAGATGTCAAAAATTTTTTGTGTGCTCTGTAATGTTCTTTACTTTTTTGGTGATAATGGTTTAAATACGATGACAGTCTGCGACTAAATCTGCTATGAATTAGGTGGACGCAGCTTTCATACAAACCTTTAATAATCATCTTAAATGATCATTTAATAAGCCAGGTAACAATTTAGAAAAGATGTTTATATTGTATTAACAATTTATAAAGTGCTTTTGTACTCTCAAAGGATAAATAGTAATAGTAAAAAATGCATATAAACATTTTTATCAAGTTTCTAAGTCCAGGGCAGCCCCCAGAAACGAGCAGGCAAGATTCAGACTGGCTTGGATTTTTTTGCACCTCCAATATATTAACGTTTATATTATCATTAATTTTTTCATTGGTTTGCGTTTGTGCATTGTGTGGCATTAATTGTAGCTATTATTTTGAAGATCTGCACGGCGGAGTTAATTGCGAATTCATGTCCGATCGGAGGTCATGACCACATCGTTTCCATCGTTTGTGACGTTGTGGCCAAAGGAAATCCAGGAAATTCTCAAGGACGTCCTGTGTCGCAGCTGTGGGCTTTTGGAGGCATTGACCAACAAACAATGTATAAAATTCAAATTTTAAATTATAAATAATTTGTCACAAAGTAGACAACCCGACCTGTGAAGAACACTGAAAACAGTACCCACCAGCAGTTGTAAATTGGTGCAAGTTTAGTCACGTCTGGCCTATCAATTTCGAGGAAAAGAAATGACAATACACAGAAAATAATTATGTATGAACAGCAATTTATTATTGAAAGTGTTTGCTAAATCAAAAACAAGGGAAAGCATATTTTGAAAGCGGCTTGGTTAAATCTGCTCTCTGCTTTTTCTTGGCACATCCGTATTCAGTATGAACCAAGTTAAAAGTTAAATATTGAAATTACAATCTCTTTTTTTCAAAGAACGAAAAATTTGGCTTTTTGCCATTTTCTTGACGTTTTCTGTTTGAAGTCGGAAGAATATTTCTAATAAATTTTTTGTTGCTATGTTTTTGCGTTTTAGGCTTCTTGCGCTTCCGTTATACTTTTATCCCTTTCGTTTTTGTTTTGAACCGACTTTTGTGATCTGCTTTAAATCCAAGGGCAAGTTTTTTTAATTGGCAATAAAATGGTGCTTGAAGCTTTTATCATTTTTACGAATTTTTATAAGAACTGCAATCATGTACTGAATGACACTTTTTAGCGAAATTCTTGTCGATATCGTAAAAAAATACAAAAGGTCGTTCAAAACTGGTACCCCTAATTTTTACAATTAAAGTGAAGACTTTTTTAAAGATTTTATTGTTTTCTTTCAACTACAGAAGAAACCAAGAAATGAAAATACTTTTGAAAAAATAGGATTTTTTGAAGTCTCAACCAAAAAAATCTGCTTTTGCAAAACTTTATCATAATTTTTTTTTCGCAGGCAAGGTTTTATGCGCATAGTAGAAAAAAGACACCGAGGCACTTTGATCCCAATCATTCAAAAATGCGTTGCGCAAGGAACGAAGATCCATTCCCACGAGTGGGGGATGCTTACCGAGGCATTTCAGGTACCGTCTTAGTAGAAAGAACTGGTCGGTTTATAAAGCGAAAAAATTGTTTAGTAATAGGTATTTTCCTCACTGTTGCAAAGTGGATTTTTGTCACTTTTTTGTGCGTAAACAGTGGTTCTTATAATTAATTTATACTGTAGAAGTCACGCACATAATTTTGCTTAAAAGAAAACCTCAAACTGTTTCAGCTTTACGGCTCCCCTACTTCCTGACAAGCCAAAAGTAGGCCTACTTTCTTACCTGTTTTATTGATTTTTGCAAGCACACGGGTAATAGCTCAGTACTTTCAAAAGCTTTGACATAGCAAGCGACATATGTTATTTTGATGCGTGACTTTTATGCTTTAATTTGTTGCTCTTTATTTTTTTGTCAAACTCTCTTTTGCCAGTCTTGCTACGTCTATTATTGCTCTTATAAGTTTATATAAGCATGAACAATAAAACGGTAATTTGTTTTGTTTTTAGCATTAGGATACACGCACAAAACTGTGAATCACCGCCGGCATTTTGTGGATCCTCAAGACATCCTCACAAATACTATTGAAAATATGTGGGGCCAATTTAAAAGAAAACTTAAAAGAATGCAAAGATGTCGACAAAATTTTCGTGCTTCATACATTGACGAATTTTTGTGGAGGAGAAATAGAACCAAAGAGAGAGTATTGCCTGATATATTGCAAGCAATTACAGGACAATAGTCGCTGTAAATCCAAGTTTGTGTTACAATTTTTGTTTTGAATATATTTTTTTGTATAAATAAGATATTGTTGTTCGTTGTTAAAACTGATGTTATTATGTAAAAATATTAAAAATTCTAGCATATAAAATGAAGATGTACATAAGACTTTTATTCATTCACATACATGTATAGCATTTTAGCGTTTAGTATAAAGGAGGCTTTGTATACTTTCGATTAAAAACCAAAAATGGATTTAAAAGTAGTTACCAAATTAGCGCATTTCATTTTGGGGACATGCAGCTGATGGTGATTATTTTATATGCACCAAAAATTGGTATGAAGTAACTTGGATTGCAAATTCGCAAACGAAATTTGCAAGCAAGTCGAACTAGCCACAGTCGACTCGTTTGTTTGGCCGCGGCAAGTTGTCGTAGGCCCGTCCGCATGTATTTAAGCATAACCCAAGCTGTTCTGGAAACGCTGTTTCGAAAGAGCCGGGTATCGGTTATGCGCTGGTAATGAAAGCACGAGTTGGAATGTACTCACATAATACTCCGTATTCTACCTATGATTTATCTACTGAGTGGCACTAATGCTAATTTGGCAAGATCGTTACGCAATTCTTGCGCAGCAGACACAAACAAGTATTTACATTTAGTCTTTTAGGCTGGCTTATGATACCCAATAAATAACCCACAATCAGCATCTATTGCAGTGCTCTGCAACTCGTCAGCTTTTGAATAGACAAGAGGTAGGGCAGCTGTGGCAGTGTTTTGGACACCATTGCCCTATCCTGACCCTGCAAGTTGCCCTAAGAGCGTGACACGCGAAAATAGTTATTTGCGCGACGTCTCTAAAATAGTGATGGAACGTGAGCGATCTGACAAGTTTCATCTCAAGATAAGATAAGGTTAGACAAAATGACAAAAGTATATTGGTATTGTAGACCCCCACTTAACGTTTGGCCTCTTAATTATTTACTTGAAAAGCGGGTCACTGTCTTAACGTGACTGAGCATCAATCTCAAAGTCTGGAGATACCTTGAAAGTGCAATCATGTCTTAAAACTTAAAGTCCCCTCCAACTTGTTCCATTTTTGAAAAGAGTGCAACAACGCAAGAGTATGCGCCTGCATTAGCAATTTTTGTGGAAGTCCTAAGGTAGGTTGTACGTATGAATGTTAAAAAAAAGGAAACCAAGATCGATCCCTGATGAACGTACGTTTTACACATCGAAGCCTGCTTTGTTTTTTTGTAACCAGTAGTAATGGTGTAACTTTCCTTTTAAACAAGCTCCACGATCTTTGTAAACATATGCTTATCGGGCATAATAGTTTTTAATTGTTTCTTGTAAAGTAGGCAAAGCGATAAACTTTGTTTTTTCAAAAACAAAATATAAATTTTTTAGCATCATATTTATTTATTTGTTGTTTCTTGCAAAGTATTCGCTTATTGATAAGTTTATGTCGTTTGAAAAAAACGAAATGCCCAACCGTGGTTATTTTCATCTTGTAAAGCATTCGCCCAGCTCTTCAATTTCACTTCTTGTAAAGAGCAACAGAGAAACAGAGGAAGAAAAAGTGAGAAAGAACGAGAGAGAGAAAGCGAGTTGAAAATTGAAGAGAGAGAAAAGAGCCGATTCCTTAACTTGCTCCAGAGATTCTTCATTTTGATGCTAATAAATGTTTGATTTATAAACTGTACTTGCCAATTCCGCTCTTACTATTGTCATCGAACTAATTTGAGTAAGACTTTTCATGTGGGGACAAAAAATATTTGAAACCTTGCATGCTAATCTTAATGAAAAAGAGTTTGAATTTCTTCTTTTGAAACCACCAATCAAATAAATTTTATCTTTTATTGTACGAGCTCCCAGATAAGAACGGCCAAGACCGAAAAGTTGGAATTCGTTTCAACAATCAATAAATATTACGTAACTTTTTTGTAAAATTCGACCGTCTAAAGAATCGTCTTGTCCACCAAATACGTAAAGATGATTGTTGAAAAATGTAGTTGTAGCTCCAAAGCGTTCTTTATTCATATCTGGCTATTCAATCCAATTTCGCCCATCAAACTTAAATATTCTTTTTTTTTATAAATGCTAAGACTTTTTGTTTTATAAATTATATGGAAGGTCAAAGTCTTTTGAAAGAGTGTTTTTATCGTTTCCTAACGTTGTGTGGTCCTCTCAAAGCATTTAAAAATTTCATAAACTTTTTTAATTTGAAACTTTCATGTCTGCTTTTTAAAAAATATCTATTTTTTTATGGAAAAAAAGAAGTCTACATATTGCGATTGAAAATTTGATAAGTTGTCATTTTCTACCCTCCTCTCTTTACTTTTATAGGTAAAATTCAAAAGATGGTACTTTTCATACTTTTATTTTCCACCTTTACAGTTAAATTTTTCTACTGTTTTAGTGAAATCATAAATTCCATCCAAAAAAGGGCAAATTCTTTTTTACGGTTTTTTGTATCTTTTGTTGATTTTTATCCTTTCAAATTACAATGCAGACAGAAACGAGGCCGAGGGTTTATTTTTTAACTATCCCAGGTTGGTTTACCGTCAAATTCAGATGCTGGTAGCGATGATGATGAGCCAGCATCAGATTTTGTAATCCAAAATTGTCAGACTTTTGCCCAGCACGCTGTGAAGTTCTAATCTGCAAGATATTTGTGCTATTTCTAGGTTGTAAAGATTAATTATTCATTGTAAGAAGTTGAGCGTCTTTCGTAGCTTCTGTGACGTCACTGTTGTGTTGTAGATTAAATGTCATTTTTAAAAATCGGTTACATATACTCCGCAGTTTCTAATTAGAGTGGATTTTTCAAAACACCAATTGTTTATGCAGTATTTTATGTGACTAATCAATAAAGAATGATATATAATTAGGAGAGAATCTTTACTTAACATGGCTTGATTTTCATAGTTATTAGTAATAGTGTTTGTAACTTTTTTTTAAGAGATAAAATGTGATGTTTCCATGACAAATGTTCGTCCAGAATAACTCCTAATAGTTTAAAGGATGAGATTTTATGAATTGGAGTGTTTCTGATTTTCAGTGTTAAGTTGGGAATGGGTGTGTTGGGGGTTTTAAAGTGCATGCACTTTGTTTTATCAATGTTTAAGGAAAGCTTGTTGGTCACTAACCAGTTGTCGATGTTATTAAGCTCTTCATTTGCATTGTCATACAAATTTTTTTTGTTTTCTGAAATTAATATAGTTGTATCGTCTGCAAAAGCTAAACAACTGCTGTATCTCCGGCATTTAGAAAAGTCATTTACTTATATTATAAACAGGATGGGTCCCAGAATTGAGCCCTGGGGACAGAAGAGGTCAATTGGGGGACAGAAGAAGTTTATCGATGTTTGTAGATTAGGACTTCAGTTTGTTGAGTTCTATTGTGAGATAACTTTTAAACCAAGAAAAAGGTATGCCTCTTACTCCATAATGGTACAGTTTGTTAAGCAAGATTTTATGGTCAATAGTATTAAGGGCTTAGAAAGATCTAAGAAAATCCCTAAAGTTGATTGCTTGTTTTCAAAGGCTGTTGTAACTTTATCAGTTAATAATGTAATTTGTTTTCAAAGGCTGTTGTAACTTTATCAGTTAATAATGTAATAACATGTGAGGTGGAGTGCCCTTGTCTAAAACCAAACTGGTGATTGGACAAAATATTGGAGTAATTGAAAAACGAATGAAGACGTCTGTTTACGATTTTCAAGAATTTTTGAAAAATTGTATAGCAAGCTAATTTGCTGCATTTTTTGTGTTTCTTTTTTTGAAAATAGGAATTACTTTTGCATGTTTAAAATATGTAATAAACTTGCCTTGGGACAGGAAAGATTAAAAACATAGTATTTTAGTATTCCCATCCAGCACTTAATTTTGAAGGAGTTTCAGATATA
Organism: Diplosoma virens; assembly: GCA_963680785.1. NCBI lineage: Eukaryota > Metazoa > Chordata > Ascidiacea > Aplousobranchia > Didemnidae > Diplosoma > Diplosoma virens. The sequence goes on along the minus strand of OY796880.1, from coordinate 26,954,239 downwards.
AGTCGAAATAATTCAAAAGTAGTTGTTAGATAGAAAAACATTGATGTAGGGTTCGACGTACCAAAAAAATTACGATGACTAACAGTTGTTTGTGGAAGATTTTTTAGTAGTAATTGAGGTGTGTTAGTGAAGCAGTTATTGAAAATGTTAGCAATTTCAACAGGATCAGTAATTGATTTGTCATTAGTATTTAATTCTAGTTTTTCAGGTCTTTGCTGTTTGTTTTTTTCCAATTAAGTAGTTAATGCATTGCCAGCTTTTTTTGATATTGTTTTTAAACTTTGTAAATTTTTGTTTAAAATATTCTTTTTTCTTGTAATTGATTGTGTTAAAGTATAGATTTCTTAACTTTTGATATTTTGCTTTAGGTTTGGACTGCCTGTGGTTATGTATTGTTTGTATAATCTGTCTTTTTTATGTAGTAACTTTGCAAGTTCTTTGTCATACCATTTACAACTGTTTGGTGTGTTTTTGGAGCATTTTAAAGCATTCTTATTTGTTCTAGCCGTGTTTATATGCCCATTTGAATGCGTGAAGCTTTCAGACATGACTTTTCTGCTGCCATGCTCGTTTGAGCTGCCTGATTAGAATGACTTTCTCTGGTCATTAACTTCTAAATGCAGCAGCGGCGAGTACGCTCCTTGATATTTTTCGCACCTTTTCTTGTTTGTACAGCTCCTAGCGAAATGTTTCTGCAAACAATAATAGCACAGGCCTTGCGCTCTTACAAGCTTTCGCCTTTCTTTGATCGTTTTATTTAAGAATTGCCTGCAGTCTACAGTTTTGTGTTGCGCCAGGGGATGAATGACACAATTTGATTTGTCACATGCCTTTCTAAGATTCTTGAGAGGCTACATTATGCGCGTCATTTTTGGGTAAGCTGGAATTGGTTTCTTTAATAGCCGCCAGCAAGTTTTAAATACGACTTTCTGTGAGCCTTGCTGGTCTCATCTTCGTCAATGATGGCTGAAATGTCGTAAGAGTGACTTTCCCTGAATTGTAAATTGTAAATTTGTCTATTTATAAATTCAAGAACGACTGCAAACGTCCATCGTCTGTAGTCTCTGTATTCTTGTGCAAATTGGGCTTGTAAAGCTGGATTAAAACAATCTAAAATTATAAACATAAATTTGTCTTGGGAGCTATGCTGCCATGCTTATAGACGATGCTACGCTTCCAAATTACGCAGTTTTGTCCCGGTAACACTGTAAAGCTGACACTTTGCTTAGCAGCAATCCTCTTTGCCATTTAATTTCCTGAATTGCGTTTTCCAGTAATCCTCTAGGATCTCCATATAAATCTTCCAGACTTTGCCATATGCGATCTAAAGCCTCTCGCGGATTTCTCATCACCAACTCAGCTTTTGAATAGACAAGAAGTAGGGCAGCTGTGGACAGTGTTTTGGACACCATTGCCCTATCCTGTGCCTACAAGTTGCCCCAACAGCGTGACACGTGAAAATAGTTCTTCGCGCAACGTCTCTAAAATAGTGATGGAACGTGAGCGATCTGACAAGTTTTATCTCAAGATAAGATAAGGTTAGACAAAATGACAAAAGTATATTGCTGTTGTAGACCCCCAGCTAACGTTTGGCCTCTTAATTATTTACTTAAAGCGGGTCACTGTCTTAACGTGACTGAGCATCAATCTCAAAGTCTGGAGATACCTTGAAAGTGCAATCATGTCTTAAAACTTAAAGTCCCCTCCAACTTGTTCCATTTTTGAAAAGAGTGCAACAACGCAAGAGCATGCGTCTGCATTAGCAATTTTTGTGGAAGTCCTAAGGTAGGTTGTACGTATGAATGTAAAAAAAAAAAAGGAAACCAAGATCGATCCCTGATGAACGTACGTTTTACACATCGAAGCCTGCTTTGTTTTTTTGTAACCAGTAGTAATGGTGTAACTTTCCTTTTAAACAAGCTCCACGATCTTTGTAAACATATGCTTATCGGGCATAATACTGTAGTTTTTAATTGTTTCTTGTAAAGTAGGCAAAGCGATAAACTTTGTTTTCAAAAACAAAAAATATTTTTTTTAGCATCATATTTATTTGTTGTTTCTTGCAAAGTATTCGCTTATTGATAAGTTTATGTCGTTTGAAAAAAACAAAATGTATTCCTTGATAAATTATTCGCCCAACCGTGGTTATTTTCATCTTGTAAAGCATTCGCCCAGCTCTTCAATTTCACTTCTTGTAAAGAGCAACAGAGAAACAGAGGAAGAAAAAGTGAGAAAGAACGAGAGAGAGAAAGCGAGTTGAAAATTGAAGAGAGAGAAAAGCGTGCCGATTCCTTGCTCCAGAGATTCTTCATTTTGATCTACGCCGCTACAAATAAATGTTTGATTTATAAACTGTACTTGCCAATTCCGCTCTTACTATTGTCATCGAACTAATTTGAGTAAGACTTTGCATGTGGGGACAAAAAATATTTGAAACCTTGCATGCTAATCTTAATGAAAAAGAGTTTGAATTTCTTCTTTTGAAACCACCAATCAAATAAATTTTATCTTTTATTGTACGAGCTCCCAGATAAGAACGGCCAAGACCGAAAAGTTGGAATTCGTTTCAACAATCAATAAATATTCCGCAACTTTTTATAAAATTGAATCGTCTGAAGAATCATCTTGTTCACCAAACACGTAAAGATGATTGTTGAAAAATGTAGTTGTAGCTCCAAAGCGTTCTTTATTCATATCTGGTTATTCAATCCAATTTCGCCCATCAAACTTAAATGTCCTTTTTTATACCCTCCTCTCTTTACTTTTATAGGTAAAATTCAAAAGATGGTACTTCTCATACTTTATTTTCCACCTTTACAGTTAAATTTTTCTACTGTTTTAGTGAAATCATAAATTCCATCCAAAAAAGGGCAAATTCTTTTTTACGGTTTTTTGTATCTTTTGTTGATTTTTATCCTTTCAAATTACAATGCAGACAGAAACGAGGCCGAGGGTTTACTTTTTAACTATCCCAGGTTGGTTCACCGTCGGGTTTAAATGCTGGTAGCGATGATGATGAGCCAGCATCAGATTTTGTAATCCAAAATTGTCAGACTTTTGCCCAGCATGCTGTGAAGTTCTAATCTGCCCTTAATTGTTCATTGGCTTCCCATTCACAATCTGGTGAGGAAGCGAGACTGCATTTATTGCACTTATTCTTCCAAAAGTCAAAAATATTGAAACGCATGGTTGTGATTAAAATTAATTGTTAACTGTAATGCAGACGTGCGGCGTTTGGGAATCGAACAGAGAAGGATCCACTGTGTAAGGTCGTCCCTTCAAACGCTTATGAAGTTTCGAGTGATTCTACTCGAGAATTTTAACACCAAATCTTCAAGCAATCAGAGAACTTCAATCAATTAGTGTATTTAATTTTATTACGTCAGATAGCCATTTAAAGATAAGTTAAATTCGATTATTCCATTGTCTAAATAAACATAATCAAAAATTATTACAATTTATAATTGCCACATTATGCCGCGTACGTTAATTTATTCTACCTATATTAAATATTCTAGATTGCTTATCACACATTATTCGTCGCTCCTAGCCACGACCAAAGTAAGACACCAGTTTCAATTCTGGCGTTTATAGCAATGAGTCACATGAGGTCCCATGATTTTTGGTCATGTGTGCCTCGTGCGATCCCGTGACAGTGACGTAGTCAAATTTATAGGATGAATCGTAATTCATCGTAGCAATTTCCAAAAGGCCAATCAAATTGCTAGTTCACGTAACATTCCCCCCAAAACTTCATTTCTGAGGTTTTAAATTCTCAAAGTGAACTGGTCTCACAACACAAAATATTCTAGCGCGATAAATACAAACACAATACAAACACTAACACGCTATAAAGGTTTTCCGATAAACGGTTTTTAAGCGTCCGTGCCCACCAACGGAATTTTCGTTATGTCTCTTTTTTTTTCTTTCCCATCGGACATACGCACGAGGACAGAACGTACGTGTCCGTCCGATCCTATTATTGTCTCTTTAATTACGCCCTAAGGATATTGCAGGAACCGTGGTGGGTCTTCATTACACAGAATCACTAGATCACCGATTTTAAAGTCTCTGGTTTCGTGTCTACGCTCTTGTAGTCCAGAGAGGTAGATTTTACACCACCTCTCCCACCACAACTCGGCGATTCTTCTAGTGAAGCTATGTCCTCGGCAAAGTTCATCTTTTGAAACCGATAAACATGGAGGAGCGCAGTCTCTTCTGGGCTCCATAGTTCCAACCATCAGGTTGATTGGTCTTATGGGCTATAGGCCGTCATCGGATGGGGATTTAGTTAGCGGTCGACAATTTATAATATACTCTGCCATTTTACAGCAAGTTAGAATATCATCATCGGTGGGATTCCGCGGATATAACTCCGGAAAGCCTGCGAGAGCTTTTTTCAGATTACCAATTTGCCGTTCGTAGATTCCTCCGTGATGTGAAACCTAAGGGGTTCTAAATCCCCATTTGACTCCCATTCATCCATTTTTGAATTTAAGTCGCGTGAGTCTTGGATTGTTGTCAGGGCCATCTGGACATCTCTTTTTAACAAATTGTTTGCTCCCACATAATTCGTTCCATTGCATGTTCTCATGAATTTTGTTCGGAACCCTGTGGAGCACAAAAACCTGCAAAAGACGTTCATAAAGGAAGACCTGGTTAAATCAGCTGCCACTTCAGTACGAACCACCGTGGTAACCATGCAAACAAAGATGCATAGCCAGCACCTGACTGTGCTCCTGCCGACCACGACGTTGAAGGGCCACGCAAGGTCAGAAGCCGTACACGTGAGGACATGCATAAAAGGTTTTAACCTGCCGGCTGGAAGCGGTGCCATTAGCTGTTACCCCCTTTTCTGCCGCCTTAACCTACAACCTAGACAGTCTTTGATGTAGTGCCGTAGTGTGGCCATCCCACCCATTGCCCATAAACCGCTATCATAATGCAGGGACCCAAATACAAAGTCTGGACCAAACTGCGCACATTAAGTGTGTTTTTATATATAATTCCGTAGTCCAATGACTAATTCCGTAGTCCAATGCCTAAAGAGCAGTAGGATGGGGTGCTTAAGTTTAAAATTCATGTCGGAGTTCTGCAATCTTCTCCTGTTCTAAGCAAGCCCTCGCCATCGTAAAATGGAACATACTTAAATAATTGCACTAAGTGTGCGGGCGTTCCTTTCCAGGAATTTTGAGAACTGCTTGTTCAAAAGTAACGCCTTTCGTTTATTATTGCTCCAAGTTCAACCTGTTGTGCCATCTTAAGTAGGAGTGACCGTGCCTTTTTTCAAGTCATGGTTGCAAGAAGAGTTATTTTTGCTACGCAGTCCGTTGAAGCACTTACACAAGTTGAGGAGCCTACTTTCTGCCTTCATGCTTGACGATAACGGCATGTCCTTCTGCTTTCATTTTTTAAAAAGTCTCTTGGTATTTCTGAGCTGTTTGAGGTTGGTTAGACAATCGTTTTATTTGTGACATGAGACGCCGTTTGCTATGTGTAGACTCTTAGGCTCTCGTTGGGGTACCCTACTTTTACAGGGTAGGGGTAATTGCAATCGCCTTTGACCGTTATCGTTTATTATATCAGTCAGGTTTTTTACGTAGAGAGAGTATTTGTTCGTCTTCCCTACTCATTGTCAATTCTCTTCACTGTTTAGGTCTATTATTAATTGGTCCTGGTAATAACGAGATATGTCTTGGAAAAGTGCCGGTATATATATTCTAAGCATTCATTAGCCGAAATATTGTGCTTTGCCGATACAACTTTAAAGATCTGATCTACATATTGAGGTTTATAAACGCGCTGCACTGCACAGATGTAAGGACTACTACCATCATTAATCTTTACGCCCAGTATATAGGTTCCAGTGGGTGTTTCCTACAAGGAGTCCGTGGGATAGGCCTTCCTACCCCTTGCAGGTTTCTAAAAGCCTAAATCGCCGCATGTCTTGGGCCCCGAGAATCATATCGATTGTACTTTCATTTTGGATTACGGAAAAGCATTCTTTTGATAGATCGAACTGCTTTAAAACCTGATCGCTAGGAATGCATTCTTTATATGGAAGCACAGTGTCAATAAACGATATTTGGTTTAATTCTACAATCTTTGTTTTGTCGTACCTAAGGTGCAGCGTTTGTTTCATGCAAAAGTAGCTTTCTGCCGCTTTTTCAAGGAACTGAATGCTTATCTCATCTTTTGTTTTCCAGCCAAACAGTTTTTCTGCTAATTTCCGAGTGCAGAGGCTTGTATCGGCGCCCGTATCTACGAGAGCATAAAACGGAATGTCGGCCGCTTGTTCGTCTGCATCATTTTTTACAGCTGTTGATGCTATCAAAAGGAAGGACGCATTGCATTCGGAGTTTTTCACTTCTCTTTTTTCAGTATCAGTATCTTTATTTCTGCTCCGCCACAATAAAATCAGAAAGAAATAAATAAACATATAGGACTATAGCAGAAGAAGAAAAAGGAAGAAGCACTAAACGGTAAACGTTATAGCATGCACACAGTAATATTTGATATAGTAGTTAGAAGAATGATGCATGGTTGCAACACTTAACATAGAAAAGCAGATAAGGAATTATAAGACTGGGAAAAACAAAATAAAATAAAAAGAAAAGTGCGACAAAGCAAGACGTACCATGTATTTGAGGCATTGTTGCGTTGGCGGCAAAAACATTGTGAAAAGCACAACAATTAAGCCTGTGACCAAAAAGGTTCAGACAGGCAAACAAACCCACCGAAAGAAATCCTATCACGGGTCAAAACGACCATTTCATGGAAACATGGTACGAGAAAAAAACACACACACACAAAAGAATTGTTTAAACATTTTCTGTAGAGATAGTAGCCACACAATCTAGTCTTCTCTATTAAAAGCAGTTTCTCCAGATAGAAGTCCCATCTTCTAAAAAATAACAAAGACAAGGCCAGACAAGGCTCCACGGCCGAAAAGAAAAAAAAATAAATAAAACAATAATAATATTCGTTCTAATCAAGCAGATTACTAGTAATTGTAGTCTAGATTAAAGTTGGTTATTCTATTGTAGAGTAAGTTTGGTACTGATACTAAACTATTTGCATTAATTTAACAAGGAATTTGGAAAACGTGCCAAGTATTGAGTGAGTTTTTTACTGAAGGTGTTGCTTGAATGGCTGTGCCTAAGGTATTTTGTTCCAGAGTTTAAATCCAACAAATTTCGAGGTTCATTTTTAAAGATTTTTGTGTGAAAAAGTTTATTAAATGCTTGTGGAAATTGCTTGATTGTTAAGTTTATGTCGTTTGAAAAAAACGAAACGTATTTCTTGTAAATTATTCGCCCAACCGCGGTTATTTTCATCTTGTGAAGCATTCGCCAGCTCCTACTTTTGTAAAGAAGTCGTCAATTTTTAACACCATCGATAATAAAAACTTAAAAGCGGAAAGTATTATTTTACTCAGCCCAACTATAGTTTTTAATTGTTTCTTGTAAAGTAGGCTAAGCGGTAAACTTTGTTTTTTCAAAAACAAAAAATAACAAATTTTTTAACATTATATTTATTTATTTGTTGTTTCTTGCAAAGTATTCGCTTATTGATAAGTTTATGTCGTTTGAAAAAAACGAAATGTATTCCTTGTAAATTACACTACGTAACACAATTTTTGTTTGGCTACTTTTTTTTTAGCGCCCCTATATGTATTTTTGGGTGCTGAATTCAAAAATCCAGGTAGTTTTTTCGTAGCATCTTTACTTTTTGAGATATTCAAACTTTTTGTTTGATCCGACGTAGCTGTAGTTAGCGAATTGTGTTCAATTCTTGCAGTAGATTATATCTGCACATCAGGGTTCTGCTCAGTTTATTAAATGCAAAAATTAGCTTTAAAACGTTTACAAATCTACACAGATTTTTTCAAGTGATAAGAGTCACTCAAAAATGCACTGTTGAGCAAGCTTTTCTTTTATCACTACTCTTGTCTTGCCTTGCCAAAGACCAAAAGTAGTCTTCCATTGTTGCACTGTTCCAGCAGCCTTTATATCGTTTTTCCATGGGCTCAATATCCTGGTGAAATCTCTCACCATGCTCCTCACTAAAGTCACCAAGATTTTCTTGTAAAAAGTCCAGATAAGAGCATAAGAAGTGCAGTTTTGCAGACATGCAACAACCCATGTTTTGGTAACTTTTGATAAGTTTTTCAACTAACTCTTTGTAATTTTGGTTCCTTGTATTTCCCAAAAATCCATTAACCACACCTCAAAATGCTTGCCACGCTTTTCTGTTTCATTCATTTTTGCTTCCAAGCTTAGACTTTAACATTGTGCTTATCTGCGGACCAACGAATATTTCTTTTATTTTGGCATCTGATAGTCTGGGAAATATTGAACGGATTTCTTGAAAAACTTCTTCAAAATCCAAAGCTTTAACGAACTGTTTTACTAGACCTAATTTGATATAATGAGGCGACAGTAAAACCTTTTCCCGGCTTACAAGAGGCTCCCTGATGACATTGTACATTCTTAGTGTTAGTCCTTCCCATGTCGGCCAATGCATTTTCTCATAGTGCTCACCTTCAGCTATATAAGCACAAAAAGCAAGACTTTTGTGTATCCACTCTGCAGACCCAGCAAAACTCCTAGCATTTTAAAATCACTGCAAACATACCACTTAAATTGAGCATAATTAATTTTAATTAGCAGTTGCTTGACATTTTCATTATATTCTTTAATCAAAGGATTATATTGTGATAGCAGCTTTCGTATTCTATGCAAGGCTGGTACTGAAACACCTTCTTGTTTCTTAGCACTTGCCTTTTCAATCCATGAGTATAGCGCATTAAGATAAACATCGTGTGCTCGCGTGACGTATTCAAAAACCGCATTTACGACGTCAAGCTCATTGTTATCCTCGTTGTAAGCGTACTCACGCAAGGTAATCTGACTTATCAGTTGCGGTGTGCTTAGATGGTCTACCCATGCTGTCCGAATTTCATCTAAGGCAGCACCAACTGCTTCGGCGTTCTGACTACTGCTAACAATTATAGTTTTTTCCGGCCCCTCATTAACTTCCTTATTCTCTACCGTGTTCAAGTTCATTTTGTGGAGTTTACAATTGCTTAAATTATTAATTGCTAAAATACAGCTAAGCCGCTTAATGTATCGTAATAACAAAGAATATGTTAATGAGTGACCGATATAATGAAACGATAAATTATTTAAATTTAAAATTAAGCGGAATTAAAGAGAGTTAGGGATTATTGCAAATGAATCAAAAATCCGGGGAATACCCTTCCACAATTACAAATGCCAACGCCTCCCGCTAATGTCTCACGTGACCAGCGACTAACCAAGCGCAGCACCAACACGCCAGTTACTCAACTCTTCCCACGTGAAGAAATTATTTATCTCCGATCTTATTCAAATAGAATCCGAATTTAATGTCACTAAATTCTAAAAGGGGCGTCACGAGAATTGGGGGAAAACGTACGTGAATTTCTTGGTTGAGAGTTTCTCGGAGAGATGTAATTTCTTGAAGTCCAGGAATCTCCAAAACTCAAAGCATTAATGTACCGTCCGCAAAAATGCAAAACTACTACAGTTTCAACAAGTGCAAAAATAATAAAGAGCATTCTAAAAATCCTGTTAATCAAATGTAAAACAAAATACTTACTGCTATTATTAATAGCTTAATAGCTAACTCGAAAAATTAATTCCCAAAAAACTTTAACTTTAGTTGTCGAAGCGAAGGAACTTAACACCCAAGTCGGGGTCACCAATGTTGCTATTCGTTCGCTTTGTCAACTCATCGCTACTCAAAAAACACAAGCTTTTCTTAGTATTTGCAAGACAATATTTCAAAACTTAAAACAAAGCTAACAAGAAAGCAAGAAAAAATCACGTGTGCGGCCAAATTGAAGAATCAAAATCATCAAAACAAGCATAAGGTTTTATGACACGAGTGCGATTCACAGATTAAAAAAATTAACGCGTAAGTGCTACAGGGTCCTTTCAATTGCGTTTTTTTTAGAGCAGTACGCCGGCCTTGTATTTTATTACACAAACCGATCAAAGTAATACTTTTAACAAAAATCTCAAACGTAAAAAGTTTTTTTATTAAAAATTAATAAAAAGAATAAAAGCTGTCACTTATCAGCTGTTTAATCCGCTGATAAAATTGTATAATAACCTTCAAACATACTACTGTCGTGATTCGTGTATGCCGAAAGCATGGTCGCAGCGTGGTCGACTTATGTTTTTTTATTAAAAATTAATAAAAAGAATAAAAGCTGTCACTTATCAGCTGTTTAATCCGCTGATAAAATTGTATAATAACCTTCAAACATACTACTGTCGTGATTCGTGTATGCCGAAAGCATGGTCGCAGCGTGGTCGACTTATGTTTTGTTTTCTCAGTCGTGACTTCTCATGGTGTTTATTGTGAGAAATTTTGTGCAATGGCGTTTCTGTGTCTCCCGGTCTGTGATTTATACATTCGATCATGCTTATTGTATATTGTCACGTGGCTGTACCATTTAAGACGCAGGCAACAAAATTATGAGTAACTATAATTAATTAATAAATTCTATTTGAATAAATTTTCTACTATTGAGTTAGGGTTAGTTGAAAGCAAATTCCCTAATCGTAACATTTTGTTGGCCCCGACGTGATTGAACAAAGGCAAGAAATAACTTTTTATTATTTTTTGCCTTGTTGCCAATCTTACGTAATGATCGCCGATTATCGTTTCCCAATTGTTTTCGCTTTGTTATTCTAATGCAGGGTTTCCCAAACTGGGGTCTCTGACTACACAAGGGGTCCACGACAATATGACAAAATTTATCAATCACGTATATACTTTGTGAAATAATCCATACCATGAAATCCGAGACCGATTCAAAATAAAGGACCTGTTTTTTTTTAGAGGACACTTCTTTTTAGAGACGATTTTTCTATTAAACATCGTCCCGGTTTACCCCTTCGGAAATATGGTATGCCTATTTATAACGATTTATTTTTTTGACGGATTTTGTGCTATATTTTTCCTCGTTGGTTGGGCAGAAAATTGGTGTGACGTAAGATTGGGGTCCGGGAAAAAAGACTCGCAAATAGGGGTCCATAGACCAAAAAGTTTGGGAAGCACTGTTCTAATGACCAATAGGCAACATCTTGTAAACCTTATCTTATAAATACTCGTAAAATTAAGCGAGAGGTTGATTTGAAGCTTATTTGCAAAATGATTGAAAATTCTGCTGAACCGCCGCCAATTTCCTCCGATGAACAACCTGGTTTTTCTGGTCAATCAGCCGATAAAATAGTATTTTCTGCAAAAAGAAATAGTTTTACTTCAAATTTTATTTTAAATTTCAGCCTTTCTGATCGCACAATGCAGATAGTTGGTTAGCTTTGTGTGAGGCTAAATTTACTATTGCTGGTATAGAAGTGCCAGTTTTTTAATTCATGACAATCTTAGAAACATTAACCACGGGCCCACTCAAAAAGCTATACGATATCCCAATACCGCAAGATCCAGATTGCTATACGAAACTGTGCACTCAGATAAAGGCCGTTTATGCAAAAGACGACTCTAAAAAACTCGATATTTTGCTAAATAATTTAACATTGGGCGATCGATCTCCCATGGATTTAGTACGCCACTTGTTTTCCACTTCGGGTCTTGAAGAAAACTCTTCCCGCAAATTCGAAGCTATAATTAAAGACCGATTTTAAAAGCTTTACCCACTAAAGTAGCTGCATGTAGTGGCAATTGGTTTTACACGGATTTGATTGGACTTGCAAAATGTGCGACTGAGTATATGAAGGCAAATGAAGGCTCGTCATCGTTTGAAGGGCATCCACTCCAGGCCAGACACAAACAGAACTGGGGCCGAGGGTTTATCCTTTTACTACCCCAGACTGCTGCACTGCCTGGATCAGATGCTGGCAGTGATGTTATTAAGCCAGCATCGAGTTTCGTCATCCAAAACCGTCAGACCGCGTGCTCCATGTGGTGCCCGATGTATGGGGCACATTGTTAGTACATGGTCTGCGGTTTCCTCTGAGGCGCCACACTCGCAATTCGGTGAAGGAGCGAGACCCCATTTGTGCATGGACGAATGGAATCGCCCAACACCAGTCCGCAGGCGGTTGAGCTTAACCCAAGCTGCTCGGGGTAAGCCCATCCCAACAGGCCTGACACTGGTCCCGGGAACAAAAGCACGGAGCCTGGAAGCACTTTCACAGTACTCCGCGTTCCATTTGTGATTTGTCCATTCAGAAGCGCGGATGCCAAGTCTGGCAAGATTGTCCAAGAGATTCCGCGCACCTGGCACAAACGGGCGTCTGGATCTTAGTCTCACTTGGCCAGTATCTGAGGACCCACTTAACAGACCATGCAAAATATGATCGGGGTCCAGAGATCCACGGTAAGCCAAGGAGAGTGTCGCTCCCAGTCGGCGAAGCTCAGCTGGCTGGATGCCTGAAAGTACAGGTAGGTGGTCCGTTGGAGTGGGACGCAGGCATCCAGTAACTATGCGCAAGGCGTCATTCAAGACACTGTCAATGAGGCGAGTGTGAGCACTGCGACACCAGACTGGCGCACAGTACTCAGCTGTTGAGTAGACTAAAGACAAGGTGGCTATGCGTAGTGTTTTAGCACCAGCACCCCATCCCGAGCCCACGAGTCGCCTCAACAGTGTGACGCGCGATGATAGTTTTTTGCGCAATGCCACTAAATGGTGACGAAACGTGAGCGATCTGTCCAGTCTTACCCCAAGGTATGTAGGGGTTGGACAGAACGGTAAAAGTCTACCGTTGTTGTAGACCTTTAGCTCACGTTTGGCCTCTCGGTTGTTTAAGTGAAAGGCTGTCGTCACCGTCTTAGTGTGACTGAGCTTCAACCTCCAAGTCTGGAGATACGTGGACATGTCTTGGCTTAATGTCCTCTCCAAGTCCTTCCAGTTTCCAGAAGAGTGCAACAATGCTAAATCATCAGCATAAGCAAACTTGCTGGAAATCATGGAAGAAAGATCGTACGTATAGATGTTAAATAGGAGGGGAGCCAAGACCGATCCCTGAGGAACGCCGTTTTTAAGACGGCGTAGCCTGCTTTGCTTGCTGTCACCGGTAGTAAGGGTGAAACTTCGATTTCGGACAAGCTCCATGATCATTTTGACCATGTGCTTATCCGGAAGTAGTCTCAGCAGCTTGCAGGTAAGGCCACGGTGCCAGACAGTGTCATAAGCAGCTGTCAGATCGATAAATACGGCACCGGCCTTCTTTTTAGCCTCGAAAGAATCCTCGATGTTCTGGGTTAGCAGAACAACTTGATCTACGGTTGACTTCCCGTTTAGCAGAACAACTTGATCTACGGTTGACTTCCCGCGTTGGAACCCAGCCTGCTCTTTAGGGAGCAGTGGATCGATTAATGGTTCAACGCGGGCGTAGATAAACCTTTCGAGGATCTTGTAGGGGACACAGAGCAGAGATATCGGTCGATAACTCTTTGGGTCCCCCACGGGCTTTGCTGGTTTTGGGATCGCGACCACAAGCGCTCTTCTCCAGATCTTGGGAATTTTGAGTCGGCGCAAACAGGAAGAAAGGAAGTCACGTAACCAGGACTTCAAAGCAGCTCCAGCATGGAGTATAAGCTCGGGGCAGATGGAATCAGGACCCGGAGCTTTACCTGGTTTTAAATGTTGAAGGGCAGCAGCAAATTCTCTCTGTGAGAAATTGTCAGAGATATTTACTGCATCTGGTGTTGTGGCCCTCCAAAGGTCAGACACTTCTTGAAAGACAAGTCGAGATGACTTGCGATCAACAGCCTCGTATTTCCCATTTCTAACCAGCTGAGATGCAATAGCATCGGCTGAAACGGGACAATGACGAGGAGAGTGTCGTGACCTACCAGTAAGGTTGTTCAAAGATACTCCACGCTTTTCGACTAGAGTGTGAGAAGTCAATGCTCCGAACTGCCTCGGACCATCGATCCCTCCGTTTTCTGTCAAGCTTGGCAAGCAGAGTTGTAGCAGCCAAACTTGAGTCGTCTCCCTGAGGAGACTGCAGAAAGGTTTTATAGAGGGATTCACACTCTGCATCCCAACACGGAATATAGTTATTTCGATACCCGCGTGGGATAGTCTTCTTGGCTGCTTTCTTAATGATGTTACAGAAGTCCTGGTAAGCCGCATCCACATCAAGTGAATCAGGCGGCAACAAAGTCTTTGCGAATTTATTCGTCAAAGCAATGTAGTGACTCCATTTGGCCTTGCGGAAGTTCCATCGCTTAACAGGCATGCTTGGCACTGCCATAGCAAACCTTGGTGGTGTAATAAGCGAGGGTCGATGTTGTGATTTGGGGAACTTCTCAAGGACACGTCTATCCGGTAAGCGACTGTTTGGACCTACGCTAGCGAAAGCTAGGTCTGGATTGGTGCCAGTGTTCCAGCGGCCGGAATAAAAACTGGCAGCGTCCTTGGCATTATATAGGAGGGCAAGACAATTAATACTTGCCCATCCAGCCAAGCACTCACCATCCGGACTGTTGTCATCATAACCCCAGTCAGCATGACGACAGTTAAAATCGCCAGCGTACAGACAGGGGTGAGGAAACACTGGGAGATCCAGGGTTCGCAATCGCGTTGGCGGTGGTTTGTAGACGTTGACTATTTTATAGCCATCAACGTTCACACACAGCCACTCGATCTCCGATGTCGGTGGAGATTGGTCCAAAAGCGTGTATCTCAGTCGCTCGTGAACAAACGTGGCAAGGCCATGCTTCCTGCTTAAAGAAGACCCAGCTAATTGGTAGTGTGGTAGCACCAACTTCTCTGCATCAGTGCAGTGGGTCTCCTGCAGTAGGATGACGAGTGCCTCAGACTGCATAGCGAGGTGATGAAGAACATTCATCTTGCTTGCAGTGAGGCCTTCGATGTTCAGCTGAAGAATAGTGGGTCTTCGGAACTTGTTGGCAATGTGCCCTGAAAAGGGCAGTTTTATCCTGACATTGCCCCGTCCTGAAAAGGACGTTTGCCGATTAACAGACTCACACTGAACATCGGAATGGGTGGATACCCTTCCGTTTTGGTAGGTTCGGTTTCGGTCTGTCATTTTTAAAATCAATGAGCAGACTTACTCACGGCCCAGGCTGCGTGAAAGCACCTACCATCTGGGCCAAAAAGGCAATGAAGGCTGTACAGAAGGATCAACTTCTTTGGGCAATTTAAAAGGCACAACGGTTAGCAGTATTTCTAATCGACCTCATAATTTTTAATCATATCGCCTGCCATTACGTAACTTTTATAACAAAAAAAAACCCAAAAACAGGCATTCAACAGAAATCAACAGCACCAAGAAACTCGCGGTTTCAAGGCCGAGACGATACTATTCACGCAATCGAGGTTACATTTGCAACTTTCACCGAAAATTTTGCCAAATGGCATTTAAATTTGAAGGTCCTCCATGCAAGTTTTTTGACCGTCCCATACATTTAAATCCGCCAAAAAATCATTTAAACGCAGGTGAGCCATTATATTATGAACATTATCACTTAGGCGAACTCTCAAAAAATTCTAGATTTGTTCTTTCTAAAAACTATTCACTTTCTCTAATTCAAATCTGCCTGTTAATCAATTACATGTGCCAAGACACAGTAAAAGATTTTGCAGATATACATCAAACTGTGACGAAAACACATAAACACATAACGGTTTGATCAATTTACATTCGTTGCTTGCAACAATTGCCCAGACTGCTGTAGATAAGAGACACATTACAGCAAGCCATCTTCTCCCTTCAAGCAAGTGAAGTTTACGACGCCAAATTTTCTGTTGTCACAAATTCTGTGCGTCATTTTGCTCGACACACTTTTCTTTTAACCCTTGAAAAACTTTCCGCACCTTTCATAACGGTCATTGTTATTTTAATACAAATTTTAACAATATGGACTTCAGTTTTTACGTTGAAATGTCCTAAAAAATACCTTTCAAAACTCTTAGCATACAGTAGAGGCACTTTTACTGTTTGCTTCTCTTTCTTTCTTTCAGCAAATTTTTCTGTTTTCCATCATCAACCAACACTTCAAGATGAATCTTGCAACCAAGAGGATACTTTAATTAGTGATCACAGTAGGTTAGAGCTTTTGGTAACCTCTGCTCGTTTTGAATGCTTTTCACAAGCAAACACTATGTAATGCAATTTTTTTGTGTGCGTGTCTTGTTTTATCGTACTGTCGCTTCTTTTAACTGTTATGTTAAAGCATGCTTAAATTCACTTTTGGACTGTATTACTTTTTAAATTTGTCTATTGATTACGCAAATCGTTGTCGCCTATGTTTATTTTGCAGTGCTCAGCCGTCGTCATTTTACACAACACCGCCACCTCACGACCATAACTTCACAACTTCAAACAAACTTCTGGATTGCACCCAGCTGCATTTACAAAAGCGATGCCAATTGAAGGAATTTAAAAAAAAAACGAATCGAAATCACCTACAATATCGAATATGTGAACAAAGACATCGAGCAGTTCCAATTTCTCGATAAAGGACTTTTAACATATAGTTCTGCAACTTTATTATTATAACTGTCTTAACTGTTATTGTTGAATATTTTAAAAAATACTTTTGATGTTAAATGTGTTTGTGATGCTAGTATGTCAATTTTTATTATGAAGAATTATTTCAAGCTATGCCATCCCCTGCAAAATTGTCTTAATGGTGCGATTCGAAGTTATTTTCAGAAACATTTCACTTACAATTTCACAACATATACTTCATCACTCCAACATTACGTGTTTCACATATCACACACACACAGCCCAAGATCTCCATATTATGTTTTTATTGTTATACTTTTTCATTGTACTTTTCTGGTTTCGAAATGTAGGTTGATTTTTCTAACTAATAATTTTGCAATTTCCTAAATAATTTTTAATTATTCTGTAATTCTGTAATTTTATTTTCACTTGTTTTGTGTGTCCATAATTTTTTTTAAAAACTAAGGGGGCTGTCGTGATTCGTGTATGCCGAATGCGTGGTTGCAGCGTGTTTGGCTTATGTTTTGTTTTGTCGGTGGTGCCCCATTTCTCATAGTGTTTATCGTGCGAAATTTTGTGCAACGGCATTTCTATTTCCCACAGTGGGTGATTCATACATTTGGTCATGCTCACTATATATAGTGACGTGGCTGTACCAATTAGAGACAGGCAACGAAATTATAAATAACGTTATACTGTCACTTTGGGACAGAGACGTGTTTTTTTAATAAATTCTATTGGAATAAGTTTTGTAATATTGTGTTAGGGGTATCTTAATGACGTTTTCTGATTCACAGTAATGCTTCATCTTTGTTTGGAGGAGATGGACGGGAGCTGAATGGTTCAATAAATGGCTAGACATGTTTCGTCAGCCAGGTCGGCGGGCTCTTGATACATTTGGGGTAGCACGGAATTCATTTGGATGGTGATAGATGAGGCAAGGTGTTATGTGTTCAGCTGTGTCCTCCTTTGCGTCACACTCACAGGCTGTCGTAGAAGCCAAACCCCAGTTGTGCCTTTCTAAGCGGAATAGACCAACGACGACGACGACGACGACGACGACGACGATGACCAACGCAGACTCGGAGGCGGTTAAGCTTGACCCATGCAGGTCTGGGAAAGCTAATTCCAGGTGGCGTTGGGCTAACATCCTTCATTAATAGAGTCAAGACATGTTTTCTCATCACTCCATGCTCCATCTATATTCCACCCATTGTGTTACGCTAGTGCCTGACTGGTTAGGGTCGTTCAGCAGTTTCAGTGCAACAGGCACAAATGTGGCTATGTTGATTTAAAGTTGCCGCAGTTATTCACGAAGTTGTTCACGAAGACAGGAGCCTTGCATAATAGGAGTTGTTTATGCTTCTAAGCGCGGCGAGCTAGAGACAGTACGGTTTTTGGGGGTAAAGTTCCGTTTTTATTTTTATTTTATTTTTATCTCTATATTTATCCTCCTGACTCGCAGGAAAACGACGGAGGCGCTATACATACCCCGACCTGCTTCCGGAGATGGCAAGATATTGCTGTCCGCTAGTAATTTAGTAGAGATATTACTGTAATTTAGAACTGCTTGCCAAGACCACCAAGCAGGGGAAAACGCCGTAAAGTGTCTTTCCCAAGAACACAACGGAATGGCGCAAGTGGGTTTTGAACCGAGACCATGTTGATCATCAGTCCGGTTCTTTAAGCACTCGACCACGCTGCCGACAAAAAGGTTGTTGCTTGAAAAAAGGTTGTCTGTTGGTATGGGATGCAGGTATTCGGTCACTATGCGCAAAGCATTGTTAATGGGCTTGTTGAAAGTGCAAATAGCCTATGGGCACTGCGACACCAAACAAACGCGCAATGGCAGTCTCAGCCGTGGAACGGACCAAGGCAAGGGTGGCTGTGCGGAGTACTGTGGCATACACACTGCATCTTGATCCAGCTATTTGCTGTAGAAGCCCAACACGAGGTGGTAACTTTTTGCGCAAAGTGACTGAGTCGGCGAAATCTGAGTGCTTTATCGAACTTATGCCAAGAGGCCCTGTCTGTTGACAAAGATGTTAAAAAGTTCACGTCGTGCCTCCTTCTTGTAAAGATGGGAGGCTGCCGACAGTTTCTGTTGTGCTGATTTTGAGCTTCTTTCTGTAAAGGTAAGAGACCCTCCAACGTCTCTTAAATTTTTCGATCTCGGTATCGAACCTAAGGTCAAAATTT
Organism: Diplosoma virens; assembly: GCA_963680785.1. Lineage (NCBI taxonomy): Eukaryota > Metazoa > Chordata > Ascidiacea > Aplousobranchia > Didemnidae > Diplosoma > Diplosoma virens. The sequence goes on along the minus strand of OY796880.1, from coordinate 26,935,538 downwards.
GCTGGTCTCTATATCTCGGTTTTGGTTTCGGAAAAATTATCGGCTCTCAATCTCGGTTTCGGCTGCATCACTGGCCTACGTACTGAAAATAAACATTAAAAATGAAGTCGGTGACAATATCAGCAGAAAGTGTTGTTTCGGTTTTATAGAGCTTCGTCAGTGTTGTGATAACCAGTATTTGCTTCTCCGTAAATAGCCCAACCAAAATTGTCGCTGATATTAATACTAAACAAAATGTCTAGTGCAGGATTTCTAACCGGGACCCTCGGCTCCCAAGGGGGTCACGAGGCACTTTGCGGGGAGCAACGAGCAGAAGCGTTTACTAGAAATATTTTTCTTAGTCTTCACAAGTGTTTTGGAACAATATCCATATTAATTAGCAGTGGCCACGAGTGTTGTAAGTCTTAGAAAAGAGTCCACAAACCATAAAAGGTTGAGAACCACTGGTCCTATGTTAATGCCGTTTTAAGCTAAAAGTTCATGACAAATTCTTTCTTCCTTAATCTATAATGTAGAAAGCATTTTCCAGGCCGAGCAACAAACCAGCATCTTCGTGATCACAAATGCTGTCTGTCATGCTAAGCTGACATGCAGAAGGACAGAAGTTAAAGAATGGAGAACAAGCGTAGCAAAAAATCAATCAAGCTGAAGACAAAAATTATTTGTTTATCTTACAGTATTTTTGCAGTGTGCTTGCTTAATTTCTGCCTCCTAGCCATAGCCGCACCTGTCGGAGGGGCAGGGGAGAAAATTGCCCTCAAAAGTCTCCGATATTTGAAAAAATTTAAGGCAGCCCCAAGGAATTAATTGCACTGTAAAAAAATGTGTAAAATTTACAAGCACATGGTTGTAAAAATTTACAAACTCAATTTGTAAGTATTGGCAGCTGATTTTACAATCATATGATAGTAAATTTTCAAAATCTTGCTTTTTTGCCGATTTTGAAAATTGTAATTCAGAAATCGTCAATGAAATCTGTCAAGTTGTTTCAGTAAGTCCTAAGCAATCAAGCGAATTTGTTATAGCGAATAGAGATAAAGTTTATGAGTATGGCTGGAAGCTTGGCGTGGCCTAGGAAGGGATTTCATGGTAAGGGAGGGGTTGGACTTGGAGTTAAAATTATTTGGGGGTAAATGGAGTGAATAGAAATGAAATCAGAATTAAAGTTAAGCTGATTTTGCCAAATAATTTTTTTTTATGCTTCTGGCATTACTATCTTGTTAACAGGGCTATCTATTAAGGATCTTCGGTTAGGACCAGCGCTGACCAGGGTTGTGCAGTAGGAATCAGAGTCGCCGGAGTTGGATGTTTTAGGGAGTAATCGAACTTTTTTTAATTTCGCAGAGTAGGAGTCGGAGTCGCTTTTTAAGACTTGATGGAGTCGGATTCGTTTTTTAGGTGTGCTGGACTTGAAGTCGGAATCATTTTTGGTTTTGGAGGCTCTGTTTTATGTTAAATTGGGCCTCCACGATTTCGGAGTCAGGGTGATTTTTTTAGTTGTTGTGGAGTCGGAGTTGGATTTGGAAAACATTAAATAGCTTGATTCGGAAACGGAGTTGAAAAAAATTTGTGCGAGTCCACAACCTTGGTTAGGACGACTAAAATCTTACAGTTCAGATGTAGATAAAAATCAAAGTTGACAATTTTTTATAACTTTTAGCCTAACCTTTAACCCTTATCGGCACTACTGTTAACATTTTGTCAACACCGGTCGCATGTTGTATCGCTGTTCTTGAACAAATAATCCATAGGAGCTGCTTTTCGACTACGATGAAGATTTATAAATGTGTTTTACGGAAGAAAATGAAAAATTGAAAATGACTTTTATTTTTTATTTTATTGAATAGACATACGTTGTTGCACTACTGTCCACAGTTTGTGGACAAAGGAATCTTGACTTGTAAACGTATCAAATCTAAAAACCGTTGGTGGCCTATTCATTCCGTTGTACGTGTGCTTTGTTCCAAAATGCATTCATGTGAAAACTAGGCTAATCCCGCAATGAAAAGACAGCTGGCAACTGTTTCTCGAAATTTTCACAGGAATTTCAGACGCGCCACGTTGCTTGTGAAAAGCAGTAGCATTACATTACTGTTACGTCATAATATTACTTGATTTGCTAGTGGTCGAGGTAGAGGATAAAAGTAAGTTTTTATAGCTATGTGTCTACTAAGGACGTGTGTGTTTAGCCTAAGCAGTATAAGCTTTACAGCAAAGTAATTGTAATAACTCTTTTAGTTGCTCGAAAGTTAGCTATATCATCAAAAAAAGTGAAGATTGTTTACTTTGAAACTCTGAAAGAGATAGAGTGAGTTTATAAAATATCATTTCTAGTAGTTCTTACCAAAACAAACTGCAAGTACTGCAGTAGTACGGTGCCAGGGACCAGCAAAAGCATACTTTGCATTTTATGTTGAAGCTTTCATAAGCGTTTATTAGGATAAACTTTTCTGTACATATCTGACTTTATTTATTTGTAAGCAGTTTGCATGCCAGGAAGTACAATAAATGTAGGCTAATTATGAGTAGGCGACTTACGTTACGTGAAGCATGCAGTCAACTTGGATTTGTAGACGAGCTGAGTATTGATGATTATGATGATAATAATGAAGACGCCGAGGAGTTTATCCCGGTAGAAAATGGCGAGAATGACGAGGAAATCGCTGTTGATGATGAAGGAGATGTCGAAGTATTTGAAGAGATAGATGATAATGACACAGACTATGATGATGGAGTCTCAAGTGATCAAAATGCAAGTGCTGATCAAAGTGATGAAGAGGATCGTCTTTTTGACTGCTCGTCGTCGTCGTCGTCGTTTGAAGGGTATCTACTCCAGGTCAGACACAAACAGGACTGGGGCCGAGGGTTTATCCTTTTACTACCCCAAACTGCTGCACTGCCTGAATCAGATGCTGGCAGTGATGTCATTAAGCCAGCATCCAGTTTCGTCATCCAAAACCGTCAGACCTCGTGCTCCATGTGGTGCCCGATGTATAGGGCACGCTGTTAGTACATGGTCTGCGGTTTGCTCAGAGGCGCCGCACTCGCAATTCGGTGAAGGAGCGAGACCCCATTTGTGCATGGACGAATGGAATCGCCCAACACCAGTCCGCAGGCGGTTGAGCTTAACCCAAGCTGCTCGGGGTAAGCCCATCCCAATAGGCCTGGCACCGGTCTGGGGCACAAAAGCACGCATCCTGGAAGCATTTTCACAGTACTCCGCGTTCCATTTGTGATTTGTCCATTCAGAAGCGCGGATGCCAAGTCTGGCAAGATTGTCCAAGAGATTCCGCGCGCCTGGCACAAACGGGCGTCTGGATCTTAGTCTCACTTGGCGAGTATCTGAGGACCCACTTAAAAGACCATGCAAGATATGATCGGGGTCCAGAGATCCACGGTAAGCCAAGGAGAGTGTCGCTCCCATTCGGCGAAGCTCAGCTGGCTGGATATCTGAAAGTACAGGTAGGTGGTCCGTTGGAGTGGGACGCAGGCATCCAGTAACTATGCGCAAGGCGTCATTCAAGACACTGTCAATGAGGCGAGTGTGAGCACTGCGACACCAGACTGGCGCACAGTACTCAGCTGTTGAGTAGACTAAAGACAAGGTGGCTATGCGTAGTGTTTTAGCACCACCACCCCATCCCGAGCCCACGAGTCGCCTCAGCAGTGTGACGCGCGAGGATAGTTTTTTGCGCAATGCCACTAAATGGTGACGAAACGTGAGCGATCTGTCCAGTTTTACCCCAAGATAAGTAGGGGTTGGACAGAATGGTAAAAGTCCACCGTTGTTGTAGACCTTTAGCTCACGTTTGGCCTCTCGGTTATTTAAATGAACGGCTGCCGTCACCGTCTTAGTGTGGCTGAGCTTCAACCTCCAAGTCTGGAAATACGCTGAAAGTGTGGACATGTCTTGGCTTAAAGTCCCCTCCAAGTCCTTCCAGTTTCCAGAAGAGTGCAGCAATGCTAAATCATCAGCATAAGCAAACTTGCTGGAAATCATGGAAGGAAGATCGTACGTATAGATGTTAAATAGGAGGGGAGCCAAGACCGATCCTGAGAAACGCCGTTTTTAAGACGGCGTAGCCTGCTTTGCTTGCTGTCACCGGTAGTAAGGGTGAAACTTCAATTTCGGACAAGCTCCATGATCATTTTGACCATGTGCTTATCCGAAAGTAGTCTCAGCAGCTTGCAGGTCGTCGTCGTCGTCGTCGTCGTTCTTCAGCTTGCAGGTAAGGCCACGATGCCAGACAGTGTCATAAGCAGCTGTCAGATCGATAAATACGGCACCGGCCTTCTTTTTAGCCTCGAAAGAATCCTCGATGTTCTGGGTTAGCAGAACAACTTGATCTACGGTTGACTTCCCGCGTTGGAACCCAGCCTGCTCTTTAGGGAGCAGTGGATCGATTAATGGTTCAACGCGGGCGTAGATAAGCCTTTCGAGGATCTTGTAGGGGACACAGAGCAGAGATATCGGTCGATAACTCTTTGGGTCCCCCACGGGCTTTCCTGGTTTTCGGATCGCGACCACAAGCGCTCTTCTCCAGATCTTGGGAATTTTGAGTCGGCGCAAACAGGAAGAAAGGAAGTCACGTAACCAGGACTTCAAAGCAGCTCTGGCATGGAGTATAAGCTCGGGGCAGATGGAATCAGGTCTCGGAGCTTTACCTGGTTTTAAATGTTGAAGGGCAGCAGCAAATTCTCTCCGTAAAAAACTGTCAGAGATATTTACTGCATCTGGTGTTGTGGCCCTCCAAAGGTCAGACACTTCTTGAAAGACAAGTCGAGATGACTTGCGGTCAACAGCCTCGTATTTCCCATTTCTAACCAGCTGAGATGCAATAGCATCGGCTGAAACGGGACAATGACGAGGAGAGTGTCGTGACCTACCAGTAAGGTTGTTCAAAATACTCCACGCTTTTCGACTAGAGTGTGAGAAGTCAATGCTCCGAACTGCCTCGGACCATCAATCCCTCCGCTTTCTGTCAAGCTTGGCAAGCAGAGCTGTAGCAGCCAAACTTGAGTCGTCTCCCTGAGGAGACTGCAGAAAGGTTTTATAGAGGGATTCACACTCTGCATCCCAACACGGAATATAGTTATTTCGATACCCGCGTGGGATAGTCTTTTTGGCTGCTTTCTTAATGGTGTTGCAGAATTCCTGGTAAGCCGCATCCACATCAAGTGAATCAGGCGGCAACAAAGTCTTTGCGAATTTATTCGTCAAAGCAATGTAGTGACTCCATTTGGCCTTGTGGAAGTTCCATCGCTTAACAGGCATGCTTGGCACTGCCATAGCAAACCTTGGTGGTGTAATAAGCGAGGGTCGATGTTGTGACCTGGGAAACTTTTCAAGGACACGTCTATCCGGTAAGCGACTGTTTGGACCTACGCTGGCGAAAGCTAGATCCGGATTGGTGCCAGTGTTCCAGCGGCCGGAATAAAAACTGGAAGCGTCCTTGGCATTATATAGGAGGGCAAGACAATTAATACTTGCCCATCCAGCCAAGCACTCACCGTCCGGACTGTTGTCGTCGTAATCCCAGTCAGCATGACGACAGTTAAAATCTCCAGCGTACAGACAGGGGTGAGGAAACACTGGGAGATCCAGGGTTCGCAATCGCGTTGGCGGTGGTTTGTAGACGTTGACTATTTTATAGCCATCAACGTCCACACACAACCACTCGATCTCCGATGTCGGTGGAGATTGGTCCAAAAGCGTGTATCTCAGTCGCTCGTGAACAAACGTGGCAAGGCCATGCTTCCTGCTTAAAGAAGACCCAGCTAGTTGGTAGTTTGGAAGTACCAACTTCTCTGCATCAGTGCAGTGGGTCTCCTGCAGTAGGATGACGAGTGCCTCAGACTGCATAGCGAGGTGATGAAGAACGTTCATCTTGCTTGCAGTGAGGCCTTCGATGTTCAGCTGAAAAATAGTGAGTCTTCGGAACTTGTTGGCAATGTGCCCTGAAAAGGGCAGTTTTATCCTGTCATTGCCCCGTCCTGAAAAGGACGTTTGCCGATTAGCAGACCCACACTGAACATCGGAATGGGTGGATACCCTTCCGTTTTGGTAGGTTCGGTTTCGGTCTGTCATTGTAAATTAATGAACAGACTTACTCACGGCCCAGGCTCCGTGAAAGCACCTACCATATGGACCATTTTTGACTGCTTACCGAGCAGAAGCATCATTTCGTACACAACCCAAGAGATTCCGAATCGAAGACGACGTTGAAACACCCTTACACAAACGCCCAGAGCTATTGCCACCCCACAAACTGAATGCGAAAGCTTTGAACATATGATCACAGAAGAAATAATTCGAACTGTTCTCAGGTACACTAATAGAAAATGTAAGGAGATTCGACGTACTCTATCTACTCCTCAAAATTACCACGACTTTTCAATGCAGGAATTCAAAGCTGCATTAGCAGTAATCTTGCGGGCAGGCAGTGATAGGAACAATTTCACGGAGTTGCAAAACTTATGGGACGTCGGAGACAGCAAACCTTTTTACACGGCAGTTATGTCTTTGAATCGCTTCAAATGCTTTCTAATATGTGTAAGGTTTGATAATGGGCACACACCAGAGCAAAGAAAAATAAATAACAAGTTTGCTGCTATTTCAAAAATATGGGGCTTATTTCTTGGAAGTATTCAACGTGTATATGTTCCAAATGATTGCATTACCGTGGATGAGGGTTATAGAGGCCGAATTCCAGGTACAACTTACATGCCGTCAAAACCAAAAAAGTATGGACTCAAAATTTTCTGGGGTTGCAAATCCAGCACTGGATACGCTCTGAACGCAATCGCTAACGGTGGAAAGGAAGGAGGTCAGGTACATCGAAATTTAGGTCAAGATATTGTGCTTAGATTGCTGGAACCCTATTATGGAACTGGAAGAGATGTTTGCACAGATAACTTTTTTACCAGTTATAATCTTGCAAAACTACTGCTGGAAAAGAGTTTAGCTATATTCGGAACAATAAGAAATCATCGTAGAGAAATTCCACATTCCTTAAACAACAGAATGGAGTTCTACTCATCCACGTTTCTATACAATCATGATGACGGTGTGTGCTTAGTTGCATACCAAGCTAAAATAAACAAAAGCCAATTGTGCTGTTGAGCTCAACACATACAAATAGTTCGGTTACAGCTGACGAATGCAAAAAGCCGCTTATGATATTGGATTACAACCAAAGGAAAGGTGACGTTGATATGTTTGAAGAAAATTTAGAAGAGTTTTCGTGTCGCAGAAAAACAGTTAGGTGGCCACTGTTGTTCTTTTACAACATGCTTGACGCTGCAGCTAACAATTCGTATATCTTGCTAAAAAAATTTGGGAGATATTCCAAATCAAAAAAAGCATTTTTGAAACACTTGACTTTTCAACTAGCAACATCTGCTGTTGAGGCTCGTCTGAGACTTCCAAATCAAAAGCACACTGTTAGAGATGTAGCTGCCCAGGTAAGCTTTTCTATACCATTTGAATCTAGCATTCGGTCCGGTCCAACATTCAGCCATGAAACAAGATGCAGGGTTTGTAAGAAGCATACGAGATCACGTTGTGATAATTGTGGGAAAGGAGTATATATAGGCGGCTATGGGTATGGCTGGTTTTTTCGTTAGTCATTGATTCGATCAGCCAACTAAGCGAGACTTTTTGTGTTCTTCATTCTAATATACACTAGGCTACTACTTGCAAACAAATGTTATGAGATTTCGCTAAGAATCATGCCTTAATAACAGATGTCCAGAAAATGTGGACAGTAGTGCGACAAGCGGTGCAATTTCAGAAGTACTGATAAGGGTCAATTCATAATTTAACGGACCAGTGTTGTGGAAAGCATTTTTCTTGTCGCTTGTGGTCCTAGTTCTTGGGCTCGAGTCTCGGGATGACAAACTTTGGTACAGTTGGCGGCTCAACAATTGAATCAGTAAAGCGTCCGACTTCAAAACGGTTCGCTCCAGTTTAAGCCTGTCCCTATGCGGGGCAATAGAAAGCCATTTTTCCCAAATTTTTGTGCCTTCCTCGTTTTTTCTGGAAAAAGTAACTTTTCAATAATACGCCAACGGTATATTCGATTCGGGCGAGGCTAGAGATCCCCGACAAAACAGGAATGTTTTACATAGAAGGTATGTCTCTAGAACGACGTCTTTCTACATCAATCTAGAAAGTACGAGTATTTACATATCTTCTGGCTTGACAGAAAGTGTGAAAAATATTGGAACCAATTGATCCGAAGGCTTTTTGATCTACTTAATGCTGCCCAATCGTTAACTTACTTTTAACTTGCAAAGCATTTTGAAATTTTGATTGTAAGTAAAGCAAAGAAACTAAACTTCTTGTTAATTTAAAAAAATTACGTGACTCCGCCTTCTTCTAGCCAATCGTAGTGCAATATTTTGGTGCACGGTTTCAAACGATTGTGAAATTGCTTACGTCACAATCAAAACCAAAGTGTTTTTTAGCCTAACTCCTGAAAAAGAAGCTTGAAACTTTGGTTTAGATCAGGGGTTCCCAAACTGGGGTACATTTAGGCTTCTCAAGGGGTACATTATTATGTGAGAGAATATCCTTATTTAAGTTAAATTCCGTGTCCGGAAGAAATAATAGACTACCTGTGGGCACTATAGCAAAACTATCCAACAAAAAACCACCTACACAACAGAACAAAAGCGTGAGCTTTGAAATTAAAGCAGCAATCTAACATGAACATTTAGCTTTTTATAAACAAATCACGAACGTTACTTACAGCACAGACATTAAACAATTGACTCAAACACAAACACACCCGTTACATTATCTTAATGCACGTTCAGATTCACAAACTAATTAAGTGACTTTTAAATGTAAAAAAAAATATTGCATGGAGCTCGAGCCAGCCAAATACCACAGCTCTACAAAATATAAAAACTAAGCTCCGGCTACCTAGCCGTGGTCATAAGCGTCTTCATTGTTGATTGACAAGTGTTTTTTTCTCTTCACTTTAAATTGTATTAATTTTGTGCTTCTTTGAATGCTTATAATTGGCATTTCAATGTTAGTGAAGACTCCAAAAATAAAAAATAAAAAAGCTTTCATTCGTCGATAGATAATAATATAAGTCCAACAATGTCATGAAGACCAAAAAAAGAAGTGTCGATAATTGTTTTCTTACTCCTTTTTAACAGTGGCCTACTAAATTGCATTCTTGATTAAACTGTCATTTTTTACCCATTTTATAAGAAAAGGTTTGTCATCTCGGATCTACATCCTGATTACAATATCGACAAACGGTATTTTAAATACTTATGTTGTGTTTATCTTTCTCCTTAACATGACTTTTCGCCTATTTTGATCGTAATATAAAAAAATTATTATCAATTATCAATCAATCTTGCAAAGACAAACAAATTTTTATATTCATCTGATTTTATTCAAACGTCATGCAATGAATTACAGTATCTGGCGCCGAATTCTCCTTCGCCGGGTTTTCGGCGCCATATTCTTACGATTCGAACAAAACAAACTTAAAAAATTGTTTTAGCAAGAATATTTTAGCAAAGAATAGATTTCTTGTTTAAAGGTCCAGCAAAATATCATGTGTCCACAAGTCCTGCAAACAATAAGGTATAAAATTATTATTTGAAGGAAAATGGCGTAAAAGAAAAATACTCAATAATAATCTTTTTTGTTAAGACCGTGGATTTGATGCGTAGATAATCTAAAAATTTTATTGTTTTTGTTTGGTAGTTGTTGTGGTATTTTTCTTTTTTTGCTTTTTTTTTTGTTGCCAGGAGGCTATCTAAATTCTCCCTCGACTGCATGTTTCGTGATTGTTCTTATCTCTCAATGTTTGGTCTTTTTTCCTTTTGTCGCCACGAGGCGATCTACTTACTGTAAAGTCATGTGATTTGTGATTAGTGCACTGACAAACTATTCTTTCGTAAATTTAGATTAGAAAGTGCTGTAAGCAGCTAGTTTTGTTTTACTTGTAATAAAGATATTCGGTTTTTTAGTATTTCTTTTATTTTCATATTTGTTAAATTCTATTTGAATAAGTGAATGATTTGTAATTACCTAAACAATGTGGTGAATATTTACATTGAAAATTTGAACTTTGGACCTCTATAGCTATCAACGTAAACTAAATTATTACATATATAGCTATCGTGGCCCAATAAGCCTGGTAAATTTATTTCCTATCTTGTTTATGTGAACCTATTAATACTAAATTTTGTAAAACTACCAATGCTTAAATAATTGTTGTGTAATAATTGCCGTAAATTGTTAATTAATTTGGTTGATATATAGAGTACATAGAACTTGTAGTTGTGTATTTTAGAAAAGCACCGTACGTTTGTATATCGTTGTGTTGCTTCGTTGACGAATGCTAATACCCCGTGCGCGTGCTTCAACAAGAAGATCAGCTGAAGCTTTAGTATTGATCGGCTTATCACTTACTCAAATAGTTGTCTTTACGACAGTGTTGTTGGCGCATGGGCGATTGCCATTAAGATGATTCTTTTAAAAAAGTACAGTGACATTTTTTAGCCAAAAATTAGGCAATTGAGACCGATCAACGCATGCAAGCTTTTCGGCTAACCTGTGTTTTTCAGCTGTAAAATAAAAAAACTTTTCGGAGAGCTTTTTATTTTGAAAATACTGTACAAAATTATTTTTCTTTAAACTGGAATAATATACTGTATTTACGTAGACGTGTGAATGCCATATTCAGACTTTTATGTTTATTTATTTCTCGTTCTTTCTTTTTATTTGAAGGTTAAGAAAGAGTGGGGTAAGATTTTATTTCATCGCTATATTTATTCTCCTGACTAGCAGGAAAGCAACGGAAGTGCTATACATAGGAAAGCAATTACCCGACCTGCTTCCGGAGATAGCAAGATAGAAATGGTCACCTTAGCCATAAAATTTAAGTAAAAGTTTTAATTTTAATAATTTTTAACTTAGATAAGCAGTAGTTTTTTTTATCACATCGCAAAAGTATTTTAGCGGTTATAAGTGATTAAAAATTAAACCAATTTTGTCTCAACTCTGAGATCATTTATTTTCTCTAATCACTTTCTATCGAAAGATTGCTCAAAAGTTTTCCAATTTTTTCCAGACCAGAAACGATTTTATGAGCTAGTCTAACATAATAACCTTTTGAGCGTTTTTCGCCACTCCAAAAACCTTTGCTATTGACACTGTTTTTCCTCGATTATCTTGCATTCAGCCATTTATAGCTCAAAGTATATAAGCATGCTTAAAAGAGCCAAACCCAATATTTATTAATTCTGTTGCGGTGGTGTGCGAAGTATTTTTGGAGGACCTTTATTTTCCCAATTTTAAGTAATTTTTCTATATTTGAAACTGGTTTAAACCTTAATGCCTGCTTTTAACTGAGAAGTTCTATGCGGCCCACGGACATACAGTGTAATCACTTTGATTTAGCCAATATTATTGGCATTTAAGTAATATTTTAGCAGACTTATAATTAAATTTTAAAACAATTAAGTAGTAAAAATTTGCTCCATGCATAAGGCCAGTGGCGAGTGACAAGTAAAAATGGGGAGGTGCTACAATGCAAAAAGTGCAAAGCAATGGAAAAGAAAAACTAAACCAGCAGCTCTCAACTGAGGTGTCGCGTGACCTTGGTATGTGTTTTTCAATTGCTTGGGGTGTCGTAAATATGAAAAACTTTAAGATGTGAAATATCTGGATTAATAAGCTATAATCAAAATTTTAGTGCTGACAATCAAGTGCACTAATAACTGTTATCGATGAATTATTTACGAGGTGTGTCCGAAAATTAACGAGACTGATGTTATAAAAACTTTATTGAAAAATATTGAAATACACCAAAGTCAAATTCCTTCAAAGTAATCCCCTTCCACTTGAAAACACTTGTGCATTCGCCTTTTCCACGATTCAAAACATTCTTGGAAGGCATTTTCTGGAATTTGTTTGAGCTACTTTGTCGCAGCCATCTTGATGTAATCGATGTCGGAAAAATTGGTTTCCTTCAGAACAAATTTGATCTTAGGGAAGAGAAAAAAGTGACACGGGGCCAGATCGGTATCCAGAGTGGTGTTCCAATATGGGGGTGTTCCAAAGTTGCAATGTTTCTTTCTGCGAGAAACTGACGAACACTCAGAGCTGTGTGAGTAGGAGCGTTATCGTGATGGAGCATCCATGCATGGGCTTCCCAAAGGCTGCGCCTCTTATCACGCACTAATCTTACGAGGCGCAGAAGAATCTCTTTATATACGGTTTGATTCACTGTTTAACCTTGAGGTAGAAATTCGAAATGAAAAGAGATTCTTCTGCGCCTCGTAAGATCAGTGCGTGACAAGAGGCGCAGCCTTTGGGAAGCCCGTGCATGGATGCTCCATCACGATAACGCTCCTACTCACACAGCTCTGAGTATTCGTCAGTTTCTCGCAGAAAGAAACATTGCAACTTTGGAACACCCCCATATTGGAACACCACTCTGGATACCGATCTGGCCCCGTGTCACTATTTTCTCTTCCCTAAGATCAAATTTGTTCTGAAGGAAACCAATTTTTCCGACATCGATTCCATCAAAACAGCTGCGACGACGTAGCTTAAAAAGATGCCAGAAAATGCCTTCCAAGAATGTTTTGAATTGTGGAAAAGGCGAATGCACAAGTGTTTTCAAATGGAAGGGGTTTACTTTGAAGGAATTTGACTTTGGTGTATTTCAATATTTTTCAATAAAGTTTTTATAACATCAGTCTCGTTACTTTTCAAACACTTCGTATTAGTAAGGCAAGTTTTTGTTGCAATAAAATCGTGAGAAATTTGCATTTATTTTTAACAAAAGTTTCATTTATGCACAAGCGTTTTAAAAAACAGTGATTAATTCAAGTGATTTATTAATAATATTCGTGTGTGAGTTTAATTCGGGCCACAATTGCCTCAGTAATCAAAATGATGTTCTCATGCAAGTTAGTTCGAAAAATTTTACGTTACGGCGCACTTAGACCACTTGATTTTCGTCTCCAAAATTGGTGCTCTCTAAAAAAAAAAGAAAAAATGTCTTCACTCAAAATCATTTTTTATTTTATTGATGCCAACTAACCGCAGATTGGACATCGCTGGACTATTGTTTTTTAAAAAGTTTTACGGTACATTTGGAAATCTCTCGTGGAACACAAGTTGAGAAAGTTTAGTCTCAGAGGCTCTTCGATAATTGAAGATAATTAAACATCTGATTAAAAATTCCTTGGCGGGCCGCACCAAAAAGCTTTTCGGGCCGCGAGTTGGGCACTACTGCTCTAAAGTTTAGCCACTAATCTAGTTCTATTCACATTTATTTACTTATTTGAAGAGAACTAAAACAAAATAATTACGGTACTATATTACATGTAATTTATTTAATCACGGCAGTGTTTCTTAACCTTTTTCCGTTTTCGGCACATTTTTGAAACTCATCAAAAATCGCTGCATCTTTAGATCATTTTCATAAATTTTCTTCCCAAAATCAGGTGATTTGTGAAAAAAAAAGGTCTTCATCTATTTTTATGTGCCGATTTTCTGCTTTTTGTTTCAAAATTCAGGTTTTTGCAAAAAAAATTATTGAAAAACGCTTTTGCCACAATTTTCCGCTTTGATTTTTTTATTTTCGCCGCAACAATAAACTGTTCTCTGAAAAAAGAGAAAGTCATGCACCCGAATTCACGCTCTTTTACAGATTACAAAACACTGGAAAAATGTGTAATAGCTTGCGACACCCTAGCGAAACACTAATGGCACCCCGGTTGAGAACTACTGACTTACAGTATAATCAAAGCAATACTTTAATATTATCTACAGTAATTGTTGTTTACCGGTTATTATCTCTATTACGTACTGTGACAAAGTCAAACTGCCTTTGAAGATACCATTGTTATCAATAGAAATAATAATTGATTGACTGTTTCTCTTGATCTAAGCGGTTCTCGGAGCAATATTTTGTAAATTTTCCAGTGCAGGTTACGTATATATCATTGGAAAAATTTTACTTTAATTTTTCTCTCATTTCTTCCAGACACATATTTAACTTTTAGTTTGTTTTACCTAATTCAAGGTTGTTAATCTTTTCAAATTAAACAATCTACTATATAATGGATGATAAATTTTCTGGTACAACGAAAACTTGCTCAGCAACAAAACGTGAACGACTAGGACAAAAGCTGTTGAAACAGACATCAGATGGAAGTTTTTGTGATGTCACTTTGATTGTTGATGGTAATGAGTTTCCTGCTCACAAATGTGTCTTGGCATCTTCCTCTGATTATTTCAATAAAATGTTCACAGTTGAAATGAAGGAAAAATATGAAGAAAAAATTGAAATAAAAGGAATCACCGCTGATGCGTTCCGTTTGATGTTGGACTGGATGTACACTGAACATATTTTAATAACGAACGAATGTTTTTTTGATTTATATCGAGGATCATCAATGATGCAAATCAGTGAGCTGTCAGATGCTCTTCAAACTTGGCTTGAAGAACATTTTGAAGAGGAAGTTTTAATGAAAAACTTACTAGAATTTACGTATGATGAAGTCTCTGAATTGATATCTTCTGATAGATTGAATGCTTGTAGTGAAAAAAGTGTCTATGATTTCATTGTAAGTTGGACAAGTCATGATATTGATGTGAGACGTGAATACTTTTCAAATTTATTCAAACTCGTTCGTCTTCAACACATGACAATTGAAATAGTTTGGAGTGAAATTCGTCAAAATGAGCTAGTTAATCTCTCTGTTGAATCCCGGCGTTTGGTTGATGAAAGATTGTCTTCTGTTTTTTCGTCTTCTGCTTGTGTTAAAACACAAACACAACGTCTTGGTTCAAAACCTGATTTGATTTTGCAGATTTTAACTGATAAATCGTTCGTAGTTGTTTACAACGTTAATACTGAAGAGAAAACAACTTACAGTAAAAGTATATTGAATCTAAATTCTACAATGAAAATTAATACAGATTGTGCAATTGCTACAAAGTATCCAGTTTCATTCATGTGCGGGGGTTCATTTGATTCTAAAGCAGTTGTTAAGTTTGATGGGAGAAATTGGATTAAGCAGCCAGATATGAATAAAGGACGCTTTGGAGCTGCAGCTACATTTTTCAACAATCATCTTTACGTGTTTGGTGGACAAGACAATTGTGACTCGTATTCGAATTTTCTAAAAAGTTACGAAATATTTACTGATAGTTGGAAAGAATTCGAACTTCCCGGTCCTGGCCGTTCTTATCTGGGAGCTCATACAGTAAAAAATAAAATTTATCTCATTGGCGGTTTTAAAAGCAGATATTCAAACTCTGCTCCATATAGATTAGCATGCAAGATTTCAAATATTTTTTGTCCCCACTTGCAAAGTCTTACTGAAATTAGTCCGATGACAACAGCAAGAGCAGCATTTGCAAGTGCAGTTCATGAATCAAACATTTATGTTTGTGGCGGGGTTGATCAAGATGGAGAATCTCTTTCATCAATTGAATTTTTAGAAACAACCAATCACCTATGGACCGACCTTCAGTATGACAATGGTCTTGATGTCCGAATAGGTTCAAATTGTGTTGTTCAAGATAAATTTTATGTAAAATCAAAAAATAAAATTATTTCTTTCGAATGCAGTACACAGCGTTGTGTTGTTCTTTACGATGTAAGTGAGTATTCTTCATTTGTGTTTATTCCATTTGATCAAATGTCTCTGAATAATTGCTTAAAAAATGCTCCGAAACCAAAACCTATTAAATAATACGTCTGATTCCTCTTGAGAATAATAAATTATAATAATTACGTTATTATTTGGTACGTCATCAAGAGTCAATTAAAGAAGCAAACTAACCTTGTAAAGAGTGTTTTTAAAACAATTTATTGCATTAAGCAATTGTACTGTATTAATATCTAAAGTTAAAGTGCATTACGTTTTGCAAAAGTTGCACTGAAACACAAGTAAACCAACTTATTTGCGTTAGTTTTTTTTTTAATTCAATTTGCCATATTTGTTTATAGAAACCATATGTTTATATGTATTGCTACGTAGATTAAAAATCTTGCCAAACAAATCTACTTTTTCGCTTTGTTTTCTGCTACAAATTCTATACAAACGTTAGTGATTTTTTCAAATTTAAGACTGTTGTTGTTTAATCTTCGGCTATGCTCTATTTCTTGTTTGCGACCTAATTACGCAAAATTTAATGCTCAATTCAATGATGTTTTTTATGTTGTGAATGTGTATAAACTATTTTTTTTGGATAAAAACAAAACATTTACAACATTTATACAAAACCTGTAGACCATTTATGTATAGATTAAACAAAAAAATTCAAAGTTTTATTAGGGCTTATTACAAAAATTGTTTTTGTTTCCGTAACAGTAAAGACTCTTAAGGCAGGTAGCGATCAGTGATAAAACTATAAAACTCAATGACATGATTTCAATTAAATAAAACTTAACTCAAGATAAAAAAATTTCTTTTTTCCGAGTGAAAAACACTAAAATAAGGAAAAGCTAACTTAACGGGATTTTTTATTGATGCTGCCTGCAGTTATTTAAGCTGTGCAAAAACGATGATGTTTCAAAATTAAACCTATAAAGCAGAGGTCGGCAACCCGCGGCTCCGGGCCGCGTTTGGCTTTTTGGCCCATCTTCTGTGACTCCCTGTGGTTTTAGGGAATAATAAACGATTAATTGTCCAATTAAAATACTTAATTAAATTTAACAATAAAATTTTTTCTTTTTTTTGCTGTTCACAATGATATTAAACATAAACTTAAAAATATTAAACATACATAAACCTTTTTCTTTTTTTGTTGTTCACAATGATATTACTGTCAAATTTTGAAATAAAGTAAGCCCGAATGACAACTTTTACAGCCTAATTACACAAATTTACGATTTCACATTGAAATCAAAGTGAAGACCAAAAAAAGTCTTCAGCTTGTTTGCTAGTCGCTTGTGGTTTCCGATGATTTCTTTTCTATTTATAAATGGTTGCCAATGACTCTTGAGTGTTAAAGGTTGCCGACCCCGGCTATAAAGGAACATTTGATGGGCGCAGCACTGAAACGTTTTCACAGTACCTTAGTTTATAGCAAATGTCGAAAAAGAAAGTTAATGTGATATTAATGTTAAATTTAAAAATATTTTATTCCGAATCAAATTCTATTTCATCAGTTTTTCTTGGTTTACCATCATATCATTTTCTTAAAAACATTGCTACCAAATAACTGAAATTCATCTTTAATCGTCTGATATGCTGTGGAAACTCGGCCAGTCTTGATTTAAAGAAACAGCAGCAACACAAGTAGATATATATTTTCTAAAAACTAAAACGTCAACATGAGCTCGATTTGTAAGTTTAGGCGGACTGTAACGTGAAGAAAACAAAAAACACATTTCTATAAACGAAGACAAACATGATGAAAGGTAGTGGTTACTCGCAACAAAAAGTGATGTAAGAGTCGACACATTAATTTTTCATAGTGTAATGAGTGCGGTATTGTTAATTACAAGTAGCACAAGAGTCTTGGCGTCAATGGCACACACTCTTGGCTTTCCGGCACCGATAGCGAGGGTAAAACTTTGATTCCAAACAAGCTTCATAATCAACGAGACCATGTTCCTGTCCGGAAAAAGACGGAGTAATTTGCAGGTAAGGCCACGGTGTCATACAATATCGTAGGCTGCTGTGAGATCGACAAACACAGCGCCGGCATTTTTTGGGCCAAAAAGCTATGCTCAATTTCTTGAGTAGGAAGAGTGACTTGATATATGGTCGATCTTCGCACTGAAACCCAGTTAGCTTTCTATGTATCAGTGAGTCTATAATTGGTTCGACGTGGATATAGATAAATCTTTCCAAGATCTTGAAGGGAACACAAAGCAAAGAGATAGGTCTATAACTGTTTGGGTCCCCAAATGGCATATTCGGCTTTGGAATGGCAACCACTAATGCTCTATTGCTCTACTCCAAACTTTCAAAAAGTTTGAGTTGGCGCATACAGGAAGACAAGAACTTGTTTAACCAGGGTTTCAAAGCAGAGCCAGCATAGAGCTTCAAGGCCTGGAGCCTTTCCAAACTATAACAACTGCAGGCATTTGCAAAGTCATTTGGAGAAAAATCTTCAGAGATACATTTGTCAGGCCGCACACTTGGGACCAGGGCCAAATTTTTTGCGGCCACTTAGCGATGGTTGATGTTGAAACCAAGGAAACTTCTTTAACGTACGTCTGTCCAGTTTGAAGCTGCTTAAATTTTCACTCACAAAAGCCAGATCGGGATAGGTTCCAGTGTTCTAGCGATTAAACAAAGCATTTTCTAGCAACTAGGGGCATCTGTAGAGTTATATGAAAGGGGAAATTTTACTCGACTGCTCAATGAGGCAGGTATTATCTATCTAGAATGGTGCAATTATAGCCTCAATCAGCGTGTTAGCAGTTAAAATCACACGCATAAAAACAGGTGTGTGGAAACACTGGAATAGTTGTTAATTTGAGTTGCGAGGTTGGTGATTTGTAAACGTTGACCAACCATCAATGTCCATACACAATCACTCATTTGCTGATCTCTCCGAGGATTGATCCACAAGGGTTCACCTAAATTTCTTGTGGACAAACGTAGCAAGACCAGTAATTCACAGTAATAATGAAACGTAACAATGACCGTAAAATGGCAATAGCTCATAACTTCTATTAAGGGACTAAATGAATTAACTGTTTTAAGATCGGACGATTTAAATATTTTACATAATAGACGTAAAAACAAAAAATAAAAAAATAAGGTATAAAATTATTATTTATAGGAAAATGGCGTAAAAGAAAAATACTCAATAATAATCTTTTTTGCTGAGACCGCATTTTTAATGTTAGTAATTAATAAATTAAAAATAGTTTCTTGGCTTCCGGTAATTGCTAAATTTACTTTTTCTATGGTATTGACTTGCGTGATCGTTAGCGGATTCTCTCCAATCCTAGCTTCCAACTACAATTTACCAAATCAGATTTAACTACAGTAAAATCGTGTAACTTTCATTCAATGATATCAGTCAAATCACAGATCCAGAGAGCGTAGTTGTTTTTGACGGATAAATTGTAAAACAAATTATTAAAAAATTTCATTTAAATACATGGTAAAGTTATCACATGTTTATTAGTTGACTTATTTAGGTCACTATATAGATTCTTTTTATTTAAATGTGAGATGAGTTTAAAATTACTAGAAAATCTTAAAAAATAAACAAAATATATGTTTTCTTAATTGTTCAGTGGGAGAAAAATTGAACAAAAAATGTTGTATGCTATTGACTTCTGCCGATTGATAAACATTGGGGTTGCCATATATCTTGAAACCACCTATAAAGCGGTAAGATGTTATCAACAATGAATAACATCAAAGCAACTACAACATACACTTTTAATCTTTTACAAGAAAAAAACCTTGCAACTAAAGAAATTTAGCCATTACTAGTTAAACAATTTTTTATTAAAAAAATATTTGTAAAATGATTCAAATACGAGGGTCAGTCAATAAGTAATGAGACTTTCTCAATTACTTTGGTGTTCTTGGAGTTATGCAACTGAAATTTTATGTGATGATTATGAATGGAGTTGTCATCTTATTTACAACAAAACTTGTTTATTTTCAGATTACTGTAGGTGTGACGATAAATTGAAATGACTACTAGGCTAGGAAACAGCTCATGCTTGGAACAAAGAGGAGTCATCAGATTTCTGTTGGCAGAGAGTGTAAAATCATGTGAGATTCTGTCTAGAATGCAAAGACAATATGGTCCTTCCTGTATGTCTAGAGCAAACTTCTACAAATGGGTGCAAGCATTCAAAGAGGGACGCGAAAGCATTACTGATGATCTGAGAAGTGGAAGACCTGTGGATGTCTCTACCCCAGAAGCAGTACAGGCAGTTGAAGACCTGATCAAATCTGATAGAAGGGTCACTTTAGATGAAATTGCTACAAACTTGGACATCTCCCATGGCACAGTGTACGCAATTGTGCGTGAGAAGCTGCGTTTTTCAAAAGTCAGCTGTCGCTGGGTTCCAAAGATGTTAACGGATGATCACAAAATGCAGCGCCTGATGGCTTCCAGAGCATCACTACGCAGATACAGAAAGGAGGGAGATGTATTTCTATCGAGAATAGTGACAACTGATGAGACCTGGGTCTTTCATTATGAACCTGAATCGAAACGACGATCAATGGAGTGGAAGCATGTTTCTTCCCCAGTGAAGAAAAAATTCAAATCTCAGAAAAGTTTAAGGAAAGTCATGCTCACTGTGTTCTGGGACAGAAATGGGCCGATCACTATCAGTTTCTTGGAAAGGGGCAATACTGTGAACTCAGAGAACTACTGTGAGCTGCTAACTCAAGTGAAAAAAGACATTAAGAACAAACGGAGAGGACTTCAATCAAGAGGTGTGATTCTCCTTCAGGATAATGCAAGGCCCCACACAGCAGCAAGAACCCTAGCCAAAATTGAAGATTTAGGCTGGAAACTTCTAACACACCCACCCTACAGCCCAGACCTTGCACCATCTGATTTTCACCTCTTCGGCCCACTCAAAGAGAGTATGAGGGGAATTCACTTCCAGACTGATGAAGAAGTGAAGGCTGCTGTGAGCAACTGGCTAAGGACCCAGTCCACGGAATTCTATGCCAAAGGAATAGACAATCTAATATCAAGATGGAACAAGTGTGTTGCAAAGGAGGGAGACTATGTTGAAAAATAAAAAAGCATTTTTTGATTACCAGTCATTGCAAACTTGAGTTATTAAAAAAGTCTCATTACTTATTGACTGACCCTCGTAATAAGCTAAATTTATCTTAAATGAAATAAATGTCAAGTTTTACAGGCTAAAACTTAGATAAAAAAGGGCTTAAATTGGCAACACTGATAATTACACTAACTCAGTGGCGTACGCAGAAATTTGTAAAGGGGGGAGGTTTTGGAGCCGAAAATGTGATTGCTCTCAGTAGTTCTGGTAATGGGCAAAAACTTCCAAAATTAGGCCTACATTCAAAAATAAAGTGTTTTGGTTTTAAGAACGTCTTGCAGTAGCATGAATTTCTTTTTACCAAACCGTAAAACTAACTATTGAAAAGGTATGTGCGAGTAATTCAATCATGACAAGAAACTTTTCAAATTAAAAGCAACTCGTGTAAATGATGAGAACAATAGGTGGAAAATCAAACGAACAAAAAAATAACCTTACCTAACAAATATTTAAATTTTTTAAAGGCTTATATTCAAACGCCTGTTTTTTTCACTTAATCTGTTAATTACATCATCAGGGCAGGGCACGCGTGTGGCTCCTATAAATGTTTAGTAATGTAGATCCATTCATTCGAGTGGTACCACTTTTGTTTCGTAAGCACGTTTTTAGTTTGCATAATGTGGAAAGCTTTACAATTGTACACTAGTGCATGTTATCACTGGAAGAGTTAACAAAATGGTCATCAATGTAAATATGTTCGGAACAGCATCGGAAGTGCATTCCTTGATGCTGCTCAACGCATCAGTTGGTCTTTCTGCTGCGTTCAACCGAAAAAGTTTCCTGTAACATAATATCACTTCAGGCACTAATTCTCCCCAGGATTTCGTTAAATCATTTTCGTAAAATTTTCCCAAAACTTGAATACTTTTAATTTGTTGAGGAGTTGGTGCACTAGTTTGATCAGCAGAAATTAAACACTGAAATTCACCAATAATCGATTTGTGGACTGTAAATCTTGCTTTGAGAGTGACAATAAAGTTATCAAGAAATAGAATAAAAATCCCTAGTCTAAAATGTTCTTCATCTGTTACAGCAGCAATATTGCATCGATTGGTCTGTCTTCAAGAGGGCATGGTATTTTCAAAATAAAATCTTCGGCTTTGGCCGTTTCTTGCGCAAAAATATAGAGCTGGGGAAATTCATATTCGGTTTTTTCTCTAAGACACTTCAACTCATTTGCAATATCATGTGCAATGTTGACGGCCTCAAGGAGGTTTATCGACTTTTTTTGCTTAACTTTACATAAAACAACACTGTATCCAAAAACGTTTTTTAAAACTAAGAGAGCAATGCAAAATTCACTTTGCGTAATTGTCGATAGCAACTGCAGAGCTCGTGATGAGGTTTCTCTGTCTGGCTATGCTGAAATTTCTGCCAAAGCTTCTACAACGGTAAATTGTAAATTTGAAAAAGTACTAACACTCTCGTGTCGATCGACCCATCTGATAGCACAAATTTGAACAAGTTTTTAAGCTTTTGTTGTTGACGAAATCGTGTTGATGGACTTGCGCAAAATGTTTTGAAGTTTTGGAGCATTAAAAAAATTGTGAACTGAAGCTATTGTTCCCATGCAGTTTATTTCCATTCCAAAGCTTAACTTTCAATATTTTACAAGTTTGAAAGTTTTCTTCACAGTGGCAATGTACAGTACATTAGCTAACTTTGAAGCAATTTAAACGATAGCAAAAATTGATGCGCAAGCAGTAATTAAGTTTAAAAAGTGCGGTAAACAATAGAAACCAAAATCCTATTATTAAAGCCTATTTATTACCATGTACTGTATATATGACTGAACACCATTCTTCAAGGGGGGGTTGACCCCTGAAATTCCCCCTTGCGTACGCCTATGCACTAACTAGTGATAAACCTTAAAACAAGTTTCTTAAACTACTCACGACACTCAAACGAGTATCCGCGTCTTAACAAAGAGTTTTTATTATTTAGCGATGCTTATTACAATTACCTTAAAGGTTTATTTCGAAAACCAGCTAATGTAGGCTACTAATTGCAAATTTATACATTGTAACAGTAAGATTGATGTTTGATGTTAAATGCTTGATGCTTTTGTTTTCGCTTTTTTTTCGTCGCCACGACGCGATCTAAATTCTCCACTCGATTGCATGTTTCGTGATTGCTCTTAGCTCTCATTATTTTGGTCTTCTTTCCTTTCGTCGCCACAAGGCGATCTACAGTAAAGTCATATGATTTGTGATTAGTGCACTGACAAACTGTTCGTTCGTAAATTTAGATTAGAAAGTGCTGTAAGCAGCTAGTTTTGTTTTACTTGTAATAAAGATATTCGGTTTTTTAGTTTTTCTTTTATTTTCATATTTGTTAAATTCTATTCGAATAAGCGAATGATTTGTAATTACCTAAATAATGTAGTGAATATTTACATTGAAAATTGTAAAACTGAACTAAACCAGCAGCTCTCAACCAAGGTGCTGCGTCACTTTAGTTTATGTTTTTCAATTGCTTGGGGTGCTGTGAAATTTTAAGATGTAAAATATCTGGATTTATAGGTGCAACAATCAAATGATTATCAATATCAAAGATATTAATGATAATTATAACTCTATTATCAATGAATTATTTATTAGTAGGGCAAGTTTTTCTTGCCATAAAACCGTGAGAAGTTTGCATTTATTTTCAACAAAATTTGCATTATAGACAAGCGTTTTAAAAACAGTGTCATTAACTCAGGCGATTAATTTACATATAACAAGGATGGCGAACCTTTGTTGTAGAGCGGGTCAAAAAATGGCATTTTTTTGAAACTTACATTAAGTGGGTCATTGGCAGTGGTGGATATTCAAATTTAGGGGCCCGAGGCAAGAATTTTCAAAAATTGATGTTGTCTAAAAAAAAATAGCTTTAATCTTAGCTTCCACTTTTTTCTCCAAAACTCATGGTGTTCTCTAAAAAAAAAAGGCCTTCACCTAGAATCATTCTTTACATTTCCATATATGTCATATAATAATAATAAATATTTCCATATATTAGCTGAGGAGAAATGATGATCTTTTTTCAGCAGTTTGAATAGCGTACTACAACTTCGTTCCATAGTGCATGACGTTACTTGGCAATTTAACAATATAGACGCTCCCCTACTTACAAACATTCGATTTACGAACATTTGGAGATACAAACAGGGCTGTCCAAAGGTCGAAAGTCTTTGCGCAAAGGTGTTGTAAGTTGGATTTTGTATTGAGCGCCTATTCAGTATAGTGCGTCTTTCCACCGCTGATACCCACCACGGGCGCTGTAATCGTGTGCCCAGCATCCGCCCAGGATCACGCTCCTCTCCCCAGTCTCGTATACAAAATTGTGACAAAGGCTACCAACACTATGTTACATTAAAACTTTAAAGTGACTAAGAAAGTTGTGTTTTACGGTGAGCAAGTGGCTTACCGATTGGCATTGTGCCAAGAGCGTGATTGATACAGTGCGGTTTTGTCACACCACATAGTACGTCTCTAGTGGTGCTATAAACCTTGTTGTGTTTTATCGAAAAATATTTCGTGCATCTCTAATCCAATATGGTTGGTGAAAGTGGAAATGTGAAAAAGTGGCAAGCCATCTCATTTAAAACGAAGGTGGCGATAATAAAGAAACTGGATGCTGGTGAGAAGATGGTGAATGTGGCACGGACATACAACTTTTATGCTTTATCTCTCTTTTTCTTTTTTCTCCAGTTTTACATGTACACATTTTTATAAAGCCTAATGTTTTGTTACTATTTAGTGTTATTTAAATGTATTTTCGTACAAGCCGCAAAATTTCATTTTTGATACAAGCCGCTTCTGAATAACAGTATTTAGAAATATGACCAGCTCTTCCGCAGTTATAGCACAGACGGCGCTGGTGCATAAAAACGCACACTCTTCAACCTTTCGTGCTAGCTCGATCAGGGCTTCAGAATCATTCCTTTTTCCATTGTTTCATACAAAATTTGTTTAGCTTTGACAAATCCCTGATGAGGTTCTAGCAGCAAGCAATATTCGATAATTGATTTGGCCGTACCAGAACAATATTTGAGGTTCTAGCAGCAAGCAATATTCGATAATTGATTTGGCCGTACCAGAACAATATTGAATTAAATAAAGCAGTTTTACCTTATCATCATGTTCGACCGCCTCAATTGTAGATTCAAATGCGGATATAAACTTCAGATACCTAAGAGGGTTTCCATCAAACTTTAGCAGTTCCAAAGCTGGTTTTCGTAAACGCGACTCGACCCGAGGTTTCATTTCTTCCCGCCTCGACGAGTCTAACTGAGTAGAACCTTGAAAGGTAACCTTTGGTTTCATTTTCAAAGGAAGACTATGATCTGGTAATGTAACGGTTTGGGCCGCGGAGTCAACACCTGTAAAAGGTAAGTGTACCTGCTCTGTTTGCGATGTTACCACAGTGACGTAAGTACTAGTTGTGGGCTTCTGATCGTCGAAAGGAATATAACCACCACGTTCCAGTTCCTCTTCGAAGATCTGTCTTTCAACGGCGGCTTTCTGCAACTGATGAGATGCTTTAAGTACCTCACGTTGGTGTTCGAGCTCGCGAGCTTTCCGCTCACGTTGCTGCTTGAAGGCGTTGTTCCTGTAATTGACGAATATATAATCGCGCAACCTCTTGCGTGAACTACGCGAGCTACGCGAACTTTGTGAGCTACCGCTCGCAGTTTTGAGTTGCGAGCCATGAGAGGCTGATACAACACTTGCCGCGGTTGCCGACATTTCGGGATCGAGGGTTACTTTTTCTGGAGCCATTCCGAAACTTTCTTATCAAAGCAAGCCTTTTCGGAGTGCAGGTTGTATAACTGGGTAATCAAAAACTCCCCTTTTGACGAGTCGTCGTGCAGCCTGATTGCCTTTTCTAACTGTGAAGAGGCCTCGTTAACATTATTTAAAAAGTGCTCTGACTGATTCAGGGTCGGAATCTTCATTAATAAGCACTTCGACTTTTTCGTAAAGTTCTTTCAAATTAGCTTGCAAAGTATCAAAAGTCTTACCTTCAAGCTCCATTGAGACAGAAAAACTTAATTCAATTTAACTTTGTATTAACAAGATATAAATACGATGCGAAATAAGACGGACGAAATGAGATGTACGAAAATAAGATGGACGAACGAAATAAGATGGTCAGACGAAATCGGACTATCGGACGTTCGGACGGACGGTTTTCAACTGTAGACTGACACGGAACAGATTAACAAAAACTAACAATATTGAACAGTATCTCTAACAGTATTATAAACAGCTCAAAAGCTTCAACAGCACTCCCAACGGCGTCAAACAGTATTCCAAACAGTGACTCTACCACCGCTACTCAAAGGCTGAAACAGCTAATTGGGATCGTCTCCTCACAATTTTACACCCAACTTATAGAAAAAGAAGTCAGCTCGAGGTAACAAAAATCAGCAAGCGAGCGCCGTGAAATAATGAAGCAAATCAAAACATGGGTTTGAAACTCAAAGGATACTTGCCGTAACACCTACGGACGCATCGATTTTATCAAATTCTCCGTTGGTTTGGCATAAAATTGAGGTTTTAATTCTGCACAAACTCGACAGTTAGCACATATTTTTTTAACGTCTTCAACCGAGAAGGGAAGGTTCTTTGATGAGATAAAATGTTAAAGACGAGTGATACCGGGATATCCTACTTGATTATGAATATCACAAAGATTAAGAGGGTGGGGAGACATAGAGCATAGTCTTGAAAGTGCGTCAGCTGCAACGTTTTGAGGCCCAGGTTGAGGCTTTATTTCCTTGTCAAAATTTTTTAATTCAGAGCGCCAAAGCTGAATGTTTTTTTTTTCTATTTTAGAGGGGTCATATAAGAGACTGCTTGTTGATCAGTCAATAATGTAAAACTCTTTCCGTATAGAAAGTAGGTCCATTTCCTTACAGCATCAGTTATTGCCACCGCTTCTTTTCTACTGTGTGATACCGAAACTCTGTCGGTGTAAAAGTTTGCGAATGGAACGCCACAGGTTGTCCTCTTTGGTTGAATGTCGCGCCTAATGTATGGTCCGAAGCATCACATTCGACTACGAATGGTACTCCTTCTTTGATGCAAGTTAAACAAGCTGAGCAAAGTTCTTTTCGAACTGAGTGAAATGCAGTCAGAGATTTTTCAGACAGGGGAAAGCTAGACGAAAGATTAGCTTGAATCAAAGGTCGAATCTTCTGTGAAAGATTGTGCACCCATTTGGCATAGTACGAAAACATTCCGATTACTCTTCGTAATTCGCTTTTACTGTTAGGGCATTTCATTTCGAGCAAAGGTCGCAAACGTTCTGGGTTCGATCGTATGATATTATACGTGACTCTATAGCCCAACAAATCCATTTCAGTACGGCAATAAACACACTTCGAATCGTTAAATGTCCAACCTTCAGATTTTGCTGCATTAAGTAACGCGTTTAATTTAATATCGTGATCGCTCTTATTTACACCAGAAACAGTTACGTTATCGAGATAGGCAAACGTACCGCTAAGTTTATACTTTTCAATAAGTTCGTCGACAAGTTGTTGAAAAAACGATACACTTTTAGTTACGCCAAACGGTAGTCTAGTATGTTGATGCAACTTTCCGCACGCTTCAAATGCGGTGTACGGATGATCTTGAGAGGGTAACGGTATTTGGTTGTACGCTAATTTTAAATCTAGGGTACTGTAAATAGAACCTTTTGCTATTTGAGTAATTATTTTGTCTATTTTTGGTAGAAGGTAAGCATCATGTAAAGTGTATCGGTTTATGGTCTGCGAGTAGTCCACAGCCATTCTTCGCTTATGGCGCTCGTCTTTAGTTGCTAAAACTTGAGCTCTCCACAGTGAAAGTGAGGGTTCAATAATTCCTTCTTTAGTAAGTGGCTTACCTCATTTTTGATAAAGGTTTTGTCAGATTCGTTAAACTTTCTTGACTTGGTCGCGATGGGCTTGTGGTCGGGTTGAAGATTTTGAAATAATCGGCGCCGTTCAAAGTTTGAGGCCGATATTCTGCAATAGAATTTATTATCTATTACTAAGCGCTTTTGTTTTCCTTCAAACCTAAGCTTACTTCGGAATGCTCGTTTAAAAACAATTGTCCAAGGACTACATCAGCAAACAGGTTAGGGACTATTTATTGTTTTCAACTGGGTTATCAAAAAATTGACAAAACTTAATGCGTTTTTGGCAATATCCTGCCCGCTTGTCGAAAATTCGGAAGAATTTGTCCGAAAAGTTAAACGTTTATCTGTCCCTGGGCTAAATTGTAAAATGTCGATTATACGAAAAGCTCTTTAAAAATTAACAAGTTTATTTGCTTTTACAACTGCACACATTTTATTAGGAAAGAGCAAAAGGATTACAAAAAAAGCATTTAAACAGCAAGTGACCCCAGAAATATTTCATGCGTCCCAATATAAGGTCTCTACTCATTGTTTGATGATCATTGACCAAACATTTAGATTAGTCTAGACATCGCTAGCCGACGGCTTTGGTTGAACAGTTTAAGAACCACTTTGGTAGAAAGACTACATTTAATCTATATTTTTGCAACGAATTTAGACATGTTTATTGATAGGGAACTTACTATGATATTAAAAAAAACAACGACTAAAACAACGGATGAATTTTCTGTGCATTTAACTTTGTGAAAAAACCGACCAGTTAAGCTATTAAAACAGTTGTCGTTAGTTATGGGTTTCTAGCTTCACACGGATAAACTGTATTTGTCTGTAGCTCCTCAAAATATACAGCAATAACAAGGGCCGCGCTTATTATTAAGCTTACTCATGTGCTTGTATCTTTCATTATTGCACACAGACTTTTGGTTTGATCTCGTCACGAAGAATGCCTCAACGACAAGTGCGTGTTTTTTTACTTTTTGTTCCTCTTTTTCTTGTGTAATCAATTCAGGTTTTATTATTGTAGCTGTAACCTTATTCGAGTCCACTTAAGTGATCAGTTGACTTGTGCAAAATTTAACTTTTTATTTTTCAGAGAGAGATTTTGCTTAGTGGTAACTGTTATACAGTAATTGTTTCATAGTTATTATTGCTTCTCAACGCTTTCTTTTAATTTTCTATCTGGTTATTGTTCATAGGCGCTGAGTTTGTAATTTTACCGGGCATGCGCAAACTTTATGACGTTAAAATTAAAACATGACCGTTTGATTACCTAAGATACAATGAAAATGAGCAAACTAATACCTCGCAATCATTATATCCGTTGCTCCCCTAAATTTGACCTGCTTAGATGTACAAAATTTTAGTGCGCTCTTGGTTAACCTTTTTTTCTTGTGATCGTCCACATGCGCACATCAAAACAAAACAATCGCCAGACAAAATCTAAGATTTATGATGTAAGAGACGATGTGCACTGTGGTTGACCTTTTCGCTTTTTCTTGCAATCGTCCGCATGCGCGCATCGAAACAAACGAATTGTCAAACGAAAGATTTATCACGTAATTAACGACGCTATTTGTGATTGATCTTTGCACGATGCTACTATTTAGAAACAGTAATCTTTGTCTTTATCTTGCAATCGTTGTCACATGCGCGTGCACTTGCAGGTACAAAGTGCAATCTACCGCATGTTATGTAAACACTATAACTGACGCAGCGCACTTGCAATAATACAAAGAATGAAGACCGCGAATTTAAAAGAAAATTGTTTTATGCACAGGTCACTCTTCGTGTATACTACGTACGCATCTGCGTTTTGCGTGAATATTTGGTACAAAAAAGCTTGCCCTATATTGGAATATAAACGGTACAGATAATTACAAATATTGAATATTTGTATGATAATTGAAACAAAGTATTCAGTTCAAAACTAAAGTTCAATGCACAATTTCACATTTATGTCAACAGCATTACTTAAATGTGTTGATTCGAACGGCTGCTTTGTTGATCCATGCGTCCATTACTTGTTGTAGGTCAAGTCTGTCACAACTTTCAGAATGGACGTTGAGGAGGCAGCAATGATTGAGCCGAGGTTGGGTCATTGCGTTCCTCAAATACGTTTTATGCGTCTGACAATGCTAAAGCTACGTTATGCTTCACATATTGTGCAGGGAAGGGTGAGAAATATTTTTTGTAGTGCTGCCAAATTGGCAAATAACAAGGGCAGCTCATTGTTACTGCGAAACTGCAAATCATCTGGTAATTTCACGTTGTTACTGTGCAAAAACGAATTTGTGCAAGTTCTTTATTGAGCATAGATAAATCTACATCACTTTCATAGAATTCGGCAATACTTTGAATAGTTTGTTCGTTTTCAGCAGGACTGAGAACATTTTCAAGGTCAATCACCACTCCAATACCATTCATTAAAAATTGAGTAATTGGCAGATTGTGCGGAAATTTGAAAATGGTGCTGTGGAGGCTGCTGCAGTGAGAGTTCCACTGAAAGTAATGATATTTGTCGTCGACTTCAATTTTGGAACATAATGGCAAACTTGGTAAACCAACTCCGATGCTGCTATCGCTTCGAGTTACTTTCTGGTAAAAATCTGTGGCATTTTTATCACTAGAACTTTCCATTTGCTACACATTTGAGAGCTTGCTAATTAATTGTTTTGCCATTGACATGCTTAAACTACGACTCTGAATGGCTACATGAACGGCGCAAAAGTTACGCAACAGCAGTTGCATAATTCAAAGATAAAAATACACTTTGTACCTCTGCAATAATAAAAGATACGATTGGGCTTGACATTTTAGTTTGGCATCTACATCTGTCAAGTTAGACATGTCGCACAGCCAATCCAGCAGCTTTTCGTAGTTGCTGAGAAAAGCGTCTAGAAAAGTCTTTTGTAGGACCCAACGGGTAGGACAAAGTGGTCTTAAAGTTAAATTTAAATTATCTTCGGTTTCTGACATACTAAGTCAAAAAAGGGCAGCGTGGTCGAGTGGTTAAAGCGCCGGGCTCGTGACCAATACGGTCTCGGTTCAAAACCTACTCGCGCCATTCTGTTGTGTTCTTGGGGAAAGACACTTTACGGCACTTTCCCCTGCTTTGTGGTCCTTGCAAGCAGTTCTAAATTACAGTCATATATCTATTAAATTACAAGCGGACAGCAATATTTTGTTATCTCCGGAAGCAGGTTGAGGTAATTGCCTACCCTATGTATTAGCGCCTCCGTCGCTTTCCTGCGAGTCAGGAGGATAAATATAGAGATAAAATAAATAAATAACTCTCCAACCTTTTTGGAGAACCAGTAGCAAAATTTGACACTTTAATATGGACTTCTAGTGCGTTTTCTCCTTTTACAGTATCAGTAAAGCATTCTTGGACAACCAGATTTAATTGATGACCCACGCAGTAAGCATACACGGCAGTTTTATTGGATTCCTTTATGCGTACTTAAACACCACTAATATTTCTTCTCATATTAGCTGCATCAACGTAAGCTTGCCCGACTGCCCGTGGCAGTTGCTCAAAGGTATATTATGTGAAAGCAGACTTTTACGATGGTTGTCAACGTTTCTGAATCACATTTCGGCGGAGCATGAAGTCCCAAAAACACTTCCTGAATAGCCTAAGCTGAATCTATGTAACGAACATATATGGACAGTTGCTCCATGGTTAAAATATACGTTGTTTCATCATAAATAATAGAAAAATATTTTTCCGCCTGAACTTCTTTTACAAGATCTCGAAGAAGCCATTCCAAGAATTTCATTCATTATTTGTCTGGTCAACCACGCTTGCATATCTCTGTCGTGTTTTACAATTACATTGATAATAATTTGTCGAAAGTTGTAGAATTCATCTGTTCGACCTCTTAATGCAAGACCTCGCCTACCACATAAAAGCACAGTATTAAAAATACCTCGTAGAGCTTTTAACTTTGACGCAGCTGTTGCACAATGAACAAAAATCAATTGATCCAAAACATTTGTATTATTGTTGCCCAATAGTGTGCATCTTACGTTCATGCATTTTTGTGGTGCTGACTGTTTTGATGTTTTGGCAAAGCAACTCTTTCACGTCGCCATGCATTAAATCCAGATATTCAATCTTTAGACTGCCCCTCCAAAGCTAACTTAGTTGCCGGTAAAGTTTTTTATTTTCTATCGCCCATGAACATACTTCACAGGTGATAACATCTCTGGATGCATTGTATTTTATCCAAGGGAAGCTTTCTTTGCAATTTGGCTGGAAGCGGCGACCCGCTTGGGTGGAGCGAAAACTGTCTGAGCTTTCACCTTGTTCATTCTCCGCGGGCCTTACAATTTCAAAAAATCTGACGAAGACTGTGTACTGGACGTCACATTTTGGTCGGAAACATCAGACTCTCTGCTTCTCTTATTAATGCTACTTGCAGGAATAAATGCATTTAAGGTCAACTGCCGTATTTTTTTTGGTGGTTCAGACATTCTACTGCGAATAATTTCTCTACCTGAATAACTTGAAGCAAATTGCACGTGCTGTAAAGACCTAAATTAATGCTTTCGACTTTTAGAGAATATTCATAATAATATATTTTCCGCGTGAAAGGCAGTTTATTGGTGAATAACTGTGACGCAATCAAATACTGTTACAATGACTTAGTTAGTAAGGCTTGGTTTAGCTTGCTTTGTGTTTGCATGTGTTGAGTGTAGTCAAACGTGCGCGCATGCCCGTAGTTGGCGCCCCTGTTATTGGTCATTTCTTCATATATTCGTGGAATGCTATTTTAAATCAACTACGATAAAGTTCTGGTACGTTTGATCGTTTTTGTATTTATAGTTTATTGTGAAATTTAGCTACTAATAATCTGATTTGGCGTTCATCAAGTGAATAGGCACCAACAGGATGCAAAAATTTGCTTTGCAAATTTGTCAGTTGCGCAATGTTTTTGAAAAATTTTTAATCAGTTGCAGTTACACGTTGATGCAAAGATCAAATGTAAAAATTTCTTTTTATGAATGACCCTGTTTTTTACGATCAATTTTAATCGACATACTTTCCACTTCAATGTTGTTTCGCTCATGACGTAAATTTCCATTGATTGTAATCATTCCGAGTTTGTAAACTGTTAATTGTAAGATGAACGTATTAGTTTAACAAAACAAAGATAAAACTTTTTAGCATTGTTATTGCAGATAAGTGAATTGAAAGTAGGATCTCTTTTAACATCATCCTTATACTTGTATGAACAACTACACTTATATCTCAAAACTATTGTTGATATAGTTAGTGCTGAATAAATATAATCTCCCACATGTTATACTGACAAACGTATGCGAATATAGGAAACAAAAAATAAACTAGTGCCTAAGATAATTTTGTTTTGATATTGCGTAAGCATTATAATTTTGCGGAATTTTGCAAATATGCTCAAATATGTAAATAAGAAATCAATAAAACTGAAAAAAGTCTTTTATAAAAATCGAAGTTAAAAAATGCATTGTACCTTTTCTATCTGATCAATCAAGCGGAAATCTCCATTATTAAACCAAGAAAACAATTTTGAAGATGCATTTTGACCATTGACAAAATAAATGCTAAAAAAATTGTTTAAAATTTAAACAATTTAGATTTTTTATAATAAAATCATAAAGTCTTATTTTTCACTGATCAAAACTGAATTGTTATGACATTTTGTGAAATGAAAAGCCCAATTGAAAATTTGTCTAAAATTGAAAATATCTTTAGCCAATCGTGTCTACTTATACAGTATGTTAATAGTAAAATATTTGTTGTTTGAGTTGATAAAAAACTTTTAGGCACTTCTGTTAGCGAAGTGAACTAAAAAATGACATAATGAATAAAATAAAATAAAATAAAGAGCGAAATATATCAATCTTTTGATTAAACTGGTGTGTCAAAATCAACGCTTCTTAGATATGTAGCCTGTCTTTGCTTCCAATTAAAAAAAATTTAATAATCCACATCATCATCACTCTATATTAATTCACATCTCCATCTCATGACTCGCAGGTCAACGTCAAAAAGCATAAACTTAAGGCAACCTTCTTTATAATTATTTTTACTATTATTGCCGTAATTATAAGTGCCGCAAAATATTTTTTTAAAGAACACCACAGAATAATCTTCATAATCTGCTGCAGGCAAGTCAGCAAGAATTTTTAAGAAAAGGTTTGCAGTAATTATTCTCGGGAAGAAAAGAAAAACCATTTTTGCTATGTAAAATCGAAGATATTAAGAATGCAAATAAAAAATTTCATGGTTAATGAGATTAAAATTTCGGAAATCACGTGATCCTTATAAACAAAGGTTTTTGGTTTCTTCCCGCTGTTGCGGCAGACTTGTTAAACCGAGAATGAGTTTTATTATAAATTTTAAACTTCTTCATCAAAAGTTCTGTTTGGTCCATTGAGTTGGTGTTTCATCACTTTGACTTGGCCAATATCATTGGCATTTAAGTCATATTTTAGCCAACTTACAATCAAATTTTAAAACAATTTGGTCGCAAAAATTTCCTCCATGCATATCGTAAGACCAAAACAAGCATTCGCATTTTAGCCAAGAGTTAAGGGCATTTTAAAAGCTATAAATGGAATTAACTTAGACCAGAGCGGCAAAGAGTGAGCTGAAGCCTGAATTGGAGCTTATAAACATTTAAAAAAACTATGTATTAAACTGAAACAAGTTTCCGAGTTTTAGCAAAAAATTTAAATCGTTTAGGCCAAATGTTTTTGTTTTGTAATTGCTTCAATAAACGGTATGCATCTAATGTCGGCAACAAATTACACGTTGATGCAACAGGAAGTCAGTCCTTCGTGACGTTTTGAAACGGAAATTTCAACAACTGAAATCAAAACGAGCTCTATTTTGAATAGGCTAAGTTGTTTTCCAGCTGTAAAAGCTTTCAAAAGTTTTCAGGGAGATTTTATTCTAAAAATTCATATTAAATTACTTTCAATCGAAGAAAAGTAATTTTGACTATTTTGACATGAATTGTAGAAGCAATAATGAATAAACCTCTACAGCAATCCCCTGTAAAAGAATTTTTAAATTTTTGTAAAATTCAGTTTTAACTTGCTGATTTTGTGTTAGTCAAAAGGGCGTTACCCAATGAGAATAAATTGTGGTGACGAATAACCTATGGCTTATCTAATTGTGGATCTATTATAAGCGTCGAAATTTCGAAGCAGAAGAAACATCTAATAAGTCTATCATCTTTCAAGCTTAAGTTTGATTAATGGCGACTGAGCCTAGTTGTTTTGGTATACTTTAATAACTTTGTGAGTTACACAGTAAACCTTTGTTATTCTTTTTATATTAGGAATAATAAAGCGTTTTAAAAAAATCAGACAGGTGATAGCCTTTAATATGGCGGTCCAAATTTCACATCTATATGAGATTGATAATAT
Organism: Diplosoma virens; assembly: GCA_963680785.1. Lineage (NCBI taxonomy): Eukaryota > Metazoa > Chordata > Ascidiacea > Aplousobranchia > Didemnidae > Diplosoma > Diplosoma virens. The sequence continues at coordinate 26,900,439 of OY796880.1, read as the reverse complement.
TTCGTTGTGACAAAAACGAAATGCTTATTATCAAAGTTTAATCTAAAAATATCACATTAATTTGAAGGTTTTTGAATGTACTTGTTCTAAAATAATAAAAAAGTTTACCATAGAGCGAATAGTATTTTTTTGATTGCATCTCCTTTTAAAAGTAACAAAAAACCAGAAAAATTTTTTTTGGAAAGCAAGCCGCTTAAAATATGAGAAGCAGCAGACTCGAGTTTAGCTCTTGTTAGAGCTCGTCAGTGATGCTTATCACACTTTTAAGCTGCTTGGTTTCTAAGTAATTATCTAAATTTCATTTAACTATAAAATTATAATAGAGTTTTACTTTAAATGGAAGATAGAAAAAATCTTTTCCGATATCCTTTGAATTCTTAGTTAGACTTTTTGTACGTATTTTCAAAAACAAAATTGACAAGAATTGGTAAAAACTACTTTTAATCTGTGATTTGAAATGATTTTACAAAAAGTCCTTTCAAGTAGTACTTTTTGGCTTCGATTTCAAGGGAAGACTTTCTTTGCATCTTTTGTTGATTGTAATTTGGGTCTCAAGTTTTAAGATAATATCTGGATTTATTTGGCTATAATCAAAATTTTACTGTGGACAACCAAGTGCACTAATATTTTTTTATTAAAAAATTATTTATTAATAGGGCAAGTTTTTGTTGCAATAAAATTGTGACAAGTTTGCATTTTTAATGAGGTTGGATTTATGCACAAGCATTTTAAAACACAATCAATTAATCAAATTTATTTATTTTGTGCATAAAATATCCACAATGAAAAAAATTGATATCAATAAAAGTAGTTAACTTAAACAATTCATTTAAATATAATGCTAAATATTTCCATACATTATATCAGAAGAAATGGCGAATTTTTTTTATAAGTTTGCGTGGCATACTAAAACTTTATTCCATAATGCATAAAGTTACTTGGCAATTTAACAATACGTCATGCAGTTTTGAACTGATGTTTGCCCGAATCATTCGTACAATTGCTTTTCGATTACTTCAGTTCAAAATTGTGATCCAAATAAAATTTTATTCCAACTGGGTTGTTGCCAATGTCAAATGTGTAACCTCTTTTATAGGCTTGAGTAAGAGTATATTTTGGGGCTTTCTGATAATATTGAGACGCAGCTAATCCGTCACATAGGTCTTTGTCATTATGCCAATCAAAAAGAATAGAACTATAGCCAGAATTACCATTTTATGCTTCTTGTTAAGCTGCAAAAACTGTTGCAAAAGTTTTCAAAATTTGCCAAGTTTTTAACTACCTCCTGTGAGCTAATAATTTAAAAAAAAATTAACCTTTGAGATCAGCTAAAACTTGAAGTTGTTGGGAGCTTTGTGTCCATTTTATTAAGTTTATCTCAAAGTTTAACCACTAACCTCATTCTATCAGATATTTACATCTATTTATTTATTCGAATAGACTTGAAACAAAATAATTACTATACGAGATGTGTCCGAAAACTAACGAGACTGATGTTATAAAAAGTTCATTGAAAAATATTGAAATGTACCAAAGTCAAATTCCTTCAAAGTAATCCCCTTCCACTTGAAAATACTTGTGCATTTGCTTTTTCCACGATTCAAAACATTCTTGGAAGGCATTTTCTGGGATCTTTTCCGCCTCCTGTCACGCACTGATCTTACAATGTGCCGAAGAATCTCTTTATAGACGGTTTGGTTCACTGTTTGGCCTTGCGATAGGAATTCAAAATGAACGATGCCTTGAATATCGAAGAACACAATGAGCATCACTTTTACTTTCGACTTTGGAAGAAGTCTTTGGGAAGTCCACGCATGGACACTCCATCACAATAACGCTCCTGCTCACACAGCCTTGAGTATTCGTCAGTTTATCGCAGAAAGAAACATTGCAACTTTGGAACACCTTCATATTCCCCGATCTGGCCCCATGTGACTTTTTTCTTTCCCTAAGATCAAATCTGTTCTGAAGGGAACTCATTTTTCTGATATCGATTCCATCAAAATGGCTGCGACGACGGAGTTCAAAAAGATCCCAGAAAATGCCTTCCAAGAATGTTTTGAATCGTGGAAAAGGCGAATGCACAAGTGTTTTCAAGTGGAAGGGGAATTACTTTGAAGGAATTTGACTTTGGTATATTTCAATATTTTTCAATAAAGTTTTTATAACATCAGTCTCGTTACTTTTTGGACACACCTCGTATTACATGCAACTTATTTGATCATAATTAAAACAAAACTTTAACGTTATTTAACTGTTGTTTACCGGAGAATATCTCTATATTACGTACTGTGATAAGGCCACATTGCTGTATGAAAATGGGCGTGATATCGGGTGATCATTTTCAAAAGCAGTTTGTGTTATCGTTTGACGATTCCTCTTGCTCGAAGCAGGTTCTTGGGGCAATTTTTTGAAATTTTGCCATTATTACGAAAAACAATTTAGTTTAACTTTTCTCTCAATTCTTTCAGACACGTGTTTAACTTCTAGGTTGTTTTACCTAATTCAAGGTTGTTAATCTTTTCAAATTAAACAATCTATAATGGATGAGGAATTACCTGATACAACAAAAACTCGTTTAACAGCAACACATGAACGACTAGGACAGAAGCTGTTGAAACAAACTTCGGATGGAGGTTTTTGTGATGTCACTTTGATTATTGATGGTGATGAGTTTCCTGCTCACAAATGTGTCTTGGCATCTTCCTCTGATTATTTCAATAAAATGTTCACTGTTGAAATGAAGGAAAAATATGAGAAAAAAATTGAAATAAAAGGAATCACCGCTGATGTATTCCGTTTAATGTTTGAATGGATGTACACGGGAGAAATTTTATTGACGAACAATTGTTTTTTAGATTTATACCGAGGATCGTCAATGATGCAAATCAGTGAGCTGTCAGATGTTCTTCAAACTTGTCTAGAAGAACATTTTGAAGATGAGCTTGTAATGAAAAACTTACTAGAATTTACGTATGATGAAGTTTCTCAATTGATATCTTCTGATAAATTAAATGTTTTTAGTGAAAAAAGTGTCTACGATTTCATTGTAAGTTGGACAAGTCATGATATTGATATGAGACGTGCATACTTTCCAGATTTATTCAAACTCGTTCGTCTTCAACACATTACAATTGAAATAGTCTGGAGTGAAATTCGTCAAAATGAGCTAGTTAATCTTTTTGTTGAATCCCGGCGTTTGGTTGATGAAAAATTGTCTTCTGTTTTTTCGTCTTCTGCTTGTATTGAAACACAAACACAACGTCTTGGTGCAAAACATGATTTGCTGTTGCAGTTTTCACTAAACGAATCGCTCGTAGTAGTTTACAACGTTAATACTAAACGGAAAACAACTTATCGTAAAAGTATGTTAAATCTAAATTCTACGATTAAAATTACAACAGATTGTGCAATTGCTACAAAATATCCAGTATCATTTATGTGCGGGGGTTCATTTGATTCTAAAACAGTTGTTAAATTTGATGGGAGAAATTGGATTAAACAGCCAGATATAAATAAAGGACGTTGTGGAGCTGCAGCTACATTTTTCAACAATCATCTTTACGTGTTCGGTGGACAAGATGGTTGTTTCTCGTATTCCAATTTTCTAAAAAGTTATGAAATATTTACTGATTGTTGGAACAGTTACGAACTTCTCGGCCTTGGCCGTTCTTATTTTGGAGCTCACACAATAAATGATAAAATTTATCTCATTGGTGGTTTTAAAAAAAAAAATTCAAACTCTTTTCCATATAGATTAGTAAGCAATATTTCCAATATATTTTGTCCCAACAAGCAAAGTCTTACTGAAGTTAGTCCGATGACAACAGCAAGAGCAGCATTTGCAAGTGCAGTTCATGAATCAAGCATTTATGTTTGTGGCGGGATGGATCAAGATGGAGAATCTCTTTCATCAATGGAATATTTAGAAACAACAAATCACGTATGGACCGTACTTCGGTTTGAGGATAGTCTCAAGGCCCCAATTGGTTCAAGTTGTGTTGTTCAAGATAAATTTTATATAAAATCAAAAAATGAAATTATTTCTTTCGATTTTAGCACACAGCGTTGTTTTGTTTTTTACGATGTAAGTGAGTATTCTTCATTTGTGCTTATTCCATTTGATCAAATTTCTCTGGATAATTGCTTAAAAAATGCTCCGAAACCAAAACAATTGAAAGAATACGTCCAACCAAAATAAACCAAAACCATTTAAAGATTCCGATTGAGAATAGTAAATTATAATATTAATAGCTTAATTATTTGGTACTTTATCAAGAGTCAATTGAAAAAGCAAACTGACCCTGTAAAGATGGGTTACTAAAACAATTTATTGCATTAAGCAACTGTATTAGAATCTAAAATTTAAGTTCGTGAAACACCAGCAAACCAAGTTATTTGCGTTAGTTTTTTTTAATCGAATTTGCAATATTTCTTTACAAGAACTATATGTTTATATCAGATGCGATTCCAGGATTTTTTTGGTACTTGGGCTCGTGTTTAATACTGACGCAACCAGATACTATTGTTTAGAAGTCCGTGTTTATAAATGCTAACTGCAGTTATTTAAGCTATTTAAAACAGCTTTTTCACAGTAGCTTGATTTATAGCCAAATGTCAAAAAAGAAAGTTAATAAGATATCAATTTTAATTTTGAAAATATTTTATTCTGAATCAAATCCTATTTAATTAGTTTTTGTTTTGTTTACGATCATATCATTCTATTAAAAATACGCCAACATGAGGTTTCTTTTGTTAGAACAGCTGAACTTTATAAACCAAAAAAGTAGTGATTACTGACGACAAAAACTAATGTAAGAATCAATACATTAATTAATTGTAGTACGTGGCATACCGAAGACTTTTGAAAGTGGAAGCGGGGCACACGACCGCAACCAAATATGCTTAGTGAAAAAATATTTTCAAATGATGGTAAAAAAAAAGATTTTCAATTTGAGTCGGTTTCGGAATTGATAAATTTCGTCGCGAAAAATAGGTGTTCTCTAAAAATGAAGAGGTCTTCACTTTGAATGAATCCCAGATTTCATAATTTTTGTCCGCTAAAAGAAGTATTCTCTAAAAAAAAGGTTTTTACTTGGAATAAATCCCTGATTTCATGAATTTTGTTCCAAAAAAGAAGTGTTAGTAGTAAGAAATAATTTCTTGGCGAGGGTAAAGGTCACAGGCGCGCTGACGTCATGGTGCGAAGCCAAACCCCATCCTTAATCCTAGGAAAGACAGCTGTCCTGAGTTCAATTCTTGCCCAAAACAGCAAAGCTGTCAAACCTGAAGAAAACTGTAACCCTAAAAAAGACAGAGGTCCTGAGTTTAATTCCTAACTAAGACAGGTGTAAGGTTTCAGCCCTTACCCTAAGAAAAACAGAGGTCCTGAGTTCAATCCTTAATTCATACAACAAAATTGTCAAATCTAAAAAATACTCGAACCCTAACCTTAAGAAATTCTTTGGTCCTGAGTTCAATTTTTGCCCAAACTAACCTAAAAAAAACTCTAGTTCTAAGAAAGACAGTGGTCTTGAGCTTAATTCTTGCCCAAGACAGTTGACAGCAAAGCTGTCAAACCTAAAGAATAATCTAACTCTAAGATGCTTCGGGTAAACAACTCTTCAAAATAAACACGGCCGGCAACGAATCCCACTCGGGGATTTTCCAGAAGAACGCTTTGAATTTTGATTTTCTAAAAATTTTTGATGTATTTTATTAATTCTACACGAATTAAACTACTTCTTGCGTTAGGGGCCAATCCAATCAACTTTTAAAATGATCTGGGTGAACAACCTATCAAAAAAAACACCAACGGCAACGAGTCCCACTCGGGGATTTCCCAGCAAAACGATTTGAATTTCAAGTTATAAATGATTTTCGTTGCATATTATGAATCCTTTACAAATTAAACTGACTTCTTGCGTTGGGGGCCGATCCAATCAACTTTTAAAACAATCTGGGTAATCAACTTATCAAAATAAACACGGCCGGGAACGAGTCCCACTCGGGGATTTCCCAGAAGAACGCTTTGAATTTCGATTTTCTAAAGATTTTTGATGTATTTTATTAATCCCACTCGAATTAAACTGACTTTTTGCGTTAGGGGCCAATTTAATCAACTTTTAAAACAATCTTGGTAATCAACTCATCAAAATAATCACGACCGGCAACGAGTCCCACTCAAGGATTACCCAAAAGAATGCTTTGAATTTCGGTTTTGTAAAGATTTTCGATGCATTTTATTAATTCCACTCGAATTAAACTAACTTCTTGCGTAGGAGCCGACCCAATCAACTTTTAAAACGATCTGAGTAATCAACTCATTAAATTAAACACGGCCGGCAACGAGTCCTACTTGGGGATTTCCCAGAAGAACGCTTTGAATTTCGATTTTCTAAAAATTTTCGATGTATTTTATTAATCCCACTCGAATTAAACTGACTTCTTGCGTTAGGGGCCAATTCAATCATCTTTTAAAACAATCTGAGTAATCAACGCATCAAAATAAACACGGCCGGCAACGAGTCTCACTCGGGGATTTCCCAGCAAAACGCTTTGAATTTCGATTTTCTAAAGATTTTCAATGTATTTTATTAATCCCACTCGAATTAAACTGACTTCTTGCGTTAGGGGCCAATTCAATCATCTTTTAAAACAATCTGAGTAATCAACGCATCAAAATAAACACGGCCGGCAACGAGTCCCACTTGGGGATTTCCTAGAAGAACGCTTTGAATTTCTATTTTGTAAAAATTTTCGATGCATTTTATTAATTCCACCCGAATTAAACTGACTTCTTGCGTTAGGCGCCGATCCAATCAACTTTTAAAATGATCTGGGTAATCAACTCATTAAATTAAACACGGCCGGCAACGAGTCCCACTCGGAATTTCCCAGCAGAACGCTTTGAATTTTGATTTTCTAAAGATTTTTGATGTATTTTATTAATTCTACACGAATTAAACTGACTTCTTGCGTTAGGGGCCAATCCAATTAACTTTTAAAACAATCTGGGTAATGAACTTATCAAAATAAACACGGCCGGCAACGAGTCCCACTCGGGGATTTCCCAGAAGAATGCTTTGAATTTCGGTTTTGTAAAGATTTTCGATGTATTTTATGAATCCTATACGAATTAAACTGACTTCTTGCGTAGGGGCCGATCCAATTAACTTTTAAAACGATTGAGGTGATAAACTCATTAAAATAAACACGGCCAGCAACTAGTCCCACTCGGGGATTTCCCAGCAAAACGCTTTAGGCTAAAACCTATCGCTGCTCATTTATTCCGCGCTGGGCGGGAGTGATTTGGTTCTTTGTAAATATTCGCGCACTTGGTCTGCTTGCTTCAATCTTGGTCGCGTTTTCTTAACTTCCTTTTTACAGACTCGTCTTAAGCGCATATTTTTTCTTGCGTCGATAACTTGAAGATGGATTGTTTATTGATTACCGTTATAGTCTCACTGGGATACGCAGCTACAACTTTAAAAGCAGCTTTGAAGTCATAGTGGTTCTGAATCTAGTGATAATTTTTTTGCCGTTTCAGAATTGCTAGTTATTATTTAATTTCTTCTAATCTAAATTTGGGGCTGCGTTGGAAACAATTTTCGTAAGTTGGAAATTTTAAATTCATTATTGTCGTGTTTTTTACGTTTTGTGTCTTTGTTTAGAATTACGCAATAGCGCTTCAATATATTTCAAACCGAACTTCGATTGAGCATTCTCGTCAATTGAACAACGTAGCTTAGTTATTAGAAAGAAAATAGATAATACATCGAAAATCTTTAGAAAATCGAAATTCAAAGCGTTCTTCTGGAAAATCCCCGAGTGGGACTCGTTGCCGGCCGTGTGTATTTTGATAAGTTCATTACCCAGATTGTTTTAAAAGTTGATTGGATTAGCCAACGCAAAAAGTCAGTTTAATTCGTGTAGGATTAATAAAATACATCGAAAATCTTTACAAAATCAAAATTCAAAGCGTTTTGCTGGGAAATCCCCGAGTGAGACTCGTTGCCGGCCGTGTTTATTTTGATGAGTTTATCACCTCAATCGTTTTAAAAGTTGATTAGGTTGGCCCCTTACACAAGAAGTTAGTTTAATTCGTGTAGGATAAAAAATACATCAAAAATCTTTACAAAATTGAAATTGAAAGCGTTCTTCTGGGAAATCCCCGAGCGGGACTCGTTGCCGGCCGTGTCTATTTTGATGAGTTGATTACTCAGATCGTTTTAAAAGTTGATTGAATCGGCCCCCAACGCAAGAAGTCAGTTTAATTCGTGTAGGATTCATAAAATACATCAAAAATCTTTCGAAAATCCAAATTCAAAGCGTTCTTCTGACAAATGCCCAAGTGAGACTCGTTGCCGGCCGTGTTTATTTTGATGAGTTGGCCCCCAACGCAAGAAGTCAGTTTAATTCGTGTAGGATTAATAAAATACATCAAAAATCTTTCGAAAATCGAAATTCAAAGCATTCTTCTGACAAATGCCCAAGTGAGACTCGTTGCCGGCCGTGTTTATTTTGATGAGTTGGCCCCCAACGCAAGAAGTCAGTTTAATTCGTGTAGGATTAATAAAATACATCAAAAATCTTTCGAAAATCGAAATTCAAAGCGTTCTTCTGACAAATGCCCAAGTGAGACTCGTTGCCGGCCGTGTTTATTTTGATGAGTTGGCCCCCAACGCAAGAAGTCAGTTTAATTCGTGTAGGATTCATAAAATACATCGAAAATCTTTACAAAATCGAAATTCAAAGCATTCTTCTGGGAAATCCCCGAGTGGGACTCGTTGCCGGCCGTGTTTATTTTAATGAGTTGTTTACCAGAAGCATCTTAAAAGTTGATTGGATTGGCCCCCAACGCAAGAAGTCAGTTTAATTCGTAAAGGATTCATAAAATACATCGAAAATCTTTACAAAATCGAAATTCAAAGCATTCTTCTGGGAAATCCCCGAGTGGGACTCTTTGCCGGCCGTGTTTATTTTGATGAGTCGATTACCCAGATTGTTTTAAAAGTTGATTGGATTGGCCCCCAACGCAAGAAGTCAGTTTAATTCTTAAAGGATTCATAATATGCAACGATAATCATTTATAATTTGAAATTCAAATCGTTTTGCTGGGAAATCCCCGAGTGGGACTCGTTGCCGTTAGTGTTTCTTCTGATAGGTTGTTCACCCAGATCATTTTAAAAGTTGATTGAATTGTCCCCCAACGCAAGAAGTCAGTTTAATTCGTGTAGGATTCATAAAATACATCAAAAATCTTTACAAAATCGAAATTTAAAGCGTTCTAGAAACAATTAAAGTTTTATTTTTTTGTTGTTTGGAAACTCTGTTTTGGTTTTTGTTCCAATTTCTGTTCCGTCATTTTAGCAGAATTCTGCCAGAATGATAGTGGTTTTTAAAGCTATTATAAAATCTAAGAAAAACGGGCGGAATTTCTGCTTAATCTAAGATCAAAAACAAGTCCCAAAATAGAGCTACGCATCTTTTACGCATTTCGCTTTAACTCAATGACAATTGCCACCCGTTGCGGTCAAGTGGCCACAACTCTATGTTAGAAATTGACACATGCGCAATATCAAAAGGCTAACCGCAATTAAGGAGCAGAATAACACACAGCGAAAAAGCGATAGGCAATATTCTGGTTCCTTTGTCAATAGCCTTTTGATATTGCACATGTGTTAATTTCTTACGTAGAACTGTGGCCACCTGCCTGCAACGGGCGACAATTGCAATCATATATTTTTGAGTGTGCTACATTTAATTTCATTGTACTGAGAACGCTTTAAATTAAAGCGAAACGCGCATAGAATGCTTAGTTATACTATAAAATCAATTTAGAAAATATTGCTGTATATTTCGAACAGGTTATAGTACATCTTTGGCTTTTATAATCCATAACTTTTTTCAAAAAAAGTCCTGTTTGTATCAATTAAAATTGAAATGGCTCTGAGAAAATTGCACGGCCCACCCGAAGCAGCTTCGCGGCCCACCAATGGGCCGTGGACCACTGATTGAGAAGCACTGCCTTAGACGATACAGAACTTATTTCATGTAAATTGCATTTTCTTTTTTTGAGCTTTTGGCGATTGCTTGGAAACACTTTTCATATATACATTCTGTTGTATAAAGCAATTGTTGTTAGACTGCTTGAATACCAATCAAGCGGACGAAATTCCATCTTTACACTAAGCATTTTTATAAAACTTTCTTATAACTATTCATTCGTAGGAAAAAATAAATGAATTAATTAGTTCACATGTTAGCTCTTATGCTGACGCCTCCAGAGAATTAAACAACACCTGACTGCTCATAATTGCATTTCACGTTGCATTTAAAGTAACAAGCCGTTTCTATGTTGAAAATTTCCTTACAATAAAAAATCCGACGTATTTTTTATGTATAAGTTTACTTGTTTAAAAAATTTTTGTAAAAAATTTATAGTTTTCAGATGTGGGTTTTGCAAACAGAAAACATAGAATAAAAACAAGAGTAACTAAGATATTAAGTTAATTTTATTCAGAGGTTTCCAATTAGTGAGTCATTTTAAAACTACAAAAACGTCAAAATACATGTATAATAGAATAATCATATTAGAACAGAAGTCACAGCAATTTTTTTCAAACGACATTTTGAGTTCAAATATAAAATTTATTGCAAAGCACAAATGAAGACCCAAAATGGTCTTTACGTTTACATAAAAAGTTCTTTTCAAATTTCCAGAGTGGAGCGTTTTTGGTCTTTAATTAACTTTCAAAATAAATTTATCAAACAGTTTGCAATAAGTGAGGACCGTTTTTTAAACTTTGGCAAGAAAAATTTTTGGAAGAAAGAAGTCATTTGTGTAAATCTCGGACTTTAGAACCGTCATGAATTTATACACGTTGAAAACCCCTGTTTTATTGAAATTCAATTGTATCAAACGTCTTGTTTTTATTCTATGTTTTTTGTTTGCAAAACCCACATCTGAAAACTATAAATTTTTTACAAAAATTTTTCAAACAAGTAAACTTATACATAAAAAATACGTCGGATTTTTAATAACTCAGTAAATTATACAGTAATCCTTCGTTATTCTTTTTATATTAGGGATAATAAAACGTTTCAGAAAGAATCAGACAACTGAAAATTTCCTAAGAGTTAAGATGACACGGAATAACGAAAATTTAAGCAAAAGTCTCGGTAAAACACATCACAACGATTGAGTCAATGAACAAGCAAGTCTGTTTGGTCATAGTGAGAATTTATTAGGACACTAAAGCTAGGTGTTGACTTCCATTGAACAAATCAAAAAACTGATGCTGCAGGGGCAACTTCTAATTTGATAGTTTTACGTTACAAAAGTCGATCTTTAAAAGTAGCAAAAGTTAAGAATAGTTAAGTAGGCTCTAATTATGACGAAGCAGGCCGTCCATAGGCCATTGCTTGTTTATTGACGATTTTAATAGAACTGCCGTTAAGCTTGTTGCTTTCCTGATTTGTGTTTGCTTACTCACTGTTGTTGGCATATAGGAACTATCGTCAGAATGTCCTTTGGGCTTAAGCATTAGCGGTGTACTTTATGCAGGTATGCACTACTGTAGTATTGAAAAACTTTCTGTCTCGTAAAACTGAATGATGACCAAAAAAAAAGCCTTCAGATCAAAATTTGATTAACATTTTCTTGCGACCTTGATTTTTTTGCAACAGCATGTGCGGGCCGCAGTAAAATCTGTACTTATCTTGATTTATGTTTTTGTCTTTAGCACTGCAGCATGGTACAGCTGGCCGAAAAAGCTAACCTCGCAAACCGTAATTTTGTTGCATACCCATTATGCAATGTTTAGTTACCCAGATTTTTTTATGGTTTGCCACAAAACTGTTCAGTATAGTTTGTATTTAGTAATGAAATGTAATTAGCCTATATTGCAGAAAAAGGACTACTGTACAATTTTCCTCACTATAACCGCTTACAGTAAGCTAAACTATATTGTGCTGAGTAAAGCATTCAAAAGCAATAGCCTTGGTGTAATTGTGAATTCAAGTATTTAGTTTACTTTATATGGTTTCAGCAATAAGGCTGCATATTTGATTTTAACGAAAACGAGATGCTTGTTATCAAAGTTTAACTCAAAGCTATCACATTAGTTTGAAGGCTTTTGAATGTACCTGTTTCAAAAAAATAAAAAAGTTTATCAGAGTACTTATTGATCGCATCTCTCTTTATAGAGTAGCAAAAAAACAAAAAAGGTTTTTACTTAAAATGAAAGATTGAAAGTACCTTTTTTAATATCCTTTAAATAATTAAATAAAATTTTTTTAAGTACTTCTAGAGAAGAAATTTACAAGCACTGGCATAGACTATTCTTAAATCTTTGATTTAAAATGATTTCACAAACAATCCTTTCAATAGGTATTTTTCGGCCTCCAATCTCAACGGAAAACTTTCTTTGCGTCTTTCATTTATTTTAATTTAGGTCTCAAGTTTTAAAATATGGAATATATATGGTTTATAGGCTATAATCAAAATTTTAGAGATATGGTTTATAGGCTATAATCAAAATTTTACTGCTGACAATCAAATGCGCTAATAACTTTGTTATCAAAGGACAAGTTTTTATTACAATAAAATCTTGAGAAGTTTGCATTTATTGTTAACAAAAGTTGCATTTATTCAGAAGTTTTTCAAAAAAACAGTAATTAACTCAAGAGATTTATTTACTTATAATACTTAATTTTTTCATACATTATATGAAGAAAAATGACAATCTTTTTTCAGCAGTTTTACTAGCATACTAAAACTTCACTCCAAAGTGCAAAAAGCTTCTTGGCAATTCAATAATTTATCATAGAGCTTGAACTGATGTTTGGCTAGATTGTTTGTACAATTGCTTTTAGGTCACTTTTAGGTCACTATTTAGTTCAAATCGGTGATCCAAATAGACTTTTATTTCAGCTGGATTGCTATCAAAGTCAGATGTGTAAACTCTTTCATAGGATTGAGTCAGAGGCGACTCCAGGAATTTGTCGCTACTCGGGCTCGTGTTTGATACTGATGCAAGTTGCATATGCACTACAGCTACAGAGTAGATTACTACTGTAGGATAAAGATAGTAACAAAAATTCTGTAGTGAATTAAAACTATAACCTGTTAATCATCTGCTACACCTTACCAGACAACAAAGTTCTGTTCAGGCTCCCTTAGTGCGGAAATTTCCGGCTATTTCTTTGCAGCCCAAGTTGAACATAAAAGTTAACCAAAGAAGTGTGTGGTTCGACAGTCTACACGCTGGTGAATTTCTTTTTTCTCTGTCTTGATCTATGATAGTGTACACATGCCTGTGAATCTTTTTCTTTGCGATGTATCTATGTCTATTTCTCTGAAGCACGAGCTGAGCATTAAGGTTTGAGCATATTGTAAATGGCTACTTTCTCTATCTTGTAACTAGGTTTATTTTTCTGTGGCCCGAGTTATTATAAAAGCTAAGCAAAAAGAACGACTGCTATTGCATACTGTACTTATTCCCAGTCAAAAATAATCTGCTCGGCCCAAGCAAGGCAAACTCACGGCAGAGCAGTGCCGTGTTTCTAGAGCCTAGCTTACCTAACATTTGCCCGATAATTACCTACATTTTTGCAGGGCAAATGTAGGGAAATGAAACAGGCCTAGTTGGGTGCCTGCAAGGCGTAACAGGGCGGCCTAGCGTTTACCGTGCTTTGCCAAATCCAATTGACTGCCGTTGAAGCACCGCAAATGCAGGAAAATGTAAAGGCTTAGCTTGGTGCCTGCCGGGCGTTACAGCGCAAAAGCATATGCTATGCCATGTGCAATTGACTACGTCATCTATTCCAGCTTTGCTTTATATTTTAAATACATAGTTTATCAAGGAAAACTGAAATGAGCTGAATCACCTAGTTATAAACTTTAGAACAAAAATCACGCTTGCTTTACCATTAACAAAACTTGTAGAAAACTGAGTAATTGCAACACATTGCATGCTATAAAAATTGTATTTAAAATCAAATAATCTGCGCACACACACACTACAAAGTAAAAGAAAAAAAATACTGAAAGCAAATGAAAATTAGTTTAATGTAGCCAAAACACGTTCCAAGTTCAAGATTGTCTCGTTATTAGTGATCCATTGCATAATCTTATACTTTCATAATGTTTTACTTCTTGTTTTTCAAATGTTGGCACTTCAATACCATCAGAAGATAGTTGCAAAAAAACAGTACTGTTATCAATGTGTACTGTCGTTGCTGCAATATTTTCATTTTCGTGAAAGGCTCTCACTGCTATTTGTTGCAATGGTTTAAAACCGGAACGAACTACACTTTCTAAAATCCAAGATAGCTTTCTAATGAAAAGCAGCTGATGTTATGTAAAGACCAATAATTTGTGTAGTCATATATAAGGTGAATCAAGCTATGCACATTATATGACATAAAGCTTTTGCCATAACAACAACAACAATTTATTGGTCAACATAGCAAAACAAGAAAATGCAAGACAAATGAAAACAGAGTGCATATCATATTTTAGCTATGTAAATGGAGAGCCGCGAAGGGACAATTATGTCTTCGTGTCTAAACGGCTACCCAAAAAGCAACGACATATGTAAATGAAAGGAAGTGTTGCAGTTAAAGAATATTTATTGACATCGTTAAGTTTAAAGAAATCGTAAATAAACAATAAAAATTTTAGGAAAAAATGTACAAGAACAAGATTGAGAGTGGCAAAAAAAAAGATTATTTATATTGGTCAGTAAGGACTTTTTTATATGCCACAACAAAATTTTTGTGGGCTAATTTTTTTATGTTTTCAGGTATGCAGTTCCACAGTCTAACACCAGAATATTTAACACAGCGTTGGAGTTGAGACAATGAATAATAAGGGAGAAAAAAATTGGGAAGATGGGGACATTGAAAACAAAAGTCTTTCAATAAATTGGTACATATTTTAACTGCATTTTTGTTTAGCTTAGGATAAAGCATCATTCTCATTGCCACAGATAACTTCAAAAAATGATGATATCTTTTTCGTTGGAATATTAAAGAGTGTTTTAATATTACACAGCCTGCATACAATAAAAATATTCAAAACTCAGTTGCTTATCCAAATGATAAATCTTGGATTGATAGCATTTTTCGTTTGAACTCTGTGAGAATAAACTTTCTACAGTTTTCTACGCCTTTTGACAGAAGCAAGACACTTGATGGAGAGAGTTTGGCTTGAAGCTGCTGTTAGGTAAACCTGATTCTATCCGAACAAGAATCACGACTTCTGATTTAATCAATGACGTATATTAACCAAGGCAAAGTTTGATAAATAATATAATTAATCAATTAAACCAAGAAAATAATTAAAATCAATTCTGGCGTTATCTAAACATTGAAAAAGGTAAAATTCTAAATTGTACGTAGCTAATTTAAATTGTACACTCTGTACTGACAAACAACTAAATCTTATCTAATTAAACGAAAACTTTTGAAGCACATGTGCGCGAAACAGACTCCCAAGAGATTTTAACGTAAGATATGGCGAAACACAAAGGCAATGAAAAAGGATTAAGTCAGCCAAATCTTCACTGTACAATTCTTAGCGATAAATTTACGACGAACATTTAAGCGAACAGAATTTGAAGTTATCCAATTTCCTGTTAAATGATTTCCGTGAATCCTACTAAAACTGTTTTGTTAGTCGTTTTTTTTTATTTTCGACAACAACACGATAACAACAAGACACTACGATGAAATAAAAACATTAAAAACAACATTGTTGTTATAAACGGCGACAGAAGCTAAATAATGGGACATGCAACAAAACGAAGTATAGTGCAAACTTCTGCTAAAAAAGCTGCTATGTTTTTCCACACACAGGTATGGATCTTTAAGAAGACAGTTTTTACTTTGACTTTATTTTCTTACATAAAACGAAGTTTTTTAATCAAGAAATAATGTAAGGCGCACGAAACTTAGCAAAAACTAAAAATAACACCCAATCATTACAAAAAATTTGATCAACGCAGAAACTGCTAAATTATCAAAACCACCTTCTAAAATCCAGTTGGAAAACTGCAAAATGTTACATCGTAAAAAAAATCTTTTTAACGCAGTGTAAATTCTGCTAGATTTAGCAGCATAACTGCTGTAAAGGCAACACTGATATAAAAGTTTGAAAAAGAAACAAATTGATTTAGATAAAAAAGAAGCAAACTTGTATCTCTGCAATTATTTTGATTCTAGCATTAAATTAACTTGTCTTAAAACTTAAATAACTTCTTTGTTTATTTGTTAAATTAGCCTAATGAGTAAAATGCATTTTTGTCACATCGGTCAGATCAAATTAAAAAACGGTTGCAGTTGCTTCTAAAGAACTGCTATTGCACCAAAAACTCACATGTTTTAAAAAAAGCTTGCGGCATTGTGCTAATGACAAAAACTAAAAGGATTCAAATCTATTGTATCTGCTTTTCAGAACTTAGTTTAATTTTAATATTTGGATCTCAATGCGATGACTGTTTCGTTCTTTCAGATTTAAAGTAACTAGAGCTTTTGGTTTTCAACTTGTTAATCAAGATTTATATTGTATTAAAAACTATGCAACATTAAAAATACTGAAGAAAGAAAAGACAACAAACAAGGTTTAAAAGTTTTTTGAAACAAATTATTTATCAGTTAAATGTAAATCTAAATACTTTCAGGATAGAAATGTAGGGTAGTAATTTGATTTTAGAAAGCTTTGTGCAATGTGTTACATATTTATTTAGGTATTTATTATCATATTGCAATTCTATGCTTCTTTTAAAGACCAAAATTGTCTTACGCAAAAAAATGGTTTGACAAAACTTCTTTTTTTTATTGGTGAAAACGCTATTCCTGTCTTGAATCCTCTATTTCCAAAGCACCCCTTTTATTGTAAATTTATTAAAAACAACGCAGCTAAATTTTTTAGTACAGCTTTTATAAAATTTTCTGCGGTTTCAACTTAGGCCAATCTTTAAAAGCTATTTGCAGAAGTTCAAATCAACATTTTTCTAGTCGTTTTACACATATGCGTTTCAGCAACAGCAATCAGGTCTGCTTTCCATGACAACTTCTTGGTAGCTTAAATAATGCATTACAAGTTCCAGTTACAGTTTTTTTTTAGTAAAATATCTTGTGATCCCTTTAACTAAGCGGAAATTTGATAACTGTGATAAATATAAATTTTTGTTTGTATGCCGCGTAAGCCAGATAAAAAATAAAAATAAAAATCTTAAAGACTTCTTTTGCGGGAATCAACCTTTCCATAGTTACTCATCTGTGGGTGAATATTGTTCGTCATATATGTATGGAGCAAACTTTATTTGGTGTTTAGTAACAAACTTTGTAAATGCATGTAAACTTTGTAAACATAATTTGAACTTATAAAAAAGTTTTAAACTTTATTCAAAATAAATGTTTAATAATTGGATATCTTTTAGTGGCTCGTTTTCAATTACAAAGAACAAATTTTGGTTACAGCAATATGCCAAACTGTTCTTAGATTTCTGTAGATGTAATACAATTTTTTTAAAGTATTGAAAGATTTTTGTAACTAAAGTTTACTTCCAATTGAAAACATGCAGCGAAACGATAGGCCTATTTACAAACAATTAATAGCAATTAATTTTTACCTTTATTTATTATAAAATTAAACTGTTTAATTATGGGTAAAAGCAAACTTTAACGTAGAAGCTATAATGTAAGTCCATTAGTGACTGCAATTTCAACAATTATGACAACAAATAAAACACTTAAGAAAAGTATTCGTGACTAATATCATAGCTATTAAAGATTTAAACACGCCGCAAGTTTAAGCTGTGTATTGAAGAAACACTGGGCAAACGCTATGGAAGCTTGGCAAATGCCATTGTTTAAAAAAAAAAAAAGAGTTTACAACAATACTTGGCAAAGCTTTTGGACGCCGGGTAAATGCCAAGCATTTTAATAGACAAACTCAAAGGTTAAGAAAATGCAAGGCATGCTTTGCGACTGCCCTGCATTTGTCAAGCATTTTGCGCGTCGAAAATAGTTTTCAAATAAATACTCGGCAAATCTTTGAATGCCAGGCAAATAACCAAGCATTTTAGTAGACAAATTTCAAAGTTTAAGAAAATACAAGGCACGAATTGCGATTGCCCGGCATTTGCCAAGAGTTTTGTCCGTAGCAATGTAAGGGCTGTGCTTTTGCCGTGCTTTTCTTTTTTGACTGGGTTAGTCGTCTTGTAGATAGTTTATAAAAGATGGTTATACTATGTAGGTTTTATAGTAAAGGTGATTTATAATATTGTACTATAGGTAGTTTAAAGTATAAACATTTGTACTATAAACCACCTGCGGAAAAACTAATAAGTAAGATCTGACATTGTATAAATTTTATATCATTTAAACTTTATACGATGTCAGATGTCATGCCATAAGCCTAAGTTTTGTAGAATCAATGTTCACTTTAAAGAATTCAAATTAAACCATTCCAGCTTTCATTCTATGATTTGGGCTGAGTCAGAGTAGACCGAGTGTCAGAGTCGCTACTAGCTTGAGTAAGGGTTTATTTAAGGCTCTTTGATAACATTGAGACGCAGCTAATCCGTCACATTGGTCTTTGTCATGCCAATCAAAAAGAATAGAACTATAGGCAGGGTTACCATTTTATGTTTATTTTTAGCTGTAAAAAAAGCTGCAAAAGTTGCGAAAGTTTGCCCAAGTTATCGACTATCTCCTGAACCTTAATAATTCAAATGAAGAAAATAAATTTTTAATATCAATTAAAATTTGAAGTAATGAAGAACGTTATGTTCAAGTTTAATTGTGAAGTTTAACTTTAAAGGTTAGCGATAAAACAAATTGTATTAACATTTATTTATTCAAATAAAATTAAAACACAATAATTACAATATTACATACAACTTATTTGGCTATAATCAAAACAAAATTTTTTAACGTTTTCTAACACTTGTTTATCAGAGTGTATTTCTATTACGTTCTGTGGCAAACATGCTTCATGAAAGCAGACTTCATGAAATTGGGCGTGATATTGCATGAACATGCTCATGCGATATTTAAAACATCTTCAAAAGCAGTTTGGGCTAATTGATTGACGATTCCTCTTAATTGCTCTAAGCGAATGCAATTTTTTCAAAGTTTGTCACGCAGGCCACCTGTATTATGAAAAAAATTAGTTTAACTTTTCTCACAATAGCTCCAAACATCTATCTAACTTTTACATTTTTTACCTAATTTAAGGTTTGTAAGTTTTGAAATTAAAATCATTTGAAATGGATAAAGAATCATCTGATACAACCAAAACTTGCTTAACAGCAAAACGTGAACGACTAGGACAGAATTTGTCTAAACAAACGTTAGATGGAAGTTTTTGTGACGTCACTTTGATTGTTGATGGTGATGAGTTTCCTGCTCACAAATGTGTTTTGGCATCTTGTTCCGATTATTTCAATAAAATGTTCACTGTTAAAATGAAAAAAAATATGAGAAAAAAAATTGAAATAAAAGGAATCAAAGCTGATGCATTCCGTTTAATGTTGGACTGGATTTACACTGAAAAAATTTTAATGACGAACGATTGTTTTTTAGATTTATACCGAGGATCATCAACGATGCAAATCAATGAGCTGTCAGATGTTCTTCAAACTTGTCTTGAAGAACATTTTGAAGATGAAGTTTCAATAAAAAACTTACTAGAATTTACGTATGATGAAGTCTCTCAATTGATATCTTCTGATAAATTAAATGCTTCTAGTGAAAAAAGTGTCTATGATTTCATTGTAAGTTGGACAAGTCATGATATTGATGCGAGACGTGAATACTTGGCTAATTTATTAAAACTCGTTCGTCTTCAACACATTTCAACTGAAATAGTCGGGAATGAAATTTGTCAAAATGAGCTAGTTAATCTTTTCGTTGAATCCCGGCGTTTAGTTGATGAAAGATTGTTTTCTGTTTTTTCATTTTCTGCTTCTTGTGTTGAAACACAAATACAACGTCTTGGTGCAAAACCTGATTTGCTGTTGCAGTTTTCACAAAACGAATCATTCGTAGTCGTTTACAACATTAATACTAAACAGAAAACAACTTATCGTAAAAGTATATTCAATTTTGATTATTATTTGCCAATTGGAACAGCTTGTGCAATTGCTACAAATTATCCGGTTTCATACATGTGTGGAGGTCCTTCTGCAAACCCTAGAAGAAAAGTTGTTAAGTTTGATGGACGAAATTTGATTGAACAGCCAGATATGTGTAAAGCACGTTTTGGTGCTGCTGCTACATTTTTCGTTACGAAATATTTACTGATTGTTGGAAAGAACTCGAATTTCCCAGTCCTGGCCATTCTTATCTGGGAGCTCATACAAGAAAGAAAAAATTTATCTCATTGGTGGTTTTATAGAAAAGTTTGGGATTGGCTCTTTAAATTTTTCATATCTTTTCTTTGGTGAATCTAGATTGGCTTGCAAGATTTCAAATATTTTTTGTTTCCACATGCAAAGTCTTCCTGAAATTACTTCGATGACAACATCAAGAGCAGCATTTGCCAATGCAGATTATAAATCAAACATTTATGTTTGTGGCAGAATTGATCAAAATAAAGAATCTATTATCTATGGAATTTTTAGAAACAACAAATCACGTATGGACCGCAATTCGTGTCCCGAATAGTTTTACAACTCCGATTGGTTCCAGTTGTGTTGTTCAAGATAAACTTTATATCAATGTAAATAATAAAATAATTTGTTTTAGTTTTAGTTTACAGAGGTGGAATGATTTTTTCGATGTGAATGAGTATCGCGAATTTTCATTTGTGCTGCTTCCTTTTGATCAAATCTCTCGAAAAAATGATTTAATGCTCCGAAACCAAAACCTTAATACGTCTGATTTAAAATCAAAATAAAAAAATTATAATAATAACTTAAATAGTTAGTATTTTTTCAAGAGTCAAATAAAAAAGCAAACTAACCCTATATACTGTAAAGACGGGTTTTTTAAACAATTTATTAAATCGAGCAACTGTATTAAAATCTAAAGTTAAAGTTCAGTACGTTTTAGAAAAGTTGCAATAAAACACAACCAACCCTTAAACCAAGTTATTTGCGTTAGGTTTTTATGAGATCGAATTTCTTTTCATTTTTTTCTTTATTGATAGATTCAAAATCTTGCTCAAATAATTCTACTTTTTTGCTTTGTTTTCTAAAAATTTTACGCAAAACGATATTGATTTTTTAAATATTTTTGATTTCGTATTTGCGACTTATTTACAGGGACCTATTTTAGGGTGGAGAGGAAGGGGACGTGTCTCCCACTATTTAGACAAAGGCGGACGAAAAATCTTTTGTTCCCCCCAAATTATATGCGAAAATAATCGTTGTCTTGAGTTTGTCTATGATAAGGTTGCCATACGTCAGGAGTTTCTAGGACATGTCCTGGATTTTAGACCTTCGTCAGGGAGAAATATTAAAATTTGTTAAAATATCAGGGATTTTCAAATTTTGCTCAGTAATGGCTTTAGTGCGGTGCGAACGGAGCAGCCGCAATCTCAGGTTTAGGATATAACTTTAGTAGGGATAATGCACTCGAACGACAGTGATGACTTTTTTTTTTAGAGAACACAATGATTTTGAGACAAAAATTGAAAAATCCAAAATTGATTCCAAGTGAAGACTTTTTTTTTAGAGAACATTATGATTTTGGGACAAAAATTGGAATATTTAGTTTATTTCAATTTAAAAAGTGTAGTTTTAAAAGTGCTTAAGTCACATTTTGCCTCCAAAATTTTCAAATAAACTAGGTCCTGGCTTATTGATGTAAAATATTGCTCGATTCAGTTATGCATATTAGTTGATATGAATATTCATAGCCTGTTTTTTGTTTTTGCATTAAAACCAAGCATTAAAAATATTTGTACAGAAGCTGTACACCGTTGTTGTATAGCTTAATCAAGATAATACAAATTTTTATTAGTGTACATTGTAAAAACAGTTTTTTGGTTAGGTAACACCAAAGGCTATCAAAACAGCAGAGATGAGCATGAACCGGATCCGAACTGAGGCGGTTTTCGGTCGGAGCCGCATAATCCGAACTGCCATTTATAGTAGGTTAGGATCGGATAGGATGAGACTGTCGGATTTAACAGTCGAAATGCATTATTCTATGCTTCGCAGCAATGTTTTTTTAAGAAATTATTACCGTGTTTTCCCAAAATTAAGAAAGAGCTTATATTAATTTTCACTCTTAAACATGACAGTAGGGCTAATTTTTGGAGATGTTTTTTTCTTTGAATTTATCAAAAAAAAAGGTTACAATTAAATAGAGAATTGTTGCAACCTAAATGCATCTGTCTTGTTGCTACAGCGTGCTACCCTAACTTTTATGACGTCATAATATCCCACTATCAAGAAGGGCTTATTTTAAGAGTAGGTCTTATATTAAAATCATCATGAAAATTCATGCTAGGTCTTACTTTAGTAGTCTTATTTTGGAGAAGAAACACGGTAAGAAGCCTGAATGCCAGCAAACTATGCCTAATTCAACAATTCTCCATTCTTCAAAGTCCGGATTCTGGATCAGTCCATTAAAAAAACAAAATCTTCTCGATAGTTAGCTACTACTAGTAGGCTAACTAGTTAGTCAGTTTAAAACGCAGCCGGTAGATTACCGTTTTGATTGGTATTGTTTTTGTGTTGTTTCTACACCACTGTTAATTCTGGCAAAAAAAATCCTATTTCATAAAAAAAGAAAAATACCGCGGCAACACCCGAGACAAAAGAAGCATTTCAAACATAAAACTAAGGTCTTTAAAATGAATTTGAAAAAGCTATTTAACGCAGTTGCAGCGTACACAAAAACATCACCTTAATTAAAATTTTATGAAGAATTCAAATTTTTTTTCAAAAATAAGTTAAAATAACAAGTTTATGATTAAATCACGATAAACTTTTCCAACCAAAAGAAACCATTAAAAAAGCTAAACTAAAATAATATACTTTGAAAAAAGCTTAAATTAAACAAAGTTCCGGATCGATATTGATGCATTGTTAAGTGACACTTTGAAGGAAATTTAATACTCATCAAAATTCATCCTCATTATATAATAACACCATATTCAGTTTTGAACAGAGTGTCCTTGAATGAGAGCTGCTCAAGAGCCGAAATCAAAAAGCGGCTCCCAAAAATTAAAAGCAGCGCACGACTTTTACTTGTTCGAGTTCAAACTTAAAATAAAGGCCACTGTACCATGGCCTCCCCCTCAGACCCTAAAAATGAAAAAATATGAAGCAAAACCAAGCAGTTTTAGAAGCACTAGGGTGCCTGGCCCTCCCTCAGACCATAAAAATGAAAATTTTTTCTTAGAGATCACCATGATTTTGGGAGAAAAATAGGGAAATTGGAAGTGAAGGCCTTTTTTTTTTAGAGATCACTATAATTTTGGGAGAGAAATTAAACTTTGGCGTCCCCCTCGAAAACTTTCTGCGTACGCCACCAGTCAAGGAAATTCTTTTTATTTACATGTATATTCGTGAGCTATCTCCGAAGAAATTACACAACTTGGCAGGAGTTTTTTAAGGAATGGTTTGCAATTGTTAAGAGTTTACAACCTGAAAGGCTTTTAGTACTATAATCCTTTGATCAGGCTTTGATAAAAGGAAACTGTTTTGAGTTCAAGCAAAGGACAATTTCTGTTTTGAAGTGATCTAAAATTTTAAACCGCTATATCGCTGAACGTGCAAGTGCGACCAATTCCCATCGGTATATTAATTTTATTTGACGCGCAGTGGTTTATCATTCGTCTGAACTCTTTTCGCCCTTCTTAACTTTCTTTTGTTCTACGCGCAGCGGCTTGGCGCTTATCTGTCCTTTTGGCCCTTGTGAACTTTCTCGTTTAAGCTTTTTTTATTTCAAATATTGATTAGCAGGGGGCCCTCAGAATATAAATAACGCTCGCCAGAGAAAACAAACATTCATTTCTTCATTTAAGTTGTAAAAATAATTTTTGGCCGAAGTGCAGCTAATTGTTTTCGAACTTCGGAATCGCAATCATCAACTTAATTATTTGGCTCTCCACATTCCTAAACTTTTGTGAGTACCTTTTATTTGGTTTTGTATGAATTTCGTAGTAGCTATTTTAGCGACCTATTCGTATATATATTATTCGTAGGATTACAAGTACAAAATAGGAATACTTGTCAATCAAGTTTTTAACGTGGAGAGAGAGATTCGCGAAAAACAAACTAAATCCAAAACATAAACCGTCTGTCGCAGTTGTCAAAAACACGAATGAGCTTTGTTGATAAGCGAAATAATTGCAAGAGAAAGATTTTTATTTTGCAAATATGTGTGCAATTGGTAAGTGTGAGTAACTTTTCTTGTTGTTTAACTAAAATGTGCTGCTGTAAAACTTTTACTATTTCGGCCAAGCAGTTTTGCTTGTGATCGGAGGCATTGTCCCTCCCTAAACGGCTCCTCTCTTTGGAGAAAATCAGAGACAGAATCAAACTGAAGACCTTTTTGGTTATAGATCACTATATGCCTGGGACGAAAAATTGTCAAAACCGAGATAGATTCTAAGTAAAGACCTTTTTTTACCACTAGAGAAAATTTTTTTACTAAGCGTATTTGATTTTGCTTGTATGGCCCCTCCTCTTTTCAAATATCCTTGGTGTACCACTGCTTCACTACATGGTTTATCATATATGATAGAAACTAATTTTCAGCTTTATTTTTTTTGTCGTAAATATTTTATTCCTTTACTGCATAAGGTAACGTTTCTGATACTTACGGATGAAAACTACATTTTTATTTCATCCGTCAGGTGACGCTGTGAGATATAAATGCATTTTAATATTAGTTTATTACTAGATTTAGCACCTGGGTAAAATCATATTTTCAAAAAGTTTGTAAACCGATTTGAAAGCGATATCAAAGTAAAAAAATTGCAATACATAAACTCATTGATAAACTCAGTTGAAGTTTAATGGGTCAAATATTTAACATACGAACCTGAGTTCTTAAACTGGGGCGCGCTCCCTTGTGGGGGCGTGAAAGTTTCATAAGGGGGGCGCAAGCAACTGGCTGTAAACTGAATAAATACTTGCAACGACATGAAATAAATAGAAAAAAGAGAAAGTGTGGTAGTGATTATTTAAAGCATGGTCATACATGTACTGTACGAGTATACAGTAGATTCCACGGTAAATAGACAAATGTTACCACAATGCGCAATAAGCAAACACGTAATGTAACCAATTTTTTTGCAGCATCATCTTGATACAAAACACTTCGGCCGCAAAGATAACCCTTTATCTTTTTTTGAAAGCAGGAAAAACAATCTGAAAAAAATGAATATCACAAGTAAATACATTGTACTTTCGCCAATCTTCGTGTGAAGGAATAGTAGAAGCATCATTCGAAATCGCTCACATGACTACTAAAGAGAAGGAACCTTACAACAATGGTGAAGCATTGATTAAACTATGCTTATTCAAAGCAGCTGGCCTTGTTTTCACTTTTGAAAAAAGACACTAAGCATTAAGTTTTCAACAATGCATTACAATAGTATACCTTGGGAAAAATTGTGGGTGTTTGCTTCGATGGTGGTCTGACATGATGTTGGTCTCAAAGTAAATTTATCGCGTAGATAAAGGAGAAAAAATTCCTATACGGCTGGATCTAATTGCATGATGTTATTTTTTGTTGTTATTGTCTAATTGCATGATGTTATTATCATTGAAGTTTTTAGTTGTTATTCAAAAATTTTTATTTTTTGAATTTAAGTTTAATGCTCTAGTTTATGACGTTATTGTCGTTACACATACTAAAAGAGATTATTTAACAGAACTACTATTCAATCGAGTATGCACTCCTCATCAGCAGTAGCGGCTGGCAAGTAAAAAACGAAGAGGTGCCGCAATCAGGGGCACCGGAAAAAATTTCGGGCCGGAAGAACAAACTTTAAAAAGGCGGCATTTTTTTGGTCGAAAAGACACTCTTAACCAGTGACGTGCCGTAAAGCTCGTGGTTGGTAAGGCACTAAGTTTAAAATTTTAAATTTCTTAAAGTAAAGTTAGTACTAATTTTATTTTATAACAAACAAAACAGTGATCTCTTAATTAAAAAAAGGCAATTTGAAGCATTCTCTCACATTTAGTTAACTCTTTCTGAGTTTAAAAAATGTTCTTATTGTATCTCTGTATTTATTCTGCTGACTCACTGGAAAATGTCGGAGGCGTTAATAAACAAGGTAAGCAACATCCCCGACCTGCTTCCGGAGATGCCAAGATATTGCTATGCGGTTGACATTTGTTGTTTTGGTTTTTCAGTTTTATAGAAATATGACTAAAATTTAGAACTGCTTGCCATGATCTCCAAGCAAGGAAATTGCCATACAGCGTCTGTTTCAAGGACACAATGGAATGGCGCGAGTAGATTTCGAGCCGATACCATGTTGATCACATAGCAGGCGCTTTAACAATTCGAATACGCTGCCGAAGAAAAAATAATTTGTTTAAGAAAGACTTGCAAAATTTTCAGTTTCCTTTAACATTAATATTGCAAAATCTCTTTATTTAAAACAAATCAGTTGTTGTAGTTTTAAAACTTAAAAAAATTTAATTATGAATGAGAGCCTTCGATTTCACATGCTTGCTGAAGCTTTCATAATTGGATCCAGGAGGCGAAGGGGGCTTAAATCTACATATTTTCAAGCATATAACCTACTTTTTTGGCACAACCATGTCCTCTCTTTAGGAGCTCACCAAAAAAGTTTTGATTGTGCGTTGATCCATTACCTCCTAGAGATTCAAAAAATTTTCGGTGTCTCCTTATAAGTTTCTTTCGGTGAAGTAAAAAACAACGTCGTAGAAAAAAAATCAAAATCCTGGAGAGAAAACTAAAAAGTATTCTCTTGCAATAAAAAGGCAAGACTTTAATTCTCAATATTCCCAACTAGTAATTACAAATATTTTAAGTAATTGCAATACCTGTTACTCGATAATATCCATTATACTCGTAAATTGATACTACCGAATGTTGGTGTGGACAAGAGTTATCAGGTCAAAAATAGAAACAATAATAATCCTTACATATTTGGAAGAATCAATACTGTTGCTAGTACAGTAATTTTTATACAAAAGAGTAATTTCTATACAAAAGTCCTATAACTGAGTGGGAGTTATAGAACTTGATTTAAGCCTGGTTTAGAAAATGTTTAAGTTTTAAAGGCCAACACAAAGGTTCAGAGAAGGATATAAATTCAACTTAATATTCAAACGATCAGAAATCTACACACTGAAACTAAGCATTAAATGAAGTCTGTGACAATATCAGCAGGCAGTGTTATGTTTCGGTTTTATAGAGCCTGGTCGGTGTTGCGTTGTTCAGTGTTAGTGACATTATCAAGCAGCTTTAAGCTTAAAGTCGATGACAAATTCGTCCTTCTTTTTAATCTATAATGTAGAAAGTATTTACCCAGGCCGAGCTGCGAACTAGCATCTCCTCGATCACGAATGCTGTCTGTCGTGCTAAGCTTGACATGCAGAAGAACAGAAATTAAAGAATGGACAATAAACGTAGTGAAAAATCAATCAAGCAGAAGACAAAAACTATTTGTTTATCGTACAGTATTTGTGCAGAGTGCTTGCTTACTCTGCCTCCTAGCTCTAATATAAATTCTATACTACTATTGTATTAAAATTTTTCAATAAGGGAGACAAGAATCAGTCCAAATTTATTAAAAACTTATTTATTTTAAATTTAAAATCGATTTCGATCAAAAGATCATCATCAGTTAAAAAAAATTAAAATATTATCAGAGAAGTTAAAATTTTTCATCAAAACTTTTTAAATTTTGAAATTTGAAAAAGTTTATTGAAAAAATACTTAGGGCAACAAAAACTTAATGTCATACATCAAAATATCAAGAAACTACAACAAGGTAAAATCGTAGTTTACGTATATAAATCTTTGAAAAAAAGTTTTTTTTAAAGTAGAAATAGAAGAAACCGTAGGCCTACTATTTTAGAAAATTTATTAATTTTTTTAATGTGCTCCTAGAACAGAGCTTCGCAACTGGTCCGCCCCGGCACAGTGGTGGGAGTGTGCCGCGGAATTAGTACGAGTACTTTTATTTCAGTTACGCCATAAAAATATACTGAAACAAAAAAATTTGTAAGTAGTAAAGAGCTGAACAGAAAAAGGAAGAAGCAACAAAACGATAAATGTTACGACATGTCATCAAGATAAAAAAATTTTTTTGAGAATAGGTGTGCATGGTTGCAGCACCTTTAAGGAATAATGGTAAACTCTAGCGAGCCTCTCTAACTCGTAAAACTAAATCATGAAATCTACCTTGTGTTCAAATTGATTAATTTTTTTACATTCTTGTTTGAGGTGTGCCACGAAATTTTGGAATTTTTTTAAGTGTACCGCGAGTGAAAAAGGTTGCTGAGCATTGTCCTAAACTTTGACTTTATTCATATTTTTGATTTATTTATTAATTTTTTAAAAATTGTATTGCGGTTAACAGTCAAATTATAAAATGATGGATAATTTTAGACGTTGAAAACGTTTTGGCGAAATTCCCCAGAAATTTTTTGTTTGTTTCGTCACTATTATGATAATTATCTTATTTTTGCATCAAAATCCTGTTTTTAATTGAAAGAGCATCTTAAAAAAATTTTGATTTTATATCAAGTTTAGGTCGTGCATGACTGTTTTCTTAACCTACATGTAGCGCCCGCAATAAATTTGGTGCTGTGACAATCAACTTTACATAGTGCAAATTTTAAGTTATAAAGGGTAATTAGCCGTTTCAAGAAACTTTAAATTTTGCTGAGAAATGTTCTGATGATAAAGTTTTGTTACTGATTTACTGACACAATCAAAAACATGAAAGAAGTTTCTCAATCATCGGCACGTGGTAAAAATATTGAGAAGGCGAGCTCCCAATCATTTAATATCCATAAACAATTTCTCTATTTTTTTACCGTGATTTCTTTGATAGTTACGTGCCTTGCTGCCATACTTGGGACACTGAATGGAGCTAATATTGGAAGTGAGTCTATGGTTTTCTAATTTCTTTATTGACCAAAAGTTTTCGAATGAAATCTTTTCCAATTAAAAGTTGATAATAAATTGGAACAAAAAAAAAAACAGAAAAATTGTACTATTGAATAAACTGTAGCCTATACATAATATTATTACTGCAGTAACATTCTGAAGTTTGTTTCAGACTTTCCCTACTTTATCCTAAATTATTTTTATTAATCATGACCATAAGGGCAATTTTTTTATATCAAAAATTTTGATTTTGTTCATTACCTAAAAGAATTTTTTTAAACAAAATTTTGACATAAAAATAATTTTTATTGTTATACGATTTAGAATGTATTATAGTAGGCCGTAGTAAAAAAACAGATACTTTTTTAAATTTCCTGATATGAACCGCCTGTCCTTACCAATCGATTGCCCAGAGTTTAGAAAGAACATTGCACAGCAGCAGTTGTTGACTGACAGCACTAAAATTTTGCATTTAACAATGCTGACAAAATTCGTTACTTCATATAAACACTGTTGTTTGTATTGCAGTTCTTTATCATGCTCGTCTTTATATAAAAACCTAGGCCCATACAATTTTTTTCAAATTTGGATTCGAGACATCAACATATGAACGTCTTTAAGCGTGCTTGGAGCTCTCCATCTTTTTAATAGGCTGTGGCAGTATTTGATAGTTGCGCAGGATTTTTACCAGAGGCTCTCTAGCTTTGGGGCCATAAACAGCTTTCTTTGCACTTTTCCCAAAACATCATTGTCCTCAAACGAATTAACAATGTTGCGCACTTACACGGTATTATATTTTTAGCGTAATACTCTAATCTAGAACAAGAGTTTCCAATTTGTATAATTCAGGTCACACTAAAGTCTAGAATTTACACGAACGACTCCTTTCTAAAAAAAGTCTTTAAATTAAAAACTAAAAAACAGTTCTAACCTATAGCAAACTGTTTGATAACTGTATTCTGAAACTGAAGTGAAAAAAAAAAACTTTATTTGACGTTCAAACATAAAATTTGTTCCGAAAGTCAATTAAAAACTTTTTTTTATCTTCACTTGACTTCCGGAAAAAATTTTATGTTTGAAAAACAAAACATGGTTTTTGAAAAAGTTTGTTGACTTCTGGTCCAATATATTGCAACGTCCTCGTACTTTTTGCTGTTGTTGATACCAGGTATATTATTAAAATCTTCGTTCATGATATTCTGGTAAAATTTGAGTCTAAACGGCAGAGGTGGAGTCGAGACACGGTGCTTAGAGACCGAGACGAGACCAGACCTTGGGGTAGCGAGACGGAGGCGACACGAGACTTTGGAGTAGCAAAGGCGAGACGAGACTAGACTTCGAAGTAATGAGACCGAGAGGAGACAAGAGACTTTATATATGTTGTTTTGGTTTAAGCCAGGGTTGTGGAATCAGAGTCGGAAGTCGGTGTCGCATGTTTTTGGTTGGAGTCGGAACCGAAGTAATTTTTTAAATATGCTCAAGATGGAGTCGCTTTTTTAGATGTGCTGGAGCTGGTATAGGACTGGTATTTTTAACTGGCCCCTCCAACTCCAATTTTTGGTTAATTGCTGGAATTAAGGTATAGTCAAATTTATCATCTGAATGATTCAAAAATAAGCAAGCTAAACTATGGCGAGTACTTGGACAAGTCACCTTTTGGTCTTTAATTTAAACTGCAAACTAAAAACGATTTTGGCTTTATATTGACGGCCAAATGTGGCTTTTTATTTGCAAAATTAAACTTGAGTTTTGGTTTGGGAGTTGTTTTGAAAAATTCAACTAAAGATTAAAAACAGATTTTTATTAAAAAAATTTGTCGAAATGTGCTTAATTGCTTATCGATTTTGAAAGTCAAGTGATAAACAAAAAGAAAGTCTTTATTTGAATCCAGCCCTCCTTAAAATGTCGGGATTCCTTACGAATTTTTGACACTTACCTAAAGCTATCAGTTGTAATTCTTCATCATTTCCGATACTTATAATATACATTAACTGAACAGAAAAAAAGTGCTTTGCTCAGCGGTTGAGTGTAACCACAGTAAGAATAAAAAACTTTCAATTTTAATTTACTTTTAATTGCAGACAAGAAAAAGTATTATGAAAAGCTAACTCTGCAATTACTAAAAGCTATTTTTATGTGAAGGGGTGCCGTTTCTTGTTTTCTTGGCCCTCCCTGGTTGCAAAGTGTGACTTATAACCAGGGTTGTGGAGTCAAAAAAATTTCTTCCGTTTTACGTATATAGAGAAAAATTTTTTCCGTCTCCGACTCCCTCTCTTTAAAATCTTACGACTCTTTGACTCTAGAACACTGAAGAATGACTCCGACTTTATCCCTAAACGTGGGACTCCTGCGATTTCAATTTGACAACCATAGAAGCCTAATTGTCGAGTGCTTGAAGCGCGTTAAAGCACCATGATTGTGATCGACATGATGTCTGTTAAAAATCTACTCGATCTATTCTATTGTGTCCTTAGAAAGGACAGTTTTATGGCACTTTCCCTGCTTGACAGTGTTGGCAAGTAGTTTTAAATTTCAGTCATATCTTTATAAACTAAAAAACAAACTAAAAAACTTCTATTGGATAGGAATATTTTGGCACCTACGGGAGTAGGTCGGGGTAATTTTTTAATTTGGTCGCATTCTTGCGAGTCAAGAGAAGGATAAAATGTACAGATAGATAAAAAGTATATATCAAGAGGATGAAATGTAAAAACTTAAAATAATTTTGCCTAAATTGAAGTCTCCAAATGCAATAAAGAATTAGATTCCCAACTTCACCGAATCTAAAAAACCGACTCCCATTTGCGACTCCGGCTTCATCAAATTTAAAGAAAGTACTCCGGCTTCGATGTAAAATATGCGGCTCCGGAGACTCCGACTCCACAGTCCTGCTTATAACTATATTTTTGAGTCGGGGTTGCCCAAGCCACATATTCTAGGGTGGAGTTGGACTCCTTTTTTTACATTGCTGAAGTTGGAGTTGTGTTATTTGATCTCGTGGAGTCGGAATTGAAAAACTCTGAATTGGTGGAGTTGAAAAATAGTTTTTCTGATTCCACAATCGTGGTTTAAGCAATTATAACAAAAAATTTATAAACTCTTTACCACATGAAAAATCTTTACCATAAATCACAAGAAAGTTTCCCAAGTTAAACATTGACCCTCGCCTATGGCTTCCATTACAAAGTTTTGCTTTGCCAGTGCAAAGCATGCCAGTTAAATGATAAAGTTTTTGCAGTGTCAAGTGGAGCAATTACATCGCTTTAACGAACAAATTTGAAAAGAATTTGTTATTGCTGAATTCACTTAATGTGAAAACGACTTACCAGGACTTTTATAACGCCATCAGAAAGCAGCCAAAAGACTATTTCACTCGGTCACCAAAACAACCGCAAACCGTGGTGGAATGCAGAGTGTGAAACTTTCTATAGAAATTTAATGCAGTACCACAAAATGAAACACGACTCGATTTTGGGTGCTATAGCTTCATTGACGAGACTTAATGAAAAATTGAGAGATTGATGGTTTCAATCAGAGCATCCACTTTCACACTCTCGTCGAAAAGCTAGAGTTCTAGGGTATGTTAAAATAATTTTATAAGTTGGTCATAACACTCTTTTTCAACGAATTCTTTTTCAAAAGGTGTTTGACTTTTAAAAGGCATCAATACCAAAATTAGTAACCATCTCGAAGAACTCACATTTCGTCGCAGCATTGTGGCATTGTGCAAAAAATACCTTCCCATATCACGCTGTTGCCCTGTATTCGGTATACTCGACAGCTGAGTACTTTGCAGCGCACATGCTTGCCTCATAAATACTCGTAGTATCTTGAATGAGGCCTTAAACATTTAGATGCCTGCGTCCCACTCCAACAGAACAGTTATTGATTCTTAATTCTGGCATCAAGTCAGCTGAACTTTGCCAACTAAAAGTGGAATTTTCCTTGTCCAATAGTGGAATTTTGGATTCTAACTATCTACCGCAAATAATTTACTCGACTTGCTTCCGGAAATGCCACAGTTTTGCTGTCCGATAGAAATCTTTTATTATTTTTTAAAGATTTGTAGGTTTCTACCAGGCGCATTACTACACTTATAGAAATGGCATTGTGCATCACGCACGCCGATGACCAGATGCTAGAAATATATCGAGTTGTGGACAGACAACCCTAAGAATGACATCTGTGGCATTGTGCATCACGCACGCCAAGCCCGAGATCACTGCCCGACCATGGTTTTAGGTTATAAGCGCTCATCAGAAACAGTTTACTTAACCAGGTTTTTGTCGCAGAGCACATACACAGTATAAAGAGAAATAATATATTTACTGACGCTGGCGTATAAAAAAATGCTACAATTAATTATATAATGTAAAACTTCAAGCGCATAAGTAATTAACGATCTTTCTTCAATTTAATCAAAACAAAACCTGATATTTAAACAGATAAGTTAAAACAATATTTTTTCTACGCACATTTAAATATGATTAAGATTGATGGAAAAAAATAAGACAAAATAAGTTCATACAGAAATCCATCACTCGTTTTCAAGATTTAAAATTTTTATTAATTTTTATTGTATTTCAACTCTATTTATCCTCCAGACTCGTACAAAAACGTTGAAGGCGTTATACCAAGGGCAACTTTTAAGCGATACCGGTACTTGCTTATTTAAATGCTATATACTGTATGCGGGCCCGCAAACAACCAGAAGATCTAGCAGATAATTGCTTTCAGAGATGTCAAAATATTGTAGTGGGTTGGAATTTTTAATTTGC
This sequence comes from Diplosoma virens, assembly GCA_963680785.1. Lineage (NCBI taxonomy): Eukaryota > Metazoa > Chordata > Ascidiacea > Aplousobranchia > Didemnidae > Diplosoma > Diplosoma virens. The sequence continues at coordinate 26,866,588 of OY796880.1, read as the reverse complement.
TTTTTTAGTTTTTATTTGAGACGTAACTAAAATGCTAGTCTACCCAGACTACCCTACTAGCTTGAGTAAGCTAAGCCTAAACAAAAAGTTGCAAAAGGGCTACTGGCTATGAAGTATGTAAAGCATTCCTAAACTTGACCTTACTTAAAATTAACTTGTAACTAGTACCGGAAAGATGCGAAAGTACTGGTAAACATTTAACTATGACAAATGTCAATTTGTGATAATACCACTGTAAATCAAGAAACTCCTTTGAAGCTGCAATCGATACGAAAAATAAAAACATGTCGCAATGCTTGCAAAAAACTTTCAATGACCCTAGAATTAGACGGAGTACCGCGGTACTTTATAAAAAAAAGTACCGCGGTACAGGTACTCGGTACCAAGTAACAATGGTACCGATACGGGGACTAAAAAAGTACTGTGGTACAATATCGTGTACTAAAGTACCGCGGTACTGCCCACCATTGCATTTCAGGCCATTCATTGTAATGCCTGGGCCAAGAAAATACAACCCAGCAGTTCCATGTTTGCTTATGGCCCCAAAACCATCTGGCTTGGGGAGTGTTTAACTGTACTGACGGTGTACTATGCATTAAATCTTTGGCATTTTGGTCTTTGAACGTGCCTCTTCCGCACTGCAAACTGCTGAACTGTAGATCCATCAGAGAATAAACTGTTTCACATTTTTCCACAGTCCAATCAAGATGTTTATTAGCAAAAAATAATCTCTTCTTTTTCATAGCAGATGTGAGACGTGGTTTTGCAGCTGGCTTAGGATTTTAAACCGAACTCCTTGCTCAAACGACGTGAAACCGTGCTGATACTAATGTCCATATCATTTTTTAGCAGATTGGCACGTAATTTACGACAAGAACTAATGGGGGATCGCGTGATAGCTCGTCGGATAGCATGATCATCTCTTCGTTAAGTTTTACGGAGTCTACCAGTTTTTTTCATGTCATTATAAATTTTATGCTTCTTAAACTTTTCTATGGCGTGATGGACTGAACTTTTGGTACATTGTAGTCTTTTTGCTATCTGTCTCTCTGAGAGTCCTTTCATATGCAAAGCCACTATCTGAGTACGCTCAACAGCCAATAATGAAAATTTTTTGGCCATTTTTCTCTGCTTTTAAAAAGATTAAGAATACCCTTCTACCATACATTAATCTGTACTGCAACTGGTTAAAAATATATATTTGAAGTTTTTTGAAAGATTCAATAATTGACTATGAGGCAATAATATGTTTTTTGATGAAATAACGTAATTTGGACAATTTAATGATGGATTAGTCCAAGTTTTGCCACAAAATATCATTTAACTGTGATGGTCATACTTTTGCAAATGACTGTAGATACGTTGGAAACAAGTGAAGACCAAAAAAATCAAAACAAGCCCTCACATTAATGATTATACTGTCCTTTTTTTGTTTCCTTTGCAAATAAGACACCTGCTTCAGTATAAACCCCACCCAGCCAACAATGCATACAAGCAATTGTGCGGGCTCTGTAAGGCAGCCCGTATAGAACCTGTACCAATTTGGCCGCGGACGCTGCAGTGGCCTCACATAGGTTTAACCGGACTGGTTTTGCGGTGGTTTAATGCCGATTTCTTGCACGCTTTCATGTTGGCTTAATGCTGATTTCCTGCACGGGTTTCACCGTGGATTAACACCGGCTTTTTGTACAGTTTTTACGGTGGTTAAATCCCAACTTCCTGCACGGTTTTCATGGTGACTTTATGCCAATTTTTAGTACGGGATTCGCGGTGACTTAATGCCGACTTTCTGCACGGGTTTTTCCGTGGATTAACGCCGGCTTTTTGTACAGTTTTTACGGTGGCTTAATGCCGATTTGCTACATGTTTTCATTGTGGCTTAATGCTGATTTAGTTCACGGGTTTCACAGTGGATTAACATCGGCTTTCTATACGGTTTTCATGGTGGTTTAATACCGACTTCCTGCCCGGTTTTCATGATGATTTAATGCCAATTTTCTGTACGGGTTTCCTGGTGGCTTAATGCAACTTCCTGCCCGAGTTTTATGATGATTTCATATAATCTTCCTTGAAAAATTACAACATTTTATACGATGTTAAAGACAAGATTAAAAAAACCTTAAAACCAATTTATATCTACATGCTTCGTTTCGTCGATTGCCTATTCTTTATTAATACTAGTTCATTTTATAATCAATTTTTGACAAATCAACTTTTACTTTTTTATTTTTGAATTCGAATATACAAAAATGAAGACTACAAAAATATCAATTAGTGTGAAACTTCTGCTCTTTTCATTCTTCTGCCGTCGCCTTCATGGTTGCAGCGAGCCACTTTCTGACGCATTTTTTAATTTCATTTCTTTTGGCAGATTTGCTAATAGGAAGTTTCTTAACTGCTTCTAACAGAAAAAAATCTCAATTAGAATTAATTGTTTTCAATTTTTGATATTGGAATTTTATAATTTTTTTGTAATATCAGTACATCAAAGGTTAAATTATTAAAGGTTTGTTCAACAATCATGAGAAAAAACGGCAAATTAAAATTCGTCATGATTTAAATCCTTTGACAAAACGCTTGATTGATTGAAAGACTCGATCAGTGGACCGGCGTTTCTCAACCTGTGGTCGCGACTCGGGAAAATCGCCAAGTCGGTTTTGCGTGTTCACAACAATTTTTTAAACTTTACGCAATTTCTAAAAATCTTTATCTTACAGCAGGCTGGCTCTACTTTTTACCCATTGTGGGTCTTTTTTTCTAAGTAAGTTTATTGCGGGCGGCGGGTACATGTAAAATTAAAGTGAAAATGAAGAAAAATCTTGGTTAGTTAACGAAGCAGAATTAGAGTATGATGATCTTTCTAGTCTTCACTTTAATTTTACTTGTTTTTTTTCAATTAACCCCCCTTTAATACCCGAGTTAAAACCGCAAACTTTGCTAAAGATCAAAAAAAGATCTTTACATCCTTGACTTTACTTCGGCAACTAACGAAGAGCTTCTTTTTTTTTCTTCACTTCAATTATGTATGTTTGTTTTTGGCAAAAAGAAGCAAAAGACCTCTATAAGCTGCAGTAATGGCATTTAGAGTTTTTGGTTCGCGACAGTAAAAAGGTTGATAAACACTGTATCGACAGATATCATATTTTTTAAATGTATTTTTATTTTAAACTTTTAAGTTAAAAAAGGAGTGCAGTTACCAGAGAGTCTCCAGCTGTATATATCTGCCAAAAGAGGTCGGCAACCACAAAAAGTTGAAAAACTTAGCTGGTTATGAAAAATTACGGAAAATATATCATTACCTGGTAACAAGAACTTCACACAGATGTGTGATAAGAGCTCCCGATCATAAAACACGATGCTAAAGCAATTATGCAGTAAAATTATAGGTTTTTCTCGTTTTACAAAGTCAAAAATTGGGCACGTGAACAATATGCAAACATGATACACTTCAATTTTTAAATGATTGAAAAAACTGGGCATAATTTTTTCTTTGGTTTTTAGGCGCAGGGTGCATGATTTGATCGAGGGAAGAACATCGGTTTTTTTTAAAAAAAATTAAATTTCTTTGAGATTAATTTTCGTTTTGTAAAGAATGACTTCGTGTCAAGGATAGCTGAATAAAAGCTATGAAAGTTTTTGAGGGAGCTCAATTTTAAGGGGGAGGAGAATAATTTTTTTTTTATTGTCTAGAACTGGATAATATTGCTTTTAATATGATAAAAAAAATTTTTTATGTTTGCTCAGAATAATTTTACTTGGAAAAAGTTAAAAATGAGGGGAATAAGAATTTTAAATAAATAATTTTTTTAAAAAAAGGTTGCACTTTATAAAAATCAATGCCTGATTGTTAATCATGATAGCATTAATGATATTTTCGTTTTTAAACATCATAAAATTAACATAATTCTTTCACAATAATTTTAACGACAATATATCTAATAAGAGATTTTTTGTGGTACAAAATTTTAAAATTGCCTGAAATGTCGTTATAGACCTGGCCATCTATATAGACAAAACTCTTTGATAAAAGAGGTAGTAGCTTGAAAAAGGCTGTTTAGGAAAACTTTAACGTTTTCGTGTAGCTCTCAGGAGAAATCGCTACAATGAGTAAAGAACTGAAAATTCCAAATTTTATTGCATAAGATATTGTCGTTTTGCCGAGTAAGAAATTATACAAAAGCGCAATTGATTTAGAAGCACCAGCCACCAAGCGGTTAAAAAGTAAGAATTGTCGTTTCGTCGAGTTAGAAACGGAACAAGTTTTATTGGACGAAATTTGGATGTTTAACTTGGCAAAATAATAGTTGTAATTTGAAGTCTGAAAAAGAATAAAATTAAAACCAATATAAATAATAATTATGTTGATAATTTAAGCCTGTAAACGAACTCATTTTGATGGCACAATGCAGGTTTGCTTGAGGTTATGTGGATGGATTCTAGTACAGCAAGATGAAATTCAGATCTGGCTTTGGATAGAATTGACAATTGATCATTATTGTAGTGAAGGGCACAATTTGGATGTTTCAGAAGATGAGTGCCAAAAGCCGAATCACAAATAGGTGTGGAAGAGTTTATTTTACTTTTTCGCGTTGGCTGAATTCTTTCTTGATTGGTTTTTTTACGGCCAGATTTCGGGACATGTTGGCGAATTTTGTCCTGCAGACGTTGAGAAGTTCTGCCCACGTACCGGCATTCGCAGGGCACACGTATTGGTATACGACCATGCTTTGTTGAGAAGCAGGTAGAACGTCTTTGTGAACTGCAGGAAGAATTCGGTTGGTGGAGAAAATAACTCGCGGTTGAACTGTTGAAAAACAATTTAGAATGTTACTCTTAATTTTCTGTTGTGATATTGTGCAATAGATGACGTAGTGTTTTTCTTAAACGCTCTAATCTTAATCAGCGCCTTCTGCTCAAACAATTATTGGACACGCGCATCTCCAAGCATAATTGTTACCAGTTAAATATGCGCCTTTACTTCGGTTCTTCAGTCAGTTCAGAGTTATCAAGCTACTACAGCAAACGAACTAAAAGCATTCTACTTCAATACGGTTGTTTTTTGGCTAAGTACTTTTGTGAATATTTACTATTGTTTTTTTAATAAACCTGTGTATTCGTGCAAAGATACAACATTTTCTTTTCAAATATAACAGAAGTTTTACCAATCCATGGTAACTTTAAGTAAACGGGGCATCGTTGAGGACCTTCTATCAGATGTTTCTGAAACTGCGGGATTTTTTTTGAAATTATTGCATTGATCACCGACTCTGGGTAACCGTTTTTAAGAAATAAAGATCGAATAGTGTCTAGTTCTTGTTGGAGGGAAGATTTTGAGCAGATTTTGAATGCACGGTGTATCAAAGTTGTGATCAGGTTAGTTTTGCGTGTCTTAGGACCAAATGAGTTCCATCTAATATATTCACCAATAAATGTAGCTTTCCTGTAAACAGATGTAGTAAAATTGTTGGTTGATTTGGTGACCAATACATCTAAAAACGGTAGTGATTGGTTAATTTCTTTTTCACTTGTAAATTTGAGCGAGGTACGCAAAAAATTCAAATTAGTTAAAAATGTTTCAGAATCCACTTCATCTTGGAAGAGAGCAAATGTGTCGTCGACGTAACGGTAATAGATATGAGGTTTGGAAATTTTGTCGAAAAGTTTCGATTCGTAAAATCCAACAATAATATTTGCCAAAGTCGGACCAAGCGGACTGCCCATAGCGACTCCGTCTATTTTCCTGTACATACAATTATTAAAACCAAATTTAACGGAAGATGTTGCAATTTTCATTAAATCAGTAAAAACGTGTTTTGGAATGATTGGCTCAGGAAGATCACCATTGTAGAGAGCTTGACTGCAAATTTCAATCGTTTCAGCTAAAGGAACATTGGTAAATAAACTGCAAATATCATATGAGCTAAGAAAACATTTACTAGGATTGATGTTAAGTTTTTGTCATAATGATCAATTGTCAATTCTATCCAAAGCCAGATCTGAATTTCATCTTGCTGTACTAGAATCCATCCACATAACCTCAAGCAAACCTGCATTGTGCCATCAAAATAAGTTCGTTTACAGGCTTAAATTATCAACATAATTATTATTTACATTGGTTTTAATTTTATTCTTTTTCAGACTTCAAATTACAACTATTATTTTGCCAAGTTAAACATCCAAATTTCGTCCAATAAAACTTGTTCCATTTCTAACTCGACGAAACGACAATTCTTACTTTTTAACCGCTTGGTGGCTGGTGCTTCTAAATCAACTGCGCTTTTGTATAATTTCTTACTCGGCAAAACGACAATATCTTATGCAATAAAATTTCGAATTTTCAGTTCTTTACTCATTGTAGCGATTTCTCCTGAGAGCTACACGAAAACGTTAAAGTTTTCCTAAACAGCCTTTTTCAAGCTACTACCTCTTTTATCAAAGAGTTTTGTCTATATAGATGGCCAGGTCTATAACGACATTTCAGGCAATATATCTAATATTAAAAAGCAACTTTTCTTTAATTTTGTTTTATCTTTTAGGAAGTTAATATTACGCTATAGACCTGGTAATATAAATTTTTATAAAAAAAATAAAATTAAACATAACTTATTTAACAAGCACTTTGTCCGACTGGTTTGTTTGTGATAGTTAGGAATGTATAAAAACTGCGTAATCTACGATTAGCGCTCAGTTTGAATTTATGGAATTATAACAAAGGTAAAATAAAAGTAGACAATTAACATCGAGATCAAATTACTTTTGGGATATACTGTGGTTTTTTTGTACCGGCACACATTTAACAAAAAAGGAAAGTTTTTGCAGAAAAATTTCTGCTCACATTTAGAGCAAATATTAATTGAAAAGGGCATTGCCTGTAGACTTACTGGCTAAAAATGGACAAACGCTTACATAAATATAATTAACCGAATATAACTTCAAATAGTTTGGTTGCCCCGAATTCCCTTTTGCCATGACGTCCAACAAAATTAAATTGCACAGCAACGTCATTTATCAATATAAACGAGATTATTCTTCTTACAACGTTGTTTATCATCACTCCTCTTATATCGCCAGAGCGGATGTCTAATACAATCAAGCATACAAATAATTTTTGAAACACTGTTTTAAAAAGTTTCTAGAATAAAGAAAAAGGGTGCTTTTTTTAGTGGGTAAATTTTTTTCGTTACAAAAATATAGTGATCTCTAAAAAAAGGTCAACACTTTTAAGCAAGTACATAATCTTTACTTTTGTCCCAAAGTTAAGATGCACAAGGTAGGACCACCGTCATGGTACTACCATGAAGATATAGAGCCATAACTTGCTTAGGGGAGCCCTTTTTTGACGTTTTTTCAGAGGAGGGGCAGGTGCGGCCATTTTTTCGCTCTGTACTGAAGCCATCGCTGAATGTAAAAGAATTTTAAAAAAATTGAAGTTGGCATCACACAGCGTTCATTTTATTATGAGAACACTTTCATAAAGCAGTAAAAAAGAAATGTTTTACTCTACAATAAATAAATTTTTGAGTACGTGACGAATTTATTTTTATTAAACGGCTGAAGCTGCAAGAGTTAAAAAAATAATTGGCGACCTCCAAAATTGTTTGCCTGCATTGTTACAAAGCTGCCATAAAGCCTTCGCTTAAAAAGTTCAAAATTGTTAGATTGCAATTTTGAACTTTCAAAGCCCTCGCTTAAAAACTTCAAAATTGAGTGATGGGCCTCGGTTTAGACCAACCGAGGATATTGCGTTATATAGGCACGTCCCAAAGATTGGACGCCAAAAAAAAATGCAAGATTTGATAATTTAGAATGATTTATTTTAATTCGATTGAGGCATAAAAAAAATGTTATTCTGACAAAACATTTTCTTTATTTGGTTTTTCTTCGTCAACACGAATTGATAGAAAGTAAAGCTAAAAGCCATAAAACTTAAAATTTGAAAAGATTTCAGCCAAAAAGTACTTTTACACTCAACCTAAAAACGGACAGTGATAAAATCTTGATAAACGTAAAAAATATTAGGCAAGTTTTAACACTTTTCTTGTGACAACACATTATAAATGACCTTAATTTGAGAAGCGGCGTCATCGCGAAGACGTTAACCTTTACTTAAGTGGGCGTTGTTCAAACCGCATATTCACGAATCACCGTTTAGCACACTGTAAAGCAAAACGCTGTAATACAGTGCTAGATTTAAATCCAAACAACTTTTTAACTGTTAAACTCTCTCGCACTAACAACTGAGATTGCAAAGGTGAGCATTGGCAGATGCTGTAGAGATGTTACTTTTGTTTTCATGCGATGTAGGTGCCGTGGCAGTGGTGCTATATTTTATAAATAAAGTTGCCGCTGCATGTTTCTTCATTTAAATCAAGCCTAAAATCAAACTGTTTTATAATTTTCCGTTGAATTGCAAAACGTCATAATTGTCAAGTCAAAACGCAACTGATTTTTGATTATAATTTAATATTCTAAAGAACCGATGCCATTAAAAAGTACTTGAACCAAATAGCAATAGCGAAATATAACTTTTGTTTGATCTATTTTATCGCAATTCGCACGCTGTAAAACATTTTACAGAATTTTTGATTCTGTTTTTTTTTTTTAATGATTTTAGCGCCGCTCTCTAATAGCTTCTTTAGTGAGGCGGAGTGATACAGCTTTGAACTGTTTATTGCTATCTAAGCACCACTATAAAACGAACTTTGTTGGAAATATCTTTTGCAAAACAATTTAGTTTCACTTTTGCAAGCATACCGAACTCTACTATATTTTTCAAGTTTAATATTTCCAAACCCTAAAATGCATTCGTTAAAATGTTAAAAAATATATTTAATAAACTACAGTTATTTTACTTGAATTGTCCCTTTGAAATCCGGATAACTTTTACATAGCAAACTGCAAAAGACCTGCACCCACTTGCAAACTTCAATTAAAAGTTCTAAACTGTAAAGGACCTGCACAATTCGGGAACGAGCTTAGCATTCGTATTGGTTTTCAGAAACTTTATTCAAACAATGCGACGAACTGACGGAGACCCACACGGGACTTCTACAAATTTCCTACTTTAATTTCCCACTCGAATCCCGCAGAACTCCTGCATAGCAAACTGCACAGGACTTGCACAGTTTCTGCACATGATTTCTACACGAAAATTCATCTGAAAATTTTGTCACTTGCTATTTACCAAACTGTACAGGACAGGACCCGCACAGTTTCTGCACATGTTTGCTATTGACGATAACCCACTTGAAAACTGCACTTTATTCTTGTAAAAACTGCACAGAAATTGTACTGGGACCTCACGGTTTTGGCTTGCCTGCACGAGCCCGCATTCCCCGCATTTTACCCTTAAGGGCCTTGTATGGGCATGTTGGCTGGGCATCAGTCTTTTATCGATCCCGTTCGACCGCTTACTATTTATCGGGTCCTTGGATATTCCAATCGAAGACTTTGAAAACCACTGCTTTAAACTAATGTAATGGTTCAAACCTAATTGATATTACCTGCAATATTCCTAAAAAAATAATATTAAATTTGGACAAAAAATTAACCAAAAAATTTTGGTTTACATTTTAAAAGCATTTTTTGTTCAAGTTAAATAGTAGCTTAGCTAAAGTTTGTTACAAAAACCAATTCAAAATTTATTCTAAACTGTTTTTTTTCTTTAAGATCTTTTCGAAAACACCGTTGGCAACATCAGCGACAAGTATTTTACTCAAGTCACGCCTAGTACTTTTGTATTTGGAACTATTTGGCCAATCATATTTGTTTGGACAATAACTGGAAGCATTTATCTTGTTATATCTCTTTATCTTCCTTTAAAACAAAGTCCAGTTAAAATGGTTCCTGAAATGACGCCCTTGGTAAAAACTTCGATTTTTTTTCGTAACATTCACTTTGCATTGTTAATAACAAAAAAATGTTGGCTTTAAAGGTGTTTTGAAAAAAGTTTAAATTGCCAATGTTATTTGTATTTAGGCTTACTTTATTCTGAATGTCATCACATTCATTTTTATTAATTCCTGGTATTTTGCTTTTGATGCTGAAAATATTACTTGGACTTTTCTTCTTTTAATATTTTCGGTTTTGCTCACCTACGCAGCGATTGGCATCACCTTGAAACGAACTTACGACAACCTCATAAGTCTTGAAAACAATAGCAAAGGTAAGATGAGTAAAAAAATGTAATTTTAAGTTTTTTAAAATAGTTTCATTTTCAAAAAACTTGCGATACTATTAATTTTAAAATAATTTGTATAAAAACTGACCAAACTTTTTTTTAAATTTTTAAAACTTCAGCATTGTGCTCGCAAACAAAATATCTATTTAATGATGTAAAATTTAAATAACTTTATTTTACAACTAAACCTAAATTATAATTAAATTTTGGTTCATTCTTGAATTTAAAAAAAATCCAGTGTAAATTTAAAAATTGCAGCTATGGAAAAAAATAAATAAAGAGTTAATCCTATACACCAGAAAAAAAACGAGATCAACCAAACAAATTTTTACTTTCACTTTCAAAAATCAAAACTACAATACAGTGTATTAAAAAAAATCATACCAAGGGCACATCTCACGTTAGTAAAAAAATTACATGAAGCAGGTGTCTACGTTTTTATTGTTATACGAAACTTTTTTTGTTGATATGTGCCAACAAACTCGAGGCTTATTTCTGCAAAAAGAGAGGAATGAGACTTTTAGATAGATAGCTAAAAAAAAATAAGTTATTAGATATAGCTTTAAGAAAGTAATATACCAAAAACTCAGTTCTCTCTTACATTTGATGTTCATCTTTCGCACATTACACTGTAATTTAAATTTTACGTTTTCAGTGACTCTGTGGTTGGTAAGAATATTGGTTCAAAACGGTCAGTGCGTTTTTGCTACTTGGATAACTTTGGCCACAATGTTGTCTTTCACAATTATCTTGGTTTATGTAGACAGTCCAGGTTTACCCGTGGCAACATTACGAGGCAAGTTAACTACTGTAAATATCAATTGTGTCAATGCAAGTTTTGTACGGTTGGCCGGATATAAAGATCTTTTTTTCTCTATTCACATCAATATTCATTATTTAAGTTTTAAATTCCTGATACAACGTGAAATAGAAATATCTGATGTTTAATTATAATAATGACATAGGTGTGACAACTGAAGAAGCTGCATCCTCCATCGCGTTCAACATCATTCTTTGTCTCATCGTCGCTTGGTTTATCGTGGAAAACTTTGTCTTTGCAAAATATCTCCGTTATATTTTCACTGTTTACCCGGTGGTCATCTTCGCCTTTATCGGCGTCGTTGTTAAGCTTCAAGATGTCGGAACAAATCAAAATCTGTTTATCGCTTCCATTAATCTATTGTTGGCAGTATTTTTGTTTCTTGCACGAATCGGATTTTTGATTTACAATTTTCATTACTGCGAAGCAAGTGTCGGGCCATTTAGCCAACAAAATGCTGCAAAAAGCGAATGTTAAATAATCGTTTGTCCGACAATTGCTCTTTTAGAATTAGTTCTTGGTAGATATGTGCGTCATAACTCGTACATGATTATCTTATAGCTTTCTTGTAAAAAAATTTTGAAAGTCAAAGTCTACACGTTTTGTTGAAACTGTGATGCGGGAAAAAGTATTTGTGTAGAAGAGCAAATAGGCCTATAATAAAAACCATTTCAGTTATGTTTTTCATCAAATTTCATTTGCAAAACAATGATTTTCTTTTGCAATTTTTAGCTGTCTGATCATCCGTGGTAGCTGGCAAGTAAAAATCGAAGAGGTGCTGCAATTAGAGGTGGCGGAAAATTTTTTGGCGGACTGAGCAAAATTTCATAAAAGGCTCTAGGTCGGAAAGGCACTCTCTCAACAAACGCAAATATTAATCGTAAATTTAATGATCATCATCATCATTTTTACTTTTTTTGTCACATTTCATACAACAATAAAAAGAAATATTAATAATAATACTCATAATAATAATAATAATAATAATAATAATAATAATAATAATAATAATAACTTGGCAGAAAAAAAATAAATAAACGAAGGTGACAGGGAATAGACCTTACGGTCATCTACTGTAGTCGAGCAACCACCCAATGTCAGGCAATTTTATGTTAATAATTATAATTTAAATAAATAAATAAATAAACATAATTATATTCTTTAGCTCTCTGAATCATCATGTGTTTTGTTTTCTAAAAAATTGTAAGATTTACCGTTTTATTTAGTAAAGCGAAAGAAGATATTTTTTATAGTTATTTTTGAATATATTATAAGTGGATTTTTTTATTTCTTTGTATAAGATTCCAAATTTTGACTCCCTGGTATTTTATACACCGTTGTAATCTATTATTACGATATCTAGGAATATATAAATTATCCTGTTCCGCCGAGAGTCTTGTGTTTCGGTTTGTTACTTGATTGGTTTTTTGGAAGAAGTTAGAGAATGGGGTGGGAGTTAATGTTTTGTTACAGTTGAACATAAATTTGGCAACTTCATGTTTATAAACATCTTGAATTTGCAAAATATTCAATTGTGTATAAAGTAATTTTTCTGGGCTTCGATATGGCGCATTACATATAGCTTTAAGTGTTTTGTTTGGCAATTTTTGTAGTTTTTGAAGGTGAGATGGATAAGTTGAGCCCCAAATAGAAATTCCCTAAGTCAAGTGTGAATGGACAAGAGTATAATATAATTGTAATAAATTTTGCTTAGATAGGATGGTTTTTAGTTTAGTTAATATTCCAACAGAACGGGCAATTTTGCATTCAAGTACTTTAATGTGTTCATAAAAATTAATTCTATTATCAATAATAATCCCTAAATGTTTAACTTGAGCTTTTAACTGAGTAAATTTGGAAACTATCATAACTAACTGTGAGCTGCTCAGTGAAATCATGGATTAACTTGGGAGAAATAACTAAAGCATAGATTTAGACGGATTAACTGTTAATTTATTTGCACAGCACCATATGTTTAAGTTTTTCAATTTTTTATTAATTACACCTTGAAGGATAAATGGATGAGATGCCTGGAATATGAGACAGGTATCATCAGCAAATAATCTAGGTGTGCAGTCAACAGCATTTTGTAAGTCGTTTACATATATGAGAAAAAGTAACGGACCAAGAGAGGATCCTTGAGGTACAACGTATTTTATGTTCTTGAGTTCAGAATGAAGTTGATTAAAGTTGACGAATTGTTTCCTGTAAGTTAAGTATGAACTTAGTAACTTAAATGCTACTCCCCGAATGCCATAATGGGCCCACTTGTTTAATAATATTTTATGACAGACGGTGTCGAAGGCTTTTTTAAAATCTATAACAACAAGACCTGTATGAAGATTAAGGTCAATATTATCATAGGCAGCAGTGACCAAATCAAGCATTGCATGGGACGTGGAAATTTTACTTTGAAAACCGAATTGATGAGGATAGATAACTTTATGTCTAAAAAAGAATGTCATTAGTCTTTTATATCATTTTTTTAATTGTTTTAGAAAAGCAAGTTAGTATTGATTAAGGACGATAGTTGTATGTCTCTTCTTTGTAACCATTTTAAAAATTGACACTCTTCTTTGTAAAATTGGCACACAACTTTTGCTGTTTTGCAATTGCTAGAGAACACTCCATTATCCCGTTAAGTGCGCATGACGTATATATCCGTCACAGCCACACGCTCTCTCAGTGCGCACGACGGATATATACGTCTTGATCGTCGCAGCTATTTACAGCGCGGATTATTTCGCTTCTCACAATCGCTATTGTCTCGATGCTGAACAATGTAAACAATTATCTAGTGTCTCGATGTAAGAAAACCGAAAAACAAGTCTTTACAATAACAACAATAAAAACATTTTTACAACGAAATCAGTCTCTTGCCCGACAAATGTTATTGTTTTATTTTTAGTTTTTCATCTAAATCTTTTAAACTTTTTTAGGAGTTTGATTGAAATGCATTATGTCTCGTGTGGTGGTTATAGCTTAGATTTAGCAAGTAGTCTTACAGAAGTGCAGCAAAATTGTTTGATTTGTGGACAGCACTTTCAGAATTTTAGATATTATAACTAGATTAGACGTATACTATAGAAATTGATTTTGATATTTTCTTGCGTTTGTAGTAATTCTTTCTTTCAGGTCAGATATATTTTTCGTATACTCAACAGTAAAAGGATTTCGATCATTTCTAAAGTAAAGTAAACATTTCTAAAGTAAAGTCAGAGCAAGAGGGCTAACCGAAAAGGAGTTCCGAAAGAAATTGCCTCTAAGAAATTGAAAAAAGGTGAAATCGCAGCTATGTACACTCGACGTTTGATGGTACGGAAGTGGAAAGGCAAAAAGATCTGCTTATGCTCAGTACATTTCACGATTATAACACGAAAGAAATTGAAGATCAAAATACCAGAAAAATAAAACCCATTATTTGCTGTGATTACAATAACACAATGAGGGGTGTCGACCTCACTGACTGTTTTTATCGTTGTATCCCAGCGCCCGAAAACGACTAAAAAAGTGCTACCAAAAACAATTTCGGCACATTTTGGACATGGAAGCACTGAATGCCCACATTTCGTACAAAAAAGTGGCGGAATTATACCAAGGTTAAATTTTATTCTAAAGCTAGTTGATCGCGTCATTGAAAATTACAGCCAAGAAATGATTCAAATTCGAAAGGGGCGACGGTCTTATTCAGATATACCGTTGCGTCTTACTGCCCGACATTTTCCAGAAAATATTCCGTCGACACCAAGTAAAAGCGCTCGCGAGACGATGCCACGTTTGTGTGGCTGAAGGAATTACAAAAGAAATTATTTATTATTGCTGCAAATGCGATACATCACTTTGTATAGTACCTTGTTTTAAAATTGTCACACAGTTTTAAAATATTAATAATTTAAATTCATTTTATTTTTGCATATTCTTTTTTTGTCTGTTTATTTGAATTTGTATATCGCTTGCATCTTTTCTTTTCGAACTTTGTCTTTCTTTAAATTAAAATTACTTTGTCGAATTTTTATTTTGCGATTCGTGAGCTTCAACATAAGTGATTTTCTAAAAAATACGCAGAAAGTTCATTCGACGTCGGCGACTTTCCCGCAAAGCTGGAAGCAGCAATTATAATCAATCGAGACGAGAAAAAAAGCGAGAGGCGAAAGTAATTACGCACTGTAACTCGGATAGCGAAAATTAAATTCCGCACTTAACGGGTATTAAAAATAAAATTTGTAAAGTATTTAAGATGTGAAATGATTACATACCTTGAAACTTTAAGGAAGTAAGCTGGAATATTATCGTGCCCGAGTGCCTTGTTGTCATTTAATGATAAAATTAGATTAAGTATTTCTTTTGACGTTGGAGGTTCGAGATAAATTGAAGAAGAGATTTTATTAGTTAAATATTCGTAAGATTGCTTATTTGTCTTTTTTTTTAATTTTTTCAACCAAGTTGGAACCAATTGAGCAAAAAAAGTTATTTAATTCGTTAACGATAATTTCGGGGTCCTCCGTAATTACATCATTTATTCGAAGCGAGTTAATTAATCGTCGATTTGGAGTAATTGGTAGTGTAAATTTAATAATATCCCAAGTTTTATGGGCATTATTTTTATTTTTTTTAAGTTCATTTTAAAAGTATAATTTTTTTGATAAGGTTTTAATTTTTGTTAATTTGTTGGAGTAGGTTCGAAAGTAAATTTTTTCTACATCACCGCCATTTATAACACAAAGTCCGGAAGATGGAATTTTTTTTGAAATAGAAGTTAAAATAACTTTGATAATCCACGGTTTTTTACTAATTTTTGTTGTTTACGACTTAGTCGTTTTAAAGGCGCGTGTTTATCAATCATTTGTGAAATACAGGCGACAAAATTGTCAAATGCAGAATCAAAATTTTCAAATTGTAATGGATTGCTGTTACAAACTATTTCGGTCAGGGAATTATTCAACTCAATACAAAAAGAATCTGGGCAAAAAAGTATAGTATGATATTCATACGAGCTTTAATAGTTTTGAACTTTGTAATGTTACACAAAAGAGGATAATGATCAGTCATGTCGTTCAAAATTATTGATGGTGAAATAGTGTGAGCTACGTCATTTGTAATCACGTGATCGATGAGTGTCGCCGAGTTTGCGGTAATTCTTGTAGGTTGAGTAATAATTGAATAGGCTCCATTACATGCAATGGCATTAATGTAATTTTTTGGTTGTACGGATAGGTTATTTCCATAGATGTTAATATTGATGTCACTTAAAATATAAAACGTTTTTTTTCATAAGTTAATTTTTCTAAACGGTTCGAAAAATCTTCAACAAACTTATCAGTTGCTTGACTATGGTGCCTATAGATAGTTGCAATTGTAAATTTTTTATTCGTGTTTGGTTGGTACAATGCTAGCCACAATGATTCACATGCATGCAAGTGTATATTTTGTTCTTGTATAATTTTCAAGTCTTTTCTGACGTACATGGCTACGCCTCCTGCATTGCCAACTGGGTCAACATTAACAAAAGAATAGCCAGACAGGTTTATGTTATCAAGAGGTTGTTTTTTTATACGTGATTCCGAAAAGCACAAGACATCAGGAGTAAACGGTAGACACAGTAAGAATTCGTACAATTTATCAAAATTTTTGTTTAACGATCTTATATTAAGGTGTATACCACTCAAAGAGTTGTTATCCTTCATATTAATTTAGTTGTTTTTGGAAATATCAAAATAATGGCATTTTAAGATATTGGTAGAGAACGATTCGTAAATTTTATCACACAATTCTTCAGACTCACTAACAGTTAATGTTGTTCGGCTGCTTGACTCGCGTTTGCGAGCCCTGACAATTCCCTGTCACACGAAATGTCCAGCGCCATTAGAACAATGCAAAAGAACTTGAAAAATTAGAGCGAATCGAGTTAGCTACTACGATTGACTTATAAGATATATGTAGAGTAAACAATTATTACTCAAATTTAAAGCAGTTGAAACAACAATCATCAAAAGATGCAAGCAACAAAGGTTTAGATTATGGTAATGCTTGTTTAACAAAATTGAATCTATTAATCATTAATATGTATAATGATAAAAGCCGTTATTATCATAGCACATTAGATTTTTTTAAACGAAGGCAAGAAGCACAAATAGACACCAAAGCTTTACTCAAACAGTTATTGATTAATACATTCTTCAGCATGTTTAACATCTTTTATATACAGACAATAATAGCCATCAACAATGGCCCATTTAGTAGGTTCTTTTTTTATTTTTGCCTCTTTGAATAAAGGTAAGAGTTTTTTCTTTTGCTGATATAATAAATGAGGTAAATGTTCTGTAATATAAACGAATTTGCCAGTCTTTTCGTTGGAGCTAAGAGAATGATCTGAATCTTGCATATTGTACATAGTTTACTTGCAGCTTTGAGGATTAATCTTTTATCAAATGCATTGGCCAGTTTAAGAATAATTGGTCTTGTAACTTTTTGTCCCTGTTTAAAGATACGTCGCTGCGGGAGACGATGGCAATCAACGATAGAGAGTGAGTTTAGATCTATCTCTAGTCCTTCAATAAAAAATTTTGTTAATACTGTCTTTGTTTGGGTTGTAGCTTCCCAAGTTTCTTTCGATTCGTTGAGACGATGTATTAGTATATTTAAAACCTTTTGGTATATAATTCACGATATAACTCTTCTTTTTTATTAATTTTTATAGTTTGTTCAATTTGTTTGACCCTGTTCTCCAGTTTTGATCAAGATTCAAGATCGTCTTGGGTTGGTAGATACTTGACTTTATTATCTAATTTTTCAATTCTTTTGTTTAAGGTACTCTCAATCTGATTGAGTCGACTTTCAAAATTGTCAATTTTGTTTTCAATTCTTTCAATTCTTGTCGATATCTTGTTAATGGTTGCTAATATGGTATTTATTTTATTTTCTATACCTGCCATTTAAAATTTTCTTATTGTAATCTCAATTGTTGATTAATTTTGAGGCGCTCTATAAATTTGCTTTCTGTAGTCAATGTAATCACTCAACCCGCGCTTTATTTTTTTTTTAAGCTCTGAAATACATTCGTTTACTAGCTTGCAGTTTGTACTTTGCAATTTGCAATGGAAAAAAATTTTATTGTACAGTAGACGCCGCTTAATATGACCACCTTGGGACCAGACCATTTTGGTCATAATATCCGAATGGTTATAAAAACCGAAGCCGCCATAACCGCACCTGAATCGACGCCATAAGCCACAAGAAGTCCAAACACCGTCAAATTCATCGTTTAACCGAAGTAGCAGTGTGACGTTGGCAGTAAAACAAAGTACAGTATGTAACAATATGTACAAGCGGTGGTACAATATTACAAAGTAAATAACAGTTCAAACCTGGTACAGAGCGCACACACCACAGCGCACACGCGACATGCGTACAGAAAACACGAATGTTGAAAAGGCGAAGTTATAAGTGCGTGGCGGGAAAAATAATGAATTGTAATAAAGAGAGATGGAGAAAATATTGGTCATATTATCCGAAATTTGGTCATATTAAACGGAGAATTATTAAAAGGAGAATTTTAAATGGAAAAATTCCGGACCGTACCAAATTGGTCATAATAAGCGGCTTTGTCAATTGGTCAAAAAAAGGTCCCTTTTTTTGTAAATTTTGTGCCCCCTGCTAAATTACTATTATATGTTCAGCGGCTCTTTTGGAAAAAAAGTTAGATGACGTTTTGTCTAAATTGATATTTTCAAACTTTGTGGATAAGATTTTGGTCGAGATTGTACAATTGTAGAGCAATGGCGTGCGGTGACCTCTGAGACTAGTCATGCAATTGGCATGCAAAAACCGGGTCATGAAATCGGGTATATTCAATACCAATTTTCGTCCTAGATTCAAGGTGATCTTTAAAAAAAGGTCACCACTTGAAGTCACCACTTGAAGTCATTCCCTGGTAATGCACTTTTCGTCCTCAAAATGTGGTGATCTCTGAAGAAAAAACAGGTCATCGCTTGAAATCGTTCCGGGTAATGTAATTTCCGTCTTCAACATCCAGTGATCTCTATAAAAGAAAGGTCATCAGTTGAAATCTTTCCTAGCTAATGCACTTTTCATCCTCGAAATGCAGAGATCTCTAAAAAATCCAGATCATCGCTTGAAATTGTTCTGGGTAATGCAGTTTTATTCCGAAAAATATAGAGATCTCCAAAAAAAAAAAAAAGGTCATCACTTCCAACCATTCTACTTTTTGTCCTAAATTTACGATATTTTCCAAAATAACACATACAAATAGGTCTTCGCTCGGACCAACTTCAGATTTCATCCAAAACAAGTTATATTTCTCATCGAATTCAAAGATATCTACCTCATCGCGCAAAAGTTCGTCATGCAATTCCTAAAAATACGGTCATTCAACGCATGACTTGCATGCCCTGACCGCACGCCACTGTTGTAGAGAAAAATTTAACACAATGCTTTTTTTTATCTTGCGAATTTCAAAAGCAATTGCCCCTGGTCCCCTCCTTTCAGAACTCCTTCTGTAAAACACAATTTGTGATATTTCGAAGGATATTAAAGTTTATTGCTAACTAAGCATTTAAAAAAGCTTTATGACAAAGAAAGCGAAGTGTTGTACTTGTAACGCCTATGATTAGATTAAATAAACTGTGCTTATTGAAGCTCAAGCATACATTCATTGTGTCATATAAAGCGTCAATGGAATGCGTCATTTTGCGTCACTTCGTGTAAATTTTTGAACTCAATTTTAACAGCCCAACAAGTTGCCAACTTAAAGTTTAAAATTTTTTAAAAAACCCATCAAAACTTAAATTTAATAAAAGAAAACGAAGAAAAATTAAAAACTATTTAATTATTAATTTTTAAGCGTTGCTGATAATATTTAAAACTGTTGCACAGATATTGGATGTGTTGCAGCTCTTCAGCTCCTAGGAGCAAGCCGTCACTGCTGATCTTTATTATTGCTCTTGTCATTTAAGGAGCGCATCATACCCGTATCAAAAGATAATTTTTATACGTCCTTGCCGCAGAGAGGCTTTTTTTCATGCAAAATAAAAATTAGTCGGTTAACTCATTTTCTTCACGGACAAAAGCAGTTCAGGAGACACCTTCCAAAATTAAAAAAAAAATTTCGTATTGCCGATTTTTCTTGCTGTTCATTGACAAGCACAAGTAACCCATGATACACTTATTTGATTTCTCTCTGTAGTGTAGGAAATTTCCTGGCACACCCGGGTTTGGCAGAGATTGATAAAAGTTTACAGGAGTCACTGTTTTGGATTTAGATTGTTTATCGCGAATCTCTCTCTCCACGTAAAAACTTGATTGACAAATACTCCTATTTTGTACTTGTAATCTTATAGATAATATATATACGAATAAATCACTGAAAACAGTTACTACGAAAATTCATACAAAAAAAAAACAAATAAAAGGTACTCACAAAAGTTTAGGAATGTGGAGAGCCAAATAATTTAAGTAGACGATCGCGATTCCGAAGTTCAAAAACAATTAGCTGCACTTCGGCCAAAATTACTTTTACCACTTAGATAAAAAATGAGTGTTTTTCTCTGGCGAGCGTTATTTATATTTGAGGGTTTTTTTGTTAATTAATATTTGAAATAAATAAAAAAAAAAGTTAAAAGATGAAAAATTCATAAGGACAAAAGAACAGATATGTGTCAAGTCATTGTGCCTTTAATTAAAAGGAAATTAATAAGGGCGAAAGCAGTTCAAAACTATAGTGTACTAAATAGAATTATGATACCGTTGCGAATCGGTCACAGTTCAAGTCGTTGTGCTTTAAATTAGAAGGAAAGTTAATAAGGGCGAAAGGAGTTCAGATAAATGACAAACTATTGTGCACTAGATAAAGTTATTATACTGTTGCAAATTGATCGCAGTCGCAAGTCCAATTATTTAGAAATTTAATTTTAGATTACTTCAAAATAGAAAGTGTTTTTTGTTTGAACCCAAAACAGTCACCTTGACTTTACAAAAGCTTTCCATGTCATTTACTGGCCATCCTGACTGGAAGCAAATTATGGTTTAAAGCGATGGTTTCTATTGGTGGTTTTTAAAATTTATTTATTTTATTGGATTTGCAATTCAGTTTAATTCGCTTGCAGGTGGACATTGAAAAATTGATTGCGAATAAGGCGACAACGATTAAATAATACTCGTTAGTAAACACACAATCTTAATCGTGCGTGGTCACTGTGCTTAAAGTAAAAACACCACGTTAGGCAATGGTAAGCATACTACGGCTCGCAGGCCAAATCTGGCCCACCAAGCATTCACTGTAAACGCTGTAAAAAATCAAATTAAAGGCTTTTTTTTATCTTTGCATCCAAAAATGGTACAAAAAATCAATGTGAAGGCTTTTTTTAGTCTTCGATTAAGTTTGAAGCGCGAATTCAAGTACTGGTGCAGCTCGATCAAAATCAACTTCTGAATTCAACCCTCGAGCTAATAAGTTTGCCCACTCCTAATATCAAGCTGTATTAGATGAGGACCATATACAAGAAATAGTGAATCAGAGGTTTGCGGTAATAATTTGGTGATCCATGGAGCATATTCTACTCCAGTTTATTATTACTTAAAAAAAAATGAAAAAAATGATTAAAATGAGAAATTAAAAAAATGATTTTTTACGGTACTGTAATTAGTGACTTTAAAACACTTTTAAAGTAAAACTATTTACTCAGTTTTGTGGAAAAAATATCTAAGGGTGCTGGAACTCTCAACTGTAAATAGAAGAACACGAATATACAGTATGTTTACATCTGCTTAATCAATCTGAGTTGGGCCTTTGGAAAAAACTCTTTACGACAAATTGTAGGTGGAGTCATGCTGCTTACTTGCAATTGTGATTCTGCTTAAAGCAGTAATTAAATCAATGAAATTTATTAAATTTGACCGAAAGAAGAAATTTTGTTCTTTTTTTTACAATGATGTGGTAGAAAAAATAGACCAACATTTAAGAGTTTCGTACATTCTTTCATCTCTATATTTATTTTTTACCTGCTTTCAGAGAAGCCAAGATATTGCTGTATAATTGAAGGTTTATATTTGTCTTTTTAATTTTTATTTTGAGATATGAAGGAAATTTAAAACTTTTAATTGAACCACCAAGCAGGAGGGAGTACCGCAAAGTGGTTTCTTAAGAAGTTAACAGAATGAGGCGGTTAAGTTTTGCACCGCGACCATGTTGATCACGAGCTCAAGAGTTTTTAACCTTTTGACGACGCTGTTTACATCTTCAAAGTTACAAACAATAACTTTGTTGCAATGAAATTTATAAAATGGTTGAAACTGGGTTTTTGATAATTAAATTTTTTAAGCTTTTTATTCTTTTTGACTTTGCTATAACTGTTTCATCTACGGGTTTTATTTCCTTTTTACACGACCCTTTACTCATCGGTCAGTGGCATAGACAAATGCAGCCAAATAAAACTGATTGCATGTTTTCAGTTATTTTAATGATGTTGGAAGAGATTAATATTGATGACTCACATTGAATAATATCCTCGATATCGTCACACTTGACGTAAAAGTTATGATGGTAAATTACATCGCCGCTTGTACAATGACTTCAGCCACACATGATTTAGAAAAAAAGCAATAAAAAAAATTCCGTTTTTTAGATAACAAGGTTGAAAAAAGTTCAAACGTTTGCGATAATTTCTTTTTACAGCGCCGAAACGGTTGTCTACGGTTGGCGAACGTGCTTTTGAAGGCGAGGCCGCTGTTACGTAACACAGATCGAAAAAAGTTATGTAACCGCAGACTAAAGTCGAATAACAACTGCTACGTCAGAACTGGTGTGCTAGTTAACACAAGAACGAAAATAGTATTGACCAGTCATTCGTCAGCAGTAACGTTATGTAACATTCTCTCACGCCTGTATAAATAGACCGGTCACAATCCAGTAATTTATTGAGAGGTAAGGTTGCAGATTGCGCAAATCAGTGTATGCATTACTTTGAGATGCTAAATTAAACAAGTTTTGTTTAACTTGTTTTATCAGGAGGATCTCAATACAACTGTAATAAATTTTCAAAATTTCATTTTGAAAATTCAAAAAGTTATCTCCTTATTTTCATGCAACTTAAGAAAATAAAATGTAGTAATGCACAAATGAACAAAAAATAAAAGCTAATTTTTTTCTAAACATTATGAAAAAATTTTGAAAAACTTATGGTTGATACATGCTATTTTTTACTTTCTATCTTAGAGGAGTGCTAAAAATTTTAGAAATAGTTATGACTGCAGTTTGAAGTCAGCTCACATTAATCAGTAGCTTGGCCACTGAAAAACGCTTTTAAAATCGTAACTTTTTACAAATACGAAAATGGGGTTGACAAAATTTTTAACAGATAGATCTGCATTCAAAAGTTATTGCACATCAAGGTTTAATTCAATAAGGTTAAAAGTGCTTCATATTCTTTTTCCAAGATGCATTCAAATTCGGTGAAGATTTCTTGCGCATTTAAATAGGAGGTGCCGAATTGCTATTATAAAGATCGCGCGAAATATCCATCTTTGTTGCAGAATGCAGTGAGCGCGAAGCTGGGAAACCCTTGATGTATCAGTCCAAAAGCCTTGATGCGGAGTTTAATTTTGTAAATTATGATCCACTCTGTTGCAATTTTTAAAAATACGAATGAAATAAATCATTGCTGTCTGCTTTATTTCCATTATAAGTTGTTATTATTTAGGAAAAATATTTAAAAAAAGATAAGTAATTTTTCTTGTCTTTTCTAATCGTTGTTTTATTTATTCAAGTAAAGTTGTTTTTGTTCAAAACTTGAGTTGATTTTTTCAGTTTTTTTTATAGTTAAAATTTGTTTCAGCGTTGAATAGGTTAAGTTTTATTGCAACGTAACTATTCTAATTCTGTCAAAATGTTTGATACGTCATCAACAACATACAAAGTCCTCATCTACTTAACCACTGTGGTTTCTTTCATTTGCACCATTCTTGTTCCAATTTTTGGTGCTTTAAGTTCGTTCAATTCAGGTGAGTAAAAGAAAGCATTGTACATTACTCTTGTAAAGTTTGGTGATAGATCCAAAGTTAGTTTTAATTTCTAAACAAATTCTTACTCTCGTAATACTGTTGTGTACTTTGTAAGGATACTTTTACTCTATTTTTCCTGCTTGACCGTTTTAAGAAGTAGCACTAAATCATAGCTTAATCAATTGTTTTGTAAAAAAAAACAAAATTAACTAAGCCATTTCAACTAAATAGCAAAAACCCGGTATTGCCAATCACTTTGTGCATAAGCCCTCGCCATTTTCCTTCACGAAGTCTTAAGAACAGTTTGTTGATTTGATATGATATAAACTGCAGTAGAGTAAAAGGTTTACGAGGGTACATGTTTGGTTAATAGCTTTTACATTCAAATAGCGCTTGCAAAAGTTTCATAAAATTGGATCACAATACGTATTTTCTTGTCAAAAACTTTCACAACTTTCGTGCAAGACTAAATGTAAGATTTCAATCCAATACAATAAAGATTTTTCGTGAAATTATTTCTAAATATTTTAATAGATTTGTTTTTACTGTATCCCAATAGTTTAATACTTCATAATTTGTATAGATTCTAATTGATTTTTTTTAATAAAGGACTTTTCGATCGACGACAGGGAAACATAAGCAACAAATATTTCCTGGAAATTACACCTAGCAGTTATGTGTTTGGCACAATATGGCCGATCATTTTTGTGTGGACTATTGTGGGAAAAATTTATTTAGTTGTTTCGCTATTCCTTCCTGTCCATAAAAGTCCTATTAAGACCAATCCTGCTTTTACTCCACTTGTAAGTAGAACTTTCTTACTAGTCATAAATTTTTGCAGAAAGAAGACAAAACGTTGTGAAATAATAGTTTAAAATAGTATTTTTCTGTTGTCTGCTTTTAATTGGTAGTTACGAGAAATCAAATAGTTTTGTCCATAAAAATTGTTTCCCTATACTCATCTTTTTATAGTAAAAATTGTTTTTTAGTGACTTAAGAACCTGTTACTTTTTAAAATTCGTTATTTCTTTCATTTAAACTTACAATTTTATCAAACGTCCAAAAGAATATTTTTATAGGTGTTAGGATTAGGGTCCAAAGGTTTTGACAGTAAACAAGGGCAACGCCAGCTTAAGGCTTCAAAAGTTGGGTAAAGGTTCAAAAAAAGGTCTTTACTTTAATTTGAAGCTGAGCTTCTTTTTATACCTAATTACACTCAATGGCTAAAATTTATTGCATTATTTATGGTTGATTCTTTTAAATATTTTCCACTTGCAAGTTTTTCAATTCTCTGTTGTAGCGCAGTTCTCTACAATATTTTTTGCAATATATGCAGGTTATAACATATGATCATTTTTTATAAATATAAACAAACTTTTTTTCAATTTCTTCCTTCAACTCCTTTTTTAATATATATATATTTTTTGACAGTCCTACCTCGTTTTCGACTCTTTGGCTTTCGCCGCGGCAACTGCGTGGTATTTTGCATTTGATGCTGAGAGTCTAGGCTGGTCGTTTGCCCTACTTCTTTTTGCTGCCATCAACATTTACGTCGCAATCGGAATAACTCTCAAGCAAACCGCTGAAATTGATGAAAATTCTTCTGAAAAACATAAAGGTTTGTTTTGAGATGTTTGGAGGTAGTGATTATTACTGAGCCTCACTGAAAAAATTTAGTTGTGTTTAAAAATCAGCGTCAATGAAAGCTGACATGAATTTAAAATTCTTGCGATTAATTTATTCTTTAAAAATTAATTAAAAGACTTAATTAAACTTAAAGTCGAAAATAGAAACACCAAAAAGGCCGGATAGTTCTAATTTTTAAACAATTGAAATAAAACTTGATTAAGTTACTTGCGTCAAATGAAAGTTGTTTTTTTTAATCCGATAAGAGCCATAGTAGTCTTGATCCCAAAGCATACAAAACCAATTCCCCAAAGTTTACAATGTTGTTAAACTCTCATTGTACTTTCCCGTCCCCATCTATCGTGGAGTAAATCAAAACAGATTGCTCGCGTGTCATAATCATTTTCAATCATTGACCTAAACACAATCTTAAGATGTAACACTGTTGAAGCAACTTCGCAAGCTTAGGTTGAGGGGTTAGCCCCAAAATACTGTTTATAGATTTTCAGCTTAGTACTGCTAACCAGTCTGGTGTTGCAGCGAACCCACTACCCTCGTAGACAGTTAATTAAACGACCCCCTAAGTGTTGTCGTTTATAGACATTTGGGTCAGTACACTCTACTCTAACCGACCGCTTACTAATTCTTTTAAATCCAGGCTAAGAGCGGTCCTTGGCTGACTGTGGTACTCTGGACCCTGACCACATACTGCATTTGGTTAGGAGATGTTAGCTAGTAGAGACTGGAATTTGGACACTTGTTACTGTCGTATTTGTGGAAATTACAAAGCAACTTAGTTGATGTAAATAGGCTCGCCTGGCCCAGTGGATGAATTATAACACGGAATACCATAAAAGCACATCTACGCTTCGAGGTTTTATTTTCAGCGCCAGCTTTAGACCGATCGCAACATTCTGCCTGTATTTATTTCTATATGCTATTTGTGAATTACAAACTAATTCGTTTTATTATTTGTATTTGCAGTGACAACATGGTTGGTCAAAATTTTACTTCAGAACGGTCTGTGCGTGTATGCCACTTGGATCACTTGTGCAGCAACTCTTGGCTTCACAATGCTCTTGGTCTACGTTGATAGTCCGAATTTTGTGGATCCTGTGGGAGGTGAGAAGTTTAGCAGTTTGTCAATAAACACTGCAATAAATGCCAATGGCTTTAGTGGTGTAATAGACTAATAGCTATAGAAAAGTTATCGCAGGCAGTTTTAGAATATTTGATGAGGAAGAGTTTTTTTGTTTAATCAAAAAAATTTACATTAACATTAAAATTAAAAATACTGGCTATACATTAAAAATACCTGGCTATAGATTTCTATAATCTTATTTAGCCATCTTAACGAATTTATTTAGATTCGAACAAACTTTAGTAATATATATTTTTCAAAATCTTTTTACCCTTAACTTTTGATGGTGATTAAATATAATAAAAAGGTAACACTTAACTTCACATTATTATCATTACTTAATTGTTTTCAAACTAATTTATAAAGCACTATAACCAAGGTTTTAGGGATAATCTAACTATAAAAGTTATTAATTATAATAAAGCATTTATTTTGTTTCTAGGTGCCGTCAACGTTGTAACTGGTTCAACCATCGGTTTAGCTATTCTCCTAGTTCTTGTCCTGATTTATTTCGTCGTTGAAAACTTTCTCTTGGAGAAATATCTTCGTTACATGTTCACCATATACCCAGTGCTAATTCTCGCTTTCTCTGGAATTGTTTCGAAATTGCAACAAGAAGGTTCTGAGCAGAATTTCGTCTTTTCATCAGTATTTTTTGGGATTGCTTTGCTAACATTCGTGATAAGAATTGTTCTTTCACTTTATCGATATTACAAACGAAAGAAATCTCACGGTAAAACAGAAAAAGGCATTGAAATTTGAATTTGCTAAAAATGTTAAGTTTTGTTTCTACAAAGTTTTGTTTAACGGTTTTTTAACAAAATCATTTTAAAGTCGGTTTACAGCAAATTTTCTTAATTGATTTTTTACAAATTAAAGGTTTTCTTGCACAATGTCAAAAAAACAATTTGTATCTTGAAAACAAATAAAAAAAAGCCTTTTTGCTGTTGACTTGCATTACAAGCATGACTTTTCAACTTTACATTGATTTTACTATGCTTTTTTACAAGGATTCTATGCCGAAGAAGTATTCTACATTTATTATGTTTTGTTGCGCTTTTTTTGTGACTGAAGAAAGTTTTCCGTAAAATAACTTTTCATCTGATAAAACGTCCAGTTTATAAAAGTTTGTCTAAATATTCAATTGAATCGCGTCCTGTAACACTTGTCGTGCCTTTTTGAAGCGATGTTGATATGCTTATATGCTCTTTAATTTTTCGTTTAGTTTTTTAGATTTTGTATATTTTTTCTGGGCAAAATTGTCGTTACCTGATCATACATATTGCTTCTTATATTATTATTGCACTTGTTTCAACGTTGCTTTTTTAAATATCATTTTACTATCAACAAAAATTTTGAATGTGGCAAAAAACAAATTTGTGGAGCTAGGTAAAATTTACTCGAAAGTGATCACGAGCAGTGATGTCTTTAAGAGGGTGCAAACGGAACGGCCGCACCAGGCCCCCTAAAATACGTCAAAAAGTGGCCCCCAATACACAAGATACTGCTCTATTCTTCATAGTAGCATCAGGTTGGTAACATGTCTAAAATAAAGACCTTTTTTTTTAGATATTACTTTGTTTTGATACACTAAAAACTGGCCCTTCCAAAAACGATAACTTTTTTTAGAGATCACACTGTCCTATAACACCAAATAGTGGCCCCCTTTACTTTTCTTGCATCGGGCTCCCCTTTTTGTAAGGCTATCAATGATCATGAGAATATGAGAAGGGGCGTGGTTGTCGACTGGCCAATTAATTTGTTGAAGTTAAAGGCTTTTTCACCATACTTAAGTCTTGTCGCAATGGCCTGGAATGTTTATTGTGGGTTACTGCAACACATCAAAAGCAGCAATGACAGTTAATAAGTAGTTTCTTGTGTTTTCATCTCAGCAAAATCTTTTAAGCTAATTAGTCTAGAGGTTCTTGGCAAAAATAGTATAGAAGAAGCAGTATTAGACCTCCACTCCAGAGTGCATACTTCTTGTTTTAATTATCAATCCAAACTCATTAATTTTTTTGAGTTTTCTTTTACCGCATATTCCCGCCCTTAGGATTTAAAAAGCTTTTATTTGACCCGTGGGGTACTTCAATTTTGAGATTCTTGGTCTACACTAAATTTTGTTTGGAGGCTTTATAAACAAAATGCGGATCGTATTGCGATCATAGGTCCGTGACATAGGGAGATCTCTCTTTGTAAAGAACCGTGCTTTGATCTCAAGAAATTTAACGAGTACACGCAAGGCGCCGACATTACAGTTAACACAGGCAACTAACTTTGGGGGCAAAAAAATTGGTAGAAATTGCAAAAACAGCCAATTGTTTGTGATGGGTATAATGACGCTAATAAATGATGCAAGTAAAAAAATTTAAACTAAAAAAACTCTTTATTATTAGCACCAGGACCGTTTTAATCTGTAGGCACTTAAGGCACAGTGTCGAAAGACTACAAAAATTTCGGTAAATAAAAAGTTATAATTTTTAAAGAAAAAACTAAAAATTCTGAAAAAAAATTTAAAAATTGGTGTAAAAAAACGGTCCACGATGACTCTAGTAACTGGGGCCCAAGGATAATTATATATGAGTCAAAACAGCCCTGATTAGTGATGTAAAGCTAATTTCGAATCGACGCTTGAGATAGAGGTTTAATGAACTGTTATAGTCGACTAATCGAATTGCGAAAAAATAATGCGAAACTGATTTCTGGGATGGTTACCAAGGTGAAGAGATTGTCGACGATTCTTAAAAACACGTTAGGTTTGCAATTGATGGATTTCTTGATTTGGTGATGTCACTTGGCCTTCGATTTCTCAAATCTATCAACTTGTAACTTTTTTGGTGCGTATATTTTAAATTTAGAGTTTACACAAACAAATCATGTACGATTCAGCAAGTACAACGATCTTTTTCTTCGAATAACCCCATTGACCGGGTGGTTACTTTATATTTTAAGCAAAGTCACCTTTTGTGGGTAAGCAGCATGACCTTCATTTAAAGACATTTTATAAAGTGCCTCTACCAAGGGTTGTACAGAAATCATTTAGGCAGACTCAGCATCAAACTCGCGATTTTCTGCTCTCGCGTCTAAAGCGTTACCACACTCATCGTCGATTCGGCTACAATTGTAATGATGAGAATATCAAGTGATTAAAGCTGGTCCCAAGTGAAATTTTAGAAAAATATTGGAAAGAAAGTTTAAATAGCTTTGAGGAAAGGCTCTAAATTTATTTTCGGGAAAAAGAACGTTCTTAACTTTAATAATTAGATTGCAAATTTGAAACTTGCGTGCAAAAATTTTTGTTTTGTAATGCTTGACTTGTTTATCATTCAATTCTTCATAATACGCAAAGTTGTTAAATTAATTATCAAACCAAGCATTTTTTCTAAACCACTCCCAAGCATTATCGAAAGTTCTTGAAGCTTAATCGAAAAACAAAAATAAATTGTGAAATAAATCTTTAAACCAGTAACGGCAAAGAGCTCTTATGTGATGCAAGTTTTCAACAGATTGATGAAGCGTCATTACAATTGCATTAGGAGCCTCAAAAAAACAAAAATAAGTTGTTTTATTGAGAGTTTCCAAATTTTAAGCACCATTTCCATTATATAATTTGCGCCTTTTTACGCGGAGCAATGACGAAGCATGATAAGCGCGTTGTGTAACCGCCGAGCGAAGCTAAATATATTTGTTTTACAAGTTAGAAAAATTTTTTTGCTGAGTTATTACGTTATATAACATGTAATACTGCGTTTGGTTATAATTCTGACGTAAATAATAGCTACATTATAACCAACAGTATCAATTAAATTTCAAAAAGAATGATGGTTTTTATAAAATTGCTCGTTTAATCCTGAGCCACCATTCTTGCCAACGGTGCAACAGGTATTGGTTGATTATTATCGGCCGGCAACACGTGACACTTTGTTCGTGGGTCGTGTCTAATTCGAAGAAAAACCGGTTGGAGTGAGAGCAAAAACAAACAAAACTAGTTGCTCTAAAGGATAAAAAGAGAAAAAAACGTCCCGCAAATTGTTCTTGCGGGCCCAAAGTAGGCCAAAATTTTTGGAATTTTTTAAAATTTGTCAAGATGTTCAAAAAGAACTTAGTTTCTTTTGAACCAACTACTTTCTCTCAAAAACTAACCCTGTATCTTTTTAAAACACGAATTAGACACGACCTTGTTCGTGACGCCTGACTATTTCTGATGCCCTGGTGCCATGTCGAAAAAATCGGCACCGCAACACGCCACCGGTACCATAAAATGTTTGGTTTGAGTTTTTGGTTTTCCTAAAATCCTAGCAAGTAAATAAATTCTGTCTTTTAGAAAACAAGTAGAAGAAAAATTCAAACGTTTTTAATAAATTCTAAGTAAAAGTTTCTGATAATGCTGAAACGGTTGACAACGATCAGAAAAGGTGCTTAACGAGTTGCTTTTTATTTTGCTTCGCTTAAAGCTCGTTAGATTTTAAGCGCGGAAAGATAAATAAAAGAAATAAAGAATACTCCATTGCACGCTCGTAGTGAAAAGAAGCCTTACGTAATAGCCAAAGAAATCAGTTATGTAACACAATGGTTTTGTATAACAACTAGTACGTCTCGTTTTAGATCGAGTGTCATGAGTCAGGCAATAGCACAATGAAAAATAGAACTGTTGCATAAGCTTACCATTAAAAAAGAATTTTTTGCTTAAAAAAATAGATTGTTTTGTGCAAAAGTTATTGAGTTGATTACTTTGGAACTCTAGACTATCAATAAAATCTAATGTTTTAACACGTCAGTTTCAAATAGTGTTTTTGTTTAAATATATTTGCAGAATTATTAAAGACCTAAGACTTGGGAAATTACGTTAACTTTTCATCAAATGTTGTCAAAGTCTTAAAAAGAAGAATTTGTTTTGATGTTGGTGTAAAATGGAAAAGCTATCGAAAGTTTTAGTTAAGTTTTAACATTGCAACTTTTGTTGGGCATATTTGCAAACGTAACAGCTGGGTGATCACATTGAAGTTTCAAATTCCGATAGCTTTATACATAAAACCGTTGATATAAACCGTTGATTTTCCATTTTACTTTGTATCAATATGCAAAACTCGAAAAGCAAACTTTACTTGCAAGTGTCTGAGTGGATCAATTTTATCAAACAAACAATTTTTATAATTTCTTGTCGTTTTTGTGATTTGTAATTTTGAAACTTTTTGCAGTTTGCTACTAGTTACAAAGCTGTATTGCTAAAAGTAGATAATAATATAATGGGCTGTTGTAGTACATTAAAAATATGTGATCCCACATCAAAGGTATACAAAGTTCTCATTTACATCTTCACAGTTGTTTCTCTAATTTGCACCATTCTTGTTCCTCTCTTTGGTGCTTTAAGTTCTCTGAAAGTAGGTAAGTCTAAAGTGGAAAACCCTTTGTCACTGTGTGTTTAGTAATGCTGCTGATATTTTAGGTTTATGTTTAATGTTTAAAATAGCCTTATTGTGAGTGCCAAATACACACGTCAAATATCAATTTAAGTATTATGAGTTAAGATTGAAAATACGTTTCCATAAGCGGCACATTTCCGTGTTTACTTAATTTATTCATTAACGGAGTATAAGTTTGATAAAACTAGCACCGCTACTGTATTGCCCGATAATGTAATATAATAATAGTTTAACTCTTGCTATTTAAAGAACGCTCTGTTTAATAAGTTTCTTTGCTTTGATACTTTGATAACCGACTGTAGATAGCTTTCGGTCCAGATAAGAAATTTATGCCCATCCCCGTGTTGTTAGTGCGGTCCGGTTGTTGTATGAAAAATGCATGGTAGCCTTATGGAATTCCAGCAATCTTGTTGCTTTTTGCTTTTGCTTTTTTAAAGTCCATTGACTCAAAGAACTTGATGTTTTAATATCGCGTGTATTTTTGAGAAAAAACGTCCCAGACAAATTCGTTTCAGTTGTCAACAACCTTTTTTCGTTTTATTTGGGGTGCAATAGTAATTAAAGTTTCCTTTAAGTTTACCATGCTTTACAATGGTGTTTTTCTTTTTTTTTTGTTTTTTTTTTGAGCAATTTACCATTTGTCAGGCTTATGATCGGTAAATAAATTCCGTTTGCGCTTTTTTATGACTTGTTCATTAAAAAGCTTTTGAAATAAATCCACATGAATTTGTCACGTTTGTGTTGGGCAACAGAAAATATAATTATATTCAATTTACAATTTTACTTATATTAATTACGTTTAAAAATAATATTTTTGGTTTACGCACGTAATAACAGTTGTTTACAAAATCGAACAAAGTTTAATTTCTTTCAAAAAAAATTACTTCTACATGTAAGTTCTGCTTTTCTTAAACGAAATCAGTTGTCGGATAAGTATAAAAAAGTACATTGATAATACCCTTTAAAATGGGGAAATGCGAGTTGTCGGTATCTAAAAAAATTTCTACTTTTTGTTTGGAGGTGTATCACTATTACCGTTAAATAAAGTTATTTCATGTAGTAGGAAGAATCCATGAAAAAGGAAGAAACAGTTTTTGCTTTATTTAAAAGGCCAATTTTAAAAATTTTGTCCGCCTGTTCTGAAAGTTTAACGACATATTCACATAAATACTTTCTTCTGATCACTGAACCCTTTCAATATTAAAGTTTTTAGGACGAATCAATCTAGGATTTATCCTTGATTATCTTGGATTGGCATGTATGCACGATACACTAAACAAACTGGTCAGTTCAAGATTTCGGCAAATTTGTTTGTTGTATCAATTTCTTACTATAACTGCAATAATCGCTTTTTCAAAACATGCATATTCAACTTTATATTTTTTTTTTCTAGGAGTTTTTAATGAAAGTTTGGGGAACATTAGCGACAAATACTTCTTGGAACTTACACCTAGCAGCTACGTGTTCGGCACAATATGGCCGATTATCTTCCTGTGGACCATTGTGGGAAAAATCTATCTAGTTGTTTCACTATTTCTTCCTGACAATAAAAGCCCTGTTAAAATTATTCCTGCTTTTACTCCAATGGTAAGTAATAAAATACGCTTCAATTGTTCAGCAACTCTACCGGCTTTGTCATGGTAGATTTAAAATACAGTTTAGCGATTTTAGGCTAAATTATTCTTTAAAATTGTAGGTTTTGATTTTTCTTGCTTGAATTTAATGAAATATAAACCGATTTTCATTAATAATACAATATTTTTTTCAAGCTTGTTTTAACTTGTTGCTCTCTTAACAAAACAAAAAGTTGTTTTATTCGTAATCAATATCCAACAAATTATCATATTCAATTCAAAGTTAAATTTTTGGATTATCCTACAGTTAACGGTTAAAAATATTTTGTACTTTTTTGTTTTCTGATTCTCTGCCTTAAAAGAATTTTGTAATTTTAACTTTTGCACTATACAGTGTTTACTGTTCTTTAAAAAATAGACTGGATCTGTTTCCAAAGAATCTTTTAAGTGTAGACCAGAGCTCAAAAAATCATTATAGAAGAAATATTAGTATACAGTACAAGCCTTAAAACTATTATTAGCTTAGTGTTTCGCACCCTTTTTTGATTTTTTACGGCTAATGACCCCCTTTTTGATTTTTGACGGATTTTTTCCGCTCTCTTTCCTATAGATAGATACTTTTTAAATATTGTATAATGTATTCGTTGCAACATCCGTTAAAACCTTGGCGAACTCAGGTTGAGAAACGCTGTTTTGCTCGTGTTTCTTTAGTCAACTTTTTTCATCGTTTATGTTGTTTCTTGACAGTCTTACCTCGTTGAAGACTCTTTATCCTTCTCTGAATCAACTGCGTGGTATTTTGCATTCAACGCTGAGAGCCTGGGCTGGTCATTTGCGCTGCTCATTTCTGCTGTCATCGACATTTACATCGCGATCGGAATAACTCTCAAGCGAACTGCAGAAATTAATGAGAAGTCTTCTGAAGAAAATAAAGGTTTGTTTTGAGATTTCGAAATCGGCGACATCGCCGCAGTGTTACGTAATGTGTGATTTTTAAGGAATGACCATGTTGAACCTAACCTCTTATAGAAACCACACAACTAACTTTTATCCCAATGCATTGTCTTAAAAGTCTTGTTGTTTGCGACGCAAATTGTTTGATGAAAGCTGAATTGTTTGATGAAAGATATCATTATTTCTGTTGTAAAACTGTTAAATAACTGGTTTGAAAAACATATTTTTAGTAACTTTTTCTTGGAGTTCGCTTCTGATTGGTTCTTGCGATCAATTTTATGCTTCTTCGTTCAATATGACTTGTAGCAAATTAAATTTTGTATTTCTTTACCAATTATACTCTGCCTATTTTTATTAATAGTACATAATTTGTTAATTGTGAGCGGCAAACTAACTTGTTGAATTGCTCATTTGCAGTGACAACATGGCTTGTCCGAATCTTAGTTCAAAGCGGTCTGTGTGTTTATGCGACTTGGATTACTTGTGCAATGACTATTAGCTTAATCATGCTGGTGGTCTACGTTGACAGTCCTGATTCTCCAGCAGCTATTGGACGAGGTAAGATTTGCATTTATATCTTTTAAAGGTTCAGGGCCTCAGTTGTTTAGTGGTTATACAGTACAAAAGTCTATGTTAAGTGTGTAGTTTTTTAGCCAATTGTTTAATTTCTACGGAATTTCGATGTTCAAGTATGGTCGGTCTATTGTAAGAGCCTTATTATGTACATTATGTGAATCGACAATTTTCAGTTAGTAAAAAGGTTGATTTTGTTTTGTTAGAACTAAAAAGGATCGATGTTCATTTGTGAAAAGCAGTAGAAAAAAGAAGTAGGATTGCGTGAAAGCGGCGAAAAGCAGCACCTTGACCCCATTGAATTGAACACAAGCGCAGAAATAACCAACAAAAAAGTATAACGAAAAAAGTCGAAGACTTAAAGCACAAACTCTAAAGTTACCAAATAACGGCCGAGTAATCGAGCAGAAAAGCGCCGTTAATATGACGACCACTCCTACCTTCGTTACGTAGGTGTGTGCTTGTGACAGACACTTTACGTCACTTTCCTTCTCTTAACAAATAGCTCTAGGTTATAGTCATATCACCTGACAGCTATCAAAATATCAAATAAAAGTTTCGAGAGACTATTTCCGCTTTTTTGAAACAGGGTCTTTGTTAATCACGTGACGGTTGATAGATTTATTTTTAATGCTTCGGTCGTTGCCCTGCCAGTCAGAATGACAATTAGATGATAATATGACGATAAAAATGTTTGCCCGTTTTTCTTTTTTAGATATAATCTTCAAAAAAAATTTTTCGGAAATATAAAAGTGAAAACAGTTTAACTTTTAAAAATAGGTTTATGCGTTTGGATTTTTTACAATTACATGAAGGTAATTGTACGTGTATTTTATGCAAACTCTTAAATACTTGAATTCTCATTCATTTACTATTCCAGCATTTGAGAAAAATTGCACAACAAATGCATCATTACAGGGGTACTTAAAAGAATATTTAGCAGCTTAATCATTATTAGCATTAATGATAATGAATAAACAATTGGATTCTTAAAAATATCCAGTTACAATTTTTGTTTTTGTTTATGCAAAAGTTTTCAAAACCTTCACTTTGTTTTAGGACTCGTCACCATGGAAACTGGTTCAACTATCGGCTTAGCCATTCTTCTACTTCTTATTGTGGTTTATTTTGTTGTTGAAAACTTTATCTTGGAGAAATATCTTCGTTACATGTTTACTATATACCCAGTGTTAATTCTCGCTTTCTCGGGAGTGGTTTACAAATTGCAGCAAAGTGGTTCTGAACAGAATCTTATACTTTCGTCTGTGAATTTAGCGCTTTCTTCGGTACTGTTTTTGATAAGAATTGCTCTTTCTGTTTATAGATACCATAAACGGAAAGAGCTTCCAAACACAACAGAAAAAAGCCTTGAATTTAAAATTTGTTAAAATGTTTTAATTTTGTTTTTATTAAGACAAGTTTTTGTTTTGTTTTGAAACCATTTTGAAGTTTGTATGAGGCAAATTATCCAAGCGAAAATTTGCTTAATGCCACTGTTCTCGTAATGATTTTCAGATGGTGATACGAATTAAGAAAATTCAATTTGCTATTGACTTATGCTACAAACTTGGCTCATAAAGACTTATGCTACAAACTTACTAATGTATGCCGTAACAGTGTTTTATAAAATATTGTCTTTTTATTGCGCAGTGTTTGAAACAGAAAAAAGTTTTCTGTAAGATTTTTTTAGTTTGATAAAGCTGGCGATTTATGAAAGTTCGTCTTTCATATTTAACAATTATTAATTGAAATGAAATGCGTTTTGTATTATTTGTTTTCAAATTTCCAACTAAAGCTCTTAAAATGGTATTCATTGTATTTTTGATTTAGTCTTTTTAGATTTTTATTTGCAAATTTATCGTTAAAAGAATAAGTATTCTGATTATTATATTTTTTGTACATGTTTGAGCATTACTTTTTTTTCTTAAGATATCTAAAACAAATAAAAAACAACTGTTTTGAAATTGACGGCTATATAATATACTTTGATGTAAGTATGCGAGCTTCGGCAAATATTATGTCAATAATTTCCCGTAAACTTAAATTCTGACGCGATGTCTCGAATTTCCCTAAGAACCTTAAAGTAGCAACAAGTTTTCTACGATTAAACAATCGGCAAAGCAACTAATGCAAAGTTAAGACGCAGCATAAATAAAATGTCAAGGTTAAAATTATTAATACAAACAGAAATATGAGTACACAACAATCACATAAATTATGACGAATTATTCAATATTACATAGTTAAGAATATTTTGCTTGGTATCTATTTAAATCAAATTAGCTGTATCACAAATACAGCAGTTTTTCTCCTTTCGGCCTTTCCCTTTAGTCAGGGGTGGCCACAGCGTATCATCATTCCATTATCATCTCCCCAGCGTATCATTTCCTTAACCCAGCCATCGGAGGCACATTTCTGTGTCTCTTGATGCCGGTCCCAAGCCTGGATAAATGGGGAGGGTTGTGGCAGGAAGGGCATCCGGCGTAAAACTTTTTTGTCAGATTTATACAAATGCGTAATCATTATCACATATATATCAGTTGCTTGAGTAAAAAGCAGTAACACTTGTAATAACATCTTTTTGCCTAAAAACTAGTACTGTACTTTAATTTTTGTTAATGTTGCCAAAATATAAAAAATCCAAAGGATTCTGGCAAAGTTAAAAAAGATTTAGAAGAATAGAATTTAACAAATTTTAATTATACATTCCTGTTATAAATTCAAGTTTTGGTAAAAAAGTTCAATAAAAAATTATCAATTCAATTTTTTGTAAAGCATAATCGTAATTAAGCGTAACCTGACAGTTCGTCGTTGACGTTTGAAAGAGCACCCACTCCAGACCAAACACAAATAGCACTGACGCCAAAGGTTTATCTTTTTACTACCCCAGGCTACTGTAATGTCCGGATTAGATGCTGGCAGTAATGTTGTTGAGCCAGCATCGAGTTTTGCCATCCAAAACCGTCAGATCTCGTGCTCCATGTGGTGCCCGATGTATGGGGCACGCTATTAGAAAGTGGTCTGCGGTCTGTTCAGGGGCGCCGCACTCGCAATTCGGCGAAGGAGCGAGACTCCATTAGTCAATGGACAAATGGAATCGCCCAACGCCAGTCCCCAGGCGATTGAGCTTAACCCAAGCTGCTCGGGGCAAGCTCATTCTAACAGGCCTGGCAATGGTCCTGGGTATAAAAACACCGATCCTGGATGTATTTTCGCAGTACTCCATGTTCCATTTATGATTTGTCCTCTGAGAAGCGCGGATGCCAAATCCAGAAAGGTTGTTTAATAGATTCCGCGAAGCTGCCGCAAACGGGCGTCTAGATTTGAGTCTCTTTTGGCGAGCATCTGAGGACTCACT
Source organism: Diplosoma virens (assembly GCA_963680785.1). Lineage (NCBI taxonomy): Eukaryota > Metazoa > Chordata > Ascidiacea > Aplousobranchia > Didemnidae > Diplosoma > Diplosoma virens. The sequence goes on along the minus strand of OY796880.1, from coordinate 26,827,925 downwards.
TAAAAGACCATACAGAATATAATCAGGGTCCAGAGATCCACGGTAAGCCAATAAAAGTGTTGCTCCTATTCGGCGAAACTCAGCTGGCTGGATGCCTGAAAGTAGGAATAGGTGGTCCGTTACAGTTGAAGCAGGCATCTAGTGACTATGCGCAAGGCATCATTCAGGACACTATCTATAGGGCTAATGTGAGCCCTACGACACCAGACTGGTGCGCAGTACTCAGCTGTTGAGTAGACCAGAGATAGGGCACCTGTGCAGAATGTTTTAGCACCAGCACCCCCATCCTAAGCCTACAAGTTGACTCAGCAGTGTGACGAGCAAGGATAGTTTTTTGCCAATGCCACTAGATGGTGACGGAATGTGAGCAATCTGGCCAGTTTTGCCCCAAGATAAGTGGGAGTTGGACAGAACGGTAAAAGTCTATCATTATTGTAGACTTTTAGCTCACGTTTGGCCTCTTGGTTATTGAAATGAAAGGCTGCCGTCACCTTTTTAGTGTGACTGAGTTTCAACCGCCAAGTCTGAAAATACGCTGAAAGTGAAGACATGTCTTGGTTTAAAGCCCCCTCCAAGTTCTTTCATTTTCCAGAAGAGTTTAACAATGCTAAATCATCAGCTTAAGCAAACTTTCTGGAAATCATGAAAGACAAATCGTACGTGTAGATGTTGAATAGGAGGAAAGCCAAGACCGATCCCTGAGGAATGCCATTTCAAACGGCGTAACCCGCTTTGTTTGCTATCACCGGTAGTAAGGGTGAAACTTCGGTTTTGGACAAGCTCCATGTGTTACGGCTAATCCGCTTATTTGGTGGTCCCTTTTTTATTCCAATAGAATTGTTACATCCCGGGTTACGTACCTAATTCAATCAGCGTTCGTGACTGGTTGCTGTATTTTGGAAGTAGTCATGCTTGTGACAGGATCACCTGGTAATCTAAGGTAATCAATAATTTAACTTTTGCTTTCTATTTGAATAGATCGGTCAACCTTTTTATTAAATCGCTACTTTAGTAGCCTTTGGTAACTTGGAGTAATTTGTGTACTGTATATAATTTAATTCTGTGATTTTACTGCCTTTTGTTTCAAATTATATTTTCTCCCTGGTGGATCAGGTGGCTGGTGTGTCTAGGGAGAGCTAGTAGGCTACTTTAGTGCGCATTTTTTGCCCGACCTATCGCTTATTCTTATAGAGTCCTACGGGCAGTTGACTTGCTCGTATACCATGATCATTCTGACCATGTACTTATCCGGCAGAAACCTCAGCAATTGCAAGTAAAGCCATGATGATTCCAGACAGTATCATAAGCCGCTGTCAGATCGGCAAATACGGAACCGGCATTCTTCTTAGCCTCAAGAGAATCCGCAATGTTCTGGGTCAGCAAAACGGCTTTAGGGAGCAGTGAATCAATAATTAGCTTGACGTGGGTCTAGAGAAGCCTCTCGAGGATCTTGTAAAGGACACAACAGAGATATCGGTTGATAACTCTTTGGGTCCCCTTCAGGCTTTATTGACTTTGAAATCGCGACTACAAGTGCTCTTCTTCAAATCTAAGACATTTTGAGTCGGCGCAAGCAAGAAGAAAGGAGGTTGGGTAGCAGGACTTTAAAGCAGCGTGGATTATAAGCTCTAGGCAGATGGAATCAGAGCCTGGAGCTTTAACGTGGCGACAGTTGAAATAGCCTGCATGAATATAGGAATGAGAAAACACTGGGAGATCTAGGAATTGCAGTGGCTTTGGTGGAGGTTTGTAGACGTCGACTATTTTATAACCAACAAAGTTCGTGGAGATTGGTCCAAAAGCGCATATCTTAGTCGCCGTGGACAAACGTGGCAAGGGCTTCCTGTTGGACGAAGACCTAATTGGAAGCTTGGAAGTAGCTTCTCTGCATTAGTGCAGTGGGTTTCCTGAAGTAGGATATCGGGTGCCTCAAACTGCAGAGCAAAATAATGAAGAACGTTTATCTTGCTTGCAGTGAGGGCTTCGATACTCAGCTGGAGAATAGTGGGTCATCGGAACCTGTCGGCAATGTGCACTGAAAAGGGCATTTTTTCAAACATTGCACCGTTCTAAAAAGGATATTTTTCAATTAGCTGACCCTCACTGAACATCGGGATAGGTAAGGTACCCTTTCGTTTTAACAGGTTTGGTTTCAGTTTGTCATGTGTAACAGCAAAAACAGACTTACTCGCGGGCCAAGCTGCAAGAAAGCACCTGTCATCTGGGCATGGGCATCTGGCCCGCCCGACACGTAATAGTACGACAGTTGATCCATCGACACTTGATCGAACGACGGTTGATTGAATGACAATTAATCGAAACGACAATTGATCGAAACATTTGGGCAAAATCAGAATTTTTCCGGCAGCGATAGGAAAAATTGGGGCAAAATTAGGAATTTTAGGGCAGAGACAAGAAATTGTTTGGGCAAAAAAATTATTTTGTGCATCGAAAATGCATACCAGTTGAAGGAAAAAGTTTGCAAATTTAGGTAAAGACCTTTTTTTGTCTTCACGCTAAATTTCAGACAAATCTTTTTCTTCCGTAAAGTTCTAGAAAAGCAAGATTCGGGAAAACGTCACAAAATTTGGTAAAACTGTTTTGCCCCTCATAATTTCTTTTGGCTGGTACGCCTATGATTATATTTATATCAACTTTGCAAATAGCTTTCTATTCAAAAAAACAAAGCATTAGGCCTAAAACAAAATTGTTTACCAAAGCTGCAATTTTTAGCTATCAAAATTTTAAAGCATATGCTTCTTTTCTAAACAAAGTGCCAAAAAAGTAAAAAAGCAGAAAAGGCATTTTTTCTTGATTTCGACACTTTTAGAAGGAAAAGCACATTGCATTAATCAATTTGTCTTAGCCTTTAAGTTATTCTTCTTTATGCTTTTAAGGCTGTAGTAGTGCTTGCAGTAGCTACGTTGAATTTGTGCTCAAACGTAGCACAAAAGCTTAGCTCAAATAGTTCAAATAGCACAAAAGCTTAGTTGATAATGTTGTCGAAAAGATCAAACGCGAGAATATAAATTAGAATATGCAAACCAAATACACCAGGTTGGTTAACCTTTTTTATAGGACAGGTCAAAAAATGACAGTTTTATCAAAATTACCATTAAGTGCACCATTGGCTAAAATGAAAACAAAAAAAACCTTCACTTTTCATCAGCATCCAAAGCTCTAATTTCGGCCAAATTTCCAGGTGAAGACTTAAAAAAATAAAAAAAGGTCTTCAGTTTCCATCAGCATCTAATTCATGCTAAATTGATGTTGCAAGACTAAAAAATTCAGAAATTTTGGAACATAAGGTGGGTCATTGAATTTCAACTAGTGGATCATGCTGTGACTCAGAGGTCAGAGTCAGAAGTTCGCCATATCTGATATACATTGTAAAAGCAATTACTTTAAACTACAAGAAAACTGCGAAATGACTGTTAAGTTTCCGTCAAGTAATAATCTTGTCAAATACCGAAAATGGCATAATTAAGTCAGCGAAATGAAAATTAGAAAAGTTCACGTTTAAATTAGATATAATTACAGATAATCACACCAAAAAAAACAAAGCAAAAGCAACCAATGTGAACATAGTAGACCATGGGCTATTAGCAAACTCATTACCAATCCAAAAAAATTTTTAATTTACCGAAGGTTTGCATTGTGCACTCAAATCAAGCGTTTTTCTACCTTTTTATGGCCATGCCCCACCTAATCACTTTGAAAACCCTGATGTCTCCCCATGTGGTAATAAATAATTCTTATTTTAAAAGTTAACTCCGTTTCAGGTGAAAATGCTTAAAACAACAATACTTTGGAAACGTTTGAAAATGAAATCCGAAAATTGTTTTAAAATGGAAGTTATTGGCCTGGTGGCAGTGCAGTTGGGGGTAATTTGAAAACCGAATATAGACTGATAAGTGATATAAATGTATGATTGCTACGTTTTTCTTTATTGCAATTTTACGGCTAATAGATCACAAAAACAAAGATTTTGATTATCAAAACACATAAAAATCAAATTGCTTTCTTGTGTGCCATACGCACCGCCTTGGAAATCACTGCTCTAATCGAAATAAAGTTAAATATTAAAAAACATTGAGAATTGTTTTTAAGAAAAAGTTTAGCTGAATAAAGTTTTGCAAATTTTCGAATCTTCTCGGACAAAACTGAAAGTTTTTTTGCCGATATAAAATAATTTGAAAGTTTAAGACAAACGCTTTTTTTAATAACTGTTAAGAAATTAAATAACATCAAACCATATATATTCTGATAACACGTTCGAACTTGCAGCTCATTTTTATAAGTAAATGTGAAAATCAAGAAATAATTTTTTCTGGGTTTCACACGTAAAGCACAAAATGAAATAATATTGTTTTGCAAGCATTATGGAAAGTTTTGCGTTGTGTAAATGTAAATCACAAATAAATTATGTCGTCAATCTTTTAGCTCTTCACTTACTAAAGGCCAAAAACTATCATATGATGCAGGTTTACCCAGATACATGAAAGTTCACAGCAGTCACGTTTTGTCTCATTAAAAGTTAAGATTAGTTTTTGCACAATCACTATTATTCGACTTACTCATTCTGACTCAGAGCCTTACATAACTTTTAATTTAAGCAAAACCATTTGATTGTAGCAATTTGGTGGTTGTTTTTTTACTTGACTTTAACAATATTGATGGTATGAATGACTGATTGCTGATTGGCAATATCTTTTTTGTCACAAATGCTGGATTTGGTTCTGACGTGTAATAATTGCATTAGGTACGTCATTGCCATGAACTGCATTAAAATTAAAGAAAACTAGATGTTGTTAAAACCGTTTAAATTTACAACACAAGGTGAAGAAAGTTCAAGCGCTTTGATTGGTCTTCATAGCACGTCATACGACAATTGCTTAAATGTGGCGATTGTACTTTATACGAACAGCTGTTATGTAACACCGATCGAAAACAAGTTATGTAACAAGATGCTTCGTCATCTCTACTACGCAAGTGAGCATGGAATCGCGTTAAATATTGTCTGAGTCATGCGATGGGTGGTAAAGTTATGTAAGATGTTCTATTTTATAAACTAGTTTAAAATCGAACTCGCTGTATTTATTTACAAGCGAGACTTTTGTGTACATAAGCTTCTATTCTCTGTGACCCTTAAAAATGCTGCGAAAATCGTATCTAACGCTGCTGCAAAAATTGCGAAAAATTGTATCTAATTTGATTTATCAGCAAAATCTAAAAACTCTAGAAATTTGTTATAACATAGTTTTTAATATCAAACTATTAGAACCATGTGCTATATACTGATTTTCTTAAAAGTGAAAGCAATTTAAAAAAAACAAAACTGTTAAATAAACTTTTTTATAAAAATAAATTAGAATTTACAAAATAAATTGTTATCAAAAACTTGCATACTTGAGTATCATTAGTTTTTTAACCAAATGATTTTACAAGTATTGCAAAATGAAATAAAGAAATGAAATAAAACGAAAAATTTTTTAATATTGAAGAGAGAATATTTTTTTTGTAAAAAAGATAAATCAATTGTTTTCTGTTGAAGTAGTGACCAAAACTAAAAGAAAGCATGTCACAGTTTTCAAGTGTTTGTGTTAGTCAATTTCTTTGATTTAATTTAAAAGAAATTTTTTTTTGGGAGGGCATTAGATAGATTGACTTACATTTATAACCACCGCTTGAAACCCTTGGTGAAAAGCTTAATTTAGTTTATTAATCTCCGATTAACTCAGTCGTGGTTTTAACAAAAATCTGGTCTAAAATATTCAATAACTGATGGCTGTTAATTTTTTTTTAATATTAATCGTTTATTTTTAAACAAATTATTTAAGTTAGAAAAGATATTTTGTTAAATGATTTTGCCGATTTCTGTTATCATCCATAAAGTTGCTTTTCTTCAAAATTATTTTGCAAAAGTTTAATGTATATATAACAGCTAAATTTTTTTAGTTTCGTATAGGCTAAATTTTATTGCAACGTAACTATTGTAATCCGATCACAATGTTTGATACATCATCAAAAACGTACAAAGCTTTAATCTACCTCTTTACGTTGGTTGCTTTCATTTCCAGCATTCTTGTTCCTCTCTTTGGTGCTTTGAGTTCCCTTCAAATAGGTGAGTAAAATGAAAAGGCTTTTGTCTTGTGATATTTGATGTTAATATTCAAGTTAATTCTTAGTTGTTGAAATAACTAAGCCATTATTAATTTTACTTTACCCAAACTAATTTCAATCAAATATTCATTGAGAAATTTTTGGTTTAAAGTTTGGCAATAAGTTTCACGACACGCTTTTGAGATACACGTAATGCAGCACTTTACAAATGTAAGAATGCAAAAAAAGCAAACTTACGTTTATGATGTCATTTAAGTTGAAAATTAAAGACTTTTTTGAATTTTTCAGTTAAGTTTTTTCGTCAAAATTTCGTTTACGTCGTATAATATAAATGTGACATTATGAGATGCACTCGATTAAATAAAAAAAACGCTTATTTGTTTTTATGTTTGTTTTTATTTGTTTTTGTTTTTATGTTGTACAAGTAATTTGCGACTGGCTGCTGTGCACAAGCGCAATTAACTTGGAAGTCAAGACGATTTCTTTTTCACAATTTAGCGAGATATTACTGTAGGTTGAAGCTGGTTCAAATTTAAGGGAAAATCGTTACTGCCGTTTTTCCATCACTGAGTTTCTTATTTAAAACAAGTGGTTGTTCTTTCAATAACATACTGAAACCCGTTATTTTTACTTATTTAAACAATTTTCGCAACTTTTCTTATTAATTGCTACATACAATTTTATTTTAATCTGTTTGATATTTGTTTTGACCAGGAGTTTTTAACCGAAGTGTGGGAAACACCAGCGACAAATACTTTTTGGAAATCACACCTAGCACTTTTGTCTTCGCCACAATATGGCCGATTATTTTCTTCTGGACCATTCTGGGAAAATTGTACTTATTCATTTCATTATTTCTCCCTGTCAATAAAAGCCCTGTTAAAATGACTCCTGTCTTAACTCCACTTGTAAGTAGCACTTCGTATTAGAGTTTATATACAAATAGTTGATGCAACGTCGAAACTTAACGAGAAAATATTGATTTAAAATTTTTGGTAAAAAAAACTTTCTGGTTAATTTTTATTTTGTCTTTTTTAACAAAAAATACTGATCAATTTTTTAAGAAGTTTAGATTAGTTTTCTGTTATTTTTTGTATCCTATCTTTAAGTAGGTTTAAAATACAAAACTAGGTTTAAAATCGTCAGTGCTACTAGGACAACTACAGTCCTTTATAGAAAAAAAAAACATTTGATTAACCTTGCAATCAACAATTAAAAGACTTTTTTTATTTTACGTGATTCTTCCGATCAAATACTTGGTATTTATTGTAGAACAAAAAAGTTGGCTTTTTTTGCCTCTTTTTTGTAATTTATTTTCTGTATTGTTGTTTGACAGTCTTACCTAATCTTCTTTTCTTTGTCCTTCCTCGAATCCACTGCGTGGTATTTTGCATTTAATGCTGAGAGTCTTGGGTGGGCATTCGTGCTCCTTCTTGCTGCTGCTATCTGTATTTACATCGCAGTCGGAATAACTCTCAAGCAAACTGCTGAAGTTGATGAAAAGTCCTCTCAAAGAAACAAAGGTTAGTTCGCCTTTGCCGCAGAGAAACCGTTATTAAGTTCTGTTCAAGACAAAAAGTTCTTATATTGATAAACGGGGTGTGTTTCAACTTAAAGTTTGATGTAAATTGTAAAAAGGTTTTTTTCTTGTTAGGCCTAATTAGTGTGAATCTTGTTCTTTTAAGAAATTTAAGTTTTCTCACAAACATTGTTTTTCTTACTATAGTCTGTAGAGTATAAACAGGTAACTGGCAATTAATCGATTGGTTTTATTATTCATATTTGCAGCAACAATATGGCTTGTTAGAATCTTGATTCAAAACGGTGTATGCGTATATGCCACTTGGATCACTTGTGCAACGATTCTTAGCTTGATAATCCTTTTGGTCTACGTTGATAGTCCGAATTCATCCGTTGCTATTGCTAGAGGTAAGTTTTAAAAAGATTATAATTTCTTTGCTGCTTTTAAAATACGCGCTCTATACACTGCAGGAAATAGATTTATTTTAGAATATCATACGTAATTTCTAATACGATCGCCACAAATTTTGTCCTAGCAATATTTTAAAGTGACATTTTTGGTTTTATGTTGAAGTACAATTCCAAAGAGCACAGTTTTGGAGCTTTGAAGCTGCAAAATGGCACAACTAACTTGTTCATGTGATAACGCATATTGTTTAGTCATTTTTTCCATTTTCGCAATGATTATTTTAATATGCTATTTTTCTTGCTACCATGTGTATTATTCATTATATTCTGCTTATTATATTCTACCAGGTGATTATTTTAATGTTCACAACTCATGCAAGTTAAACTAATTACAAAAAAATAAAATAAAATGAGTTTAATGAACAAATGAATAAATTTTGTGTGCGATTTAAACAGTTGCTTTAACGATATGGCGACAATCAGCATCACCATATTCGAAGATGCATTTGTTGGTGTAAATAATTGCGACTCCTTAAATTGAATAGAATCTGGCTTTTACAGAACAAAATAGGATCCATCTCAAATTTCTATACATTGCCAAAAATTGCTAAGCAAAATCTGAAAAACCCTAACAATTACAAAACTGCTGTTTTTGGCTCTTAATGTTGTTAAATCAAGGGTTTCAACCTTTTTGCTTTCACTGAAAGTGGGTGCTATCTTGCACAGATTTGACCTGTAGCTAAATAAGAATTGCTCTATTTATATTCAGCAACTGGTCAACAAGTTCTTATTTTGGTTTTCTAAGTTTGATGTTAGTATTTTAAATAGAATCAAACCTTCATTTTGTTTCTAGGTCTCGTCACCATGGAAACTGGTTCAACCATTGGCTTTGCGATTCTTTTGTTTCTTTCCTTGGTTTATTTCGTCGTTGAAAACTTCTTCTTGGAGAAATATCTTCGTTACATCTTTACTATATATCTAGTATTAATTTTTGCTTTTTCGGGAGTGGTCTACAAACTGCAACGAAGTGGTTCTGAACAGAATCTTATATTTTCGTTTGTAAATTTATCGATTTCATCGGTACTATTTTTGATAAGAATTGTTCTTTCTGTTTATAGATACTATAAACGAAAAGAACTTCCAATTAAAACAGAAAAAAGCATTGAAATATGAATTAGTTAAAAACGTTTTGTTTTGTTTTATAAAGATCTGTCAGTTTGTTTTTTGGTTTGGAATAATTGTTTAGTCGATTTGTTACAAATGTTTTCATAAATCATTTTTTGAAAATTGCACAGAATTGCACTCGTTGAATTTTTTTACTTTTATTCTGTTGAAATTTTACGTTTTTCTGGCTTTGGATTGGCAGAATATTTTTTGGATAGCATATAAGAGTTGAGATGTCTCACGGTCGTTAATTTTCTGTTTTAAGACCAAAGTATTGAAATTTATTATTGTTTTTTTAAGTGAAAAAAACGAGTAACTTGTTTCTAAGACTTTTAAAAAATCACTTAGTTGTTTTTATATAACAACAATGTCATAAATAAAAACTTACTGTATTGATATGATTTAGCTAAAAAAAAAGTGAACAAAATTCACTGAAACGTTTGAAGTGTTATTGCATCGAATTTACTTAGCACGAAATTGCAAAGCAGTTTTTTGGAAACTAATCTTTCAACACTTGTAAAACAGTTTTTGATATTATAAGATGTTTTTATGTGACCACTTCTTAAAATTCTTGAAATAATTTTGTTTATTTCGCTTGATAAAGTGTGCAATATATGAAAGCCTAATAGGCAACCGAAATACATTCCAAGTGCCAAAAATTGATTTACATGTGTTTTGTATTTTTCTTATATTGCAGTACTTTAATTTTTGATTTTTTTTTGTCAATTCAAAGTAGTACCATCATTCATGTTGATAATGTTTTCTCTGCAAGATTACTGTATATGTTTCAATTGTTTTATTTGAATCGAAATACACAAAATGATGGTCTAGAAATAGATCTTTTTTGTTTGGTATAACATTGTTTAAAACCCAAAATTATAAACTGCCAAACTTTTAAAAATTTACTTGTTGCTTGAACCGAGAATGAAGTGCAAAGTTGGTTAACCAAAGACAGTAGTTCTTCTTAAAAAGCATTCAAAAAATGTCTAAAAAAGTTTTGATTGGTAACTTTTTTAATGAATAGTAAGATAATTTTTTTAAAAACTAACATCGAAGCAGCTTATACCAATTAGCAACGATACAAAAAAAAGTTGTTTTGTTTTTTTGAAACAACTACGTAGATTTTCAACAATCTGAAGACAGAATCGCGGGAAAGTTTTTTGCCGGGGGAAGCAAATTTAAAACAAAGGCACCTTTGTTTTGTTGGATAAAAAAATTGCAGTTAAGGTTTATAGCCGCAGCAGCCGAAAAAATTGAAGTTATTTTTTTGCTTGTTTAAAACAAAAGGTTGGCTGTTCCTAAATTAAATTAAAGTTATTTTATATGAAATATCAACATTCACCTTATATTATTCTGCCATCAAAGTTAAGTAGAGTAACATCTTGTCAGTTACCCGGATGAAGAGATGCAAACTCAGACAGCTCATTTGTATTTCATTCATAAATCAGTTTATCATAAAGTTAATCGTGAGTAATCAACTGCTTGTGGTCTCATTTCAACCTATGAAATTTCTGTATTTGAAATATTAAAGATAGAATGGCATCTCTATAAACGATTTGAAACCCTATCTCAATTATTTCCGGAACCTACAATTACAAAGTTTTTTTGAACAATCACTATCATTCGACTTACTCATCCTGACTCAGAGCCTTACATAACTTTTAATTCTAGCAAATCAAAATTGATTGTAGCAATTTCATGGTTGGTTTTTTAATATGACTTTAACGATGTTGATGGTATGAATGACTGATTGCTGATTGGTAATATCTATTTGTCACAAGTGCTGCATTTGATTGTGACGTGTAATAATTGCATTAGGTACGTCATTGCAATGAATTGCATTAAAATTAAAGAAAACTAAATAATTATTAAAATCATTTATATCTGCAACGCAAGGTTAAGAAAATTAAGGTTAAGGTTAGCGCCTAAATTGGTCTTCTTTCAGCGTTGTAAACCTATTGCTTAAATGCAGCGATCGTGTATTCAATCGTGCAACCGATCGAAAACAAGTTATGTAACAACATGCTTCGTCAGCTCTAATACACAATGGTACTCAGAATCGCGTTAAATATTGTCTGAGTCGTGCGGTGGTAGGTAAAGTTATGTAAGATGTTTTACTTATAAACTTGTTTAAAATCGAACTCGCTGTATTTATTTACAGGCGAGACTTTTGTGTGCATAAGCTTGTGTTCTCTGTGACGCTAAACAAATGGATGCTGCTAAAAATTGTATCTAATTTGATTTATCAGCAAAATCTAAAAACTCTAGAAATTAGTTATAACATAGTTTTTAATATCAAACTATTAGAACCATGTGCTATATACTGATTTTCTTAAAAGTGAAAGCAATTTAAAAAAAACAAAACTGTTAAATAAACTTTTTTATAAAAATAAATTAGAATTTACAAAATAAATGGTTGTCAAAAACTTGCATACTTGAGTATCATTAGTTTTTTAACCAAATGATTTTACAAGTATTGCAAAATGAAATAAAGAAATGAAATAAAACGAAAAATTTTTTAATATTGAAGACAGAATATTTTTTTTGTAAAAAAGATAAATCAATTGTTTTCTATTGAAGTAGTGACCAAAACTAAAAGAAAGCATGTCACAGTTTTCAAGTGTTCGTGTTAGTCAATTTCTTTGATTTAATTTAAAAGAAATTTTTTTTGGGAGGGCATTAGATAGATTGACTTACATTTATAACCACCGCTTGAAACCCTTGGTGAAATGCATACGGTAATTTAGTTTATTAATCTCCGATAAACTCAGTCGCGATTTTAGCAAAAATCTAGTCTAATCTCTGATTGCTATTGATTTTCTTCTTTTTAATATTAATCGTTTATTTTTAAACAAATTATTTAAATTGAAAAAGAAGTTTTGGTAAATGACTTTTCGGTTTTTCTTATCACCGATTTATCTATTCAAATAAAGTTGTTTTTCTTCAAAATTATTTTGCAATTTGGTATGAGAAAGTTTAATACGTATATAAATAGCAACTAAATTTTTTTAGTGTTATATACACTAAGTTTGCAACGTAACTATTGTAATCCAATTAAAATGTTTGATACGTCATCAAAAACGTACAAAGCTTTAATCTACCTCTTTACGTTGGTTGCTTTCATTTCCAGCATTCTTGTTCCTCTCTTTGGTGCTTTAAGTACCCTTCGAGTAGGTGAGTAAAATGAAAAGGCTTTTGTCTTGTGATATTTGATGTTAATATTCAAGTTAATTCTTAGTTATTGAAATAACTAAGCCATTATTAATTTTACTTTACCCAAACTAATTTCAATCAAATATTCATTAAGAAATTTTTGGTTTAAAGTTTGGCAATAAGTTTCACGACACGCTTTTGAGATACACGTAATGCAGCACTTTACAAATGTAAGAATTCAAAAAAGCAAACTTACGTTTATGATGTCATTTAAGTTGAAAATTAAAGACTTTTTTGAGTTTTTCAGTTAAGTTTTTTCGTCAAAATTTTGTTTACGTCGTATAATGTAAATGTGACATTATGAGATGCACACGATTAAATATAAAAAAAAGGCACGTATTTGTTTCTATATTGTACAAGTGGTTTGTGACTGGTTGCTGTGCACAAGCGCAATTAACTTGGAAGTCAAGACGATATTTTTTACAATTTAGTGAGACAATACTTGATGTATTGCAATAGGCTTAAGCTCGTTCACAATTTAATAGAAAATCATTACCACATTTTTGCCATTATCGTGTTCACCATTTAAAACAAGTGGTTATTCTTTCAATAATATACTGAAACCCGTTGCAAATTTTCTTATTAATAGCTATATACAATTTTATTTTAATCTGTTTGATATTTGTTTTGACCAGGAGTTTTTAACCGCAATGTGGGAAACACCAGCGACAAATACTCTTTAGAAATCGGACCTAGCCCCTTCGTCTTCTTCACAATATGGCCGATTATTTTCTTCTGGACCATTCTGGGAAAATTGTACTTATTCATTTCATTATTTCTCCCTGTCAGTAAAAGCCCTGTTAAAATGAATCCTGTCTTAACTCCACTTGTAAGTAGCACTTCATATTAGAGTTTATATACAAATAGTCGATGCAACGTCGAAACTTAATAAGAAAACATTGATTCAAGATCTTTAATAAAAAAACTTTCTGGTTGAATATTTTGCCTTTTTTAACCAAAAACAGGGCTCGATTTTTCACGAAACAAGTTTTGAATATTTTTCTGTATTTTTTGCAGCCTATCTTTCATGGGTTTGTAATCATCTCTGCTGCCAAAAGTAAAAAACTTTGATACTTTCCTGCTATAGCCTCACCATCTATTACAAGTAATTTTTTTTTGATGAAACTAACCTGGAAACCCCTACAAGTTTTTTTTATTTTATCCTAGTGTTGTAGGGGTACTCCGGGTTAGTTTAACAAAAGAATTACTTGTAATAGATGGTGGGGCGATAACAGGAGAGTACCAAAAAACTTATTTGATTAACATTGCAATAAACAATTAAAAGACATTTTTTATTTTTACGTGATTTTTTTCACGCACTAGTTTTCATTTATTGTGGAACAAAAAAGTTGACTTTTTTTTGTAATTCACTTTTTCATTGTTGTTTGACAGTCTTACCTAATCTTCTTTTCTTTGTCCTTCCTTGAATCCACTGCGTGGTATTTTCCATTTAATGCTGAGAGTCTTGGGTGGACATTCGGGCTCCTTCTTGCTGCTGCTATCTGTATTTACATCGCAGTCGGAATAACTCTCAAGCAAACTGCTGAAGTTGATGAAAAGTCCTCTCAAAGAAACAAAGGTTAGTTCGCCTTTGCCGCAGAGAAACCGTTATTAAGTTCTGTTCAAGACAAAAAGTTCTTATATTGATAAACGGGGTGTGTTTCAACTTAAAGTTTGATGTAAATTGTAAAAAGGTTTTTTTCTTGTTAGGCCTAATTGGTGTGAACCTTATTCTTTTAAGAAATTTAAGTTTTCTCGCAAACATTGTTTTTCTTACTATAATCTGTAGAGTATAAACAGGTAACTGGCAATTAATCAATTGGTTTTATTATTCATATTTGCAGCAACAATATGGCTTGTTAGAATCTTGATTCAAAACGGTGTATGCGTATATGCCACTTGGATCACTTGTGCAATGATTCTTAGCTTGATAATCCTTTTGGTTTACGTTGATAGTCCGAATTCAGCCGTTGCTATTGCTAGAGGTAAGTTTTAAAAAGATTATAATTTCTTTACTACTTTTAAAATACGCGCTCTATACACTGCAGGAAATAGATTTATTTTAGAATATCATACGTAATTTTTAATAAGATCGCCACAAATTTTGTCCTAGCAATATTTTAAAGTGACATTTTTGGTTTTATGTTGAAGTACAATTCCAAAGAGCACAGTTTTGGAGCTTTGAAGCTGCAAAATGACACAACTAACTTGTTTATGTGATAACGCATATCGTTTAGTCATTTTTTCCTTTTTCGCAATGATTATTTTAATGTTCACAACTCATGCAAGTTAAACTAATTACAAAAAAATAAAATAAAATGAGTTTAATGAACAAATGAATAAATTTTGTGTGCGATTTAAACAGTTGCTTTAACGATATGGCGACAATCAGCATCACCATATTCGAAGATGCATTTGTTGGTGTAAATAATTGCGATTCCTTAAATTGAATAGAATCTGGCTTTTACAGAACAAAACAGGATCCACCTCAAATTTCTATACATTGCCAAAAATTGCTAAGCAAAATCTGAAAAACCCTAACAATTACAAAACTGCTGTTTTTGGCTCTTAATGTTGTTAAATCAAGGGTTTCAACCTTTTTGCTTTCACTGAAAGTGGGTGCTATCTTGCACAGATTTGACCTGTAGCTAAATAAGAATTGCTCTATTTATATTCAGCAACTGGTCAACAAGTTCTTATTTTGGTTTTCTAAGTTTGATGTTAGTATTTTAAATAGAATCAAACCTTCATTTTGTTTCTAGGTCTCGTCACCATGGAAACTGGTTCAACCATTGGCTTTGCGATTCTTTTGTTTCTTTCCTTGGTTTATTTCGTCGTTGAAAACTTCTTCTTGGAGAAATATCTTCGTTACATCTTTACTATATATCCAGTATTAATTTTCGCTTTTTCGGGAGTGGTCTACAAACTGCAACGAAGTGGTTCTGAACAGAATCTTATATTTTCGTTTGTAAATTTATCGATTTCATCGGTACTATTTTTGATAAGAATTGTTCTTTCTGTTTATAGATACTATAAACGAAAAGAACTTCCAATTAAAACAGAAAAAAGCATTGAAATATGAATTAGTTAAAAACGTTTTGTTTTGTTTTGTTTTATAAAGATCTGTCAGTTTGTTTTTTGGTTTGGAATAATTGTTTAGTCGATTTGTTACAAATGTTTTCATAAATCACTTTTTGAAAATTGCACAGAATTGCACTCGTTGAATTTTTTACTTTTATTCTGTTGAAATTTTACGTTTTTCTGGCTTTGGATCGGCAGAATATTTTTTGGATAGCGTATAAGAGTTGGGATATATCACGGTCGTTAATTTTCTGTTTTAAGACCAAAGTATTGAAATTTATTATTGTTTTTTTAAGTGAAAAAAACGAGTAACTTGTTTCTAAGACTTTTAAAAAATCACTTAGTTGTTTTTATATAACAACAATGTCATAAATAAAAACTTGCTGTATTGATATGATTTAAGGTAAAAGAAAAAGTGAACAAAATTCACTGAAACGTTTGAAGTGTTATTGCATCGAATTTACTTAGCACGAAATTGCAAAGCAGTTTTTCCGAAACTAATCTTTCAACACTTCTAAAGCAGTTTTGATATTATAAGATGTTTTTATGTGACCACTTCTTAAAATTCTTGAAATAATTTTGTTTATTTCGCTTGATAAAGTGTGCAATATATGAAAGCCTAATGGGTAACCAAAACACATTCCAAGTGCCAAAAATTGATTTACATGTGTTTTGTATTTTTCTTATATTGCAGTACTTTAATTTTTGATTTTTTTTTGTCAATTCAAAGTAGTACCATCATTCATGTTGATAATGTTTTCTCTGCAAGATTACTGTATACTCGTATGTTTCAATTGTTTTATTTGAATCGAAATACACAAAATGATGGTCTAGAAATAGATCTTTTTTGTTTGGTATAACATTGTTTAAAACCCAAAATTATAAACTGCCAAACTTTTAAAAATGTACTTGGTGCTTGAACCAACGTTCCCTCTAAGAGCTTGTTTGGCGCGCGGAACGAATGGTCGCGTGAGCAGTGGTGAATGTTCAAATGTACGATCTTGAGAACAGAATTCTCAAAAATCTAGGTACGGACAAAAGAGAGTTTTGATCTCGTCGTTCACTTTTTCTTTCCGAAATCAAGGTGTTCTCTAAAAAAAAAAAGGTCTTCACTTTGTTTTCATTACAGATTTTAACTATTTTCTCCCCGAAATAGTGGTGTTCTCTAAAAAAAAGGTCTTCACTTTGTTTTCATTACTGATTTTAACTATTTTTTCCCCGAAATCAGGGTGTTCTCTAAAAAAAAAGGTCTTCACTTTGTTTTTAATTAATATTTCGGGGAGAAAATAGTTAAAATCAGTAATGAAAACAAAGTAAAGACCTTTTTTTTAGAGAACACCCTGATTTCGGGGATAAAAGCTCTTTTTCGTTTTCAAAGTACATCAAGTTTTGAAAACACTAGCCTCGGGTTCCTGAATTTGAATATCCACCACCGTGTCAAGCTTGCTTTTGGTTGAAAGAACGTAATTAGCTTGTCTTGCCAATACTTATGCAGTGCGCGGCAAAACGAAAGTAGTGCGCGGGGGTTCTGCGCGAACGGCCGCGCTAACGCGAACGGCTGCGCGAACGTGGCCGCGCAGCCGCGAAGCTTAGAGAGAACTATGGCTTGAACTGAGAATGAAGTGCAAAGTTGGTTAACCAAAGACAGTATTTTTTCTTAAAAAGCATCCGAAAAAGTTTTAAAAAGTTTTGATTGGTAATTTTTTTAACGAATGGTGAGATGAATTTGCTTTAAAACTATCATTCAAGCAGCTTATACCAATTAGCAACAATACGAAAAAAATTTATTTTACTTTTTGGTTTTTGAAAAAGCTACGTAGATTTTCCAAAAAATTGAAGGCAGGATCGCCGGAAAGTTTTTTGGCAGTGGGAGCAAGATTTAAAACAAAGGCATCTTTGTTTTTTTGGATAAAAAAAAATAGCACTTAAGGTTCATAGCCATACCAGCCGAAAAAATTGGAGTTGTCGTGGACACTCGACAAATGATTCTTCAATGCCGCACCTCTGACGTCTTCACACGTTGGTCTCTCGAAGTTTAGAAAAAAAATTTTTTGATTGGGCTGTTTTGAAGGCTTGAATTATTTGTTTGCAATCTATTGTACAAACGAAAGAGTACACAGTAGTTTTGTCTTGCTGCTGATTGAAAACTAAAAATTAAAGTTTTACAACTTTTAAGAAATCAAAGTAATAACTTTTTCTTCTTGAGTAGAGATTCGCAACTTTTTTTCTTTCGCGGCACACTTTGGGACTTTTCAAAATTTTGCGGCTAACTTGGACCAAAATGAAGACTTTTTTTAATCATTATCAAGTTTCAAACACTTTTTTTATTTTTAGCTTCAAGTAACTGTTGTAAGAGCTTAAAAATGTTAATGCTGCTCTTTACAAATAAAAAGAACAGCTTTTCTGTGTCTTTACTAGATTGGGAACAGTTAGCTTTCATGGTTGCGTTCTGTATAAACCAAACCTTGAAGATAACCGATGAACAAGGAAAAAGTCTTCGCTTTTTTTCTAATTTGAAAAGTATGTTTACAATGCCATTCTTGCGCGGCACACCGGTTGCGGAGCATTGACCTAGAGATTAAACTTTGCTTTTTATCTTCCATACATATTTCTTTTTTTCCTCGCATGTAGGTTTGAAATCTCTGGTTCTCGACGTAAATCTGCCACTAGCTTATCGTGCCAGCTATTTTTCATCATTCACAACAAAACAAAATTTGTTTTTAATATTTTAAGATTTTTTAAGACAGTTTTATGGCAAAAATAATGATAATTAATGAAACAAGAGAATGCGATTATTGTACATTTGGTGCTGAAAACTTTTGGCAGTTGATAACAAAAGCGTGCAGTTGGCCTTTCTTGAATTAAAAGGTACAAACCTGAAGATTACATATTACAAAACAATATCGTAGCCTAATTGTATTAAGCTAGCCTAAAAGCCTTTTATTATTATTATAACAATTTCTTTCTTTGTCATTTATTTAACATAAAAAGGTAGTAATGAGATTTTATTAACATGAAATTGAAATGAAGATGATAGTGAAGGGAACTGTTTCATTTTTGCGTTGAAGTGAAAAACTATGAAGTAGGCAAGGAAACAGCAATTTTTACCGCCAGCCACTGAGACACAAGCATGCCGAAGGTAAGAGCGTTTCAATTTTCAAATTCAAGTATTTATAAAATCAAGCAGATATCAAATCGGAACCAATAGATTACGAGCAAACTTTTTGTTTTCTTTTTTGTGATGAACGTTGCCTCACAACCAAGTTTAAACTTGAAACAATTCAGCAATACCATATTAGGAGCTCTTGGTGACTTAGTTGAAGCTTTCCGTAAATAAATATTTACAGTTCAATGATAAGTTATCAGAAAAAACTTATATAACCCGATTTCGGTTATTGAGACAAACAACGGAATGGTCTGTCTTTATTCAAGGGAGGAATGTGATTTGATTATGATTACTTGTTAACTTTTCTGTTACGTAACGCCTTTCGTAAAAGACTATAAAAAGGAGGATATTGAAATGAGGTATGTTTGTGCACGATTTATGGTTGTAGGATAATAGTTCAGTTTTTAAAAAAAATTTTAGAATTGAGTCAGGAGAGTTGTATTAAAGGTTGCATTATCAAAAAAGCAAATACTTCAAAAGATTTTCTTGCCACAATAAGAAAATTTTTCAACTAAGTTTTTTTCAGCTTTACAATATAGTAAAAATGCAACATTAAAATAGCTTAACAAGGAAGAAGCAACAAAACGTGTCGATGCTTAGAATTGCGAGAAAATTATAAAACGTGAAATAAGTAATGTAATAAAAGATGGTAGCTTCAGCTCTTTTACTATGAAAAATTACCCGTAAAATAAAAAAAATACAATTTTAGAGATCGTTTGATAAAGATGCTGTTATGGTGCTGTGGTTTGTTTGCTATGAAGTGCTGGTGGGTCGAGTTAAAAAGACAACTTAAAAATACAACATAAACTTTAACTAACTAAAAAATAAATAGTTGATTGCTTTCATTAAAATCAAATTCAAATTTTTTAAAATACTCGTTTCACATGGCAAAATGTGCAACAAGTTTGAAATGCATCTCTCGACATAATATCGAGCTTGAACAGTACGGCCACGAACATTGTCGCCGCGTTGATGGCCAACGGCAACACCGTGTCGAGTGTGATCTGGGCTGGAATCGAACGTAGAACTCCAGCACTGGAGGTAGGAATGCTGACCACTGGAATATTCGATCCATTATTTTTATGACTGTATGCTGTAAAAAAAAACAAATATGCTTGTTTTCTGCATAAACTTTTTTTTGTTTTATCAAGTGTAGGCAATTTGAATCGCCTTTCTATTTTCTTTTTTAAAATTATTCTTGTACATTCGTTAAACAAGACAACATGGGAGACTCACGATCACCAGCAATGAACTTTTTTATGTATGCTTTTACGATAATTTCACTCGGCAGCACTGCATTGGTTGCGATTTTGGGAATTTTTAGTTCATTCAATGTTGGTGGTAAGTATTTCTTAACAATTTTAATATATAAATGTTCAAAAAAATAAAAAGTAAATTGAAGTGTGTTAATCAAATACTTTCAATTGTAGATAGAAAAATTTTTAAATAAAGCAAACCATTTCTTGATTTAAAAATTTTTTAATTGACATCTCATAAGTTTTTTCAGAGTTAATGGCCGCGATTATTATTAATTGACTTATAAATTGATGTACAGATTTACGCAATCAACTTTTTTTTAAATATTTAAATTTTCAGGAGTGTTCAGCAAAACAGTTTTGAATATCAGTGACAAATACTTCACACAAGTCACTCCAGCTCCTTTTGTGTTTGCTTCGATTTGGCCGATCATTTATATCTGGACCATATCAGGGGCTGTCTATCTGCTTATATCTCTTTTCCTGTCGCCAAGTAAAAGTCCAGTGAAAATGGAACCCTCTCTAACACCTTTGGTAAGAACGATTTAGAGTTTCCAGTTAAATATTCCTAACCTTAAAACAAATTGATATGGAACAATTAGGTTATGGAGATTAGGGTTATTCAATTAAGAGCACTTGCGATTTTTTTCAATTTATCATTCTCCAATGTGTGGAGAATGTTTACAACAAACATTGCTTTTTCAATTCTGCTCTGCAGCTGATGTTTTTTTCACTTCTGCCTAATGTCATAAGTTTAAAAAAGGTTAAAAAACAAAAGAGAACTTTGAATCATAATCATAATTATGCGGTTTCAATAGGTAAAAGTTTTCTATTCCCTTTTAATTTTTTCCATTCAATTCAAGATGATTTTTTTGATTATTTCTAATGCTCACAAATTGACTAGGCTGTTTTTTATTTATTCTTTCTATTTTCAAAGGCTTATTTAATTTTGAACTCCCTCGCTTTTGGATCTTGCAACGGCTGGTATTTCGCATTCGATTCAGAAACGGTCGGCTGGACATTCACTATGATGCTTGTGTGTGTTTTGTTCATTTGTTCGGCTATCGGTATTACGTTGAAGCGAACATTTGACAATGCTGAAGATGTTGAAAATGAAAGCAAAGGTTTGTTAAGTATCTTTTTTACTGTTGTACCTATGTAGCTTGCATGATTCACTTCTAAGCATCTCTTAAAATTTCTCTAAACATCGTTTCTAGAAAGTTTTAAGACCTACTATACATAACTTTGAAAATATCAAACAATATAAAAATTTTTAAATATTTTGTAAAATAGTTTAAGAAGAATTAAAATTTAAAGAGGAAAGTATTGGGCAATACAAAACGCGTTTAATGTATCTTAAAAGTAAACTTATCTTTCATTTTTTTTTATATCCTATGACGTTTTAAACAAATGTTGCACAATTACAATAAGTTACCAGTTGTAATCCACATCTGATAATTCTTTACCTATACAAATTACCAAAGAAATAAATGGGTTTGGTTTGCAGTGACGTTGTGGCTCGTTCGAGTCGTTGTACAAAACGGCCTTGGAGTGTTCGCCACATGGATCACTACGGCAATGTTTCTTTCTTTCTGTGTGCTCCTCGTGTACGTCGACAGTGGATCTTTAGATGTTGCAGAAGAAAGAGGTAAAATTTTTTTTGATGACTTTTGCCGATGAAAATGTGGATAGTTTTGAATTGATGATATTTTTGATTTTTTCACCGGAAGTTTTTTGGTTTCATTGAAGAAAATGATCATAATTTTAAAAACTTCAATGAAACTGATAACTCTGAGCCTACTGTATTAGTTTCAATACTTATGCTGCTTTCATCGGCAATAAATATAAATTCAAACCAATCGTTACTTTAAGTGCTAGCAGCATATCTCTAACAAAACAATTTTAAATTTGTTCTTTCAGGTATTGTCAGTGTTGAGACTGGATCGTCAATAACTTTGGGACTTCTTCTTGGGGTTGTGGTGATTTGGTTTGTCGTGGAAAATTTCATATTAGAGAAATACCTTCGCTATATGTTCACCATATACCCTGTCTTTATTTTGGCCTTTTCTGGTCTAGTCGTGAAGCTTATTGAGCTACAAGCCACATCGAACCTTGTCCTTGCTTCATTAAACTTGTCTAACGCGGTTTTGTTTTTCATTGCTAGAATCCTTATTTCGATTTATAAATTTTGGAAGCGAAAAGATGCCACCTCAAATGAATTTAGTTTAAGTGAAAAAGGAGAAATTGCCATGGAAAAATTTTGAATTTAATTTCAAATGTTACAAGATTAGTGGGTTGCCGTAAACAGTAATCATATTTATGTGATTTTCAATACCTATTTATGTGATTTTCAACTTTAAGCATTTTTTGAGTTTTTTTTTCTTGATACTTTTTGTATTTGTATTATTTAAAGCTGGGGTTCTTAAACTGGGGGAGCGTGTAAGGTTTCTCACAGGGATGCGAGCAAATGGCTGCAAACTGAATTGATTGCTGCAATGACAAGTTTTAGTTTTCACGTTTAAGTTTGGACGCTGACGGAAAATCAAGGCTTTTTCTTTTAATCTTCATTTTCAATTTTTGAGGAAATTGAAGAATATGATGATAGGGCTTGGGTTTTGTTTTTGGTATATGTTTCCAGGGGGGGTGGGCAAGTTTTACTTGCATGAAGAAGAAGAAGCGTGAGTTTTGTTTGCGTGAAAAAAGGGGACGCGTCTCTAAAAGTTTAAGAACCACCAGTCTACATATTGCTTCATTCACTAATGGGCAGTGTCGACATTGACCATGAAATGGTGTTTCACTGTCCAGTTCAGTTATGATTTTGACATGTTACAACTTTTTAATTAAATAGCATATGTTATTCGAAATGTTTATTTTCGTCCTTTTGTAATTTTTTTTTTCTTAATTTGCAAGAGCGTGATAATTTTACTGAACAAATAAATTTCTGTTCTGTTCTGTTCTGTTCACCAATCATTTTTTTACAAGTTTGTTTTTGGTTATCTTCCTAGAGTAGCTGGGCACGTAATTCTTTTTCTGTTGTGTATTGTCATAAAAGCAATTAACAACCTTGCAATCTTAAATATGTCATCCAGCTGTCGGATCTGTTGCTTCTATATTAAACAACAAGTCACATCTTTCATCGCTAATTAGCAAGACACAACGTCAACTCGTTTTGTTGCTTCTTCCTTTTTCTAACCCCATCTTTAACAACACACAAACTTTTCAACATTTTGTTATTTTGTTCATGTGGCGGAGCAGAAATAAAAGAAAACTGAACTGAACTGAACTGATGTCCCAGTTTCTGACAGAGGAGCTTTTTTTAAAAACGATTCTCTTTTTTCAGCTTTGCTCTATTTTTAAGAAAATTGAATTTTACTAGAGATCATTTTTAGTCCAAAATGTATTGTTATGGTACGCTAGTCAGACAAGACAAAGCTTTAAACATACTGTTTTAGAATTATTGGATTTTTGCGCTGTAACTTACAGATTTGTGTTAAGCGATTATCTTGATTGTTCTTTTAAAGAAATAAAATTTTGTATTGTTTTATTCATTATTGTATTGTAATTATTTCTATAGTTTTTTTTATTTTTAGGAGATTTTCTCCAAGTCAATAAATTCAAAAATAACCTATGCGTGTTTTTGTGCGATGTTTAACGTAAAAAATTATTATCAAAAAGCGATTTGTTTGAAGTCGTGTAGCATTGTGTAGCCAAAAGTATTTTTTTAGAGCTTTTTACAAATATCATTAAACACTGTTGGACAGTCTTAAAGCAAGACAACAAATAATCTGAAAATATCTTTTAAACTGTTGTTAACGATTATAGAAATAAGTATAATTTGGTAAAAACAATTATTTGGAATTAAATGCGTTTTGGCTTTTTTACTACAAAAAATGAACATGAATATTTTTTTAAAAACAATTTTAATATAATTAGAGGTTCGCCCTATTAACCGCTGGTGTAGGCCGGGTGTTAAACTCGTGACCTTATGCGGGCCGCATTCATAGCATGAATGTTATTGTGGGCCGCAAATTCAGGGATTAAACAACTTTTTGATATTTGATGTAATACAATTTGTAATATTTACTTTAGCGTCGAAACTTGATCAGGCTTCCGAAAAGTTACTCTTTTTGAAGTTATTAATTATTTAATATCAAAATAAATAATTCAAACCATTTTTAAATTAAAATGTTAATAAATTAATCAAAACTCAATTGATCACATACAATCATGAAGGTTTGTTGGTTCGGTATCAAACGTTTGATTAGATACAAATATTTTCTCCCCGGCATCGCTTTGCTTGCTAGGTTTTTAGTGCTCGGTTAAAAAAGACTTTCAATCACCACTTTGACCCGCTAAGTTAGAAACAATTATTCACAAACATAATCCGATCCAAACAACGCCGTGATTTTTAATGCAAATTTACCAATGTCATTGCAATCTCGATTGTTTGTTGATAGAAATAAAACATGGATATTCTAGCTTTATTATATTTACTTTTAGCAGAGATTCGATTCAGCTTTTTGCAGTTTCATTTGATTAAATTTATAAGCTTCGACAGCATCAAAAGCAAAAAAAAATGGGAATGACATAAATTAAGTCTTCAATCGATTAAAAATATTTTGTGAATTCTTTTAAAGGAGTTTAAATAAAATTGTTATATTTGTTAATGTCCTATGAAGATTCTGAATTGATTGATCTAGTTAGTCTTCTCGAATTGTTTGGCTTGAGAAAAATGTGCCAAAATTGGATAATTTTGTTGATACCTCGTTATATTGCCTTGCCAATTTCGCAAAGTATTTTAAAAGATAAAAACTCATAGAAAATAACAGTTGTGCGGGACGCGAATTTGGCATGCCTGGCGTGTAGGTTGCCTATGAAGGTAATGTTACTGCGTAAAAAAATAAACGTATATAACAAGATGTATAACTACTTTAAAATAAAGAAAGGTGTGATTGATTTACGTATTCACTGACGAATGAATGACATCTATGATAAAATTTTTATAATTTGACCTGCTGACTCGACTGCTAACATTGAATCATCAAGGTTCAACAATTACTGATGATTCTTTTGTCTTTGTACGTACGTTGATGTTATCTTTGGGGATTTATATCTATGTAAAAGATATATCTATGTAGAAGAAAAACTGGATTGCTGTATTGAGCTTAACAACTTTTATATTTTTTTATCATTTAGTACTATCTAGCGTTAAATGTAGGCCTATTTAAAAAGTAGACACTATACGACTATGTGATGAAAGTGAGTCAGTTCAAAAAGAAAAAAAGGATAAATTATTTTAACCTAGTTATTGATAAATCTTTCTATAAAAAAACATAATTTTTTCGACATTACTCAAACTCGAGACCAGCTCTTCGAATCGAGTTTATTCGGTCCGATTCGAATCAGAGTTTAAGCCACCCGGCGGCATATCGCGTTTATCAAAATATGGCGGCATGTTGTTGTTTAAAATATAAAGCAAAAAATGATTGCTTCTATATCATTTTATTCGTCTTCAAATTTTAGTTTTTAGCTGCATTGTTTAATTTTTCGGGCCGATTTAAGTTATTCTGTAATTTAATGGTCGGGCTTAATTCTAGTTTTAAATAATTTTTAACTTCGGGCAAGCCTGCTGTTGTACTTTTGGTAGGTTTCGGGCCTTCAAAGCTAGCTCACAACTATTACACCCCTACAACTGACCTTCAATATAAAAAATTAATTTTTAAATATTTTTATGAAAGTTTTGTAATTTAATAAGCCCCAAACTACGGCTTTTTGGTTGAATCCGGCTCATAAGATTAGTTTTCCAACCTTCTTCACTCTACCGCAGCTAAATTATAAAATGTGAGGTAGGCCTATAATATTTTTAGTGAATATTCTGATTGACTAATTCATTCGCTGTATCTCCATACTTCAAAACCCAACTTCTAAATAACGCGTTGCAAAATGTAAGGTCATGCTAATTTTTAATTTTGATTGAAAAAGTTAACCTAAGGACAATCACAATTTTTGTTATTTTATTTTAGTCTAGTAACTTAGTTGCAACAGCCTATCGCTTTCATAGTTCCACATGCACAGCTCAGTTTTGCATAAAAAAAAGATCAAGCAGGCAAAACGTCATTATGATGGTTAGATCTAGGCCTACAGTTTTTCAATTTAGTTTTGATAAAATTTCGCTTTAAACCCGGAATCATCAAAATTTTTTTAAAAAGAATAATGCAGAGACTGACCGTGACAAATTAAAACTATAAGAATAAAATTGAAAAAAAAAAGGTTTTTCTTGCGAAAACATTTTTAACAAATGTAAATTTTTACGTAGGTTTTTGTAAAAACTTTTTATTAAAAAACTTGATAAAAACTAAAAAAAATGTTTTCACTTGAATTTGAAGGTCAAAACTTTTTTTAGTTCAATGTGAAGATCCCAAAAAAGGTATTCTGTTACGACAGAAGCGTTTAATGTATTTGAACCAAGAGCATTTAGCTTATCGGAAATATTTGTTGACAAAATAGCGCGGCCGAATTTTACAGGTAAAGATTTTTTTGGTCTTTACCAAGCAAAAATATGTGCCCTTTTTTAAATTTTGCCTCTCTTGCTAAAAATTTTTCCTGCGTCCTTGATATAGCCAAATGGTTTTGCAAATGCCAAATGTGCCAGCATTTTTATCACTCTACTTTTGATTTAAAGTTTTCGGTGCTATTTTTATGAGTAGCTAACAAGATTTTAAAACTTCTTTCTGAAATGTTAAGTCGATGTTCAAAACCTACGCGCGCCATTCTGTTAAGTCCCAGTGAAAGACATTTTACGGTAGGGATATCAAATTGGCAACCCTCCGCACTAATTTCTGGGTCGCGCAATTGTCATTTTTTATAAATTTTTTACCTTTAAAAATATCTGGCAAGATTTGCAAGACAATACAACAAAATTTTAACAAAAACTGTGGAATTTTGGCACATTTTTCTTAATCCAAACAATTAACAACATTTTGATCTATCAATATAGAATTTAAGAAACATACGAATTTTATTTAAACTTTTTTAAAAGACTTCAAAAAAACTGTTAAGACTAGTCGGAGAACCAGGCAGACCGATATTTATTTTTCTTTGCTGTGTGATTGAAAATACTTTTTCTTTTCTGCCATGAATGCTGCCTG
The DNA here is from genome assembly GCA_963680785.1 of Diplosoma virens. Taxonomy (NCBI): domain Eukaryota; kingdom Metazoa; phylum Chordata; class Ascidiacea; order Aplousobranchia; family Didemnidae; genus Diplosoma; species Diplosoma virens. The sequence goes on along the minus strand of OY796880.1, from coordinate 26,800,845 downwards.
TCATAGCCGTACAACAGTACGGTTTTGCCCAAAGTTTATAACGTTTTCCCGAATTATGATTTTTTAGAACTTTACGGATTTGAGAAAAAATTTGTCTCAATTAGGATGAAGACCAAAAAAAAGTCTCCCCTTTAAATACCTCTTATTTCTCGATTTTCCTTTTAAAAAAGTAGTGATTTCAAAAAAAGTTTTCATCTCAAGCCTTAATCGTTTATCTGAACATATCTGAACTTAGGAACTTGTAATCACGTAGAAAAAAAACAACCTCTTGTTAACATAAACTTGTCCGGCTATTCATTCTTTTGTTAATGTTGACCCAGTTGGCAATGCAGGGGGCGTAGCCATGTACGTCAGAAAAGACTTGAAAATTACACAAGAACAAAATATACACTTACATGGATATGAATCATTCTGGCTAGCATTGTACCACAAACACGAATAAAAAACTTATAATTGCAACGATCTATAGGCACGCTAGTCAAGCAACAGATAAGTTTGTTGAAGATTTTTTGAACTGTTCAGAAAAATGAACTTATGAAAAGAAGACGTTTTATATTTTAGGTAACATCAATATTAACATCTATGGAAATAACCTATCCGTACAAGCAAAAAATTACATTAATGCCCTAGCATGCAATGGAGCCTATTCAATTATTACTCAACCTACCAGAATTACAGCAAACTCGGCGACACTCATCGATCACGTGATTACAAATGACGTAGCTCACACTATTTCACCATCAATAATTTTGAACGACATGACTGATCCTCTTTTATGTAACATTAGAAAGTTCAAAACTACTAACGCTCGTATGAATACCATACTATACTATAGAGATACGCTCGTAAGAAAAAATTTTGCCCCGATTCCTTTTGTATTGAGTTGAATAATTCCCTGACCGAAATTGTTTGTAACAGCAATCCATTACAATTTGAAAATTTTGATTCTGCATTTGACAATTTTGTCGCCTGTATTTCACAAATGATTGATAAACACGCGCCGTTAAAACGACTAAGTCGTAAACAACAAAAATTAGTAAAAAAACCGTCGATTACCAAAGGTATTTTAACTTAAAGTTTCGGTAAAGAGGTTGTTTTTGAAACATAAATTGTTGGTATAATTGTAAAAATTTTCTTTTTAGTTCCAAATTTTAGCACAAAACTTGCATAATTTTGTTCCTTTTTTTTTTGCCGAAAAATTTTTTACGCTGATGAAACGTGGTTTTAATACTTTTAATTATTATGATAACTGTTACTAACCTTAATTTTTAGCCAATCAGGATCAGTCTTAAAACTTTTGAAATACTACGTTCAGTTCTTCAATTCATTCTAGCAAAACCTCCTGAAGAGAGCTAGACGAAAACGTTCGAATTTTCAAAACAGCCTTTTTTAAGGCTACTTATTCAACAAAAGAGCTTTAAATAAAGTGAAAGAAAATATTTCTTATAGTTATTTTTGAATATATTATAAGTGGATTTTTTTGTTTTTTTTGGTATAAGATTCCAAATTTTGATTCCCTGGTATTTTATACACCGTTATAATCTCTTATTACAATATGTAGAAATATATAAATTATCTTGTTCCGCCGATAGTCTTGTGCTTCGGTTTGATATTTGATTGATTTTTTGGAAGAAGTTAGAGAATGGGGGGAGTTAATGTTTTGTTACAGTTGAAAATAAATTTGGCTACTTCATGTTTATAAACATCTTGAATTTGCAAAACATTCAATTATGTATTGTTTCTACGGACGAGGAGAATGACTCGTCTAAACCTGCGCAGTCAGGTATTCGAAAATTCAAATTGTTTTGGATCAACAAAGGATTTAATGGCGTTTGAAAATGTGATACAAAACAATTTCGGCTACACAATTTTTATCCAGGAAACTATTTGAAATCAGAAAACAATTTATCTAGAATTAACAAATGATCTAGACCTTATTCAAATAGAAAAAAAATAAATACAAAAGTATTAATAGAAAAACATCACCAACGCAAATAAACTTATTACAAAATATACCTAACCCTACTCTAGCTAAATCAGCGTATAAACAAACACTAACCTAACCCTAAACTAGCTAAGCTAAAATTGACCAAGTTGAATGGATGAAAAACCCAGATACAACGCATTTTTACGGCGCTATAAACTGTTTTTTACGTCAAACGAAGGAAAATTCTAAATTAAGAAATGCTATGGAAAAGCTACTTAACAAAGCTTTTTAAGAACAAAATTCGCGCCGCGAGAGAACGAATAGAGAGAAAACAAATTACAATAATTATGCGCCGCGAGAGATCGAACAGAAAGAAAACAAATTACAATAATGATTAACTAAGTCAGCGACGCGAGTTCAAATCCAACAAAAACGGTAAAGTTAAAACAATAAATAACAAAATTTAAAACATATAATCTTTTTGCCAAGCGGGCCTTCTTGACGGGACCTCACAGCTTGGCACATTATCCGTCGCAACATGTATAAAGTGGTTTAGCTGGGCTTCGATATGGCGCATTACAAATAGCTTTAAGTGCTCTGTTTTGCAATTTTTGTAGTTTTTGAAGGTGAGATGGATATGTTGAGCCCCAAATAAAAATTCCCTAAGTCAAGTGTGAATGGACAAGAGTATAATATAATTGTAATAAATTTTTCTTAGATAGGATTGTTTTTAGTTCAGTTAATATTCCAACAGAACGGGCAATTTTGTATTTAAGTACTTTAATGTGTTCGTAAAAATTAATTCTATTATCAATAATTACCCCTAAATATTTGGCGCTTTTAACTGAGTAAATTTGGAAACTATCATAACTAACTGTGAGTTGCTCAGTGAAATCATGGGAGAAATAACTAAAACATTAGATTTAGACGGATTAACTGTTAATTTATTTGCACAGCACCATATGTTTAAGTTTTTCAATTCTTTATTAATTATACCTTGAAGCAAGGACTTAGTTTGCTAGAAAATTTTGGGGGGGACAATTTTGTGTGACTACGACATGTTTAATATTTGATTACTAATAGATTCAGTGCGGGATTAAGCACCCTGGAGCCTATAGGCAGTCAAACTTTTGGGGCCCCGGGCATTTTTCTCTATTTTTCTTCATTCGATTTCACTATTTTTCTCCCAAAATCATGGTAATCTCTAAAAAAAAAAGGTTTTCGCTTCAATTTGTCTCCGATTTCATCATTTTTGTCCCAAAATCATGGCGATCCCTAAAAAAAGGTCTTTGCTCCAAATTTGTCTCCGATTTCATCATTTTTCTCGCAAAATCATGGTGATCTCTAAAAAAAAAGGTCTTCGCTCTAATTTGTCTCCGATTTCATCATTTTTCTCTCAAAATCATGGTGATCTCCAAAGAAAAAAGGTCTTCGCTTCAATTTGTCTCCGATTTCACCATTTTCTCTCAAAATCATGATGATCTCCAAAAAACAAGGTATTCACCTTAAATCGATCTTCTATTTACCACTTGTCGTCCCAACTACATGATAATCTCTGAAAAAACATCTGCAGCAAACTAAAACAATAAGAACAATGTCCTTGAGTTTGCTATAAATTTGGGGGGCAAAAGGTACTTTATCCCTCCCTTCCCAGATATTGGGGGAGACATGTCCCCCCGTCCCCCCTTAAAATAGGTCCCTGCCTTGAAGGATAAATGGATGAGGTGCCTGGAATATGGGACAGGTATCATCAACAAATAATCTAGGTGTGCAGTCAATAGCATTTTGTAAGTCGTTTACATATATGAGAAAAAGTAACGAACCAAGAGAGGATCCTTGAGGTACTAAATTGAATTTTATGTCCTTGAGTTCAGAATGAAGTCGGTTAATGTTGACAAATTGTTTTCGCTAAATTAAGTATGAACTTAGTAACTTAAATGCTACTCCCCGAATGCCATAATGGGCCAACTTGTTTAATAATATTTTATGACAAACGGTGTCGAAAGCTTTTTTAAAATCTATAACAACAAGACCTGTAGGCCTATGAAGTTTAAGGTCAATATTATCATAGGCAGCAGTGACCAAATTAAGCATTGCATGGGACGTGGAAATTTTACTTTGAAAACCTAATTGATCAGGATATACAACTTTATGTCTCAAGAAGAAGGTCATTAGTCTATTATAGGCTATATCATTTTTTCAATTGTTTTAGAAAAGCAAGTTGGTATTGATATCGGACGATAGTTGTATGTCTCTTGTTTGTAACCATTTTTAAAAATTGGCACAACTTTTGCTATTTTGCAATTGCTAGGGAACACTCCATTACTAAAAATAAAATTTGTAAAATATTTAAGATGTTCAGTGATTACATACCTTGAAACTTTAAGGAAGTAAGCTGAAATGTTATCATGCCCGAGTGCCTTGTTGTCATTTAATGATAAAATTAGATTAAGTATTTCGTTTGACGTTGGAGGTTCGAGGTAAATTAAAGAAGAGATTTTATTAATTAAATATTCGTAAGATTGCTTATTTATCTTTTTTTAAATTTTTTCAGCCAAGTTGGAACCAATTGAGCAAAAGAAGTTATTAAATTCGTTAACGATAATTTCGGGGTCCTCCGTAATGACATCATTTATTCGAAGCGAGTTAGTTAATCGTCGGTTTGGAGTAATTGGTAGTGTAGATTTAATAATATCCCTAGTTTTACAGGCACTATTTTTATTTTTTTTAAGTTCATTTTGAAAGCATAATTTTTTTGATAAGGTTTTAATTTTTGTTAATTTGTTGGAGTAGGTTCGAAAGTAAATTTTTTCTGCATCACTGCCATTTATAACACAGAGTCCGGAAGATGGAATTTTTTTCAAATAGAAGTTAAAATACCAGACAATATTTATGTTTGTAAACAAATTCTTTCTGTCTACACAAATTAGGTGTTCGAAGAGTGATGAAAATTGATTCTAAGACTGATAAATGGAAATCGGATCGTGCTTTAGAGAGAATAAAAAATTGACTGTCCTTGTAGTGAGATGCACATTTTTGGTTATGTAACAGATGGTTTCCAATCGCTGAATCACAGTGCGGTATTGAATTGAATTCGCTGGTTTTCCAGGGCGTTCTGGTTGTTTACGTTCTTGACTGGTCTGTTAAAAGCTATTTTAAAGTTTTGTACCAATAAAAACCTTTTTAAGATGGTAAATCTTACAAAAAACAAAACACATGATGATTCAGAGAGCTAAAGAAAATAATTGTTTTTTTTATTTTTTATAATAATATGTTTTTATTTGTCCCACAAGGCAGTGTGTTGGGACCTATTTTGTTCATTGTTTATATTAACCATTTAATAAAATTTTGTCATCCCCACCATTCCAATAGTGGCATCTATCTTTATGCTGATGACACTAAAGTTTTTAGTGTTGATTCTACTGACTTACAAACCAGTTTGGACAGCATTCAGTCATGCATGAACAATCTCCAACTTCAACTTGCTCCGGAAAAATGTAAACATCTACCTATTCACTGAACTCATGATACCAATAACACATATGTATTATGTAACAAAAATATTTCTACTTGTTCTACTGTTTGTGACTTAGGCATTTATATTTCTAGTGATCTCAAATGGCATAGTCACATTTCTAGTGTCACTGCTAAAGCCTCACCCAGAGCTTATCAAATTCTACACTCTTTCAGCAGTAACAATATTTGGATACTGCTTAAAGCATATACTACTTATGTTAGACCCATTTTGGAGTATAATAGTGTGATCTGGTCTCCTTACCTAAAAAAAGATATAATTAAAATTGAATCAGTACAAAAACAGTTTACTAGAACGATTTGCAAGCGCTGTAACTTATGTTTCTCATCTTACTCTAATCGATTGTATATGCTTAATCTTAAATCATTGGAATATCGACGACTTGAATTTGATATGTTTTTTTTGTATAAAATGTATTATAATATGATTGATTTGGATTTTAATGACTATTTTATAAAAAATGACAACTGTTATGACTTGCGTAGACATACTCATCATATTAGACCTAAAACTAGACCCCACACTGTTCCATATAATAACTTTTTCATTTATAGAGCTTACAAAATTTGGAACAATCTGCCGGAAAATATTGTAAATGCTACCAGTATCACCCAGTTTAAATGCAAATTAAAAAAGTTTAACCTTCACCAGATTTCTTCCCTAGTGTTTACAAATGATTGAATAGCTACTTATCGTTTTATGTATTTATTATTATTTATTTATTTTTTTTTTCTTTTTTTCTCTTTGTTAATATGTGCATTTTTTTTTGTGTGTGTTTTTATTATAATTATTATTTGGCCTTTTTTGTTTTCTTATTGCTTTTCATTTACTAGTATGTATATTGTTTTAAGCGTATTTTGTTACATTTTCTTGCTGTGTATCTTGTATCTCCTCACTTGTTAGAGTGCCTGGGTGTTGACGTGGGCACCATAGCGTTGTATATAAAATAAAAATAAAATAATAATTAACATAAAATTGCCTGACATTGGGTGGTTGCTCGACTAGATGACCGTGAGGTCTATTCACGTCTTACCTGTCACCTTCATTTTTTTCTGCTACATTATTATTATTATTATTATTAGTATTATTATTAATATTTTTTTTTTATTGTTGTATGAAGTGTGACAAAAATAAAAATGATGGTGATGATGATGATGATGTCTGCAAAAGTAGTTCTAATTTTCTTGTCACTGCCCGAAAAATTTTGATTTTTCCCAAATTTTGGAGACTTGAGGAGGAAATTGTTGTGGATTTGTTGAGAAAATTGTAGAGAAGGAAGTTGACAAACACGGCCTTTTTAAATTTTTCCATAAACACAGACCTGGGATATAGTTTACCTCATTAATTAACTCTTAAAAAAAGTTAGTTTTAATTTGGTTTATTATTATTTTTTTGTTGATATAACTTTTAGAAAAGTTACTATGCAAACCTTAGTTAAATTTTAAACCAATCAGGCAATAAAAAGCATTATTGCAAGCAGGGTTGCAAACTCGAACTTGACGAACTCGGTCTTTTTTGCGAAACTCAAACGTGAAGAACTCAGTCTTTTTTGCCAAGCTCAAACTTGAACTCAAAAAATAAAAATTGCTGAATTTGAACTTGAACTCGAACTCAAAAAATATATAATCAAATTTGAATTAATAAAGTTTTGAAAAAAGAATAAATAATATTTTGGATTTTACTTCTGATATCAAATTGTTAAATTTCAAATGCAACTGAGTTATATTTAACTAGGAAATATTCAGCAGCATGGTGGAATGGTTGAAGCACCAGGATTGTGATTGACATGGTCTCGGTTAAAAACTTACTCATGCCATTGGGTTGTGTCACTTTACAGCACTTTTCCCCTCTTGGTGGTCTTGACAAGCTGTTTTAAATTTTAATCGTATCTCTATTAAATTTCAAGCGGACTGCATTATCTTTATCTCCAGAAGCAGGTCAGGGTAATTGCTTAACCTATGTCTTAGCGCCTCTGTTGCTTTTTTGTGAGTCAGGAGGATAAATATAAAGATAAAATAAAAATAAATTGGGCAAAATCAGAATTTTTCAGGCAGTGACAGGAAAACCATTGGGCAACAAAAATTTTTTTGAGCACAGAAAATTAACTACTTCTGCAAGACAAAGTTTTCAAATTCATAAAAGTAATTACAGTTTAAGGTGAAGATTTTGTTTAGAGATCACAACTTTTTTTGGTTAAAAATAAAAAAATCTGAGACAGAGTCCAAGTGAAGATCTTTTTTTTTGGTCTTTACTCTAAATTTAAGACAAAATTTTTTCTAATTTCTGCAAAGTGCTAAAGACCATGATTTGAACAAAGTCATAAAATTTAGGTAGAACTGTATTGCCCCCAACATTTTTTGCTAGTACATGAATATAATGGCCTGTTTTATTATTTCTTTTTTGTTTATCTCTTCCTGGTAGCCTTCCAATATTTTAGAGTTACTGTGTAGATTGGCTTAATTGATCTTTCAAATTTTGCAGCATTGAATAGAACTTGAACTTAAACACAAAAAATTGAAAATTAAAGAACTTGAACTTGAATAAAGATCTATGGAGTTTGCATCCTTGATTGAAAGTATTTCTTTGAAAAATGACAAATTTTCTTTCACCAAAGAAAAAAATTTAAAAAATTGATATTTATTATGACCTAAACTTTAAAATAAATTATAAATTACATTCTAAACAAATATCAAAACTTAATTTTGTATTAACCATAAATATTTTTAATTTTTAAGAAAACCAAAAAAAATTCTAAAATCCAGGCTTATTTTCTATTTTTTTTAACCAACTACACAAAGTTCAAGTAATTCAGATGATGACATAAAGATGTGTAATTATTTCTAAGTTATTGTTCATAATGCATATTGATAGTCTTATCTGAACTTATATTGTAACTTTATTTGAAAGGTCTACAGAGATGTGTTGTAGTCATGACAAAGTACATACCAGTAACTGTGTTCACTGCATACATTTTTCTCACATACATGACTAACAGTTTTAATTCTCATGTCAGATTTCCTTTCACAAAGCCAACATCATTTGTATGTAGATGTGGTAGTTCTATTGTTCTTATGACTTCAGTATGAATGATACTAAATGATGTTGTCTGCATAGTAGTTACAAATGCGTCTTGGCAGGTTAGGATTCTGTAACCTTGATTCTGCCCAGGCCTGAACAAGATCAACAGCAAATTTCTTCAAGAACTTCTTTTCCATTGTTTTTTATTTTTCAATTTCAACTTATAGTTAAATATAATATAAGAGTTAACTCCAGCTATAATGCATAAAGGCCATCTCTTAGTTCTTTTTACTACAAGAATAGTTCACTGTCATTTGATCAAAAGATTCAGTCCCCCCCTCTTGATTTGTTAAATTCATCATCAATATTTAAATCAGTTTTTGCATCATGTTGTTTAGTTGACAGCAAGAGGACATTTTTTTTCCTTTTAGGCATGAAGGAAAGAAGAGTACAACTATTATCAAACAACTATGCAGTAGATCCCTTTTCATGCTTTTTTGTGTTATTTGTGTCATTATTTGAGGGACATGTGGTTTCTTCCTCATTATGAAACATTTTTTTCTCAATTAATTTATTTGATAGTGCTAAAAAGAGGTAAACCAATTGTTAATGGCAATTGTTTTTTGTGATCCCTCATATGGCTGAGATAAAGCTAGAGTAAAATATTCTCCCAATACCATACCTTTGGTGGGCCTAGTAGGAGAACTTGAGTAAAGAATCAAATTTAGACAATATTTTGTTGTGGCATAGTAATCATGACGATTTTGATTTCATACTTTGCAGGTTTATTTGCAATGTACTGTTTTAAAACACAGCCCTCACAAAAAGCAAATAATTGTTTATCTACTGTCAGACTTTCTGCTGGCATGTAGCAATCAGTGCATTTTTTTATAAATCTGCCCCAGATGTCATGAATCGGTGCAAATTTATCCTTGCATTGCCAGTTCACTTGTGTATTTATATCATTAAAATGTAAGCAATTTATCAAGAATACAAACTTTTTTTCAAACATTGCAGCTCTGTACCAGAAGCTCCATATGCTGGATTCCACATCTCCCTGATATTCATTTGGATACCATTTTTACAACTAGCCATAATAAAAATTCTATGTTAGGCCTTCATTTCAAGTAAGGTGGTTAGCCTTTACTCTAGTTTTTAAGCAACAGCTAACGTATGCTTTACCATCTCAAAAAAACAATTAGCATAATCAACAATTTGTTAAAAAATCAAATCATCTACTAATGAACTGAAACAATCCAAACTGGAATCTGCTCCAGTGGTGACCTCAGTTGGACCTGGTTTTATCTTAGTTTTCTGGTCATAGTGCATTGGCTGTTTTGCTCAGGGTTGATGGTGGATTTTTGATCATATATGCCCATTTTTCCTTTTTATGTGTTGTCAGGCAAATCCACTATATGTGTTTTAGCATTAGAAGAATGAATGTGAGCAAATACATCTCTTATAAGGCCATGGTAAATATATTCTTGAGATGGTGGTAGTAATGTTGCATCCACTGCACAGACACCAAAAACATTTTTTCTTTCTGGAAACCCTAAGTACAATTTAAATATCATCTCATTTACATGAAACTATAACATGTTTTTTTTCACCAGTTGAACTAACTAATGATTTTCACAACTTTTTGAAGCCAATTGATTATTTGTATTGTTGATTTTAGAAACTAATATTTTACTTTTCCAATCTAAACATTTTTTTGGCCACCTAGCAATAAAACACATACACTTAAGGAAATGTGGAATAATATTTACTCTAAACCTTCTATATCTTTAGAATGAAGAGCTGGAAAGCAGAATTATTTTTAACAATAAGTGCCAACAGCTCACTGAAAAATTAGCACAATAAAGTTGCCAGATAGCAATAAAATATGGCAACTACCAGCAACATTCCTTTATTTATACCAGGGGTGGCCAAACTGCAGCTCTTTGAGCCATTGATTGCGGCTCTTTAATGATTAAGGAGCCGCAATCAATGGCTCAAAGAGCCACATGTGGCTCTTTGGACCTTTGCTGGCAGATGTTTAAACGTTTTGAAAAATTGAAAAATTATATGGAAAATCTGAGAATGATTTCATATGACGACCTTTTTTTTATAGAGAACATTATGATTTTGGGACAAGAATAGGGAAATACCGGATCAATTCAAGGTAAAGACCTTTTTTTTTTTTTTTTTTAGAGAACACCTTGATTCTGAGACGAAAATAGAAAATTATGAGACTGAATTTAAGCGAAGACCTTTTTTTTTTTTAGAGAACACCTTGATTCTGAGACGAAAATAGAAAATTAGGAGACTGAATTTAAGCGAAGACCTTTTTTTTTTAGAGATCACCATGATTTTAGGACAAAATTGGTTTTTCGTCTGAGAATCTCAGACATTTTTTTGTCATATCCGAAATGTACTATAAAATCATGATTTGGGCAACGTCACAAAATTTGGGTAAAACTTCATTGCCCCCCCAAAATTTTTTGGGCTGGTACGGCTATGAGTAAAGGAGTAAACAATTTCATGTTTTTAAATTTTTGTGTTGCGGCTCTTTAAAAGTTTGGATTTATGATATGCGGCTCCAACATGGTATAAGTTTGGCCACCCCTGATTTATACTATCAGCTGGGGTGTAATTATTCTATTTGAATAAGGTAATAAGGTGATTCTATTTGAATAAGTAAATAAGTGATTTCGATTAATTTTAAAATATACCTTAATTTTTTAATTGTAAAAATCTGTGATGTGATGGCTTCTGTGAGCCTTCTAGATAATTTTGATGTGTGCAATTCTTGCAAGAAAAATGTTGGAAATAACTTTTTATCTTGTTACGTATGTTTACATAAATTTCATGCATCAACATGTTCTGGAAATACAACAAACATTTGTACAAGTTCATTTCTACAAGCATTAAGGCCTGTGTTTGATAAGTCTGGAGTAAATACAAATAGACCTGCAAAATTTCTTTTTGTATGTGATGAATGCACAACCTTAAATGAAATAAAAACTCTTGAACAATTGGAGATCACATAATGCATCTTAAAAATGAAATTGAATCATTAAAATCTGCTGAAGATGAAATGCGTGTGATAATCAAAACAAATATAGATGTGAAGAATTCATTATGCAAAAGTTGTGATAGGAAATGATGCTAATGTGATTTCTGAAAAAGCTAATATTCAGAATAATAATGTTAATGGAAATTTACCCACAACTAATGCTACAAGTAGACCTGATAGCAGCCTCAATAACACTGGTACACCAATTTCAAATTCTGCAAAAAGCCATAGCAAAACACAAAAAAGTATTTTAATTGTTGAACCTCTTAATGATAATCCAATGATAAGTGCTGAAAACACCACCAAAGCCATTGAAAAGCTAGTTGTTTCCAATGGAGTTAGCATTAAGAACTTTTATAAAAATAAATATGGAAAAACAATCATTGTTCTTAAAAATGAAAAAGAAAAAGAAAACCTCAAAAATAGTATCAACAATAGCTTACCATCTTTACATGCTAAGGATATAAATCAAGCTAGTAATAAAACTATTTGTATTGTTGGATTTGACCATGAATATAAAGAAAATTTTGTAGATAGCTTGTTTAAACAAAACAAATACATTTCTGATTTTATTGCAGCCTCAAACAATACACTTGCTCATCATATACATATTATCTCAATTAAACCTCTCAAAAACAATGCTTCTCTACACTAAGCAGAAATTAAAATTTCAACAAAATTGCACAGTTTGTTAAAAAATCATGGAGACAAAGTAGGTGTTGGACTTTGATATTGCACTGTTTATGATAGAATAAATGTATAAAGGTGTTTTAAATGTCAAGAGTATGGTCATTTTGCTTCCAAATGTTTAAACAATTTCTCTTGTGCTCACTGTGCTGGTGATCACTCAACCAGTGATTGTTCTAATAATAATCTCAGTAAATATGCTAATTGTGCAAAAGCTGGACCAATTGACCAACACAAGTCTTATGATCCAAAATGCCCCTTTATATTGAGATGAATTTTTAAAGGGATGCGACTTTCTAACAAAAAACTATTTGACAACTTAAATAGTCAAAACTGTGAATTATTCTTAAAACTTGGTATTTAGAATGTAAGATCTTAACAAACAAAGTTGTTGAAATTATGGAGTTATTAACAGACTTAAATTGTGACATTCTAGTGGTGAGTGAAAATAGCTGTCAACAAAAACAAACTATGTTACCTCTCAACTTAAAGATTACGGTTATAAATTATTACACACAATAAGAAATTACGAAAATAAATGCAGAGGAGGAGGAGTCGAGGTTCTTCACAAAATGGCTTACAAGTCAAACTCTGTATTTCTTGGAAAATATGACTCTTTTGAATACCACTGTTGTGTCTTTTCTCTTCATGGTATTAAAAACTTATATGTCATTGTTATATATAGACTTCAAAATATTAGTACATCATTATTTTTTGATGAATTTGTTTCATTTTTAGAAATAATTTGTTCTTTTGATGGTGATATTATACTTGGTGGAGATGCAAATATTCATCTTGACATTGCTCTTGATTGTGACACAAAGAAATTCTTGGATATTTGTTACATTTTTAATTTACTTCAATTGGTTGACAGCATTACCCACAATAAAGGTCATCAGCTTGACTTTCTGATTACAAATAATAAAAAGATAATTAAAGATGTGTATCTTAATAATATTTCTCTCAGTGATCACTACCTGATTCAATTCAAATATTCAAATCAGATTAAAACATCCCCTCAATATAAAATAGTACATACTCGAAACTAAAAGAATTTATATAGTGATTTATGTGCAGAACAATTAGTCTCTTCTCTACAACAATTAGATAGTCAAATCAGAACAAATGCAAGTCTTGATACTGTTACAGATTTATACCATGATACAGTAGCTAATATTGTTGAGAGGTATGCCCCTTTGAAAACCTTAAAAATTAAAAATGTACCAAAATCCCCTTGGTTTGATTGTGAGTATGTGGAATTAAGAAGAAAACAGAGAAAAGCAGAAAAACAGTTTAAAACATCAAATGATGCAGCTGATAAAAATATCTATATTAAATTGAGAAAGGAAACCACAAAACTTGCAAACACTAAAAAGGTTAATTACTTTAGAGAAAAGATCAATAAATCTAGCAATTTACAAAGAGAACTATTTAGAGCAGTTCAGTCCTTAACAGATTCCATCAGTGTAAATCAGTTTCCTTCTGAACAACTATGTGACAAAACAATAGTTAAAAACTTTTCTAATTTTTTTGTTACAAAAGTAAACAGGATACACAATGCTTTACTCAAAAAGAAATGTGACTATCAAGTTCATTTTCCTCTTAAAAAAGTTATGAAATTCAATCTAATTTTGTATATTTTGATAATTTCAAATTAACCTGTGAAGATGAATTATTAGAAATTGTTACTGATACTGGTGTAAAATGTGGTTTTTCTCACCCACCCATGTACGAAGTTTGTGTTAAAAGAATATTTATCTGTGTTCTTACCAATATGGACACACATTATTAACCTTAGTCTTAGTACAGGCTCTATGGACAATCTAAAGCATGCCACTATTACTCCATTACTAAAAAATGCTGATCTAGATTTCAATAAATATGAAAATTTTTGTCCAGTATCTAACTTAACATTTATAAGTAAATTAACTGAAGGAGTTGTTTCAAAAAGACTTTTAAATCATATGCATCACAATAATTTAAATATACCCAATCAACATGGATATAAAAAGAATCATAGTACTGAAACTGTTTTATTAAAGCTAATTAATGATATTCGCATTAATTTTGATAAATCAAATGGAACAGTTTTGCTTCTATTAGATTTAAGTGTGGCATTGGATACTGTTAGTGTAGACATTCTTTTAAATATATTGTCAGTTGAAATTGGTGTAAGAAGTACTGTTTATAACTGGTTTAAATCATATTTAACTGGTTGAACTATATCTGTCAAAATAAACAATGATTTTTCTAACCCTGTACTTGTAAATAGTGGCATACCACAAGGATCAGTATTAGGTCCTATTCTTTTTAACATTTATGTTCGTTCTTTTTATAAATACATTGAATCAACAGGTTTTGAAATAAAAAGCTTTGCTGATGATCACCAATTGTATCTTTCCTTTTGTCCCACTTTTCAATATAGTATACTAGTTGAAAAAATAAAAGTAATTTTTTGTTTAATAGAAAAATGGATGAGTTGTTTCTTTATTAAATTAAATGCTGCAAAAAGTCAACTAATTGTTTTTTCCACTGATAATCTTAAAAAGAATATTTCTTTGAATGGTACCTTTATCAATAGTTCTTGTGTAAAGTTTTGCAATACTGTAAAAAATTTAGGTGTACTTCTTGACCAAAAGCTTACCTTTGAACCTCAAATTAATAAATGTGTATCATCTATTTATTGTACAATTAAATTACTTTCTCAAATTAAACACTTTCTCACCAACCGTAAACTATCAATATTAGTGTCTTCCTTAATTTTATCAAAAATAGATTATTGTAATTCAGTGCTATTCAACCAGGTATACAGTATACCCAAGTGTATACGAGAACAAATTTGGGGTATACAGCTGGACTGAGGTATACGAGGGGTATACGAGCAGCATCACAGGTATATCATCAAAGACAAAGCTTATAAACTTTTCATCAGATGTACCATTGTTCCATTATCACGACTTGTCACTTTTCAGCAGTGCTGTCACTTGGGCTAGATTGCACTTTTCAGCAATTCTTTGACATATTTTGCAAATTTTTGCTGCAAAAGTAAGCCAAAATGCTGCAAATTTATGCTCGTAAAACAATAAAATTTCACTAGAATGGAAATAAATTTCACTAGGCCGGAGTCAATTTCACTAGATCTAGTGAAATTTCACTAGGCGTAGCAGCACTGCTTTTAACCCTTTGAGGGACACTGGGTCATATATGACCCATGAACATTTTTTTATGGTACAGACAATCCGATCAAAAAATTAAGTTTGTTTTTTGACGGTTGGATTGTTAAAAGATTCAAGTTTAATTTAAAAAAAAAAAAATTGAAAACTTTTATATTTTTTACCGTAATTTTGTAAACTTTTTGACTACCAAAATTGAAAAAAATTTTTGACTTTAATTAGCTGACTTAATCAAAGTAAAATAATCGTATTTTATACAACTTGAGTTTTAGTATTTAAGATTAGGTTCTTGCTAATGATTTAAAATCATTATTGATTTATTCAAGCTTTTTGATTTCAAAAACTAAAGCAAAAACCGCTGTGGGTCATATATGACCCAGTGTCCCTCAAAGGTAAATATTGGTGATTATAAAATATGTAAATATTGCTGTAATGCAAAGAAACTTATATGCTTTGCATACTTTCACTAAATTTTTTCATTAATTTTCTAAGTATAATTGATGTCTTAGATAAAACATTTTTGAATAATTGCTGTAAGTATTGATTACTTGTTTCTCATTTATAGTGCGCCGTTACCAGCTTTGTAGGCTTTGGGGATTTCCCTAGATTTAAAAGATAATCAACTGAACTCGGCAAATAATGAACGAAAACCAAACATTTTGTGTTGCTGAATATTTACTCGGAGTATTGTGCTATTATTTTGCCCCACAGGTTGTGATGTAAAAAAGCAGTTTTTTTCTTTTTGGAGTCATAAAAATTAGTAAATATACACTTATTTCACTTTTAAAAAAATTGGATATAAATCATGAAGATAATTTAGGCCTAATTAGTTTTACCAGGTCAGTAGAAAAAAACTTTTTTATCTTGATGTATTTAAAATATTTTATTTACTGATAGCAGTGGTGATGAGAAAAAACTCATTCTTGATGATGAAGATTTGTACTATTTAAAAAAAATAAAGAATTTATTAAAAGAGAATAGAAATACAAATGTTCTTAAAGTTACAACAGAAGCTCCTCAACCAGCTGCAAATCAACCTGAGAATATAAAGCTAAACAGAAATTATAAAAAAATGATACTTCAAGTGAATTGACTTTAAATGAGAAAAACTAAAGAAAAAAAAAAGGGAATGTTTTTACTACTGATGTGGTTGAAATGAGGTATTTTTGGTATGCATTTGCTAATGGGGTAGGCTTACTTGTTTTTTAAGAATTCATGGACTATGATAGGCTTACAAAAGGAAGACCTGGTACAAGAAAAGAATAAGTGAGCCACTTTTTAGTGTGTCAAGTTTTTTTGTTTTGTGTTAAAGATATAGTTGATCTCTAAAATATAATCGTCTCATTCAATTTAAGTGCAAAATCTCCATTTTTGTTCCAAAACCGTAGGTGGTCTCAAAAAAAGTAATCACCTTAATTCGAGTACGTGATCCCGACTTTTGTTTTAAAGTTAAAGTGCAGGCAGGTGAACCCACCATCATAATGCTGCTACGAAGAAATACAACAATGTTTTGCTTGGAGTTGGGCCACTTTTTGACTATAAAGGGCCCAGCTGCGGCCACTACATACGCTTCATACTAAAGCCATCACTGTTCATGGGCTACCACACAGAATTGCTTTGTTGTATATCATGGATATAAACAATAAATATTTTTCTATCTGTAAGGTTGAGTGTTTGCTATAGAAATATATGAAATTTGTGTGCAAACATTAGGTATTCATTCCAGTGTTCGTTGCAAGACAGAATTAATAAAATAATCAAATAAAAATTTTAATAAAAATTCGATTTGAAAGCAATCTTATTAATTGCCTGGTTAGTTAAATCAACTTTTTTACCTGCAATGTTTATTCATTTTAACAACCTTTATTAAAAGTTCAGTCATTGATATATAATTTTGCATTGAGCGGCGAAAAAAATTTACCGTTGAGGGACACTGGGTCATATATGACCCATGGTGTATTTTGTTAAAAAAACAAAAAAATTAAAATTTTGTTTTTTTATAGTGTCTAAGAACACCTAACAAGACATAAAAAACGATTTTTGAATAAATTTAAGTTGTAAAAAAATTATGTCCCTTAAAGGGTTAAGACAAGAGGCATGTAGAAACAATAAGCTAAAATCTAAATAAAATCCTTTTTGCTTTTAAAGGTTGCAATGTCTTTGCTTAAATACTTTAGTAATGAAAGCAGAAAAGAATCTGGCCCTGATACAGCGCTAGCCTCGCCTTCCGCAAATGAAGTTGAGCTTCAACCTGCTAAACGGCAGAAAATAATCTCTAAACGCCGAAAATGGAACGAAGACTTTATTAATTATGGATTTCGCCGCCCAATTGGTGAAGAGGAAAATCTCTATTCTTCTGCCCAGTGTCTTTTTTGTTCAACCAGTTTTGGCAATATTAATGTCGTTAAGTCAAAGCTTTTAAGTCACCTAACGAAACAGCATCCAGAACACCAAAACAAATGTACAAAATTCTTTCAGTCATATCTAGATGCTCAGAAGAAACAGAGCCATTTGTTTAATAAGCAAATGGGACACCAGGTAACTCAGAACAAGAACATGCTATTGGCATCGTTGCGAATGTCACATCACATGATGAAAGCGAAACGCCCGTACACCGAACTTGAGCGTGTAGTGCTACCGTGTTTAGAAATTGCAGCTGAGCTAATTCACGGCAGAAAAAAGGCAGTAGATAAAATTAAACAAATACCACTTTCTGACACTACAGTTGGACGACGATGTGCCATATTATCTGAAGATTTAAAGCAACAACTTATTAACAAGCTCTTGAAAGCCCCCTCTTTCAGCATCCAGTTAGATGAAAGCACTGACATAACCAGTGAGGCACAGCTCATGGTGTTCTGTAGGTTTCCAGATGCAGAAGCTAAGAGAATAGTTGAGCATTATTTATTCTGTAAACCAGTGGGAGAAAAAGCAACAGCTGAAGCGATTTTTCAGAAAATGAATGATTTTTTTGAAAGAGAGGGGTTGGATTGGTCGAAGTGCAGAGCTGTAACCACAGATGGTGCTGCAGCTATGCAGGGTTCGCACACAGGGGTGGTAAAGAGAATAAAACAAGTGTCTCCAAAATGCGTGGGAATACATTGCATTCTCCACCGCGAAGCATTAGCTTTAAAGAAACTTAAGTTGAATGCAAGCGAGGTTAATGGTCAAGAAAACGAATTGAGTGATGTTCTACGAGAAGTTGTAGAAATTGTTAATTCTATTCGCAAAAGTGCAAAACAACAGAGAATTTTTTCAAAACTCTGCAAAGAATTGAATGCCTCTTCGAAAAAACTTATTCTTCATTCAGAGGTTCGATGGCTATCGCAAGGAAAAGTTCTTTCCCGTGTATTTGAACTTAGAGCAGAAATAGAGACGTTTTGCAATGAATGCAGAAACCCACGAGCTTCCAAGTTTAGCAACATCTACTGGGTTGCTAAATTGGCCTACCTTGCATCGATTTTTGATCGTTTAAATCAAGTGAACCTCAGTCTTCAAGGGAAAGGAGGCGACATTTTTCGATCAAGTAGCAAAGTCAATGCGCTCAAATTGAAAATTCCACTGTGGAAAAAGCATGCTGCATCAAGGAACTTCAACGACTTTCCTTTATTGAGCCAGTACATGAAAGAGTCTGAATGGGAGTTTGAGGACGCTTCCACGGAAGACAACCTGTCGACACTTATCGTTGCTCACTTAAACTTGCTTGGTGATAATTTGTGTGCATACTTTCCTGAAGCCAATGACAAACGTCTGGAAGCAAACTCTTGGATTATTCAGCCATTTAATGAAGAACCAACAGAGGATGAGGAATTACTGGAGCTCCGCGCTGATTTAAACCAAAAGATTGCTTTCCGAGAAATGGGTTACTCAGACTTTTGGGTTTACCTTCTTGAATTTTTGGAATATAAAAATCTTGCAAAAAGTGCCATTGATATCTTAGTACAGATGCCTACAACTTATTTATGTGAAGAAGGGTTTTCCAATCTTGTTGAAATCAAGTCAAAGAAAAGAAACTCAATACTTGACATTGATTCTTTAATGCGAGGAGGGATTGAGAAAGAAATAACACCGCGTTACCTCCGAATTGCCGAAACTATGCAAGAACAAGCAAGCCATTAAACAAAGTATTAAACTTCGTTTTTTGTACTTTTGCGTGCTTAACATCATGTGATCTAATTCTAAGTTTTCTGTTTGTAAGTTTTATGTGCACAATTACACATTACTGGGTATACGAAGTTCTTGAAAAATTGTAAAAGGTATACCACAGAAAAAAAGGTTGAAGAGCACTGTTGTAATTCATTATATTATAATGCAAATAATGGACTTCTTCAAAAATTACAAGTTGCCCAAAATGGTACTGCAAGACTGATTTATCATAAACGAAAGTTTGATCATGTATCATCGCTTTTGTATGATTTACACTGGTTACCTATTAAACAAAGGATCATATACAAAATTTGTATTATTGTTTATAAATGTTTGCATAATTCCGCACCTGCTGACATAACTTCACTTTTACACCTTGCTTTGAATAAATGTACCAGACTTAAAGTGACTTTTAATTGAAGAAAAGTTAGTGATGCTGCTTTTTCTATTTATGCTCCAAAACTGTGGAACTCTTTACCTGATTGATTGAGACAACTAGATGATTTTAGTGTATTTAAATGTGATTTAAAAACATATTTATTCTCTCAGTATTTCTTGTCTCATTGATAATATTGACTGCTGTTTACCAATACTGTTATCCACTTATTGTAATATATGTGATTTAATTGTGCTAATATTGCTTTTCTTATTTTGCATCACATTGTCTTGTTATTATTTGCTTGTTCCACAGCTGAGCAAAAGTGTTAACTTAGCAATCATTGTTGCTATTGTTATCACTTAGAATCTGTGGTTAAACCTACTAATATTATATTATATTATTAATTTACTTCAGGTCCATGTTTAAGTGTTAATATCTTTTGCTGGTCTTCTTTTTGGTGTGATTCAGAAAAACAACTGAATAATTTAAAAATCTTCAATTTTATGATGGTCAAGAGAAGACTCAAGGAAAGTTCTGCAGGATCACTCTTGTTTCTACATAAACAATTATTTATTGAATAATTTTTATTAATTATTATTATTACTACTTTGCATTTGTTTTCATGGATTTTTGAACCATAACACTATAAGCAATCATTATTATTATTACTACTTTGCATTTGTTTTCATGGATTTTTGAACCATGTTTTTATGTTTTTTTACCAAGGTTTTTTAATGTTTTTGTATATTGTTTTTTACTGACGTTTTTGCTTGAGAAATGATCTTTTGATCAACAACAGGATTTCTTTTCATGGGTTTGTTTTCCTCTTGGGTTGGTTTAATAGATTCAAGCTTTTACATATAGTTTAAGGACTGATCATATTCCTAGAGTTAAACTCTGCTATAGTCTTACCAATGCACCACCCTCATTGCAGCATCTTATTGAACAAATCCTTATTTAGTATTTTTTTTTCTCTTTCTTTTTTTTCACACAACCTTATAATGAGGTGGTGGAACCTTGCTTCCATATGATACTATGGGTCACACTTTTCATCGTTTATTAGCAAGTCACAACATCAACTTATTTTTTTCTTCTTTTTTCTGACCCTGTCTATAAGCAACTCCCAAACCTTTTGATATCTTATATTTTAATCATGTGGCAGAGCAGAAATAAAAGAAACAGAATTGAACTGGTATTTTATTTTATATCTACAGTCTGGTGCAAAATTATAAGACCACTTCGTATTTCAATAGTGCTACTATCAATTTTGCTGACTTTTCGTGCGTTTTGTATTAATAGGTACCTTAACTTATCTGAAAATTTTATAACTACTTTTCTAAATTTAGATATTAGTAAAAAAACCTCAAGTTTTAAAAAATAATTGGTGCAAAATTATAAGACCAGTTAATAATTCTTTTGCCAAAAAGATGTAAATCAGCTTTTGTTCACAATTTTCCGAGTTTAGTTGATTACCTTTTATATTTTGAGACATCCCCAAAGCCTTGGAGGTTAGTAATGGCAAACAGTGAATGGCACCCCGTCTTAAACGTATATATACATTCTTTGGCTGCAAAGATTAAGTAACACAACAGCAATTATGTTTGACCTAATTTGTACAATAGGTCATAAAAAGATAGATAACTGTTGTGCTGTACATATAAGTTAGTGCTATGAGTTTTAACATGCCGCATGGTAGTGAGTTAACTGATTTTGAAAAAGGGCAAATATTTGCTCATAGAAACAATAATATTTCTTATTGTGAGATTGCCAATCAAATTGGAAGGTCCAAGACTGTTTTGACCAACTTTTTGAAGAGTCCAGATGAATATGGAATCAAGAAAAGGACAGGAAGACTGAAGGCTTTGACTGAAAAAGAAGCTAAGCTGGTCAAAAGAGAAGCAAGTAATTCAGTCACATCCTGTTCTTATATTTGAAATTTATTGAATCTGGATGCTTTAAGATGGACTATTTGGAGAGAATTAGACAGATCTCCCCATCTTGCCTATTCAAAGACAAAAAAAATCCACCTTTGACTGAAAAGCATAAGTGTGAGAGATTAGAGTTTGGAAGAAAGTACATGAGTTGGGACAAAAAGTGGAAGTCTTTTTTTTTTTTCTGACGAGAAAAAATTTCATTGGATGGACCAGACAGCCTAAAATGGCACTGGCATGACTTGTGGAAAGGCAATTAGAGTTTTCTCATGAGTTCATGGTGATTGGTCTGTCATGATTTTGGCTGCATTTGGTCATCAAGGCAAAACCCCAGTTTCATTTGTTAGCAGTAGGTTGAATGCTAAGGAGTATTAAGACATGCTTTCTTTTTCTCTTGCCTCATTTGAATGTCATTGCTGGCAATGCTGCAATATTCCAGCAAGACAATGTGGCCATACATTGTGCAAAGTCAACGATGGATTGGTTCAGAAGTCGTAATGTTGAAGTGCTGGATTGGCCAGCGAGATCGACTGACTTCAACCCCATCAAGAATATGTGGGGGATGTTGGTTTGAAAGGTGTACAGAGACAGAAGGCAGTTTGAAAACATTAGAGATCTGAAAAATGCCATAGTTGATTCATGGAAATCTATTGATCTCTCAGAATGTCAAAACCTGATCAGGTCAATGAAAAAGAGAATTTTTGAAGTGATCTCCTCTAAAGGAAAAATGATTAAATATTAAATATTTTGTAATATATTCAATTTAGTAAAAATTTTGACTGGTCTTATAATTTTGCACCAATTATTATTAAAAATTTAGGTTTTTTGCAAATATCTAAATTTAGAAAACTAATTATGCTCTGAAATTTTCAGATAAGTTAAGGTACCTATTAATACATAACATACTGAAAAATCAGCAAAATTGATAGTGGCACTATTGAAATACGAAGTGGTTTTATAATTTTGCACCAGACTGTAATAAAAAAAGATATGTGTCAAATTAGAAAAAATTTGGTGTTGTAGGTTTTTTTTAAATAAACAAAATTCAAAAAGTTACATGTCATCCAAATATAACCAATAATATGTATATATTCTAAAAAATTTCTTCAACTACAATTATCTATGTATGGAATTAGTTCTTAAGTTTATTACTTAAAATCTTAAAGTTTATTAATCAATAATGTTGCAGGTTAATTTTACTTTAATTTAAAATTGAAACTAATTGTGTGGTTTAAATAACAATGAAAAAGGACCAAAAGACCAGTTTTTTTCTAAAGGCGGCTTTTTTTGCTGTAGTGCTGCTTGCTTTTTTTGCTAATGTTGCTGCTATTTTTTTTGGATATTTAAACAGTACAAATGTTGGAGGTAAGTAATGAATCGATATGTATTTGCTTTTTGATTTACCTGCTATTTTTTAGTTGATATATAACAGGATAATCCCAAGTTTGAACAACAGACAGCTAGTTTGAAACTGTCTGAGTAAAAAACCAAATTGTTTTGTTTGACAAGTGAATGAATGACAAGTGAAAACAAAAAAGGTTTTAGAAGACAAGTGAGGACCTTTTTTACTTCTCACTAAAAGTCTGACACAGCCATTAATGAAAAGAATATTAGTTTAGTTTAGTTTAATTAATAACCAGAATATTAGTTGGAATTATAGATTTAGATTGTTTAAAATTGTCAAGTAAACCACAAAAAATCAGTTTAAACCACCCTGAATATGCTTGCAAATCAATTATAAAAATCAAGTAAATTCAGTTAAGCACTGTGATTATGGTTGATATGGTCTCAGTTTAAAACCTATTCACACCATTCTATTGTGTCCTTGGGAAAAGACACTTAATGGCAATTTTCCCTTCTTGGTGTCTTAGCAAGCAGTTCTAAATTTTAGTAATATTTTTTCTGTGCATCAAGAGGATAAATATAGAGATAAAATAAAAAAATTTTTTTTCGTAAAGCAATTAATTTATTATTTAATGAGGTTTTGTGACAAATTTTATTTTGCTGTAGAGCAAAAGATTTTGTACATATAGTTTGCTAGATATTAGATGACAAACAGCTATAGATTGCTAGATATTAGATGACAAACAGCTATAGATTTACTTTATTGGATTTATAGAATCACTGTCAATTTGATTGCAACTATTGCAGACTTAAAATTGTACTATTTTAACCTCAAGAAATTGTTAAACCATTGATTTTTTGGAAATGTTTAATTTGCTTGAGATAAATCTTGCAATCAATTTAAATATTTTATGCTGCTGAGTCAACAGTTTACCTTTTTGTCTGGTCTAGTGATGGACATTTTTAATGATTTACTTTTTTGTTTAGTTATCTTGTACTGTAATTCTTATAAACAATTATTTATCTACTATTTGTAATTGACATGTATTATTTGATATGCAATGCTTATCTGCTAATTTCAAAATGTTGGTGATAATGCTTATTTAGATTTTTATAGTTATTTATATTTGTATTATTCTATTTTCAGGTTTGTTTAACCATACAATTGCTTATTTGAGTGCAAAATATTACAATGAAGTTGCTCCCATTGGATTAATCTTTGGCATTATTTGGCCCATTATTTTTATATGGACATTGGCTGGAAGTTTTTATTTGGTTGTTTCCTTATGTCTACCGCCCAGCGAAAGTCCAGTTAACATCACTCCTGCTATTACACCCAAGGTTTCAAAAGTTTTTGTTTACTTTTGTTATGTAAAACTGTTTTATACATAAACATTAAACTTCTCAGTTATTAAATTTTTGAATTGTGCTTTTTTAAAGCATAACTACTCCAT
Organism: Diplosoma virens; assembly: GCA_963680785.1. Lineage (NCBI taxonomy): Eukaryota > Metazoa > Chordata > Ascidiacea > Aplousobranchia > Didemnidae > Diplosoma > Diplosoma virens. The sequence goes on along the minus strand of OY796880.1, from coordinate 26,776,193 downwards.
GTTATTTAGAAGTTATTACATCACTAAAACCAATTTTTTTTATAACCAATTTTTAATACAATAGTTTTCCATGTTTGCATTTCGTAACATTACATATAAGAAAATAAATAAAATCATGTGCTCTACATTTTATTTTATTTAGTTTATCAGTAGCATGATCAAGTAGTTAGAGCACTATGATTGTGATCAACATGGTCTTGGTTCAAAACCTACCTGCACCATTTTGTTGTGTCCTTGGGAAAGACACTTTATAACACTTTCCCCTGTTTGGTAGTCTTGGCAAGAAGTTCTTAATTTCAGTCATATCTCTATAAATTAAAAAACCAAAATAAAAAGTTTCAACTGGGCAACAATATCTTGGCATCTCCGGAACAGGTTGGGGTAATTGCTTGCTCTATACATTGGGGCAGTGGTTCCAACCTTTTTTATATGGTGGCACACTATTAAGGTATTTAAATTTTTGCAGCACACCCATTATTGTAGTTAATAATCAAAAGGTGTTCACTGAAAGTTTGTCAATGATTTCTCAATTTTCTTACCAAAATCATGGATTTTGCATTTGTGCTTTTATATTATTAAAACATTTTTAAAGCGCACTCTTCACGTTTTTTATTTGTTTAGATTTACTTTACCGCCTACAGTTTTGGGTATGCGTCATGCGTCGTTTGGTTTTTCACGTTTGATGAAGAACGTTTAAAACTTTCGTTTCTTGCTCTTGGAATTGGTGCGCTTTCGTTTTATACAGCTCTCGGTCTTTCGTTGAAGCTGGTATATGAAAATCTTGCAAAGCTTGAAAAAAAAAGCAAAAGTAAGTTTGCAGTATTTGCACGAATAAGTGCGCACTTTAGTTTGCTTTAAACTGCATCTCAGTCTTTTTATTCGTTTGCAGCAATGCTTTGGATTATTCGCATTTTGGTTCAAAATGGCCTTGGTCTTATTTGCACTTGGCTTACTTTGGCTACTTCCATAGGTTTTACCATCACTTTGCTTTACCTGGATAGCCCTGGTCAAGATAAAGCTATTGAAAGAGGTTTGTAAATTTTTAGAGTTGTCACTTTTTTATCTAAAAACTCACTGTCATAACTGCTTCCGAGAGTAAAATTATTTTGGTTGCACAAAGTTATGTGTGATGCTTATTAAATTGTTTGTTATTAGACTAGTGGTGATTGATGATTGACTGTTTTTTTACGTTTAACTGCTATTGAAATTTTTTCGCCAAATAATTTTATAATTAATTTTCTTCATTAAAAAGCCTTGATGAAGCGTTTGCTCATTGTTTTATCAGCGCTTGACAAAGGTACATGACTAAGTCCGTCCGCTTCATTTGTATGACTTGCTTTTTGCCTGTATCTTTTTTTTCAATTTTTGGCAACAGTTATTATAACGTTTTAGCATTACATCGTAGCCTTCCATTTTGGTTGTACTTCCAAATAATGTGTCAACTTATCCGCTCTTGTTACAGGATTGTTCACGGTCGACAATGGTTCCGCTCTCGTGTTGGCAGCGGTGCTTGGACTTATCTTGGTTTGGTTTGTCTTGGAAAACTTCTTTTGGGAAAAATATCTCCGCTTTATTTTTACGATCTACCCAGTATTGATTTTGGCGTTTTCTGGTCTTGTTGCCAAGTTGCGACCTCTCGGTGTAGATCACAGCTTGATAATGGCTGTGGTCAATCTCGGAATTTCAGTTGTGTTGTTTTTTGTCCGCATTGCCCTATCCATTTATCACTTTGTACATACACAAGATCAATTTACGAAAAAATCCGACAAAAAAGAACGTCTTCTTGCACAATAATTTCACCCCAAAAAAATTTAAGTTTTTTTGGGTTCATTTAGTGCATGCAAATATTTCTTTCAAAATGTTTTTACTGTATATCTACAAGTATTCATTCTTGCACCTTTTTCATTCATTTTATTATGTTCTACTTTACTCGAACAGGTAGTGTAACAGTGGCTTTTTTCACTTTCTTGTTTTTATAGTTTTACGCCCTTTAAAAAAATATTTTGTTCACAAAGGTTTTGTTTTTTCCGTTCATCATTTTTGATTTCTATTCATGGCGTACACCAGACATGTCAAACTCGAGACCCAGCAACTTTTTTGAAGAATGCCCCCAAATTTATAAAATTTGGGCAAAATCAGAAATTTTAGGGCAGCGACAAGAAATTATTTGGACAAGATAAAGTATCCGAAATTAGAACGATCCAGACAATTGATCAAGTACAACTAAGACTTGATGTGAAGACCAAAAAAGGTCTTCACCTTGTTTGGTGACGCAATTGCAGCCCGAGGCGAATTTTTTATTTCTCCGATGCACCCGCATACAGTCACGAGTTTGACATGCCTGCGTACACCACGATTTTATCTCATGAATTCTGCTTTGCTGCGTCATTGTAATGAAGGGTCTTAGAAGCTTTGTTAGAAGGCATTTTTCTTTGACATTAAGCCGACTTCAAATATTTAAAACTAGTGCAATCAATATACTATACAGTTTGTGTTTGTCTTGTCTCATTTGTTTATGTACAAAATGTAATAAAGTGTTCTATATAGTAAATATGTGTTTATTTTTGTGAAGGATTTATCTGTTCGAGTTTGGAAACGACATTCATTATAATTATACAGTAGAGTTTGCCCAAGTCGCTACTTCAAGGGGAACAGAAAAAGTGGCGACTTAGGCAAACAGTAGTTTTAAATATGCATAGGCTTACACAAACTTAAGATGCTTTTGTTTCTGCGAAAACTGAACATTAGAGAAATAAAGAACACAAAGAAAAAGCATTTTTTGGATTTATACTTATATTTTAATAAGCTGATAGCTTTTGTAATTGTCATAGTTATGCTGCTTCACATGACAGTAAAATGGCTGACTGAACTAAACTAAAACTGATAAAAACAATTTAAATCATGAAATAATGGGGTCATAACGGAAGTTTGTGATGTACAGTTGGATTGTGTTACATAAATACGGATTGCATACAGATAGACAAAACAATTGTTGAGTTGTGATAGCAGACTAAAAGTTTGGAATATAATCACGCTGGCAAAGTTTTTATAGGTCTGACAATTTAAACAAATTTTTCTGTTCGTGTTAAGCGAAAACGTTTGCGAGTTAGGCGAAGGCAACTAAGCCAAACTTTATAATACAGAAAGCAAATAGGCTCTCAGCCGCGACCAGGCGATATGTAGCGACTTAGGCAAGTTCTACTGTATATACTATTCATTTTTTGCAAAACAAAGCCAAAAGTGTTATACAAATATTTAGTTCGAAAATGCCTCGTTATTTTCCTTTGAATTTTTTTTAGCTTTTATAGCATAAAGCAATAGTATAACTCTAAATTGTGATATAAACGCTAAGCAGAAAAAAGTAAATCAAATTAATGGCACAGAAACCAAGCTGAGGCTGAATCAAATTTTTTGCTAATTTGAGTTTTCAAAATGACCAGGGACGTGCCACCAGGGGAGGCAAGTGAGGCAGTGCCTTACCTGTGAATATCAAATAAAGCAGAAATAAAATATTGAAGTCATAACCTTTGCAAAATTGATGCAACTTTTTATTAGTTGCAAAAAAAATTAGTAAAAATTATACCGTAGTTGTAGTAGTTTATTAGCTTTGCTTTTTAGCACCAATTTTTGACCGTTTAATTGTTACGCTAGTGAGCAGCTTCGAGATTGCCTCCCTTCAGATAAAAAAAGAAACAAAAGTGAAATAATATAGCGCTTTTTTATCTTTTGGTGAAAATATCTGTTGAAATGAGAAAGATTTGAGGCATGCCGCAATTGTGACCTCGTAGAGAAAAAAGTTTTTCTTACTGGCGACATTTGTTAAAACAAAATAAATCGGAATACACGTATTGTGCACTTTAGAGTACCATCTGTGGCATTGTGCATCGCGCACGCCGAACCCGAGCTCACTGCCCGACCATGTTTTCGAGTTTTAAACTCTCATCAGGGACAGTCCGCTAACTCGGGTTTAATCGCAGAACTGCATGCCCCTGATGAGAGTTTAAAACTCGAAACCATGGTCGGGTAGTGAGCTCGGGTTCGGCGTGCGCGATGCACAATGCCACAGATGGTACTCTAAAGTGGTATTTGTCTTAACACTAGAACGGCCGCTACAGTCATTTTGACCGTTTTGGAATTTTAAGGTGGCTTATTTTTTTTTACAAAAATTGCATTGGTGTGAAATTTCTTGACTTTTCCTAATTAATTGGTAGGAACTGTAATGCTGAGTATCAAACCGAAAACTGCTTTCACTAATATTTTAGAAGGTGGTTTACCTCCAACGGCCATTAATGGTCATTTTGACCGCTATAAGAAAATCATTCTTTCTAAACCTCCTGCTGTACTTTATGATAGTGGTTCTCAACCTGTGGTACGCGTACCACTAGTGGTACGTGAGACCTTTTTAGGTGGTACGTGAATAGTTTTTAAATTCCATAAAAACCCAACACTCGAATTATATCGTGTTTTTTAGATATGCGAGATTTTCAGGGAAGACTTTTTTTTTTTTTTTTTTTTGTTTTTCTAGAGAACATATGAGTTTTAGGACGAAAATTTAAAGATTGCGTGAAGTAAAAGATTTTTCTTCCCAAAGCTTTTTATCTGACACTCTTCAGGGAAAATCGTCAGAATAAAGCAGAATTGAAACCGAACTAAGTTATAAAGGGGGAAAGTAGAGTTCTCATTGGCTGAAAGAAGTTAGCCAATGAGAGAAAAGATTAAGAAATTCGTCTACTCTTTGAAAATTTTCAAATTCTGTACCACCAAATATTTATACGAAAATTTAAAAAAAATTGAATTAATTAATTTTTTAAGGAACTTTGTGGTACGTAATGTAAAGAAAAATTTCTAGATGGTACGTGCTAGCAAAAAGGTTGAGAACCACTGCTTTATGAGACCGTATCGTCTCTATGACACGTATGACCCATTTTCAAACATTGTCTTTCTATTTTCCGATAAATTAATTTTATTTGTGACATCATAGAGTCACCAGAAAGAAATGCAGAACTCAGAAAGCAGTTATAAAAAATTTTCCCAATTATCAGTTAGCACTGAAAAAACACTGATTTCGGATTATGAAAGAGTTTGTAAAACAGAAATAGGTTACAAAAGAGTTTATGAAACAGATTATGAAAGAGTTTATGAAACAGAAATAGGCTATTCTATATTGCTGACTACTAAGGCCTTTCATTGACTTTTAGCCCACGGTGATGGTCGGATATTCTTTCCAAACAGCACCCGTCCCATTTACTCAGGTAGAAAAAAACAGCGGAATACACAGGAAATTAGTCTTTAGCATAAGTTAGTACGTTGATCATCATCTTTTGTAATAAAAGCATGATGTTCATGCTTAATTAGTGTTTATCTATTCTGGTTTCACAGGTGAAGTAAGCTACTTGACTTCAAATATAACATAGTGAAATCTATTACATCATGTCTGAAAGACCAAGACGTTTTACTGAAGTTATTGATATGCTCACATCTACAGAAAAGGATGATTCTGGAGGGAAAAGTGAAACTGAAGAAAGCGACGTGTTAGGTTGTCAACTATGCTCCTCAGATAAGATGAACGACGATGAAAAAACCTTGTTCTTATAGATGATTTACAAACTTCTGATACAAACGTTGAAATCTATTCTGCTACGTGTTATAATGATGATTCTGGTTCGGGTGCTCCTGAAAGCTAGAGCACAAACGAGACAGCAAGAGATGGCACAAAATGGGAATTTATGGAATTCGGTCTAGAAGCACGAGGAAGGCGTGCAGCTCAGATCCTAATGTCTATGTCCTAATGTTGCTGTCCTAACTGAGCAATTAGGTTTATCACGCTTTGCCCTTAGAATGGTAGACTCCCCTGTTGGTGCTTTTCAAATTATATTTGATAACCATATGCCCAAATACATTCAACAATGTACCAATGTAGAAGCTCGAAAAGTCTTAGGCAATGAAGAATGGGAGGTTTCACTTTGTGAGCTCAATGCGTTTATTGCTCTGCTATATGTACGAGCAGCGTATGGTGGCAAAAACTTTCCCCTTTACAATTTTTGGAATGAAGAATGGGGCGTATCATTTTTTCAACAAATCATGTCAAGAAATCGTTGTCGTGAAATTATACGTTTTCTACGGTTCGACTTGCGTAGCACAAAGTCAGCACGCTGGCAAACTGACAAATTTGCTCTTATTTCAGATATTTGATTTGTAGATAACAGCATCAGTTGTTACCAACCTGGAGAAAATATTACGATTTATGAGAAGCAGTTCCCGACAAAATCTCGTTGTAGGTTTATCCAGTATATGCCAAACAAATCAGATCAGTTTGGCATGAAGTTCTGGTTAGCGGTTGACGTGGAATTCAAGTATATCCTTAATGCCATTCCATATCTGGGCAAAGACAAGTCACGTTCATTCACTCAAAGGCTTAGTTATTGATAAGGTTGTCATGACTCTCATGGAACCATTCATGAGTAAAGTTAGAAATGTTACCACCGATAACTTTTTCACGTTGTTTTTACTTGCTAAACAACTGAAAAAGAAGAAACCCAGCCTTGTTGGAACTACGTATGAACAAGGTTAGACTTGAGCTGCCTGCATCTGCAAAATGCTTGCAACAACGTTATTCTAGTAAGCTCATGAAGACAGGCGATATGGCCATTTTATTAGTATCAGTGTAAGCCCAAGAAAAACTTTTTGTTCTCAGTTCTCTGCATATGTCTGTTGAGCTTGGCAAATCTGAAAAAAAGAAACCGGAAAAAATGGAATTTTATAACAAGAGCAAATGTGGTCTTGACGTGGCTGATCAAATGGCCAGGCAGTATTCAGTCAAAGCCCATTGCTGTTTTCTACAACATTCTGGATTTGGCAGGCACCAATGCATTTGTGCTCTATAAAAAAAACAGGTGACAAGGTTTCAAGACGAGATTTCTTTTTCAAGCTTGTTACAGAACTACGTGAAGACTACATCGTTGAAGATCAAGCAGAAACACTACTATTGCTAGACCTCACCAACTATCGACACCTCCTAAAAACACCAAAGCCGAGAAGCGTAAACAATATCAAATAGCTGCAAACTGCACTCAAAATAAAACCAGCAAATTTTGTTTTAAGTGCAAGAAAACTGTATGTGGCAAGTATACCGCCACGGAGCTTTTCGAATGCGTTATACAGTGTGTGCGACAACGCAAATATGAAACATTTTTCAATTTTATGTCCACTTTGGGCTCCTTCCTTCAAATAAAACGGTTTTTTAAGGATAGATTGATTGAGTTATGTTACCTGATTATTTTTTCAACACTTAAGTTGCAACCACACCGCGCATAAACTATTAAAAATGCGTTTTTGGAGAAGCGGTCAAAATGACCGCTGCTGGCCGTTGAAGGCTTATCGCAATTCTGGCCGTTCTAGTGTTAAAACTCGATATTATTTGCTTCCAATTAAGTGTGCATGAAATTCCAATTAACTTTTTAGTCATCTTTCCACGATTTTGATTTTTTTATACAACGATGTTGTTTTTTACTTCACCAAAAGAAACTTATTAGGAGACACCGCAAATTTTTTGAGTTTTTAGGAGGTCATGGGTCAACGCACAATCAAAAATTTTTCGGCGACCTCCTATAGAGAGATCATGGTTGTGCCAAAAAAGTAAGTTATCTGCCTAAAAATTTGAAGATTTAAATTCCCTTCGCGCCCTGGAATCGATCGTGAAAGCTTTAGCAAGCTTGTGAAATCAAAGGCTCTCATTCAAAATCAAATTCTTTTACACTTTTAACTCTATTCTCCTCAACCGTTTTCGAGCTATTGACTTCTCAACGGCCGGGCTTCAGAAGCCCACCAAAGTTACAATTTATAGCTAAAAAACTACTTAAACTATCTTTATGAAATTTAAGCAGAGTAAAAATCATTTATTTAACTTTTGTTAGAGCAAAAAAGTTTTTTTAAATTCATTTGATAAAGTATGCAAAAGTGCAATTCAGCAAGGTCACTTCAATTTTTAAGTTTAGACACTCATTTAGCTAGCGTGAAATTCGATTGTAATGGATTCGATGTTGTAACAGTCGTAAACTTAATTACATGTAAAAACTGGACGTAAAGAGTGACGTTAACGCACACGACAATTACAAATAATGAGGAAGCTAAGGCAAGCTTGCTTCATTGTTTTGATCGAAGTATGGAAATTATTTTAGACCAGTTTCAATTACTTGTTCACATGTTTTGTCCACATGCTTTTGTAGTTACTAATAGTTAAGGCCCATTTCCACTACAAGCATGGAAAAGAGCATTCTTTGTTTCTTTTATGGATCTTTGATTGAAGCGAGCGGTTAAAATTGAAGCGAGCGCAAAAAAAATCAATAAAACAAACAAAGAATGCTCTTTTCCACGCTCGTAGTGGAAACGGGCCTTTATTGCTGCTTTTTTAGAAAAAGGATAAAAAAATAAAAACGAATTTTTTTACATAAAAGGATTTGAAATTGGCTATGTTTTGATATTTAGCAGAGTTGAAATATCGACATAAATAACATCGCATTGCTTAAAAAAGAAACAGTTGAGAAAAACAATATTACTCTATATAATTGTTACTGTTCGTGGAATATATCTTGGCATCGTTCAAAGCATGAAGCACAAATTTGTAAGCATTGCGGGAAATACGTAAAAGAACCATATGTTTGATACTGATTTCCTGAGTTATTAATTTTTTCGCATTTTCTGGCATGGTCCAATTTTGTTATTATAGCAGAGACCACAATGTTTCCTTAAATTAGACTTTGAAGCATAATTTTGAGATATAAATGTTACAACACTATAGTCACTAGCACGGAAATGACGTTTGCCAAAGACTAATTTATTTTTGTTAGCCAGTGAAAGGCCTTGTTTTAACGTGCAGTTGAATTAGCGCAAATTGCCATTGTATTTCCTAGATTAAATGCTTTTAGCAATGTACTAAGCCACAACCCTTTATTTTTTTATCCAAAACTGTCCGATCTCGTGCTCCTTGTAATGCACAATGTATGTGACACTCCGATACAACGCTATATCCGATTTGTACAACGGCGCCGCATTTTCAATGAGGGAAAGAAAGGAGACCCTATTTGTCCATATACAAATAAACACGCTTAACTACAGTCCGCTGGCGAAATGGGCCAACTGGCCGTAACCGACTGGGCGCAACTCAACTAGACGCAGCCGACTGGTTAGTTGGGTTCCGGTCAATTATCCTAAATCCTTCGCAGGGGTTTAAGCGTAATTTAAACGGTTCTGGGCACGCTATTTTGAACAAGCCGGGTGCAGGCAAGGCGCTGGTAATGAAATCACGAGGCCAGGATGTACTCTCACAGTACTCTGTGTTCGATCTGTGATTCATGTACTGGGCAGAATGGATGCCTTCGGCAAGATTGTTCAAGTTTTTGCGCAGCAGGCAAAAACAAGTGTTTAGACCTTCGTGTTTATCGGCAGGCATTTGATAACCGATGAATAAACCATAGTCAGGAACTAGAGCAGTGCTCTGCAGCTCGTGTGCTGCAGAAAAACGACAAACATAATCTTTCAAATAGAAAAAAATTGTGTTTCTGTAAAATAGTGTTTCATACTGCAAATCGCTTTTCCGGCGAAAAATTGAATTTTTTTGTGATCTCTCGCAATGCGAAATTTGCAGCTGTCAATAACAAGGAGATTTGATGTATTTGACGTTTTTTAACTGATCGATCAATTTACAGACTGTTTAAACTAGATGTGATGACCTATCTCAGCTCTTTATGACCTAAATGCATCGTTCTAATTAAATAGTAGCGATGTGACCTCGCTTTGGGCATTGATCTGTGTAAGTGCATGAAATCATTTCATTGTAAAGTTTGTCGTCCGAGAGACGTTGCCCAATTCAAGTTTACTAAAATAGAAAGACATCGCTCTCATCAAAACAGTGACCATAATTTCGCTAATGGAACCGTGACCGTGATTTTGCTGAATGGTCAGGTGACCATTGTTTCTTGCTGAATAGGTTTTAATGCTTCACTGAAAAGTTTGCTGTATTGTGCTAAGTTGCTGCGATTGTAAAACCGCAGGTAAAAAATAAATTTCTCTCCTTTGTATAAGTTACAACTACATTTTTTCTTGATCGGGCGTCAGAGTTACGCATATTTAAATAAAGGGTAGTTTGTAACTTGAGGGGGGATTTCGCTGACTTTATTTAAATAAGTTCAGCATCACGAGGACGGATAAAGCAATTGAATTCCCTTAAATCAGGGGTCGGCAACCTTTTTCGCACAGCGGACCGGTTTAAGTCGGAAAACGTTTCGCGGACCGGCCTTAAAAATAAACATAAATATTTAGCAATTAAATTTTATTTCAGCTCATAAGATATTACAACAGTGATTCAATGAGAACCTTGAGCTTGTTTTGCCGCAACAAGACGCTCCCATCTTGGAATTATGGAACTCAATGACACACGCAATGTGTCCCTCACGTCCAGTCTGTTTCGCGGTTTCGTCTTTGTTGCTGCCATTACAGAAAACCCAGACTCGCATAAGTAGGACGTCGGAAATGGTAGCAACGTTTTTAATGCTTTTATGGCAAGGTCGGGGTATTTTGGTAAGACCTTCATCCAAAACATTGGCAGAGTCATTGTATTAAAAAAACGTTTCAGGCTACCATCATTTGCAATGTCCAGCAGCTGGTCTTCTTGTCGTACTGGTAAGCTTGATCCACCTGGCTTGAAAATAAATGGATTACGGATCCATTTCTTTGCAGCTCGAGGGTCTTTAGCGCTTGGAAAATAGCGCTTAAACTCTTGTAAAAGAACACGCAAGTGACTGATTACAAAGTCGAAGAACTCTTGCTCAGGCTCGCTGCCTTTCAAAGTCTATGCTAACGTTTGAAACATGTCAAATACTCTTTTGTTTACTCGCTGCTCCCATGATTTAAGTTTGTCTTTAAATGCAGCCACTTTATCTGCCAACTTGAATACAGTTGTCATTTTGCCCTGCAGTGAGAGATTAAGTTCATTAAGCAGATTGAAAATGTCACATAAGTAGGCAAGTTTGAGAAGCCATTTTTCATCACTAAATTTGATGATGATGATGATGATGATGATGATATTTTATTCACGCTTAGTAACAATATTTAAGTATATGCAATATACATTAAGCAAAGCATGAAAAGGAAACGCGACACAACGACGAACGTTAAATATGCAGAAAGTAGAGAGAGGGGGTAAGAGAAAAAATAAGCACGGCCGCGTTACCTAATTCAAACGAAATATTATTATTTAAAAAGACAAAAGACACAAAAAAAAAAAATGACAAAAAATGTGCAGTGCAGGAACGGTTATGTAAATCATTGGGAGGCACAACCGCCCTATATAGCTAACTATAAATTTAGCTCAACTGAGCATGGTGAGTAAAGAAAACCTCCCGAAAAGAAACCTCACCAGGTCCGGAAACCTTTTCTAGATGCACTGCAAATACAAACATCAAAAGAAAACAAAATATACTTATATATATATATGTACATTATGAAGAGAGAATAAAGAAGTATAAAGTTTAGAAAAGAATAGAACATGCCAACTGTGTAAATTGATTTGAATAATCAGTTAAAAAAAATAAATAAATAAATAATAAGGTTGATTGTCCATTCAACGGTTTGAATTTGTTATATCAATTGATTCCAATTTTCTTTCGTAGCATACACTCTTTCTTGATAGAGATTGAAAATGTTTTGAAGATTGTAGCCTGATTGAGAATTGATAAGAGAACCAATGTTGATGATTGTTCTTTAGAAAGACATGTGCTTGAATTTCCTGAATTCATTTTTATCTGAAATAAAAATGCTTTCCCGCAGTAAGTAGCTCACTGAAATCATTAAATTTAGATCTTATTGAATATTTAATTATACACTAATTCTAGTTTACAGATGTATAAAAGCAATACCTTCATGCACTGTCAAGTTATGGCGCCGAAAGACAAAGCGCCATTAAGACGTGGTTATAGTTTTATAACTTAATTTGTAAAATCTTTTATTAATCCTTATTTATATTGATTCATTGAGTAGGAATTTTTTAAGATTGTTTCTGAAACATTTGAAAGTCTGGTTGCTAGTTTTTAAATTGGCTGGGAGAGAATTCCAAATGAAAGGGCCTTGATAAGAAAAAGATTGTTTTGCAACAGTTGTTTTACAATGATGTGTTATGTATTGAGCTTTGTTTCTTGTATTGTATTTGCATGGATTTAAATGCAAATTACAACTAAAAGCAGGAGATTTGTTTCCACCTTGTATTAGTTTGAACATAAGGGACGCCGTTTCCAATTTATATAATTGATTTATTTTTAAAATGTTGCATTGTTTCATAATGTCATTTATGTTGGAACAATAGGGCAATTCAAATATCATTCTCAAGAATTTGTTACAAATTTGCTGAAGCTTTGTAATTAGAGTTGAATTACCAAAACACCAGTTTGAAATGCAATATTGGAGGTGACTGTTAATTAGAGAATGATACAGAAGGAGTAGTGAATCCTTGTTTACAAGTGATTTTATTTTGCACACTACACCATAACAGCTTCTTAGCTTTGAAATCAAGTATTTCATGTGTAGACTCCAGGAAAGATTATTGTGAATGAATACACCCAGAAATTTTAGAGAATTTACCTGATCAATTTGTCTATTTCTTATTGATAAAGAATGTTTACCTCCAACATTTGAGTTTGGAGTACTAAAAAGCATAAATTTAGTTTTTTCAATATTTATTGACAATTTGTTAGAAACCAGCCACCGATCAATTAATTCCATCTCTGATTGCATGAATTGGAACAGAGTTGATGTATTTTTATGGCTAGTCCAAACAGTTGTATCGTCAGCAAACATAACGGCTTTGCTTTTAGTTAAGCAATTGTTAAAATCATTCACATATATAAGAAACAGGAGTGGGCCTAAAATAGACCCTTGCGGAAAACCCATGGTTGATGAATTGATTGAGGATGATAAAACACCAGAACACACAACTTGTTGTTTTCTGTTGAGTAAATAGTTCTTGAACCAGATATATGCTAGTCCTCTTATTCCATAGTGGTCGAGTTTTTTTAGTAGTATTTCAATGCTAATTGTATCAAATGCTTTTGATAAATCCAGGAAAATAGCAAGGCTTTTTTCGTTTTTGTTTAATGAATTGGTGATGCTATTTATGAGAAGCGAAATAGCTTGGGAAGTAGAACATTTTTTTCTGAAACCAAATTGATTTTCGAAAAAAAAATTATGTCTGTTTAAAAAGCTAATTACTCTGCGGTACATTATTTTTTCTAAAATTTTGGAAATATTTGAAAGTAGGCTGATAGGCCTATAGTTATTTATGTCACTAGCATCACCTTTTTTATACAAGGGTATGATCTTGGCAATTTTGAAATCACAAATTACTTTACCAGTAGAAAGAGAAAGGTTGAATATATGTGAAAGTGCCATGATAATATTATCAGGAGAAGATTTCAGTAATTTAAGTGGGATTTCATCAAAACCTGCACTTAGTTTTGGTTTGCTGTTTATAAGTATATTTTTTACTTCCATAGGGCAAGTAGGCCAAACATACATAGTTTCTTGAATTTTGTTTCCAAGGTATTCAGAATAATTATTTTCATACTTAGGGAGTGTACTAGTATATTTATATGCAATGGATGAAAAATGGTCATTGAATAGGTTAGCTAGTTGCTGTGGATCAGTTATTTTGTTGGTATTTGTGTAAAGAGATTTACACTCATGTATATTTTTCTTCCCCAAAAGGCTATTGAGAGTCCTCCAGGTAGCTTTTATGTCGTTTTTATTAGATTCCAGTTTATTTTTAATGTGTTCTTGTTTTTTTTTGTTGAATCTTTCTAAAATAAAGATTGCGAGCTTTTGTAAACTGTCTTTTTGTTTCAGGGGATTTTGTTTGCATGTATTTCTTAAATAATGCTTCTTTGTTGGACAATAATTTTTTGAGCTCATCATCAAACCAGTTATGATTCTTTCTACTGTCTTTGATAACCTGTTTAGGAAAGTATTTGTTAAACAGATTCATATAATCTTTCAAAAGTACCTTGAGGCTTGTATCTGGATCTGTTTCTTTTAATACTGGGTCAATATTGACTTTTTGAAGTTCATTGTTGAAAAGAGTTATTTTGGCACTTGAAAAGAATCTTTGCATCTTAGGTTCAGATTGAGGATCAATGCTGTTTGCATAACTCAGGAATAATGGAAGATGATCCGAAAGGGGATGAGTTATAATTGCTGCACAAATAGATTTGTCCAAACTGACATTGGTCCAGATGTGATCAATCAATGATCCACTATTTGCATTGAACCTTGTTGGTTTTTTAATAAGTGGTATAAAGCAGTTTTCAAAGAGCATATCTGCATAGTTAGCTATGTGTGGATCATCACAATTCAGTAAATTATAATTGAAATCACCGAATAAGAAGCAGGGTTTATTTTTAATTGAATTGAGAATATTAATGAGGTGCTCAAGAAATAATGCATGACTTTTAGAATTTTTAGATGGTGGTCTATATATTACACCACAAATCATTGTTGAGTTATTGGATTCAATTTCAATAAATAATGATTCAAAAATTTTTTCATGCATTATGGTTAAATCTGATCTCATTGTAAAGTTAAGTGAACAATTAACATATAAACCAACACCTCCTCCTCTACTTTGAGACCTTGAATTTGAAACAAATGTATAATTATAGAGGTTAGTATGTGGACCGGTTTGATTTTCTTTAAGCCATGTTTCTGTTATTGCTAAAATACTTGGTTGCACATTAATTGATTGCAAAAAGCTTTCCAGTTTTAAGAAATTATGAACATTATTTAGTGATCGCACATTTAGGCTAAGTGCAGTGAAAGAGATTTTATTATTTTGATTTGATAGAAGTTTGGGTATTTTATCACTAGGAATATATTGTTCATCATTCAAGATTGAATCATAATATATACTAGGAATATCAAAATTATTAATTTCTGGCATTACTTTAGCTTGCATAGAGTTAGCATTGCAATTTATCAAAGAATGATATGTAGGCCTATTTATTTTTTGAGACTGAAAGAGATTAATGAATTCTTCATCAGGGATGCTATTGAATGGAAAGGAAGGATTTATGCAATTTCTACATTTCCAGTCATTATATGAACTGTTAAGAGTTTTTGTTGACTTATCAATTTTAACAGTGCATGATTTATGAAATGAATTAAAACAATTTGAACATTGTATTTGTCTATGATTTTTTCTTATGTGTTTCAAACAGAAATGACAATTTAAGCAGTTGTTTGACTTTATCCTTGTTCACTAATGTTAGGGCTTAAAATATGTACAGTGATTAAATTGATTGAATATCTATGAATAGAATTATGGTTTTATTTAGTTAGCATATATAAAGAACAGAATAAGAATATTAAACAGAATTAGCAAGTTATAAGCAGAGCTAGAATTCTATTACATTTGCAACTAAATAAATTAATAAAAAAAATATGATATTTAAATAATAATATGATTTTTAAACTAATCTATAATATACGTATATAAACTAATAAATAACTAAATAAACTTAATAATATATAAATAAATAAATGAATAATAATAAATAATTAAATAAATAACTAATAAATAAATAAATAAACTAATCTATATATAAAATTATGTGACTAATTTATCAATATCATTAAAATCATCAATTATGTACCTTTTATTTTTGTGCATACAATATACATTACCATTAAGTGTCCAAGCAGAACCCAGGCCAAAGGTTTGCTTAGCACTTCTTAGCAGTTGCAGTCGACGTCTTGTTAAAGATTCAGTTATGGATAGTTTTTCATCATCATTTTTCTTTGCCTTAAGTTTTTTCTTCATTGCATATATGGCATTCCGAACAGATCTTCGTACAAACTTGATGATGATTGGTGTATTCGAACTCTTCTTCCTGGAAGGAAGAACATGACATGTGTCAATGTCATGTGTTGTTATTGCAGGTGAAATCTCAAGTTTAGAATTAAGCTTATGAATAACATAAGACTCAAATTCTGAATAACTTTCCTGAGCTGGAATTTTACATCCATGAAGAATAAGACAATTCCTACGGCTGTATTGCTCAAGGTCATCGATGCGTCTGCAGTTTTTCCAAACATCTTCCTCTAGCTTTCTAAGTACATTATCCATGTTCTCGATGGCCTTTCGAATACTTTTCAGTTGTTCTTCTTGATTTACTACTGAGCCTGAAACAGAAGAAGCAGCAGCAGCAGCAGCAGCAGAAGGTTTTTGAGTATATTCCTTCTCATACCTGGTTTGAGCTTCTTTAATAAATTTTAATTCTTGCTGAACAGACTTCAGCATCATCTGTAGGTTATCCGCCATCACAATATAAGTAAAATTTAAAAATATTAAAATAAAGTTATAAACTAATTGTAGCTAGCCCAAATCAATACAACTACAAACTCATTTTCTGAAACTTATTCAAATAGAATAATCATCATCATCATCATCATCATCATCATCATCATCATCATCTTTAAAGAAACTTAAGTTGAATGCAAGCGAGGTTAATGGTCAAGAAAACGAATTGAGTGATGTTCTACGAGAAGTTGTAGAAATTGTTAATTCTATTCGCAAAAGTGCAAAACAACAGAGAATTTTTTCAAAACTCTGCGAAGAATTGAATGCCTCTTCGAAAAAACTTATTCTTCATTCAGAGGTTCGATGGCTATCGCAAGGAAAAGTTCTTTCCCGTGTATTTGAACTTAGAGCAGAAATAGAGACGTTTTGCAATGAATGCGGAAACCCACGAGTGATGTTCTACGAGAAGTTGTAGAAATTGTTAATTCTATTCGCAAAAGTGCAAAACAACAGAGAATTTGTTAGCAAGGTTTGAGTTTTTCTCCAGTAGAAACCTTTGCAGTGGTTCACGTAATTCAAACACTCTGTTTAATGATTTTCCACGGGAAAGCCACCTTACTTCTGTGTGCAAAAGAAGGCATTTGTGTTCTGCATCCATATCTTCGCATATCTGCTCAAACAGCCGGGTGTTAAGTGCATAAGCTTTAATAAGGTTGATCATTTTAACTACATCACCAAATACACTGTGAAGCTCAGGTGATAGTTTTCGGCTCGCCAGCATTTCCCTGTAATGACACAATGAGTGGCTTCGCACTCCGGTGCGACCTCCTTAATGCGAACAGTCAAACCAGACAGACGCCCAATCATGGCTGCAGCTCCATCCGTGCACACACCGATATAAAAAGACCAATTTAGTTTTTCTGAGAAATATTCATTGAGAGACTTGAATAGTTCAGAGGTAGTGGTGTTTTTTGGCAATAACAAGCACACAATATGTCCTCATGAATATCCTCTTCATGGAGATATCGAACAAAAACTAGCAGCACAGCTTTGTTTTCAATATCTGTAGACTCATCACATTGAATCGCAAACCACGGTGACTTTACAATCTGCTCTAACAATTGAGTTTCAATGTCTTCAGCCATATCCTCAATTCGTCTTGCAACAGTGCAAGCCGAAAGAGGAACCTGCGCTATCTTTTTAGCTGCCGATTCTCCTAAAACTTCACGGCAAATATCAGTACACGCAGGTAGAATCAATTCTTCTCCAATAGTAAATGGTTTCTTAGTCTTAGTAATGCGGTAAGACACCAAATACGATGCTCTTAGTACATCAAAATTTGTTGACAAAGCAGTCTTCAATGATCGTTTTTCGCCTTCGTAATCACGCTTCCTTCTTTCAAAAAACTCCAAAGGCTTATCTTTTAATTCAAGGTGCTTTGTTTTCATGTGCCGAAGTAGTTTTAAAGGTTTCATTGCCTCGTTTAATAATTTGCTGTTGCAAATTAGGCAGAGAGGACAAGGTGCTGCAGAATCACTAGTTGAAATAAATCCGTACTGTAAGTACGACTCGTTATATTGGCGATTGAAAGAGGCCATAGGTGGGCACGGTACTTTTGAATAATCCAATTTAATAGTTATAACTATTAACTTCTCTGTCATACATTGAATTTCAATTGACATTCAAAAATAGTGTAATTCAAAAATAAAAATAAAAAATAAAAATAAAAAAAATAGTTTTTTTATTACTATTAAATTGGATTATTCAAAAGTACCGAGTAAAAGTACCGCGTTACTGCGTTACTTTTACTCGGTACTTTTAAATAATCCAATTTAATAGTTTTAACTCTGTCATACATTGAATTTCAATTGACATTCAAAAATAGTGTAATTCAAAAATAAAAATAAAAAAAAAATTTCAATAACAGTTTTTTTATTACTATTAAATTGGATAATTCAAAAGTACCGAGTAAAAGTATCGCGGTACTTTCGTGCCCACCTATGAAAGAGGCTTTCCGTTTTTTCGATGTTGTAGGTCCCTTGTCCTCGACGTCAGACTCTTGAAATGGTACTGACTTTTTTCCAAAAAATCTCAGCAAAGGTGTTTGTTTTTCACTCATTATTTCTTACTCAAAGTATAAGTGTTAAAACTTATAAACTGTAATATTTTTGCTTTTATAGTAGGAATAATTTATTTTAACTGTAACTGCAGTTTGCTATGATTTCTAACTGCTTAGATCTAATTTCTAACGTTATTTTCTTGCTTAACTCCCTCATCAACCTAACACTGCTAACACAGCAAAACCACAACTGCTAGTTGCATCACACATAACAAAGGTATTTGTTAGTTTTATTGTCTTTTTGCCTTGTTACGTCATATGCAACAATGCTTGAGTAAACACCATTCAAAGCCGACATTAGAAAACGCTTTTAAACACCGAAACAATCGAAACTTACGCATAAATGTACTATTTTACGTCCCAGCGCACCCAAAGTGTTAAAATCAAGTAGTCAAATCTCACAAAACGTCCGAAAGCAATTGGATATTAAACTCTAACGTTACAAAAATGTTTCAAAGCATTTAATCTGGAAAAGTACGCGGCCCGGTGGTTGCCGACCACTGCCTTAAATCATCGGAAAAGCCAGCATCTTTTTAACGAAAAGTAAATATAAGAATCTCTATTGCTAAAAAATAGAATTTAATGTTCAAACCAAGAATCGCGAGTCTCTCTTCTTAAGAATAAATTGAATTTACGAGTCCCTTTATTAACAAAAATTGAATTTATCTTTCTGCGGTGGCTTGATTGAAGGAAGACTCCAGAAGAAACCGAACGGAGAAGAAAGTCCCTACGACAAAAAAGTACTGTACTTAGTGTTTTAAAATTGTGCTTAGTTTATATTTGTTATCATTATTATTTTTGGCTTTTGTTGTAAATTGACTTTGTATTTGCTATTTTAGAGATGTCCTGTGATAGAAATAGTAATGGGGTAATGACTCGCTCTAGGACTAAGGACTTAGAAGCGCAATTAGAGGTCCAACCTGAGGACAGCGTTTCAAATGTAGGTTCTAGGGCTTCATATACGTCTGGGCTCTGTATAATTCAGATTGAATATGAAGAGCAGCTGGAAACCCACCGCATTATGCTCACTCGTAATTAGCACAACTTGCCCGGGATGAGGCACAGGCACAACGAGAGGAGGCCCGGGCTAAATTGAAAACACAGATGGCACTTAGGGAAGCGGCACTTAGGGCTGAATTTCGAAAAAAGGAGTTAGAGGATAAAGCCTTTTAATAAATATACACGAAGAACTATGCTTAGCTAGCTGGGACAAATTTTTGACCCCTTAGGTTTTGGGGCTCCGTTTTTTCTAAAAACGCGTTTAATTCCTCAACAGTTAGCCGCTGATAAATTTGACTGGGATACTGATGTTCCAGATAATGTAGTTAAGGAATGGAATAAATGGCTACATTCTTTGCTATTGTTAGAAAAATTTTCCATGTATAGATGGTATTTTTTGCATTGTGGACCGCTTAAATCGGTAGATGTCGTAAAATATCAATTGCACGGTTTTAGTGATGCGTCTAATCAAGCTTACTCAGTCGTAATTTACTTGCGTAGACTTGTAAATGGTTTACTTACCGTTTCCTTTGTTCTTGTTAAATGTACGGTCGTTCAAAGACACCAGTCGTCCTGGCCAATAGCAAGGAAGGAGTTAGTCGCCGCACTAAATGCTACTAAGTTAATGAAACAGGCCTTTGATGCATTGCACTTGGATGATTGCGCTAAATATTTTTGATGTGACTCGCGAACTGTTTTATCTGAATTAGGAATACAGACTTACGCTTGACTAAGTTTATTCCTTGTCGAGTTGATTATATCTTATTGTTCTCAAATGCTTCAGATTGGCGCTTTTGTCCGACTAATGTGAATGCGGCCGATGTAGGTTCTCGCCCGAACTCGATTTTTAAAAAAGAATCACGTGATTTTGGGCCTGAGTTTCTAGGGCAACCTAAGGAGCTTTCAACTCCATAGGACACTGAATTTGTTCCTGTATGTGAGCCGACTTATTAAATATTCTTAATTCAACCGAAATGTTAAGAGGTGACTTAGAGCAACTTGTTAAAAGTGCACCGTGTTTATATGTGCTAAAAAAACGCGCTTCCTATCTTTTCGCCTTTGTTGAATATATCAAGTGTATAGCTCAAAAACGTAAGTTTGTACCGCCCAAATTAAATGCGTTATATTTTGAGGAAGCGCTGGAGCAGGCTGTCGTTCTTGTTTAAAAAGTGTGTATATGGAAAATTTATCGATCGGATGCGTGAGAAAACGCCCGAAGCCCTCGATGATATAATAAAGCGCTGCAGCGTCGATCCTTCGCAACAAGAAAAGGTGTGCCTAAAAGAGATATGTGCACTAAAAAGACCGTCTGTAACAAAAAAGGCGTCCTGCGCATAGAAGGTCGGCTTGATAGATTACCTGATATTTCATTTGAGGCAAAGCACCCACTCATAATGTCATCAAGGCATTTTTTAACTAGACTCGTAATTTTATGTTATCGTAATCGTAATTGGCATAGTGGGATTCAACACACGCTGTTGTCCTCTAGGCAAAAGTTTTCGATCACCAACGGACGTGCTTCTGTGCGCAGATGTTTACGAGAATGTACTGTGTGCGCAATTAATAGGGCTCAACCAATCAGACAGCTGATGTCAGACTTGCCACTTTCACGTACTTCAACTTATAAAAAAACATTTTTCACCGTGACTTAGATTATTTTGGGCTCTTCATTTTTATGGAAGGTAGAAGTCAAAGAAAGGCCTATGGACTTTTCTTCACTTGCATGTCGTCATGAGCTGTACATGTTGAGCTGGTGACATCTTTATCTCTGAGTGAATTTGTACTCGCCTTTTAGTGATTTACGTGGGCCTGTGAGCAAAATAAATTCAGATAATGGCACTACTTTTGAAGCAGCCAGTAAATCTTTGCCCAGTCTACTAGAATTTACGGGGCCCTTCGAAAGCAAGGAATTACTTGGGAGTTTATTCCCCCTTACGCTCCAGCTAAAGTGGGGCATGGGAGTCTATGGTGAAACAAATTAAAAGAATGATCTTTCACGTTTTAGACGCTTTAAAGCGAAAACCTAGCTAAATAGAATTAATCACCTACATGGAAAGTACTGTCAGAATAGTTAATGAACGCCCCTTGATTCCTCTTAGTGACGACGCTAAGGATTGCAAGATCATCACGCCTGCCTCTCTTTTGACACCTCACGCCAACTCGTATTTGATAGTTGGGGAATCGCGACACAAAGATAACTTGAGAAGAGATAATAGATTTAATGTTTCTCTCAGTCAAAAATTTTGAAAAAATGACTGGAATTTTACTTACCTTGGCTCCAGGGGAGAAACAATAATATAATTAACAAGAATTATCTTACTGTTCATTATGCGTGCTTCTTGATAGTAGTTACTTGATTGACAGCTGCTGGTAAGATGGCTGTTGCTAAGACGGCTTCTTTCTTCCACCTAGTGAGTGTGAATTTGAGAAAAGCAGATTGAATCTTCACTCTTCAGAACATGCTATTGCTTTGCGTTTTTAACTGGAGTTTTCAGAAATCTATTCAGAAATTTATCTTCTTCTGAAATTTATTTTTAAAGAATTTTATTTTCTTTGAAATGTATACTTCAGAATTTTATCTTTTTCTGTGTTCCTGACGTCAGAGGCGTCTGGGCCAGCCACAGAAACTAGATTGAAAAAGTAGCTGCACTGAATGGAAGATACAGATAATCAATACAGTCTAACTACCTTGTTTACTCGTAACTTCTAATAAATTCAGCCAATTATTCCTTTAATTTCTTCTATTAATTACAAGATTATAATTTCAAATACAAACGATCAACTGTTAAATTTACTATTTACAATTAAACTGTATCAAAAAAAATCTGAGGTTGCTGAACCCCAGAGAACGCATTGAAAGAAATTGTTATATGAATTGCTTTGACTATAGAAATGAAAACGTGGCTGGTACAGGACGTCTATGACATCATACGCGCCAAATGAAATAATATTTCACGAGCCATTCAAGCATTGGCAGTAAAAATAAAAAAATACAAATAGTTCGTTTGGACCAGCCCTATCTGCAATACAATTTCAACTCATGGCGTTCATGAGGTGTCAGCATAGCAAAGTGGTCCATTAGATATTTTTCTTCAAAGAAATGGTCCATGGACCAAAAAGATTAAAAACCACTGGTTTATCTGAATAAAGGCGACATCATATGACGTCCCAAATGAGGTTTCGCGCTTGAATGTTAGCTGATCTAAGTTTTTCTCAATGTAATCGATTACGATTACGATTACATAAAAAAGCGTAATCAATTTTAATCGATTATGATTACTCCATGTCTGGTTTTCATCAAGGCCGACGTAAGCTGCACCAAGGTCCCCTAAAGAACTAAAATTGGTAAATTTTTTCTTGAAAACTAGGTGAAAACAGAAAAACGCTTTTACTCGTTGGGAAACTACATTCAGGCTGAGATAACCTTTTTTATTTTTTGGTCTGTTTATTTTTCGTAATAAAATTTCTCCAATGCACAAAAATTTGTGTTGTTTAAAAGTGGCTTTCAATCAAAAAAGCGCTTTTTCTTCGTGCGCCCTTTAGGGGTCCACCAATTAAATGTGTTAAAGGGTGGTTACTTTGTTTCCGATTTCCAATGTTTTGAAAAGCGATTCTTTTCAATTATGCATATAGCTCTGAAGTTTCATCCTCATCTCAATTAGGCCTATTTGCAGTTAGGCCCATAGATTGAAGAAAAAACATCAAAATCGGAAAGTATTTTACATTTTTATATCTTTTAATTTTATGTTGGTTCACCACATAACTGAATGAGGTATATAAATTTAATGTTGGTTCACCACAAGAGCTGCAGAAAGAATTCCGCTGATTTCTGATTTTGTACAAACACTATGAAAGACAACGAATGTGATTATTATTGTAGCGACGACTAAAGAAAACACAAAAATTGGGTGTGAGAAAGTGTAAATTCCACAGAAAATTTTAAAATGGTGGTAGATAGAAAAAACAAAAGGTTCGCGCAACCACTTTTTGTGGAGATATGATTGAAATTTAAAGCTGTTTGCCAAGACCACCAAGTGGAGTAAAGTGCCGTGAAGTGCCTTTTCCAAGAACATAACAGAATGACGTGGGTAAGTTTCAAACTGAAACCGTGTCAATCTGGATCGCCATTAATACGCCGCTCTTAACTACTCAGCCACATTGCCTACTGTTTGTCTGTTGTCTTTTTTTAAGAAGATATTTGAAAGTAGATCATTGCCTAAATTTTATTGTTTTTTAGTTACCCACCACCGCTAACTATATTGACTATTGTACTATTTTGGGGATGATTGGCGGAACTATTAATCATTCATATTATTTTAGTTAGCCTGCCACCAATTATTGAAATTAATCTAGTTAGAACTCCATTTATTGAAATTTCTGTACCAAATTTAGTTTACAGTCAATTCTTTGCCGTGGTTTCTTGCTTGTTTCTCTTCTTTTTTTTGTGATTGACTGTTGAAAGCTACAGCTGCTCTGCGTTAAGGATGTAACTTTCCGAAAATAAGATTCTCAAAAACATATGTTCATCAATCATCACATTTAACAGAACTGCAGCCTGCGATAACCCATATGTTTCAATTCGTCATCTTGCTGCTTATAAAAGCTTGGGTCTGGTTGATTAAATTTTGAAAAAAAAGTTGTTTATAAAGCTTTGTAGACGACTTGAGTCGACAACTAAATTTCTCGCTTTGCGAAATAAAACTTAAAGAATCTTTATGTAGTTAATAATTTCTTGTTGAAAAAGAACAGTCACTTATTATAGACATTGAAGAATTTGGTAATAAGAAATGAAACGAAGGGAAAAATAGTAGAACAACTTTTTGAAATAAAATGCCTTCATGTTTAAATTATTGTTTTGATGAACTCTCGTTGTACCGTGGCGAATGATTTTGTTATTATTAGTGGTTATGAAAATAACAGGATAGGAACAAGAAAAAAATGAACATTAAGCAGATAATAAAAAATAAACTAAGATTCGATTTTTTAATCATAGAAGAGTTTATTAAAACATTTATATTTTGCTAAGAACGATTACGATTTGAAATAATTCCCATTTGCAAATATTTAAGAAAATTATGTAATATTTTATTGTTTAAGTTAAAATTTATATTCATTTTGACAAAACACATCCCTGCAAAGTCTGGTTACATACATAGTTTCACATAAAGAATTGCTTTTTACTTATTGGAGGTATTAGAAAGGGCGCTCAAATAAAACTAATAAACCGGAATTACTTGATCATGCATGTATATGATGGCTTAAATGCCTTGCGGCAGGGTACGCAAATACTTTTAAGCTACGTGTTTTTTTTTTAAATTGAAACGTAAGACTAAAGAAAAAATCTTCATACACTTTCGCGGAAAAAAACACAATTTGTTTATCAGTTCAAAATTTTTTATAAAAATTTGCCCAACTATTTCATTCTTTTGTAAACCAATCTATTGATCTCACGATCCAAGTTTGAGCGCGACCTTTGCGGACCACTGCCATATGGCATAGAGTAATCAGAATAAAGGAACGATTGAATACTTGGGAAGCAAACTAGAATTCGAAAGATTTGACAATTAAAAAAAAAATCTTAACTGTTGTGGCTGCAGCAGCTGAAATCTTTCGTTCTTGTTATGCTTGCAGGTAGAAGGAAGTTTAAAGTTTGTTGTTAGTTTGAAATATAAATATCTTTAAAATAAGTGGTTCACTTTATTGGAAAAACTATTAAAATCTTCCAAAAGTTTTTAAAGTTATGCTGAATTCAATTTTAATTTAGGATATTTTTGCAAAATTTGAAATTAAACTCAGATTTGCAAAACTCAAACTTTAACTCGATTTTGCATTGGAATAAAAACTGATCGACTTTGCAGCCTTGCTACAAAATAAACTTAAAGAAATCTTTTTGTTTCATGTGATCAATATTTTAATAAGC
This sequence comes from Diplosoma virens, assembly GCA_963680785.1. Lineage (NCBI taxonomy): Eukaryota > Metazoa > Chordata > Ascidiacea > Aplousobranchia > Didemnidae > Diplosoma > Diplosoma virens. The sequence goes on along the minus strand of OY796880.1, from coordinate 26,750,816 downwards.
TCAACAGCATCTCGGTGATAAAAAAGATATAAATAAGTAAAACTGTATAAACTGCAAAAAAAAATTCAATTCAATTGAACAAATTTGGAAAAGTAATTGACGTGTTTTGTAGAGGGCTCAATGAAAATCCAAAGCATATATAGCATGGTTGCTCAACCTTTTGACTGTTGCCGGCCAAATTTCTGCATGCAAACTATCGCAGGCCGACATACAGCATGATCTTTACTGAAATTGATAACCTCTTTTTTATTTTATTGTTTTTTTTAGTCTTCAACTAAATTTTAGTTGCCAGAGAGGTATGTTTAAGTCATTTTGAAATCGAAGTGTTGAACAAAAAAAGATTTTCACTTCGGCCTTTGCAAAAAATCCCTCGACTTTTCTTATAAATGAAGCGTAAAATGATTGCTCGACGTAAAATTTTTAAATTCAACAACTGATTAAAAATTTTTTTGTGGGCCGCACCCAAACAGCCCTGATATATAGATTTAACATTTCATTTTGTCTTAATAAATGTAAAATTTAAATTCAATTTTATTCATTTTAATAGAAACATGGTCGGTTGATGGTTGCTTTAAAACTTACTCCTCGAAACGTATCCAACGAATCAAGAACATAAATACACTGTATATAAAATTGAATGTAATGAATGAAAAAAATTTTCCTCATTTTATTAATGCTAAATATACAGGATATCCATAGATTATCGTTACAATTTCAAAAATTCACCATAGTCTCCTTTTTTTTAAGATATTTTCAATCGGTTTGTTTTATAGTAAAGGGAAATGCTTCAAGTTTACGTTGGATGCTTTAGTACACCTCTACGTATGCACTATCAGTCGCACGTACTATATCGAACCGATATTCAAGTTCTTACCATGTTCTTGCTAACATATCTACAGTAACTGTATCAATTGCTTCAAGTATTCGCTGTTAGAAATGATTAATGTCTCTGACTTTGGTTTGATAAACAATATCTTTTAAATAGCCCCATAGGAAAAAATCCAATAGTGTAATATCAGAGGAACATGGCGGCCATGAAATGGGACTATCACGTCCAATCCATCTATCTGAAAATGTTTCGTTTAAAAATTCACGAACTTCAAGGCCCCAATGAGGTGGTGACCGTCCTGCTGGAAAATAACTTGTGGTTGATACTGTTCAAGCTGTGGTGACACGTATTCTATTAAAACGTTGAGGTAAATTTGAGCTGTGATTGATTTCTCAGCAAAGAAAAACGGACCGATAATTTTATCATGCATGATTCCACAACACACGTTTAGTTTAGAGGAGTCCCGTTCAAGCTCATAGGTATCATGCGGATTCTCCGAGGCTCATATTCTTAAATTGTGTCTGTTTAGTAATTTAGAAACGTGAAACGTTGACTCGTGACTGAAGCAAACACATTTCAAAAACCCTGGGTCTGAATCTAACCTGTCCAGCATCGTCACTGCAAATTCTTTTCGTCGCGGCTTATCTTCTGGCTTAAATGCTAGCAGTAACTGCACTTTATATGCATAAAGTTGCAAGTTTCTATGCAAAACTTTGTGAATAGTGAAGCGTGGGATCTGTAACTTCGTAGAAGCTCCGTGAATGGACTTTCTAGGGTTTCTGGTAGGCCTATATGCCACTCGCACAGATTCAATTTCTTCTTCTGATATTTGAGGTCGGCCAGCTCCCTTTCTCTGTAGCACACTACCAGTCTCCATAAACTTTTTATGCCATGCTCGAATGATAGGTCGCGCAGGTGGTTTTCTTCCATACTTGCATCTAAAGTTTTGCTGTGCTTGGATGTCTGACTTTGTCTCTATAAACCAGGAAACACATTGAGCTTTTTCCTGCGGTGTGCTTATTTTGACGAACTGTACTTTCGTTACTAAATGCAAAAATATTCTGCTTAATCACTAAATAAATTGTAATTTTAAACCTAATTACTTCAACAAGTACCTGTTAAGAAAGAAAAAACTTGAAGCATTTTCCTTTACTATAAAACAAATCAAACGAAAATATCTCAAAAAATAAAATTTTGATAAACTTTGAAAATTGTAACGATAATTTATAGACACCCTGTATGACATAGAATGTTCCTTTACATTCAATTGTGTAATTTACTTTTTCATAACAATTCTTGCTGTTAAAAGCTAATTGCAGTAGATTCTCAGCAGTGTTATGTAAATATAATTAAGAAACCGTTATTTTCAGGAACGTGCCGTCAGGGTCCCAGCCAACAATGTTATGCAGGGCCCATGCGGGCCCTGCGAGGGCTGGCCATATGGTAACCGTACCGATTTAACTGCGGGCGCTGTAGTGGCCCCACATGGGCTAACCGTACGGGTTTCGTCTGGCTTTCAATTTTAAGCCGTAGTCAAAAATTAAAACATGCTAATAAGCTAACGTTTTTAATTATTTTTAAAAAGAAACAGTTTGCATAAATAGTTTGAATCACATGAAATTCGTGCGGTAAACCCATGCGGGGCCACTGCAGCCCCCGCATGGGCCCTGCATAGCAATATTGGCCGGGTAGGTATAAGTGAAGCAGTGCCTAACCTATGGAAATCAAATAAAGCAGAAATAGAATATTGAAATCATAATCTTTTCAAAATAGATTCACCTTGCTATTAATTGAAAAAAATTTGTAAAAATTATTCCGTTGTTGTAGTACTTTAATTACTTTTGCTTTTAATTACTAATTTTTGATGGTTCAATTGTGTTTTTTCAGCGTTTTAACACTTTGACTGCCATGTGTATATTAACAATATTTCCCACGGCTCCAAACTTTTTTTTGCAAAACCTGTTAAATTGTGTTACTACAAGATGTTAGGTACACATTTTACTTGTTTTGGACAAGTGTTTAAGTAGTTATTTTTATTGTTATTTTGGTGCAATTCAGCTATTCACTGTCCAGGTGTAAAATTTATGTTATACAAATAATACTTATGTTATACATAGCTATAATCTTGTCAAAACGTTTTTGAGCAAGAAAATGCATGTTGTAGACACATTAAGAGCAAATAAAAAAGGAATTCCTTGAGAGGTGTTGCAGGCAAAACTAAAGCTTGGAGAAATGGTGTCATGTGAAGACGAGAATGGTATAGTTGTCTTAAAATGGAAAGACGCAGGAGATGTTAGAGTCTTATTTACACTGCACCAACCAGTGCTAGTAGAATGCTGCAGAAGACGTGTTAGAACTGTCACTAGAGCGAAAGATTAAGAAGTTAATTCAGATTCAAGGCCAACAACAAGCCGTGATCTTCCAAACAGAAGACGCGAACAACCTTCAGTAATGAAGCCCGAAGCAGCAATTCTTTATAATAATGGAAAGACAGATATTGATTTTTTGGATCAAATGACGTCATATGCTATTACCTTGAGAAAAGGTGTAAAGTGGCTCACAAAACTGGGAATTCAGTTGATGTTAGGCATGACTATCGTGAATGCTCTAGTTTTATTTCAAACTTCACGTGGAAGAAAGATTAACATTAGAAATTTAAGAGAAAGTATATATGAAAGTATGCTGCAAACAGATGCACAGATTATAAGCACAATTACCAGAGCAATACCTCAATCTGTTACTCACACAATTGTTTTGAAAAAGACAAAGATAGTAAGAGCAAAGAAGAGGTTGTAAAAGATACTATTCAAGAATTAGCAAAGAAAATGGAAGCGCAATGGCGAAAAAGAAGTTGAAACTTGTCTCAATTTATTGCCCTGCTGGTAAAAACGAGCCATTTTTATGCCTTGAATGCTTTGCTGATCATCACAAATAACTACTTTTCTTCTCAATATCGTTTAGTCATGAGAATATTTATTTCGAAAATTTTTCTATATTATACCAGTTTTCAGTGTAAAGTGTTTGTATTTCAATTCTCATTGGCAATTATAGTTTTTCTTAAGTATTCTGAAAATTTTCAATGTTTTCTTGTTTGCCACTTTAGTTTTTCTTTGCATTAATAGTTACTTCAAAAATGAAAAGGGACAACGCATGCTTTTGTCGAATTATTAGATGTATATTGTATGCCAAATTAATTTCTGATTAAACTCTACATTTTTACCAAATAGTCGAAGATCTATTCAAATTTTAGACGCCAAATGCATTTCTTTTGCTTTCTTCTGTGCGCCACATATATTCGCCCCGTTTTAGCGTACAATAGGCGTATAGCACTGATGATATAACATGCAGTTTACAATCTATCAGTGGCGTGCGGTCAGGGCATGCAAGTCATGCGTTGCATGACCAAAATTTTAGAAATTGCATGACCAACTTTTGCGCGATGAGGTAGATATCGTTGAATTCGGTGAGAAATATTACTTGTTCCGGATGAAATCTGAGGCTGATCCGAGACGAAGACCTATATTTTTGTGTTATTTTAGAGAATATCGTGAATTTAGGACGAAAAGTAAGAAATCGGAGACTGGTTAGAAGTGATGAACTTTTTTTTGGGGGGATTACAGCATTTTGAAGACGAAAGTGCATCACCAGTAATGATTTCAGGCGATGACTTCTTTTTTTTTAGAGATCACTGCATTTCTGGGACAAAAAGTGCATCACCAGTAATGATTTCAGGCGATGATCCTTTTTTTTAAAGATCACTGCATTTTGACGGCAAAAAGTGCATTACCCAGAACGATTTTAAGCGATGATCTTTCTTGTTTTTTTAAAGTTGACGAGATTTTTAGGACGAAAACCGCATTACCTAGGAAAGATTTCAAGTGATGACCTTTTTTTTTTAGAGTTCACTGCATTTCTGACGCGAAAACTGCATCACCAGGGAGTGACTTCAAGTGATGACTTTTTTTTAGAGATCACCTTGAATCTAGGACGAAGACTTATTTTTGGTCTTCATGCTAGAATTTCAGACAATTTTATTTTGTCCGCCCTTCCAAATTTTTTTGGCTGGTAGGCTATTCCTATGTCTGTCCGGAATTCCGCCTATTCAGATATGGTAACCCTAACCTTAGCCAACCGAATAAACTGCGAAAAAATAGATTTAATGATAGTTTTTGCTGTTCCTTCTATCACCTGAATTGGATAGGCTCTTCTTTTAATCATTTCTCAAAAATAGAAAAAAAACCTTCATATTGCGGGCTTGTTAATTTTTTAAAACCAATTAAAGCAACTTATTTTTAGAGAATTATTCTTTTTAAAAAGTCGGGCAATGATTTAAAACTTTTTGCTTTTTATTTATTAGGTTGGCAACTAAGTTCTTGCCGTTTTATTAAAATTTATTGTGTTTAGAAAACTTATCAATAAATAAATAAATATTGCAATATTTTATTTATTGTGTTTCAATTCAAGTCATTTCACTTTATTTTTAAATCATCAAAATGGAATGTCAAGTTGAAAAAAATGTGCACTTTCGACACCTCCTTCTCTTTGCATTTAATCGAGGCTTTACTGCTGCAAAAGCTGCTCGTGAAATTTGTGTTGTGTATGGGGAAAATGCAATGGCAGAAAGAACCGCTCGTTACTGGTTTGCTAAGTTCAAAGAGGAAAATTTTGATCTCAAAGACGCACCGCGTTCTGGCCGCCCAACTGAACTTGATGAAGGGCAGTTAAACCAACTTTTGCATGAAGATTTACGCCAAACAACAAGGAAATTGGCAGAGAGGATAAATTGTTCTCATGCAGAATTGAAAGCTTGGTTGGACGAGTTTTTCCAGTCAAAAACAAAAGATTTCTACCGAGAAGGTATTGAGAAACTTGTCGAACGCTGGGGAAAAGTTGTCGACATGAATGAAGAATATATCATTGATTAAATAGTTGTCAGTTCTTATTTTTCATTTAAGATATGTGATTTAAAAAAAACGGCAAGAACTTAGTTGCCAACCCAATAGATTGTTTCAGAAACTAAAGACTTTACTAAAAATCTTCATTTAAAATGTTTGTTCTCAGCAGAAAGTGGCAACTATGGACGTTTTGTATCACGTACGTTTTCTAGAGTCTATTGTTTCACTTTTCTGTTTTTTTTTTTTTTTTTTTGTAAAATTGATAACGTTTTTGTTTAAGTTTTTACTTAATTCAACTAAAATCTGTGGATGTTTTTGCAGCTTAGTTGAAATATTGTTGGTGTTTCATATAGCAGCTGGACAAGTAGGATCGCTATCTGAAGTAAAAAGACCTAATGAAGAGATTTCTTTGATCTGTGAAGGAGTAAGTGATTTCCATTCGGGGTCTCTTCAATAGGAGACCGTGACTGTTGTTCGGTGAAACTAACCCGGAATCCCACCCGCCCTACAGCACTAGGATGCAATGAAAAACAAGCCAAAAGAAAAACGATCTCCAAAGAAACGATAGTAACCACAAAGGATTCCGGATTAATTTCACTAACAAACATCGCTCATGGTCGCCTATTGAAAAGATCCTGAATTTATATAAAGGTGATTAAAAATTGGATTAAAGCGTGCGATGCATTTGAAAAAAACTATGCGTACAAGGATGGTGACCAATAAAAAATATCTAGCACATAAATAAATAAATTAATTTTGTATAAATATGCAGTAGAGTCTTTTAATTTAAAATTCCGGCCTATGACTAATTTTTTTTATTTTGCATGAGATAAAAAAACTTTTATAGCTTATTGATAAAAAATCTAATTTCTTTTGCGTATGAGATGATGTATGATTAGGGTATATAAAGTTAGAATTGTACCATCAAATTCGATTAACAATCCATAAAATGTGCGACCACTATGGTAATTTTTTTACTGTTGCTATTGGCAGGACTGCTGATTTTTTTATGTAGACTGAGTAAGCTTTAGCTTTGGGCTGCAGTTTATTTATTCATGTCGCCAACGTGGCGGAGTGGTTAAAAACGCCGTCATTCATGACGAAAGCGGTCAACACGGTCACAGTTCAAAACCTACTCGCGCCATTCTGTTGTATCTTTCATGCAAAAGATACTTTGCGACACCTTCCTCTGCTTGGTGGTCTTTACAAGAGCTCTTATGTTTAGTCTAATATTTAAATAAAAAATCTTAGCCTGCATTTTTAAAAGAATATCTGGGTAATTGCTTGACTATTGCTATAAATATAGCGTCTCCTACGTTTTCTTGCGAGTTAGGAGAATAAATGTAAAATATATCTATCTATTTATATATATATACAGTGGCGGCTCGTGGCTTTCATTAATGGTGGGGCCAGCAAAACAATTATTGAAATGTCAAAAAGTTTCATTCGTAGACTACCTAAATTTAAAGGCGGGGTAAATAAATTTTTAGCAAAAAATGCGATGTTCGCTATCGCGATATCGATATTGTAGTATTCGCTAGTGACTAATTTGACACCATTTACTGGAATAGCTTGTTTGAAGTTAAATTATTTTGATCTGGAAATACGAAAATCACACAAAATATAAATAAACTAAGCATGTTATTCATAAATGAAAATGAACATAACTGATAAACAACCACAGCTGTGAAAAAACATGCGCTGAAAAGCAGAAACTGCTGTCTCACAAAACAATGCACAACATCACCCAATATCAACTGAATAATAACTAATTCTTTAAGGCTGCACACGGACAGGCGCAGCTAACGTCCGCTTATAAGTTACGTCTGTTTGGGCCAGACATCGCTGGCCCCAATTTTGTGCTATTGACTTGCATTGTAAAATCTTCACAAAGCGCGGCGCGTGAGCTGGTTGGCTTTAGATGTAAATATATAGGAGTAAATGGGCCAGAATATGTGGGCCCCTCTGGATCGTTTTGAAGAGACTTCAGAAAATATTTGAAAATATTTCTCGTTGTTTTTCGGTTAACTGTTATCTTGGCACGCATGTAAACATTTTGATATTTAATATAGGGTTTCTCTTTAGAAATTCACATATTATTAAGTCAAATTTTTAGTGGGGCCCGGCCCCTGTGGCCCCTATGTACGAGCCGCCACTGTTAATATATATATATATATTCAAACAGTTCTTTCTTTAGGTCCGTTTCCACTACGAGCGTGGAATGGAAGATTCTTTGTTTGTTTTATTGATTTTTTTACTTCTTTCCGCGCTAAGCGAAACAAAAAAATAAATAAAAGAAACAATAAATACTCCATTCCACGCTCGTAGTGGAAATGAGTCCTTAGCTTTACTAATATTTTACCTAGAAATGAACTTTACTTTTGTTAAAGCTTCTTGCTTATTTTCTTTTAATCATTTGTTTTCATAGAACTTAAACTTAAATCAAGAAAGTATAAGCTACAACTGGTTTGAAAAGTTTTGGCATGCTTTTTTTAGACTGTGAACAGCCACTATAACACTACAGTCTTGAGTATCGGTACTTTTACATTATCGATTTTCTACGTGATTCCAAAGCAGTATAACTGCATATTATGTAGCTACTTTAAAATTTAACCAAAGTCGTCAAGAAAACTCTGAGCCGGCGTAGATAAAATCAATTTAGTCAAAGTCGCAGATGTTCAAATTAATATGCTTCTCGTATCATCAACAGAGATATTAAATTACTTCCGTTTTTTTTCACAAAAGATCTACCACATACTAGCCATTTTTGTTCCCAAAATCAACATAAGTTTTGAAATAAATTAAATTATAACAGCCAAGTAAAAATTTTATTATATTAAAAAAGGCTTTAAAAGTTTTTTCCGACTTTACGGCTCGTCAGGAGGTAGGTAACTCTTATTTAAATAGAAATAAAAGTTTTGAAAAAAATCTGTCTTCCACCAAATTTATGCTTATAGTTCTGTCTTATTTCTGGCTTCTAAACAATTTTGAACACAACTTTATTATTTTAGTTTAAACCTCAAGTTGAAAGAGAAACCAGAGAGAGATTTCCTGTGTTCGCTCTTGTTTCCTACAAAACACAAATCGTGCATGGGACAGTCTATTTTATGAAAGTAGGTGTTTCATATCGATCGTGCTGAATTACCATAGCATTGAATAATTTTTATTGCGCAATCGACAGTCTACTCTAACCAGTATGTGCACCTTCAATTTTTTAAAATGTAGGCTACGTAAAAACTGCAGGTAGATTTTGTCATTTGAGCTTTAAAATTGGATTCAAAACTTAGTAAGTCGTGTTTAGTAATTTGTTGTAAGGAGTATATGAGACAAATGTTTTAAGTGTTTAATGGGTTATTGGCCTAGCTAGTAGTCATCTAAAGATTGACGAGGAAATATTGATCATACTGATATGAAAATCTTTTTAAATCTTCATTATACTTTCACAAAACAGCGTAAACGTGCTATAACAAAGTCTGACAAGCAGTCTTCGATGTTAACAAATTTATAAAAACTATTTGTTAACTGTGTTTTGTAGCCAAAATCGATTGCTACTTTTTCGAATTGGAAGTCAGAGTCAAACAGATTTTTATAAAGTCAGTGTCACAAGTCTGAGTTGAATGATTTTAGACAGACACAACAGGTCTGTTTGTCACAATATTTATCGTTTTTGTTTGGGTGCTAAATTTTAGAGTGGCTTGTAGTCTTCATACTTTAGAGAAAACTCTCGTCGTCGTTTGATGGGTATCCACTCCAGGTCAGACACAAACCGGACTGGGGCCGAGGGTTTATCCTTTTACTACCCCAGACTGCTGCACTGCCTGAATCTGATGTTGGCAGTGGTGTTATTAAGCCAGCATCGAGTTTCGTCATTTAAAACCGTCAGACCTCGTGCTCCATGTAGTGCCCGATGTATAGGGCACCCTGTTAGTACATGGTCTGCGGTTTGTTTAGAGGCGCCACACTCGCAATTCGGTGAGGGAGCGAGACCCCATTTGTGCATGGACGAATGGAATCGCTCAACAACAGTCCGCAGGCGGTTGAGCTTAACCCAAGCTGCTCGGGGTAAGCTCATCCCAACAGGCCTGGCACCTGTTCCGGGCACAAAAGCACGGAGCCTGGAAGCATTTTCACAATATTCCGTCTCCGTTTTCCATTTGTGATTTGTCCATTTAGAAGCGCGGATGCCAAGTCTGGCAAGGTTGTCCAAAAGATTCCGCGCAGCTGGCACAAACGGGCGTCTGGATCTTAATCTCACTTGGCGAGTATCTGAGGACCCACTTAAAAGACCATACAAGATATGATGGGGGTCCAGAGATCCACGGTAAGCCAAGGAGAGTGTCGCTCCCATTCGGCGAAGCTCAGCTGGCTGGATGCCTGAGAGTATAGGTAGGTGGTCCGTTGGAGTGGGACGCAGGCATCCAGTAACTATGCGCAAGGCGTCGTTCAAGACGCTGTCGATGAGGCGAGTGTGAGCACTGCGACACCAGACTGGCGCACAGTACTCAGCTGTTGAGTAGACTAGAGATAAGGCAGCTATGCGTAGTGCTTTGGCACCAGCACCCCATCCCGAGCCCACGAGTCGCTCAACAGTGTGACGCGCTAGGATAGTTTTTTGCGCAATGCCACTAAATGGTGACGAAACGTGAGCGATCTGTCCAGTTTTACCCCAAGATAAGTAGGGGTTGGACAGAACGTTAGGGTTGGACAGGTCTACCGTTTTTGTAGACTTTTAGCTCATGTTTGGCCTCTCGGTTATTTAAGTGAAAAGCTGCCGTCACCGTCTTAGTGTGACTGAGCTTCAACCTCCAAGTCTGAAGATACGCTGAAAGTGTAGACATGTCTTGGTTTAAAGTCCCTTCCAAGTCCTTCCAGTTTCCAGAAGAGTGCAACAATGCTAGATCATCAGCATAAGCAAACTTTCTGGAAATCATGGAAGGAAGATCGCACGTATAGATGTTAAATAGAAGGGGAGCCAAGACCGATCTTAAATTTTGTATTATTAGAGAAAACTCTAATAATACAAAATTTTAATTATCAATACGTCGTTGCGATGCGACGGACCAGGTGCTGCAGAAAGTGCCGCTGCCGCAGTTGAACTTTTGCAACCAGAAGCCTTCGATTCAAGAGGCTTCCGTCTTCGTTTAAAAAGGTGTATTAATATGCGGCTTATCCTTACTGTAAAGGCTCATTTTCTATTACGAGCGTTGGTGGGATTATTCTTTGTTTATTTATTGATTTTTTTACTTCTTTCCGCGCTTAAGCGCTAGGAGAAAAAAATTAACGCTAAGAGAAAAAAACAAGCAAAGAATACTCCCGCCAACGCTCATAGTGGAAACGAACCTTACGAGTAGGTTATTTCAGTAGAAAGATCCATCGCGTTTCATGTTGAGAGAACGAATGTTAAAATTGGAAGCTAACAAGTGGTATAATTAATTCAAATTAGTTTTTTGAAGGTCTGAATTGTTTTTATTAAAATTAGGTTCCTTCACCTCAGGCTCTAATAATCGAAATTCTTATTTGCCATCAACTTGCTTTAGCTGAAAAATCGCAAAAATAAATCTTTTAACGTTAAATGCTTTTAATGACTTTCTCAGCAATAAAATTTGCAACCAAATCGTCAAACGTTTGTTGAAGAGTGCCAAAAAAGAACAACAAGAAAACATTTACTTTACATTATATGATATTCTTTTAGGCTTGGTAAGGCAGCCTATCACAGTGCTTCTCAACCTTTTTTGTGGCAAGCCAAATGTTAAGCGGAAATAGAGAGCAAAAAATTTAGCGACCTAATTTTTTTATAAATCTTATTGCAAGCTTAAAAATGGACTAAACACAAAGCAATTTAACATAGGCCCAACCATACTGTTCCGCAAGAATGCACGGGACTACGATGCAATAAAATTAGTCACTCAAACCCCTGCCGAATGGCAAGAAAAATGATTTATTTTTCACACAACTACAGTCGTCGGTCACCTAATCAAATTAATTGGCGACCCACTTTTGAATCGTGACCCAGGGGGTGAGAAGCACTGCTATGACAAACGAAATCGGTACAGAATGTACAGTGCTGTCAGCACACATACGTTTTACAAAAAGGCGTTGTTACAAAAAGACGATTTTTGTAACAAGTTATGATAGCTCTGAAAAGTCAATTTTTTAAAAATTTATACAAATTGGAGTAGTTTTTTTTTGAAAATGTCTGTAGACCATTCTATTGCTTTTAGAAATTGGAAGAACAAACCGTATATCTTTAACGTTGCAATATTTGGTTTGTTAATTTTTTTACTGTTTATTACACTTAAAAACTCATTCCGTATTTCTTTAATCAATAATTTTGCATCTTATCTAAAACTTATCTTTTGTCAAGTTGGCTGAAAATTAAATAATTAAAATCGAAAATTATACTTTAGTAATTGACATTTTTTATTTGTAAATATACAGATCATTTAAAAGAGTTTTATTTTAATTATCTGAAGCTACGTACTTGCAAAAGTCAAAATTTTTATTTTATGTAGTTAAATGATGTTAGTTGAGATGCTGACACCATGCATTGGGTGTACCATTTCCTATTCTTGTGTTTTTCCTAAAAAAAAGACATGGATAGTTTCACCCTAAAAAATGTTTCTTTCCCTTTTTTTCTTGTTTAGTTACGCCACTATAGGGATTTGATATAGAGCGCAATGGTATGATGGAATCTGTAGTAGCCTTACTCTGAATTTTGATGTTTGCAGGTTGCGGTTGGGAATGACGAATTCATTCATATTAAAGCGTTTAAACCTCTTCCTCACGCAAAAGTACAGACAGTTTCTCTCTTGGGTGTCCAATCAGATAAAACGGCAAATGATCCAATTTTATATTTTTAAAGTGTGCTCATTTTTTGAAATGGACTCCGGGAAAAAATGCGACATTTAGTTTAGTTTTTTTTTGCTTGCCATGGTTTTTGACAAATACAATTCACTTGCAGTGCGAAAATCATTGTGCTTTGTGTTATTTTGCAAGCTATTCAATTAAACAAAAAAAGGATGGTATAATTAGATTTGTGATTTTTATGTAAGAACAAACTTCAATAAAGAATTCTTCTTATGCGAGAAAGCTGCGAAAAGGCTCATTAAAACGACGCTAGGTCAATTCGTCTCCAGCTAATTTGTCGTCGGTCAACACATCTCTGGTTAATTCGTTGTTGGGCAATTCGTCCCCAAATAAGACACTTGGTTGTTGACTATCAAGTTGATTGAAAACAAAATTTATGTTCAGATATTCGTTGTTAGGCTAATTCTAATCTTAACGCTATCTTAACAAAAATTGGTCGTTGACGATTAATTTCATTAATAATAACAATGTTTTTGACCGCTCTATACCGTAAAATTTTTAAAATCATATGGTCTCAGAGTGAAAAAACGAGAAGCGGAAAAAACGAAACAACATTAAAAACGATTTTAAAATTCAAATATTTGTTGTCTGGTTAAAACAAACCTTCCCAACCCTAACGCTAATTCTTACTCAACTAAAATTGTCATTACACAGTTTTAATTGTTATTACATTCAGAACAGAAAAATAATTTAAACTGTCCCAAGACAATGCTTGTGCTAAAGTAATAGTTTCAAACTGTCATTCAAAAATTGAATTTAAAAAAGAAAGGTAATTAAGAAGAAAAAAGTAAAGTCGTTCAACAACCAAGTATCTTCTTTGGGCACGAATTGCCCAACAACAAATTGACCAGTGACAAATTAACCGTGCATCATCAAAGAAACAGGGACAGAAAACCTTTTTAAAACAAGAAAAACTTTAAAATATATATTTGTAAAACTTTAAAATATATAAGTTCTACTTAAAGTTGCATATGGTTTGTAGTTCTAACCGGGGCGAGACAAGAATAAAATTTGTTTTTAAAATGTCAACTGTGAAGACTAATCCGACAAAAAATTATACTCCAGATGAATAATTAAAAAAAGAAAAGCTATAGGCTGCCAGTGAATAATTTAGAGCGGTTCTAAGAATTAAGAAATCCGAGACAGATTCAAAGGAAGACTTTTTTTTGGGAGAATATTGCTTTTTAGGGATGAATTATTTTCTTTTAACGAAAGTTCCGGTTTATGGTATTCCTATGATTTAGGACTGTGCATTTAAAACTTGATAAAGATGTGAGATTGAAAACCCTACCCTTACATAAAATACACTTAGCTCTTCAAAGTAAAGTTAAGCCAGAACTTGATAATTTAGAAAAGTGTAATGTTATTTCTTTTGTAAATGAACCGACGGAATGGACTGGTCAAATGATTATTGTTTAAAAACTTAGTGGTGATTTTCGTGTATATAACGATCCACAATCTTTAAATGCAGCGTCACAACGCATAGGCGTACGCAAGGGGGGAGGTTTAGGGATCAAAACCCCCACTTGAAGAATCGTGATTAGAGATATGCACTTATACATAATAACAACAGCCAATAGTATAAGTTTTTATCGTAACAGCCCTTTGGTTTTTTAAATTTTATCAATGATTTTATTATAAAATTCGGTTTTTCTATCGCCCGAATTGCGTCAAAGTTAGGTAATGTATAGTTATCAGATATCCTGTGAGTAAAACATTTTTAAAGCCGAAAATATTTAAACACAAAATCAAGTTTTTTTATGTTTCTTTTCTTCTCGATTGTTTTATAACAACCCGCGAGAGATAAAATAATAAAAAATAGCTTAAAAAATCAGGTTGCCATTGTAAATCAACTTTTTCTGTATGAGTCAAAAATTCATTCAGCTTTAAAAAGTAAAAGGTATAAGCCTACATCAAAACTAAAGAAGAAAATTTTACGGAAGTGATTCTTCATTTTAACAAAAAATATTTCGTCATATAGCTAGATCAAAGAGCTTTTCAAAATTTACGCCGTTTTTCTTCCTTTCACGACTCAAGTACAACCATTCCCCATTTAAAATATATGACAAAATTTATTTTAAGAAAAATTTCTTTTGTCATTAATGAAAGACTTTTATGTTTTTTGTCATAAAGTGAAGCTGAAGCTGAAGCCTTGCCTTCAACCTACTGAGACTTCTGCAGGATAAGCGCAAAATTAGATTGATTATGTCTTAAAAACTTGTCCAGAATTGACGTTTTACTCTTTCTACCAGTGACAGCAAGCAAAGCGTGCTCTGCCGCCTGAGAAATGACGTTCCTTAAACATCGTTCTTGGTTTCCCTTCTTTTTAACAGCTACTTGTACGACCTATCTTTTACAATCTCCAGAAAGTCTGCTTGTGCAGACGATCCGGCATTGTTGCACTTTTTCGGAACTTAAAAGGACTTAAAAAGAGAGTGTGAGTAGTGCTCTTCCTCTAAACAATGTTTTAAATGACGCTTTGCTCGTTGTCATTGGATGCTTGTATGAATGTATCCCACTCCGACGGACCACCTACCCATACTTATGAGTATCCAGCCAGCTGAGCTAACCGTGAAAATCTGGACCCTGACCGTAAACTAAATAGTTTTTAAAGTGGGTCTTTAGTTCCTCGTTAAGTGAAACTAAGGTCTACGCGCCTGTTTGTTGCGGCTGCGCAAAAGTTATTGAATAGCCTCGCCGAATTTGGCATCCGTCCTGACCAATATACAAATTATAGATGGAACACGGAGTACTGTGAGAGTACGTCTAAGCTCCGTGCTTTTATTTCCATGACAAGAACCAGATCTGATAAAATGGGCTTGCTCCAAACAATTAGGTTAAGGTCATTTGCCTGTGGAGTGGTGTTACGCATTTCTATTCGTTTATACACAAATGGGGTTTCGCTCCTTCACTGGATTGCGAGTGGGGCGCCATTTACAAACGGTAGACCACGTCTTAAAAGCGTGCCCCATAGCTGACATCGGGCACCACATAGAGCACGTAGTTTGACGGTTCTTGATAATGAAGATCGATGCTGGCTCAACACCATCACTGCCAACACCGGATCCACGCAGTACTGCAACCTGGGATAATAAAAGATAAACCCTTGACCCCATAGCCCTGTTTGTGTCTGACCCGGAGTGAATTCCTTTCCATACTACAACAATGACAATCTTTTTTGGTCGTTGCTTTTTCTTCAGAAAATTTTTTTCTTACCAGCCTTGTGGGACGTAAAATAAATAGGGCTTCGTGCATGTAAAGATTAAAAAAATGTTCCATATCTTAGCGAAACAACTTTTATTTCCTGTTAAGGTGAAATTATAAAAGACATACCAATTTTTATTATCAGTAAAAAACTTTGAATTATTTAACTTTTTATACAAATTCCTCCTTTAACAATTTTTTCGTTACAAATTACAAATTTCCTGTTCGTTAGACATGTGGCTCACTTTTAGAAACACTGATTTAGATATTGTTGATTTAAGTTGCAATACAGAGTGCTCGTTAAGGCAACTAGATCAGAATATATCTGAATTAAACTATCAAGCTATAAAAATATAATTGTTAAAAACAGTGGCGTGCGGTGACCTCTGAGACTGGTCATGCAATTGGCATGCCAAAATCGGGTCATGCAATTGGATATTGTATGGGTAGTCAATGAGTAAGACATGCAATATTTTACTGGTAGGAAAAAATTTTGTTTGAGATTCCAATTTTAATCCTAATATCATGGTGTTCAAGACCAATTTTCGTCTTAGATTTAAGGCGATCTCTGAAAAAAAAAACGTCATCGCTTGAAATCATTCCCAAGTAATGCACTTTTCGTTCTAAAAATGCAATGATCTCTAAAAAAAAGATAGGCTAATCACTTCAAATCAGTCTTTGATTTCTTACTTTTCGTCCTAAATTCAAGGTGTTCTCTAAAAAAAAAGGTCTTCGTTTCAAATCGGCCTCAGATTTCATCCCAAACAAGTAATATTTCTCATTAAATTTAACAATATTTATTTCATCGCGCAAAAATTCGTCATGCAATTCCTAAAAATTTGGTCATGCAACGCATGACTTGCATGCCCTGACCGCACGTCACTGGTTAAAAATCCAACTGTGTGTTTTACCCAAATGCGATCATCAGGGTATTTTATATAAATAAATTTCAATATGTAGCTAAAAAGTGATTAATTGTCTCCATACTTTAGTATTAGCCTTAGTACTGTGGGATCGTAACCATTATTAAAATTGAGTTTGTTTTAAGCTGTGGACTAATTCAATTATACCAGTGAGCTTAGCTCAAAAAAACTTTTATTGATATGTAATATAGTTGCGTTTAGACGAAAAAATTCATAGCACTGCCAGGTGCTCTCAAAGACATATTGGCCTACTTTATTTTTGAATGTAATTTTGGAAAAGTTTTTGCCATGACCAGGACTACTTATTGTTAGGCTTACCATTGTTAGGCTTACCATACGTCCTGATTTTAGCGTTTTGTCCCGCTCGTTTTGCCAGATGTCCCGCTAGAAATCACGACAGACTTGAATTGAAGACTTGCTTTTTATTAGAAAAGACTTCGGTTTAGAGACGAAAATGACAAAATTCAAGACATATTTGAAGTGAAGACTTTTTTTTAGAGAAAACTCGAGTTTTTGGAAAAAAACAAAAAATTTCAGACTGATACTAAGTGAAGACCTTTTTTTAGAGAATACTAGTTTTTAAAGAGGAATTTTCAATTTACAAGCGTCCCATGTTTGCCCCTCCGAAAAAATGGTAGCCCTACTTACAATAACCGTACTTTTGGGTCGCTAACCCCCATAAAAAATTTTGCGTACACAACGGTTACAATGTAAAAAATTTAAGTTACCTACTGCTGATTATGTTTTGTCTAAATTAAATGGTGCAAAATTTTTACTAAACTCTATGTAAAACAGGTATATTAGCACGTCAAATTGGACGAACAATCGAGTAAATTAATAACTATGATTACGCTTATTTAACAAATATGCTTTATGGTCGCTATAAATGAAATAGACCAAGAGTTCCTAAAGGAGATCTGGGCCCCTCCAAGAGGGACACGAGAAGAATTCTCATTTTGATCTTCAATTTGCTTTTGATAAAAAACTGACAAAAGTAGAGATAATTTCAAAATGATGACTTGTTTTTTTTGGTCTACGCTTTAATTTTGAAAAAAAATAAAAAAATAAAAACAATTTCAAATGATGACCTTTTTTTTGGTCTTCACTTGAATTTTGCAGCAATATTTCAAGCAGAGGACCATGAGGGCTATAGACCTAAAAACTCTGAAAAGTTTAAGAACCATTGGAATAGACTCTTCTTTATTTTAAAAGTAAACTGAAAATTTTTTAAAAGAGATTGAACAATGCTTTAGTCGGATTAAAAGGAGTTTTTTTTGTTGTGACAATATAATTGTTTATGGTTATGAAGTGCACCACCCTCAAAGATGCTGAAAAAGATCACGAAATCAATCTGTTGAAACAGGGTAAAAAATACAAGGAGAGCATATTAAGTTAAATAATGACCAAGCGGAACAACAATCAACTCGCAGTTTAGAAGTGACGTCACTTGAAATTCCTGATTGCAACCTGCAAATAATAAGTGATGCGTTGCACCGCTCAAGTAGTAAAAAATCTGCCTCTTGTCAGCATTGGAGATCATATATATTTTTAATCTCTTGAAGGGAAAGAATGGTCCAAAGATGAAATTATCAAGAAGATTGGTTAAGGAAGTTACACGATTTGAGCTGGAAACAGAAGAACGTATAAAAGAAACCGAGTCCACAAACAAAGAAACTGCGAACAGAAATTGAATCATACTACATACGATGATCACACTTTTATACCGTTCTTCTCAAATGACAATAATCACCATGACTTCACTACTGCAAATAATAGTACATCGCCCATGAAGAGAACACAAATGAGCGACCGACCGGAACCCGCAGGCTACCAATCAAATTAAGAGAATATCTTGTTTATTGATTTTTTATGTTAAAATATTAAAAGTAAATTTATAATTTTTTACAATTTTGGGTAATTGTACAAAACCTAAACAAGAGTATGTTGAAAAAATGAATCCTGTAACTTTTATGCACTTAACTAATCTTGCGTGATGCCTCGTGTGAGAATCTTTTTTTATACCATTCCTTTATTGTGACTGATTTATTATTGGGTCTGTTGTTAAACTAATGTATCCAATATTATCAAAAAAGTTACTAGCCTTTAAACTGTGTAAAATCTCAGTAGTATAAGAAAGCTTCAGGAGTTTACCACATGAAGACTTTTTCAGTCAATTTAAAAGCAAAAACTTTGCAATCGAAAAAATTTGAAATTCTCGTTATTAGCTCGTAACTAGCCTTTAAAAATAGCAAATACAAGTTTGAAACGAGAACTTTTGATTGCGAGTATAAGATACGAGTCAGAGTGGAAAGTTGTAGAATAGTGTGTTGCTTGAAATCTTAATCTTGTGTGTTGCTTGAAATTAAATTTTTAATCTTGTTTTCAAAACCATATTGCTGTAGACTTCACAGTAATTCCATGTGTAGTACATGTATTTGGGCATACTTTTAACCAAATAAACTTAACATTAGTTTTGGCTAAGAATCAAGAACCTTTTTATTGGATTTTAATGAAGACTGCCAGATGTATATTTTAAATTGCGTAAAAATATAACTTTCAGGAAAGCGACGGAGGCGCTAATACATAGGGCAAACAATTACCCCGACCTGCTTCCGGAGATGCCAAAATATTGCTATCCGCTTGAAATTTAATAGAGATATAACTGAAATTTAGAACTGCTTGCCAAGACCACTAAGCAGGGGAAAGCGCCGTAAAGTGTCTTCCTAAGGACACAATAGAATGGCGCGAGTAGGTTTTGAATCGAGACCAGGTCGATAACAATCCCGGTGCTTTAAACATTCAACCAAGCTATGGCCTAAGATTAAAGATTAAAATGTTTTAAAATATAACATTTAAAATGTTATTTAAAAAATATTTTATGTAGTTATTTCTCTGGCAAATTAATGAAAAATGCAGAAAACTATTTTTAGGGGAAACGAAGAGATTGTGTCTCCCTTAATAAAAAGTTAATATTTAATAATAATTGTAAATGTCCAAAAAGCCCTAGGCTTGAGGTTCACCTTTGTTTTTGCAGGTTTAAAGTAGGTTTTTTTGGAAATAACACTGGGAAATTACTTTTAATTTTAAGTTTGTGGGTATGATGTTGTGTGAAGCAAATTCAGATTTATTTTTTACGACCACTAGCGTATTTGAGGGGCACTGTGCCATGCCCTCTTGGCGATTACTAATATGAGAAATTGGAGATAGATTCAACGTGAAGACCCTTTTTTTGTAGATCACTACGTTTTGGGGACAAAATATTGACAAAACCGAGACAGATTTAAAGTAAAGACCATTTTTACTACTTGAAAAAAATTTTCCGCCAAGCGTATTTGATTGCGGTTATTATGCCTCCTCCCCCTTTAAAAAAATCCTTGGTACGCCACTGTCTACGACTAATAAATTGATTTCCCGAAAAACTTACCCCAGGTCGCCACTGGTACTCGTACTTCTAAAGCATATAAAAAATTGTTGGAAGACTTTGCAATGCGTATTCTATGTATAGTAGACCTTTTGCTACTAAAGTGAATAAGCGGAAGAAACTCGATCTAAATGGAAGAGATTGAAAAGCATACATAATTCGAAATTACTGCCGACCTGCCTTCAAAAGCCACACACCCACACAGATATTAATAGGATGAAAGTATAGTATATTTCATTGCTCCCGATCAAGACAGCTCGACGGATTAAAAAAAAACAGAACGTGGCAGCACAGCGAACCCGAAACATACGAGAATGGCGATCGTGGCTGTATATGAAAACGCGAGCGAACATTATGACGTAATCAAAGTCGAAAAGAAATTGTACCAGATTCACGTGATGAACTAAAAACGCGGGCTCTCGACGCAGCGTTATACTAAAACTTGCGGCTTATACCAAAACTAGAACTGTAAAAAGTGCACTAATTGTTTGGCACGCTTGCAAGCTTTTGCGCAGAAACGACTGCGAGTGTCGAAAAATAAAACTCAATTCAGACAACAAAAAATGTCTTTCCCGACCTGGTAAAAAACGGCCAGTGTAAATACCAAAATAGTAAAAACGCAGGAATAAAAAGTCGCTTATGTCACCGTGCAATGCAATGCAACTGAAGCTAATTTTGGCTACAGAACAGATTAAATATCAAATAAAATCAACAGTTTTTAAAAGTTAAAAAAGAGTACTCGAACCGACCAGCGTTAAACTTTTGCTGCAACTACAAACATTAAAACTGTCTGGTTCAATAAAAATTTTTTGTCAACGTTTAAACTTAAAATTCACTTCTTTGTCACTATGAAAAAACTTGGGGAGTGGAGTGGTAAAATTAATTTGATCTAAAACCTAATCAGCCCAGCGAAATTTAAAAAGTGAAATTCTTAATCGGAAACACTGTTGAAAATGCTTCAGCGATTGATAATGCAATTTAATACTAGGGAGTAATACAAAAGCATCGAATAAAAAACACCTTGTATCACCATCGGATCACAGTCTCTTGCTAGGTTCGTTGAATGGTCTTTATACAAACTCCTCGAAAGCCTCCTTGTGCAAGTGTAAACGGCGAAAATCTCATTTGCATTAAATCCGAACATGGTGTTCGGAGTTTGTTCGCACAAAAGAAGTCCCAGAGGAGAGGTAGAAGAGGAAAATGCGGAATGGCACTCGAGCAGTCCGATACACTTTTTGCGGTAGTTACACAAAATATTCTCGAACGTCGTTAGCAAACCAACTTTCCCGCTACTTCCGTGATTCTCTTCGCCGACTGATTTGCGTTATGATTGCTTGATGACGAAGGGGAGAGAATTTCGTTTTCTAAATGAGAATGACGAGAACGCTTGGCGGCGCCGCTGGAGATGACAGCCTCCGATCGAGCGTTAACTTCGTTAACTGATGTGATTTGATAAGGAGAGCAGGGGTCGGAATCGGAGGAAAAAGTTGGAAGTAAAGTGTTTTTAGACACCTGAAAACTTTAAAGTTTAAACAAACGCAAGTAAAGGTTTTTAAAAAACTCCATAATCATTTCTTGTTGCGCATTAGTGTCATAAGTGAAAGTTTTCTCGTGAATATTAAAAAAAAGTTACTTGAATCCCGGCGGAGTCGGAATCGGAAGAGGAGCAGCACGTGCTTTCGAGTTGATGGATCGACAGCAGGACATCTGCAAAGTTTATCGAAAATTTTAAAAATGAAAAGAACCAAGGAATCATTCCAAAGCTAAAACAACTACACGACGCTTTGACGAGGGACTTCGAACATTTTCTTACGGAACGCTTATGGGGCGAGAAACCTAAAAACTAGCCTTTAAACTGTATCGGATTGGTGAGCCCTTTCGAAAATACTCCTACACCACTTCTTCATTTTACAACGCTGCCGTCATTCGTCTTATTTTCTCATTATTCTTTTCATCCACTTTTTCTTGCTCTGCTTTTTATAAACGGCAATCTTCGAACCATCATCCGCTTTAAGATTCGATTATCTTGGTAATCTGCTCAGAAGAATCCAAACCAAAAAATGCGTCAACTGTTTTTCGGGGTGTACAACGTCTGCTTTAATCTCTTCGTTTCTGTTTTTAAGAAAAATATCCATTGGCAAGACATGATTTAATGTTTTTCTTTTCCTTCAAGTCATTTTACAATTTTCTTTTTTCTCATTTCAGCAAACGACACTTCTAATATCCAAAAACCCCGAGTCCACTTTATCTTCATCAAAACTCTTTGATTTTTATTTAATTTTAGTAACGTCAGATTTGCAGACTCTTCCACCATTGCTACAACTTTTCCTTTTCAAAAACAACTTTCATCTACCTCTTATTCCACATTATACAAGGTGATGGAAAAAAAACTTGTTTGACCTAACATCAATCTTCGAACCATCATATCTCAAAGTTTCAGTTATTTTGGTTGTTTACATTCAAGTTATGTTCTGTTTAAAATATGCTCCATATGGGCGCCACAGCATTGGAGGCAAACTTACAGACGTCGCACAAAATTGTCAATCATTCAAGCACATTTCTCTTTTAGAATTTCTCTGATTTTTGCACTATTTAGTGCCTTTAGTTTACTAATGTTTTAACTAAAGAACTAAATACAGCAAAAATTTGAAAAATCTCAAAAAAGAAATCAGTTTGAGCGATTGAGAATGCTTACCCTGACTTTACTTTACCCGTGCTTACCTTGGGGCAGCGTGATGTTCGACGTATCGCAATTCGTCGACGACTGACTCTGACAGCTGTCGGGTGACGAATAAGGAACGGACGATGAGAGATCGGAACGATGAGACGGAGAAACGTGGCAGTCATCGTTAAAGTTTGCCGGCGCGACAGGGACTTCACGGTGAGTCGTCGTGGATGCGATCGGTGAGAAATGGCCGGGGTCGGAGTACGCGACGAAGATGACTGGGTCGAGCTCGGAAAGCGATCCGGGCAAGTAATTGGTGTCGGCGGGCAGAGTGGGGTTGATATGGTCGAGAATGCCGTCGCCTAAAAATTCGTCATCGCGTGCCAGCTCACTAAAGCCTGCACGAAATATAACGTTTAATGTTTAATATTTGATATTTAATGTGAAACGGGCGAGGTGAAAATCGCCAGTCCCGAAAAAGATGCGCAGCGTCTACGCGCAATGAGAAATTCCTCAACGCGATTGCTAGCTTTTAACAATACTACTAAAAAAAAAACGTGAAGCATGTGATCGCTAAAAAATTAAATGGTCAAACAAATACAAGTGGGGATTTACCCGAGTAGTCCGTGAAAGACGATTGGATTAGGGAGCGATTGGCGCTGACGGTCGGGAGATTGAAAAGATCGGTGCGAGCAAGTGGTCGCGAGGAAGGTTTCGAGAGTTCAGTTTCGTCCATCAGCTTCTCCACGTAATCTCTGATTAACAAAAAAACTGCTTCTAACCATAAGCTCGAGGTGCGAGCTCCTTGAGTTCTTTTTGTTCGAATGTTACAGGCAGTTCAGCAGAAAACTTAAGACATTTTACTTCCATACAACAATGCACTTGGCACACACGCGGCATTCAAATGCACCAATTTTTTCTTCTATCAGCAAAAAATAGTATAGTAAGAATAAGCAGCCCTGAAAATTTTCTAAATTTAACTTGGAAAACCACTTTTATTCCAAAAGTCGGCTCTGTATCACTTCAGCCATTCGGCATCTCGGCAAAAAATTTAAATCTTCAATTAAAATCTTGGTATTTGAAAATCAAAAAAATACTTTTTAATACCTTAACCATTGCATCATTGATAAGACGATGCTCGTTAGAAATGATTTTATTAGTTTTGTTCTTTGTACTGTTTGGGAGTTGAACACACCTGAAATAAGGGTGAGGCAACCTTTTCACTAAAAAGTTTAAAAAGAACTAATATAAATAACAAAATCGTTACAGGTTATCCCCCCATTTCCATTAGCAACCATAATATCTTTCAATATCACAAGTTTTATTGTTTTACTTGCATCTTTATAGCATAGTTTATCGGTTGTAAAGTCTGAGGCAGCAGCATAGTTGTTAACTCAACTTTAGGAACTAGAGCACGGGTTCTTTAACATGTTTTCCTCAATACTCCCAGAGATACTGAGATTAGATGTAGGAGAATTCGACAGCGTTGAAAAGGAAAATCTAAACCTCGGCTTAAGTCTTCATTTTAAGAATTATTTCCATGTAGATCGACTTAGACTTCTGTCGTTCATTTTCAACTAACTTGTAATTGATACCAGATATCTTGAACTTCGGATTTGTTCTATTAATCAATAAGCTGACAAGATTCTTTCACAGACATTACCATGTCATATGCGTATAAAACTGGCACCAGCTCCGAGCCAACAAATCACCACTTTTGCAAAATAACCTACATACAGTGAACCTTGATACTTACACGCTACAGTGCTCACTATCCTTAACACACACACACACACATTTACTAATCACCTCTTTAACTGTAACCAAGTACCCACACAACATCACGCCACTAATACGCGGAAAAAGCCTTGGAAGCAACAGGGTTAATCTAAAAGTTGGAATCTAGATTGGCTTAATTGAGAGGTTAAGGAATGGCTACTCCATAATATCCCTTGGAGGAAAGGTAACAACAATAACAATTATTAATCAATAACTTGCGTATCAACATAATGAGCCACTCCAGCCACCAAGCGGTGTTAATAAGTCTTACGAGCTTGGCTATTAAGTTAGTTTTAAATCCAGCTAATTAAAACTAAATAATTAATAGCAATTATTAGACTAGGTTTTCTTTGTGGTTGGCAAAAGCAGGTGGCTTTTGCTTTTAAAATTTACTGAAAGTAGCTTCACTGTAAATTCATTTTAGTAAATTTGTTGTTAAATTTATTTCACTGTTCTCGTTGTCGTACCGCGTCGTATGCTGCTTTTTGTTTTTAAGCATCGTCAGTATTGTAGGTGAGCAGCGTGACCTTATCATGGAATATGTCGTAAAGTGCGTTTCTCAAGGACACAACAGAAATCACTCAAGTAGACCGAGCATCGAACTCGCGTCCTTCTGCTCGCAAGTGAGATTGTTATCACATTGAGCTATCTTTCCGACTATTTTACTGTATTGTAATGATACACAAATTATTAAATTATTGAAAAAGTATGCAAAGAAGTTTTATTCAACGAAACTTAGAGTTGAGTGGTATTAAACAAAGATTTTTTGTTAAGAATGATTTTTTGAAATAAAAATCTTTCTTATTACTAGTGAATATTTCTTCAACAGTTCCGTTTCATTCTTGTAATTTTTTTGTTATGAACATTATTGACAAAGGCTTTCACGATTAAGGCAAGCTTGACTTAGGGGTATTGAGGCATGTAAACTTGCTGAACTAAAGCACTGAACAGAATTTCCACTGACTATTTTTCAACAAAAAGAATACGGCCATTTTCCAATCTTTTCATTACAAACACAATGTCGTTGACCTAATCTTTGTCAGTTTCAAATTTATATTCAATATTTTCTTCTCTATATAATTTTGTCTCGTAGTAAATTCTCATCAGCTTCCACTTCTTTAGTTTACCCTTGTTTTGACTAGTTGTCTAACAGTTTAATTCAAATTTCTTGCCAAACTAGCAACACTTCCAAGATCTGCCAAACATGGAGGATTGAATTGCTATGTTAGGTACACCGTCATAAAATGGAGCTTAAAACTTCCAGTCTCTTTTTTCACGATAACTCATTTTTAGATTCAATAAAGAAAAAAATATATATTAGATCCTCAAATATTGCTTATAAAGGTTTGGAACAAAAACTGGTGCATTTCTTATTTTATAAATCAGCAACTGGTCTATTGTTCGCCTTCTACGATATCCGTGACAGCCGAGCTACCACTCTAAACGCCAGACGGTAATACGGTTATTAAATAAAATAAAAATTCTAAAACAATTTTGAATCATTCATTTCAAAGCAAATCCTACATTTTAAAATTAAATCTGTTTGTAAAATAATATCTATGCGAAAAAAATTTTGTTTAAATTGATTTGCCAAGACATTATTACCAAAGCGCATCAATGAACAATGTAATGTTACACAACATTGAGATCAAACGCTTACGTTGACTGTGTGGCTTCTTTCTTTTTTCCCAATCTTGTTTTCACCGGGTGCTGGGATTTTTTCCAAACGTAATAAAACTTGACGATTTCACCCACACTTTTCGTTTTGACCTAAATCAGATGATCCAAAAGATATTTTGGAAGTGATCAACTCAAATTTATTGAAGTTTTTCTACAAGCCTAGTGTTTTATAGTTAATAATTACCCAATGACCTTACAAAAGAAAATAAAACCACAAAAAAATTCGGCTTCTTGTGCTCATTTCGCAGAGCAACGCCGAAATTTTTAAAAGTTAAAGCGACTTTCTTAAACCGACAAAGAAAATAATAAGATACTGTACGGTTAAATTTATTTTTAGTTGTTCTTTTGCTGGCTTATTTTAGAGCGCTTGTTAAGGTTCAAAAAAACAGAATAATCCGTCTTTTGTAAAGTGATATTCCAAAAAACGTAACTAGAGAAACTTTCAGAGAAGTGAAACCAGCAATCTTCGCACTCAAATACGCGCTTGATCATTAATTAACCAACAAAATATCTTGGTTGTCATTGCTGTGAAATCAAATGGAAACGTGAGAATTTTCAGACAATTAAATGTTAGGAGTAAATCCAATTAAATTTTTTTCTCTATCACTTAGAAGCGATAGAGAAAATCAAAAATGACAATTAGCAAGCAAATTTTGGCAGCCAATTAATTCGCACTGGCAGCAAAACCTTATTTTAAGTCGGACAATATGAACTTTACATTAGTGGACAGAAGTATTCCATATACAGCATACAAATTAAACTAAGAGTGGTAAAATCAAAATCAGCATTGATGTAAGTATCCTAACAATATGATTGTAGTTATAACAAATATACTTTATTGTGGTGAATGGTGTGAAAGTCCTTTCCGTAAAGTGTTAAGCCGTGTTCGAACTGACGGCATTCCTCTTTAGACCACACGCACAATTCGCTTGTGAGAGGAGGAGGTCGGAATCGAACGCGTCGCAACGCCTGCGTACAAACCAATAATGCATCAAGTAAAAAAAACGTTTACGATCGATGAAAAAACTCAAACCTCGGCAACATCGTTATCGCACTGGCGAAGCAGCAAAAGGGCGTCTTCGTTGTCGCGGATGTGGAGTTTGGAAGTCGAAGGATGGGACGGCGCGACCAGCTCGTTTACCGTCGTCAAGTAATTTTCAACTGAAATAAAAAAATTGTATCGAGAAAGAAACTACAGTGAGACTCTGTTTGGTGAAGTCGGCTGGGTCGGTCTAGAATCAATTGGCTTGCAGCGGCGCAACGGTAACATCATCCACTAAACTATGTAACACTGAGGCATGACCATAACAACTATACAAGCATACTTAAGCGACACCAGCGTTAAAAAAGAATTTAGTTTTACAACACCTACATATTGCCGAGTTTTCCACAAAAATACAAATTGAAACCGAGTCAACTCGCAAAAGAAAGCAATTACAGCAGAATTTTAATTACAGCATTACATGTGGTTTCTGACTACACCGAGTCTCTCGATAACGATGCTTTGAAGCAACTTGCCATCATTTTTTCAGCTTAACTTCTTGGTCTGACTTTTTTGGCTTATATTTTTCAAAAATTTAATTTTTTTAAAGCGATTGTCATGAAAATCGGGAGTCTTGAGTTGTGGCTCAAGAGCAAAACATCGATTTACAAATAATTTGAATACATTTAAATTAAATAGTACAGATGCTGTATTAAATTCAAAATAATAACAGAAGCCGTTTTTTTTTAGATTGGTTATTACAAGCCAAAGTAATTTTGCAAATGAATTCAATTTGATGCCTAACTACTGATATCACTGTTTAATTTCTATTATTACTGTTGCAACGTATCAAACTTTTTGTATTTCAAACCGACTTTAAAATTTGTACAGATTAACAATTTTTTAATGATCACATTAACTGTGGCTAAATAATTGTTGAGTACGAAGTGCAGTTAATACAGCGAATCATAAATAAGCTACAGTCACACTTTTAGATGTTGGTAAAAATACAATTCATAAAAAATACTAAACATATTTAAAAAAGAAAAACGTCATCAGTTGTTTAGCAGTTTTTAAACAAAGGCAAAAGAATTTGAATTTTTGTGGGTTTTCCTGGGGCTTGGGAAGTGATTTTTTTGTCATTGCATGCATTGAGTTAACGAAAGAGCAATTAAACCTGGGTTTTTCAATAGGCTTGGAAAGTGATTTTTTTGTCATTGCATGCAGAATAACTTAAAACTTACAAAAAAAAAGTGACGACATCTTTTCATGCTTTTTTCAATCATCACAGACGAAAGTAAACAGTTTTAAAAAAGATTATTTCCGGTGAAGACTTTATTTAGTCAATGCATAACTTAGTAACAGTCAGTCGCGTAGGTTTGGGAATTCTTGGTTTTTTGGAACACCGAGCTCACAGTGAGGCGCTTAACATGTCAATATATTGGTAAAAAATAGACTTGCAAAAGATGCCAAGGCGTAAAAAATAAAAAAATATTCAGAACCAGCAGCCCGAGCCAATAACTCGAAACTTTTAATACAAGCGGAACAATAAATGCAATTGCAACATGGTCACGAACATGCCAAATCATTACTCGTTTAAATTAGCTGAAAGAATAAAAAAAAATCAGGGAAATGTAATTGGATTTTATTATTATTTATCATTCTATCTCTATATTTATCCTCCTGAATCGCAGGAAAGCGACGGAAGCACTAATAGACAGGGTAAGCAATTACCCCGACCTGCTTCTGGAGATGCCAAAACATTGCTGTTCGCTTGAAACTTTTTATTTTGGTTTTTCAGTTCCATAGAAATATGCCTGAAATTTAGAACTGCTTGCAAAGACCACCAAGCAAAGGAAAGTGCCGTAAAGTGTGTTTATAAAGTGTTTTTTTTATTTTATATTTTATATATGTTTTTGTTTTTTTTATAAAGTGTTTGTGCCAAGGATGCAACAGAATGGCGCGAGTGGGTTTTGTAGCGGTTCAAAACCGAGACCATGTTGATCACAATCGCGACGCTCTAACCACTCGATCACACTGCAGACGTATAAATACACGTACTCATAAATTATTTGATATTACAAATATTAAACAAAAAATTTAATCTTGTTTTTAGATCTACCTTATCATATGACTACGGTTTTTGTTTAGTTACTATTAATTAAAAGTTTTTATCAGCTCAAAACTTTTTCCAACAAATATTATAAGGAAAGCGCCAATCAGCGAGTTGGTAAATACTGATCTCAAACAATTTATATGAAACCTTCATTTTCTTGAATTCTTTTTGGATCCCAGAGTAGTTCGTCGGTGCCTTCATCGTAATCTGGACTTTGACGACAAACTAGTGGAATATTATCAACCTGCCACAAAAACCGTATGAAGACATACAAAAAAAAACAAGAAAACGTAAGTCAATATTACAATTTTTTTCAATTTGGAGCTAAAAATTGATTGGTCATTGGTTGAAAGAATTACACTCTAAAATTTAAATTAATTAGTGATCCATCAAAACTAAGCTTTGTCCGACAAAATATTAAAAATAGAGTGGTTTCCGTAAAACAGTTGCAAATTAAAAAAACATCTCATTAAAAAATTTTATATACAAAAATCTGAATTAAAAACATTGGACAAGAAAAAAAAATCAGTGGTTTTTTAAAAGTTCAGTCTGAATCACTTTTTCTCTGCCACTCTGCCAGTGATTTTCAAACTGTGTATCATCCAATAAAATTTAAAAGGAAAAAAATTATAACTAATTTTGTCGCAAATTGACCAATCTTTCGGCAGTATATAAACCTAAATTTTTTTGAGGTTCGGTATATCTTGAG
The DNA here is from genome assembly GCA_963680785.1 of Diplosoma virens. Classification (NCBI taxonomy): domain Eukaryota; kingdom Metazoa; phylum Chordata; class Ascidiacea; order Aplousobranchia; family Didemnidae; genus Diplosoma; species Diplosoma virens. The sequence goes on along the minus strand of OY796880.1, from coordinate 26,720,746 downwards.
TGTGGTTTTACGCGCAACACGCCATAGCAACCAACTACCAAGTAAATAAGAAAAAGATTAAAACTAAAAAAAATCAGAATTTACCTGGTATTCACTACCAACTCTGGGCACTTTATCCCACTCGTCATCAGAGGATGAATTCTCATCATCATCAACATCAATTGGTTCTTTTCGGGGTGGGCTTAGCATTCGAGTAGAAGCTGAAAATGTAAAATGTAAATAAGATACACTAAAACTGACTTTAGTGCAACCACCATTATGTGATACAACTAAAGAGAGTGTTAAACTGAACGTTTTGGCAATTGAGATCAATTAAAAATTCAACCTTACTAAAAATCAATTAAAATTTTTATTTTGCAACATATTTTGAAGAATTTTTTCAATTAAAGTAAAAGTGTAAATAGAAAATTTCTCATTGAATAAAAACTATGAAAATAACATAAAGAAATTGGGGACAGCCTAATTGGGACAACAACTGAAACACAGAATAAATAGTGGTTTTAATCTTCTTAAGGTGCAAGCAATATACTTTTTAAAAGATTTATCAAAATTGCACCACGCTGTTCTAAATATACAGTATTTAGGTAAAACACTATACATAAAATTCAAAAATCACAACAGTCGTGAACAAAACTTAATGAAGCAGGTATAAACAGACCATTTTGAAATATCTTTAGAAACTCCTGAAATTTCAAAAATCAACCTGACGAGTTGGGCAATGCCGATGCAATTGCCACTGCCTATAAGGCCAATTCAAATAATGCGTTTTTCATTTTTTTTTAAAAATTCAATTACTTTGTTAGCTCCTATTAAAATGAAAAAAATAGGTTATGGCTTTCCAACCCAAGTTTTGCAAAAAATGTTCTTCAAAACTTGGATTGCAAAGTCATAAGGTCGCCAATTTAAATTGGCACTTGCAATATTTCACAAAAATAAACACAAGTAAATGATGATAAAGATATTTTTAATGTTTTTGAAGAAAATAATGAATTTTAATCAATTAATACTTAATTAAATCAATATATACTGTATAAAAATTTAACGCATAATGGTAAGTTACAACTAGATAGAGCTTTTTTTATATAATTTAGCTCTTTTCTGTCTACCGCAGTTGGCAACAATGCCATTGTTAAGACAGTTGAGATGTTTGATTAATGCAAAAAAGGTTTTAGTAAGTGGAAAAAAAGTATGGTCTGCCACAACGTCATAAAATTGGTTTTTGGCCTGTGACATGCAAAAGGTTGCATACCCCTAATATATATATATATATATACGAGGTGTGACAAAATAGAAACCAGACTGTATCAACCATGCTCTTGGCACATTGCCAATCAGCAAGCCACTTGCTCACCGTGAAACACAACTTCTTAGCTCTCTTATGTTGCAATTTCTTTAACGTAAGTCCTTTCGTTTTTGTGTTTCCAGCTTTTATGTAACATAGTGTTGGTAGCCTTTGTCACAATTTTGTTACTTTGTGATTCGTTTGTTTGTACTCCGTGCTGTTGGTTGAAGTTTTTGATGAAACTGAGGAAGACCCCAATTGAGTGTTTTAAACTTCTTAAAGAAGTTTATGGTGAAGATGTGATGTCGAGGATGCAAATCTTCAAACGGCACAACCATTTTGAGAAAGGCTGCAAGGAAGTACAGGATGATCCCAAAACAGAACAACCTTCCACAACGAGGACAGATGAAAACATCACTAGAGTGAAACAGCTGATGTGAAGTAATTGCAGGTTGACAGTAGGAATGATATCAGATGAACTGAGCCTAAACAGAGACTCAGTGCAGACGATCTTGCTGCATGATCAGGGGATGCAAAAGGTGTGTGCCAAAATGGTGCCCAAGATTTTGTCAGAAGACCAGAAGCAGAACCAAGTCAAATTTTGTGAAGACATGCTGGAGAAAATTAAAGATGATCCAGATATTCTTAGGCAGATCATCACAGAAGATGTAACTTGGGCTTTCCAATATGATTCTAAAACAAAGAGGCAAAACATGCAGTGGAAAACTGCAGAATCACCTAGACCCAAGAAAGTGTGCATGTCAAAATCAAAAATCAAGGTTATGCTGATTGCTTTTTTCGATCAGAACAATATGGTTCATCATGAATTTGTGCCTGAGGGTGAAACAGTGAATCACCAATTCTACTAGCAGGTTCTCATTTGCCTCCATAACTGAGTTTGACGCAGCAGGCAGGAACTGTGGAGTGACAAGTCATGGCTTCTCTACCATGACAATGCACCTACACACAAGGCAATTAGTGTGAAGCAGCTCTTGGGCAAAAAAAAATAACAGCTCTTGACCACCCTCCCTATTCCCCAGATTTAACGCCTTGTGACTTTTGGCTTTTTCGCAGGCTAAAGGCAATGATAAAAGAAACTCATTTCTCAATCATCTCAAAATCAAGGCCTCAGTGATGAGGGAGCTGAAGAGATTCAAAGAAGAGGATTTTACCAAGTGCTTCGGTGGGTGGCAGGATCGAATGCAAAAGTGTATTGACTTGGAAAGGGAGTACTTTGAAAGGGACAATTCATAAATTATCAAAATATGTTGTATTAAAATTTTTATAACAACGGTCCAGTTTCATTTTTGTCACATCTCGTATACTTTCAAAAGAAACATATTTCAACCAAAAAAAGTGAAAATCAATTATTTTTACGTAACAATCCTTTTTGTTATGTTTAAAAATATATTTTTTAGTCACTTTGATTTGTACTGCTAGAAATTAAAGAAATAAATTTTGAGTACCTTGATTTCCAGTCAGAAAACCTCAAGTAATAATACAATAGGGTATTTTGTTAATGGGTCTTTTTCAAATAGATATTTTTATCAGTAATTTTATTTAGTATTTTTCAAGTCTTTTTACTGATCTATTAATTGAAAAGTACTGTATATATTTATTTGCTTGTATGCCACATGAACAAGTAAACCTGAGGTACTATTTATTTTAAGCTTGCATGTACTGCATACTACTAAAAAAATAATGGGCTTTTCAAATCAAAATTTTGTTTTGATAATATACTTTACTCTAAGACTCAAAACAGAAGACAATAAAAATGTTTAATGGTTTTTAAGATGCATGTATTTATTCATTGTTCTCACAGTCATTTTCATGGATTTTGTCATTAAATAAAAAACTGATGAGAAACTACTAACTTTAATAAATAAGAAACTATATAAATAAATATCCACCTCAGCAACAGTAATTGATCAACCTCATAAATCTAAAAAAAAGTATTTCTAACATATTTTGCAGTTTAAAAAAAAAAAATTAACCGTAAAATAAAAAAAAAGACTTTAACATAATCTTACATGAATATCGATTTTGCCATTCTTTTGAATTGTCACTATCACTTGGTTTCACAGAAATTTCCTTTAAAAAATACAAAACAAATGAAAATTATTTTAAGTCACTTTCAAGTTAATAATCAAATGGCATAATAAAATTTTAATTTTAAATACTGAAAATTCTTTGGGAATATTTACATTCAAATTCTTCTGGAAAGCAACAACATTTTTTTTCATCTAAGTCAGGGATGGCAAACCACTGACCCACAAGTCAGAATGTGACCCACCAGTTGAAATTCAATGACCCATCTGATGTTCCAAAATTCCTGGCATTATGAGTGATTAATCTTTTTTTCAAAAAGATTATACAGGAGCAATGTTATGATTATTGTCTTAAGCCTAGGTTCTTAAACTAAGGGTGTGAAAGGTTTTTCAGGATAGCACGAGCAACTGGGTGGAAATTGAATAAATAGTTGCAATGACAAATTTTTTGGTCTGCAACATCAATTTAGGACAGATTGGACACTGATGGAAACTGAAGACTTTTTTAGTCTTTACTATGAATTTTGGCCAAAATTTAAGGTTTCTCACACATTTTACAAATGGCCCACTTTATGGTAAGTTTGATAAAACTGTTATTTTTTGACCCATCTTTTGAAATAGGTTTGCCATCCCTGATCTAAGTCATAGTTTAGTTCAATAGTTTTAGTCCATTTATACAGATATTCGATGATAACTAATTTTCATTGAACACATAATCAAATCTGGCAGTTTTAAACAATTTGTTTTGGGAAAACTGGTCTGCAAGTTCTTGCTTTTTGAAAAAAGATTGCAGGTGAAATGCACTTAAATAATCTTACAATAAAAAATTAAATTTTGATCAATAAGCAGCAATGCTGATACCAAAATATGAAGCCAATATAACAACATCAACAATTTTAATATCTTTTGTTAGTTATCATGCTAAAAACATTTGAAGGGCTTAGTTCTAAATGTAACCAAGTCACATAATGTCAGTTTTGAGAAAATGAGATTTAAAGTTTTCAAAAGCCCTGGCAAATCAGAGTAATGATGGAAAAAACCTAAATGGTTTTTTATTACATTGGTTATGTGTCTCTCCCTATTTTAACAACTTTTTAGACTTTTATTATGATGTCATAAAGAAATAAAGCTTGTTTTGCAAATTGGACTTCGGTACTTTTATTGGTAATTTTGTTTTACAAGTGCTTTTCTAGCAAATTGACAGTGTAGTTAGGCAGAAAAAGTCAACCACATGTAATAATAATGATAATATGCATTCTATTTTTTATAGAGTGACATATAAGAAAAGAATTTAGGATCTGGGGAAATCAAAAAACCAAGTAATGAAAAGTTAATTTTCTGAAAATTTGCATACCCAAACCAAGAAAACATAAAAAAACTTTTTCATGATCTATTAACTAAAAGGTAAATCAATAAAAAGCTATTAAGTACAAATTTTTTAAAAAATGTTTCTGAATGTCAATAGACAAGTTGATGCTTCTTCAGTCTTGACTCCAATAGAATGCTATGTAACTATATTATTAGCTTATAGATGGGAATCAAATGCTTCAAATAAAACATTAGGATTTCCAATTAATTTAAAAATAATCATTAAAATAATAATACAGATAAACCTAATGCAAAAATAAGTTATTGAATAAGCTTGCCTATAAAAATGAAAGTTATTACTTCATTATAATGCTTGCATTACTCTTATATTATTAACCTTTGACAAACTTTCAAAAACTCCTATTTCAAGTTTTATTTACAAAAGTAAAAAAAAATTGTTCAAATAAGACTGCTTTGCAGGTTGCGCCTTCAAACTATAGGTTTAATAAGCTATCAAGTGTGTATTGGAATTTTTAACATAAATCAGTTGGACTTTGGTACTTCTAGAATAAAAATATGCTAAGATTTCAAACCTCTGTGCTATTCAAAAAGTGATTTCCATACATTATCCTGAAAAAATTTTTTTGTCAGAATATTTCTGGTGATTAAACAAACAATTTTTTCAGCTTATTTCATTTTTTCGAAAATGTGACATAGGTACTTTTAAGAAATTGGGCCTTCATTTAGTTTACCAAAATTTTTCATAACATTTAACAGCTATAAAGAGTGCAGGTGAAAATAGTCAAATTTATCAAAATATCAATGTCAAAACAAGGTTTATTTGAGTATATAGTTATTTGGTTTTTTTTCTGATGTATAGTTAATAACTTTCCTTCAATAGTAAACACTAAAGCAAGTTTCTTCATTGCAATCAAAACAAAAACTAACGTGCTCCAAATTTTATGCTTCATATACGTAGATTATAGACCAACGCAACTCTCATTCCAGAAAAATCTAATCAGAACTTTAAAGATGACTAACTGCTAATAAAAATACCTTAATTAATTGGGTTTTTTCAATCTGATTATTTATAAGCCACTTATTCAGCTCAGTTTATTTATTTTGTAAAAATAAACGTGCAGTAACTGCAAATGCCAACATGTTAAGTGTTAAAAGCACAGTTTGTTTATACATAATCCCAGATTTTAAAACTTTGCAATTCTTTGTAAATGCTACAATTAAATGAAAAAAATACAGTGAACAAGTGCAGCACCTAAGTTATTATATCATAATTGAGAAATAAAAACTACTTGTTGTTGATGCTGTTCTGAAAAGGTGTAATAACATCTTAAATTTTCACTTAATCAGTGTTTAATGCATTTAGCCTATAACACGTGAAACTAAAGAATTATGCCACTATCTTGAAATAAATAGTTTAAAATTATTTTTATTGAACCAAAACAAAATATGCAATGATTAGATCTGCAATAAAGTATTTTCTAAAAAAAAGAATGGCTAATAGCTTAAAATTTCCAATAAAATAGACATTGCATTATGACATTGATTACATTATTTAACATATTTTTCTGTATTTAGTAAACACACCCTGAACTAGGGTTACATCACTATGCAAATTGGCTGATAGGATATATTGATGCCATTAGAGCATTAAATATAAATAAATAATATGAGAAAATTTACTTTTAAAACAGAGCTTTTTAAAGTTAATCACAAGAGTAAAAAATTTTATTACAATGCCATGTAGCAAAATATATTTTTTTGATTTATTTAATTGTCATTTCTTGTTTTTATTACAAAATCTTATTTGGTTATTTGAATATCCTTTTATGGGAATTATGTTTTTTGTACCAAGTCCAAACCATTGTAATAATTTATCATTTTTTATGAATAAATTTTTAGAAAATATCAGCATGGTTGAGTGTTCAGAGTGCTGTGATTGGTCCCAGTTCAAAAACTTTTCCCACCATTCTGTTGTATCTTTTCCCCTGCTTGGTGGTCTTGGCCAGCAGTTCTAAATTTCAATCAAATCTTTGCAAACTAAAAAAAATTCAACCATACAGCAATATCTTGGCATCTCCAGAAGCAGGTCATGGTAATTGCTTGCTCTTCCCTTGATTCCTGCCAGTCAGGAGGATGAATAATAGAGATAAAACAAACAAAAAAAAAATGTTTTGACATTCAACTTTTTATTACACATGAAATATTCTTAAAAGTGAATCCGTGTAAGGGTTGGCATCTCATCAGGATGGCAGATTTTTCTGCTTTACCAGTCAGATTTCTGTCTGACCAGCCATTTGTGTTTCTTGATACAGAATTTTTCTTGGGTTTGGGGATGGTAGTTGGGGCTTTTAGCTTTTTTATTAGGTTATTGTTTTATTGCAAACCTTTTCCAAATTTCATTTGCTCCAACTTTACTTTTTCTCTTTTGTTTTTCTTTTCTGTCCAAATTCTTTTACTCTTTTTTTAATTCAGCTGTGATATGGCCAGAATTGGCAAAAAATGGCTGTATTTCTCTTTTATTCATTCATTCATAAAACCGAAAGTAAAAACAAAATAATGGTACTGAAATACAATCAGAGGCAATATATATTGTATTAACTACTTGCACTAGAATTTTGAGATTAGTTAATATATCATCCAAATCTGGCTGATAGCATTACATCAGCAAAGTGACTGATACAGATACCTTGCTGATAATATTGGTGCAACCCTACCCTAAACCATATAGGGTTGCACAATTTTGGCATGCAAAAGTTTGGCACTCGATCTTTATTTTTTACTCATTTACTTAAGTGAGAGTTCTAGACATGATTTTTATTCATTACTTATTTACAGAAGTGAGTGTTTGATTTTCTAAGATCAGACAGACAAAATTAATTCGATAATAACTCTTTTTATAGTCAGAATCTCATGCTCATCAAAGTATCATTAACTCAACTAGCTTTTATTCTTGCAGCATGCAAATAGTGTTTTTAATTTTGAATTATTTTTTAAAATTTTGCTGTGTTGTTTAGTGAGATTCAAAACTTCTTTTTGATTAACATTTCTTTTATCATACTTGTGCTATGCAAAAAGTTGCTGGTCATAAATTGGGTATTTTATAGTAATACATTTGATCTTTGTTACAATTTCCAATTGAACAGTGTAACATTAGTTGAATGAGGTGTAACTGATGATAGACAAATAAAACTGTTATAATGTTGTTTCAACAATAACAATTGCAAAGTTGATACAAGTGCAAGTTCTTGCATCACAAGTTGAAGTCAACAGTCCAAGCTTACCAAAATTAAAAGTTACAATTCAAGTTTTAAAAAATTTTAGTTGAACTCTAATTGTTTCAATTCTGGCAGCAAATTTAACCAATTTTACCTGCTTTAATTCTGAATTTAGCCATACAACTGTAAACATTCTTTGGATAAAATGCAAAACTTTAATGTGAGTTAAACAAAATCTTAACATCTATTAAACATGTAGAAGTTACTAAATCAAACAAATTTTCATGATCACAAAAAGTATTCAGTATTAAAAGCTGCAAGCATCTTGATGCAGGTGCTTGAGAAAAATTTAATAGCCTAAAACTTTAAGGTAGTTTTTTATATCCCAACAAACAAAATGATTGCTATTGGCTTAGTTTTGTCTGTCTAAGAAAATAAAACACTTTTCTAAGTAATGAGTAAATAAAGATAAACAACAGAACTCTCGCATGCCAAAATCTGTACATTGCCAAATTTAGTGTGTGCTGAAACCTCTCTCAGGTTAAAAAACTTAAGACCCATTATTTTATGATTTAAAGTTGTTTCTGCATATCATAAACCTTATTGATGCACTATAAATACAATCCTTTTCTAAAAAACAACAGTCTGTTTCATCTATAGAATTGTAAGGTGATAACTAGAAAAATAAAAAATAAACAGTGATTAGCATTGAAAACAGTCCATAAATAATCAAGCAAATAATGCAATATCTGTGACATATATATATATATATATATATATTGCAGGAGTGAATCGATCTTCCCTGCAGAGTGCTCAATGAAAAAATCAGAGCAATTTAATACAAAATTTATTTAAAAACCACAACAGTCTGTTTCATCCTTAGAATATTCTAGAATAAATTCTTAGAATAAATTTTGTATTATATATATATACAGGGTGTCAAGAAAGTTCCCGATCGATTTTTAAATTTAATGTAATTCAAAAACTTCAATGAATTATGATAAGTTCTGTACGTCATTTTTCCACTTAATCCTCCTTTTCAATGTTTCAGATACACTTTTCAAATTTTTTTGGCTAAAATAATAATAAAATGAGTAAAAGAGCTGCAATCATTCAACTTCATCGTGTGGGACATTCAAATTCTAAAATTATGAAGTTGCTAAAAGCACCAAAATCGACTGTTCGCGATACAATCTTGCGCTTCCAAGAACTTGGAACCATGGAGGATCAGGATAGGAGTGGACGACCTCGATCCGCTCGCACTCCAGCGAAGATCAAGGCCCTCAGGGAGAGAATTTGGAGGAACCCCAAACGATCCTTGAGGAAAACGGCTAAAGACATGAATATCAGCCATGAGTCTGTCAGAACAATTGTTGAACAGGATCTTAAAATGTCCCCGTACAAAATCAGGACAAGACAACTCCTAACTGACCTCCAGAAGCGAAAAAGAAAGGAGAGGGCCAAAATTTTGCTGAACCGTCTGAAGGGAGGCACGGAGGAAAGGCAAAATCGTTTTTTCAGACGAAAAACTCTTCTTGGTGGAGGCGAAGTTCAACACCCAGAATGACAGGATTCTCGGAAAGTTGCCCAAGGACCTCCCTGATCATCTTCGATTCGTTTCACGCCGACAGAAACCCTCGTCTGTGATGGTATGGGGTGTGATCTCCAAATCTTGGAAATCTCCCCTCATTTTTGTTAAAGAGGGGGTCAAAGTGAATACAGATTCATATGTCAATGATATTTTAACCCCTGCCCTCGCATCGATGAAGGAAAAGTTCAAAAATAAGTCCTTCACCTTCCAACAAGACGGCGTGCCTTCTCACACATCAAAGAAGACACAGAAGTGGTGCAAAGAGCACTTTCCTTCATTCTGGACCAAAGATTTGTGGCCACCATCTTCGCCCGATCTCAATCCTATGGATTTCTGTGTGTGGGGTATTCTGGAAAAAGAAGCCTGTTCTTCACCCCATAACAATCTGGAGGATCTTCGAGCTTCCCTGAAATGAGCATGGGAGAAAATTCCTCAAGATGCCCTTCGTGCTGCTTGTCAGAATTTCCGACAGAGGCTCCAACGTGTTATTGATACAGATGGGGGTCATTTTGAATAAACCAGATTTTTTTATGTTCATGGAGCTTTGTTCTATCACCACAATAAACCTTTTGTTGATTTAACCTTCTGTCATTAGCCCTATATAATTTTGTTTAGGATCAGGAACTTTCTTGACACCCTGTATCTTTGTTCCAGTTGATAAGTTTTGAAATTTTTTAAAACTTCTTGATCACCCACAAAGAAAAAAATTATCCCAGCAATATTTTGCGTAGCCCACTGAAACATTTGATAAGGACTTAAAATTTTATAGTTTTCAGTAGCTTGAAGGCTTGCTCTTGCAACAAGTCACTTTGTAGTTCCTCCTATTCCATCACATGGTGACTTTCCATGGTTGTAGCAAAGAAATGCCAATGAGCTTGAATACTATGGTCAATTTCATGATTGCACAAGTTTACAAAATTTTTGAAATTTTTATATTGGCTGGCTGCCCCATCACTAAAATACAAAACTTTGGTTATAGAATGTAAATTCTCCTTGATATAGCTTATTACTTTGCAAGTAAAAGCATGCACAGTTTTGGTGTCATGTATCATGCAATCAGAGATGATGCTAAGACTTAAGCATTTTTCTTTGTAGTAGCAACAAAATGGGTGCAGTGTTGCCTGGCTCTTTTCCCAGTGATAACCTTGGACTGCATCTTGGACCAAAAAACTGTAGTTTTCAACAAAATCCAAGAGAATTATGACAGTATCACTAGGATGTGTTTTCTTGGTTGATTGAAAAAATGCTGATTGAGCCTTGGTAATGAAGTGGTGTCTATGCAGTAAATCAAACTTTTCCAAAAACACATCTATAAACTCACTTACCAAAAGCTGCATGTCAATAAGTTTAGTTTCATCTGTATGAATCCATTGCTTGCATTTAATGCTATCATCTACATCAAAATCATTATCATCAAGAATTTTCTCCAATGCTTTTTGTAGTTGAGATCTTCCTGGACACTGACTGCAGGAATGTAACATGCAATTCTTCTCATTTAAATTGCAAACTAATTCAGACAAGAGATTTTTATAATCCAATTGCTCAGGAAGAGCAGCCACAAGCAGCTTTGCATTTTGGTGCTGTTCACAAACACAAACCATGTGCATACCCTTGCTGATGTGATAATTCAGAGTGTGATGCTTAAGGAAGTTTTACAACACATTTTAGTTGTGAAAAATTACAGCTTAACATGGTGTATTAAAACTATGAATTTTTTTTGATTAAAATATAACACTGACTATGAGAAAATGCTAAATATACATCTAACTGCATGCATGTAAAAACTTTTTCAAGAAATATTTACAAATAAAATATGTTAGTTTAACACTTGTAGTAGATTGTTGAACATATGACTAACTTGTTTATTATGATTTGCAAGTGAGTAAGTTTATTTGAATATCTAACAATAAGTTTTATAATTAAACAAAGAATTAGCATTTAATTATCCAAGTATTTGAAACTTTATCAGTATATTTAAGTGAATGAAACATGCCAAAAAATTTAGGAATATTTTGGGCTTGTCATTAAATGCTGGGCATGCAAAATTGTATATGCTTCTTGGTTAATAACAATATCTTTTATTATGAACAAATAGTTGATTTGACTACTTTGCTGTTAAAATGTAGCTGTTCAAATAGCAAAAATGGATTTAGCATCATCATATATTCCCAGATAGAAATTTGTTCTATTTCAATGTGGCTAGAAATGGCTTTGCAAGCCAAAAAGACATATGTGCATGGAAATAATATGCCAACTAGTGGCAGTTTTTCAATAAGATTTAAAGCCAAGCTATAGCAGGTAAAGAGTTGGAATTTTCTTTAATCAATTAAATTTTAACTTTCTGATTAATATACAAAATTATAGATAGAAGGTAAAATTTTGCACTTTTTTGGATATGGTAAAAGTTAAATTTCTCACCTACATAATGACTAATATTTCACCCCCTAACAGTTTCAGAACAAAGTTGAAATTTGGTGTGTAAGTTCTTTAAGAAAAGCTCATTAACATATTAAAAAACTGTTTTTAAAAACAGTGTTTTACAGGGCTTTTTTTTTACCACAAGATGGTGCATTTTTAGCAATTTTATGGCTGATCCATACTTTGAAGTGGTGTAACTTTTTTTTAAGCTGTTGTTTTTCTTTCCATTTGGTGAAGTTATAGTCCAGTTGGTAGGGAGTACCCATGTTAAAAATTGGAGCAGTGCTATGCTTTGTATGGCAGCTACAGCTTTTTAAAAATAGCCAAAAAATTGTTTTTGGGTCAAAATGTGGAAATTTGGGGACTCAATATTTTTATTATGTTATAAGCTAATATCATTTTGACACTTGATCCATTTAATATACCAGAAAGTGGGTCAATATACCAAAAATCAGCTTTTCACATTTTTATAGTTGGAGAAATGCTTGTTTGAAAATGGCCAAAAATGACCAAACACTAATCGCTGAAATGGGGTACCAAATTTCCGTAAGTCAAATTTCATAAAATACAATAGATATTGAGCTAAAATTTTCAGTTTCCTGGTTAATTATGTAATACAACATTTTGACAAATTTTGAGAAAATTTGGAGGGGGTCAAGCTGGAGGGTCCAGGACACTTGACACGAAATGACCCCATTTTTATCAGTGCATATCTCATTTTGATCTGTGTATTCTCACTTTGATTGACAAACCCTATAAAAGGCCTATGTCTGAAACAAACAAAATGCTTTTTATGAATTGATAAAATGTTACATTGTTCTCAGTAATGAATATATAAATTAACTAAGGGTGCTAAATATAGGCATGTGCTACACACTGGTACTTAGTATCTCTTGGCCAAAATTACCTCATTATCTAGAATTAAAAAATAACAGTTATTATACACTTCAATTTAAAAAAAATTAAAAAAATACAAAATCCATAAGCAATCTATAAATAAAATGAGCAAAGATAATCTTTATTAAGTTTTAAAAAACACATACACAAGATCAATATTTAGTACCTTATTTACATCATTGGAATTTGTAGAAATGCAAACAAGACTATCATGAAGAATGATTCCATTATTCTTAAAGGAATTATTTGGAATTAAATCATCTTTTATATAATGGTGCTTCATGTTTTCATCTGTAAATTTACAGTTAATTTCATATGCTTAAGGCTAAAGTGAAAAGTTGCTGAATTGAACATGAAAATAAGAACACACCTAAAGAAAAGACCAACATAAAAGATAAAAGACTTTACTTAGACTCACTTAATATGAAATGGCTAAAGGTCCAGTATTGGGTTTTTGATTTTTTAAGATGAAAGGTCTGGTAATTACTTCTCTTGCTTCAAAGTTTACAAAATTATTTTATGACACATTGTCATGGTGCATTGATTAGATTGCCCACAGAGAAACACAGAGCCTGGATGTGATTCCCTGTTAGTATTTACTAAAATACACTTTTTTCAATACAGAGAGTGTTATTTAAATAAGCTATTTAGGCTTATATTAACCTATGATAAAGTTAAGTTATATCTAGGTTTGTATTATGAAAGCCAGAATTAAGTTAGGCTTAGTGAGAAGTCTGAATAAAATTATTTTTAAAAGTATGATTAGGTTATATTTAGGCAGTGGCTAGAGGTCTGGTACTTGAATCCAAATTTTTCAAATCTCAAAGTCCAGCAATGGCTTTTTTGAATCAATTTTCTTATTATCATTTTAATGCAGTCTCTTTTCAATTAGTGTAGCAAAACAAGGAAGACATTGGTACTTGAATTTGATATCCTAGTTTGATTCCAGGTTAAAACATTGTTGTTTTTTTCCAAGTTATACTATTAAGTACTTGCAGATTTTGTAAATGTAGTTAATATCCGAAATTATACTTCAGACTGGAAATTGGATAAGGTTAAAAACTTAAAGCTAAATTGCATTAACTTAATGAGTAAATTTGTATTGGAATCACATCAATTTTAGAATCACTTTCAACAAGTCTAGTTATGTATACTAATCAACACTTACTTAATTAGTCTACTCAAATTAGCCAAAGTCATTTTTATATCAACTTACCTTTAACCACATCTTAATCTATTAGCCTAAGTCATAAATTAGAAAAAAAAATTGCTAATCTAAATCCAACGCATTATAACCTAGGCTTTAGCTAACATAATTATGCTACTTTAACTCATGCCCTAATTCAGTTTTAACAAGATCTTATAGTCATATTACAATCAATGATCTAACTTCAAAGTAATTTACAATCTAGCAAACTTAAATAAAGCAGCGCTTCTATACTTATTTACACACTCTCATTTTTACTTTTCTCTTGTATCACACTTGGTTTCTAATTTTCTTTCTGATCATATCTCACATTTTATTTTCTTCTTCATGTCTATTGTACACAGCATAAAGTACATAATTATAAAGTCTTCTCAAGAACTCATCATAAACAATTTTTTTGGTGAAACTAACCTGAAATTCCCTCAACAGCACTAGGATGGAAAATAAAAGAAACCAAGAAAAAAGGATGTTTTTTAAAAGCAATAATATCCACAGGGAGGATTAGTTTTAGTTTCACAAATAAAAGTTACTTACAGCGATAAAAGAGTGCATTGCAAAAGAAAATTAGAAACAAGAGAAAAGTAAAAATGAGAGTGTGTCAATAAGTACAAAAGGCCAATTCAGCTACTTCAGCCCTAAGTTACCTTTAACCAAATCTTAAAATTTATTTAAAACGTAATGCAATTCCAATATAATTTACACTTAAAACAATGCAATTTAAGTTAATTTAAGCACAATTTAGCTTTAAGTTTTTCAACCTTATCTAATTTCTAGACCAAAGCTTAATTTCGGACATTAACTACATTTTAAAAATCTTTTAATTACTAAATAGTATCCTATAACTTAGCAAAAAAACAAGATGTTTCAATGGGAATCAAAGAGTATTGCAATATGTTTACCAAGCCCTTCCTTGTTGTGCCACACAAATTGTAAAAATACAAGCATGAAATATGAAAATTGATTCAAAAAAGCCATTATTGGATGATTAATTTTCAAAAAATTGATATCAGTTTGATATCAAATTTTTGAAAACACTTTTAGTCACTGTCTTTGTTTAACCTTTTGGATATCAAGTGATGAAAAATTATGTTCAGCAGAGGACCCAGAAGTCTACCAAAAATACGGTAAACATTTCATTTAGAACTTGAAAGTTTTTTCCATTGTTCACCTAGATGGATGCTATAAATAACGCACCAAAAAATCCCCAAAGTATTTTTTAATGATGTTCGATGTATCAGCTTTAGAACCAGATGACCTATTTTTTTAAAGCCAATATATCGACTAGTGGACCTCAAAGAATTAATGGCAAACAGAAAACTTTACAGCAAGAAATAAACTCAAGAATTAATACTGGTACCTTTTTACAGATTGCTCCAACTTATAACTTTCAGCATTCTTAAGACTCTGCTCATATTAATCGTAAAAGATAAACATTAAATCAAGGAATTTTTATTATATCTTTATGTTTAAAAATTAAAGATTCAGCACTGGACCTTGAGCCATAGCATAAATCATATCATTCACTGTAAAGATTACAAAGGCAATTAATAGTTTTTTTCATAAAATAAATAAACATTAAAATGAAATTTTTCATTTAGTTTATTTAAACTAAAGTTTTAATCAACATAAGGTACTGTACCGGTAGTTCAGTTATGTGTTTAATTACTAATAACAATATGTTGTTGGTGTCCATCAATACTTTTATGAGGCACAGAAAAAAATGTAAGATACCATAAAGATTAATAACAAAAAATATAAAATTACTGTCTAATAACATACCTGAATCATAAGTAGAATGGTGAAACGTAACATTTTGAGTGCAATCATTATCAATTGATTGATTTGAATTATGACTAGAAATTTCAGATGATTGCTTGCTAGACATATTTTCACTTTCTCCCATTACTACTCACAAAAATTAAAGATTATGTTTTTCTAAAATTTTCACTTTTTTTTAGAAAATTAGAATAATTGTAAAATAGATTGAGTAAATAATAACAGAATAACATAATGCAATTATGCACTGTTAATAAAAACTTAGATTATCACCAAAATAACTTCTAAAAGAATGGTACAATGCTAAAGCTGATGATAGACTTCAGCAGTACTTTGTGACTGGTGTGCCACCAGGTAATGCCATATATGCCAAAGTGCTACAAGATAACATTAATCTCAACATACTTTTCTTTTATATTAAGCATTACAACTGTTAAACAATTTTTTTGAATCAGCAAACTTTAAATTTCTTAAAGTGTATATCTAGTAAAAAATGGTTGTGGAGCACTGGACTACAGAATTATGCTAAACCATCAGATAAATATCAACAATAAAGCAATTTTACTCGAATTAATTCAGCCAATTTTAAAAGGGTCTCTTCAAGAAGTCACCTTAAACGATTTTTTTTTGATGAAACTAACCCGAAATATCCCTTTCAAAACCAGGGTGGAATAAACAAGAAACTAAGAGAAAAAGGATCTTACAAGAAGCAAATGGCCATACGGGTTAGTTTCACTAACAAAAATCGCTTACGGTGACTTGTTGAAGAGACCTCTTTCAAACAACTTATTCGAACAATTCAACATATATAGTATTTTTGGTTACATACTATTAACAACTCACACTAATGAAACTTTGATCATAATCGGAAACAAAAATCGGAAAAACGGATATTAACAGCTAGAGTGCTTTTAATGGAAATATTAGATTGATTAATAACAAAGATTAATGATTTTTTATGGTTGCCTCCTCGAAGCAGTCATATAAAAGATTAAATTTTATACTGATTAAGTCAGAGATGGGCAATTGCGGCGGAAGTTTGCGATGAAAGTAACTTTCTTGCGCTTGTACCGCGAGTTTTTCAAAAAAGTTGCGAAAAGGTCTGCGCAAAATATTTAAAAATTTTTACACATTGACGTTCAATAGGCTATAGCCGTTAACTTAAAATTGGACCAGCAAATTGATTAAACAATAAACTTTTTTTTGACGGTTGTTTTCATTTTTTGCACTTTAAGATATAATGCTACATAAATTTATTTTTTTAATTAAAAATTCATGACATGAATAGGTGTCATGCAAAATTTGGTACGTATAAAGGTCCTGAAAGCGCACGACGGCTAGAGACGTCATTTCTAAAAAAGCGATTATTTCTTTTTATTTCATTTTCTAAGTTTTTATTTTATCGTATCGTTTAGGAGGTAAAAAGAGTTTTTTAGAGGTAAAAAGAGACAAAATCACATCTTAGAAAGCTTTATTCTTTTTTTTAGCAAAGTAGCTCATAAAAAATAAACAAGAGCAAAAAAATTAAAAATTTTACATTGAAATTTCAAAGAAATTTTTAAAATGTAGTTCACATTAAAAGTGAATTTTATGCAGTGGTGAGCACGGTACTTCTTGAAAGTACCGTGGTACCGGTACGGTACCAAAAAACGGTACTCGGTACCTTTGAATAATACGAATTAATGGTAATAACTATAACTCTGTCATACATTGAATTTCATTTGACATTTAAAAATTGTATTTAACAAAACGAAAACAATATTGTACTTACTAGCTGTTCACTTTCAAAAATCAATTATGCTTTGGATGTAAAATACATGCAGTGAATATGTTTTTAACTTGATTTTTTGGATAAATCATGCTTTGGATATATGAAAAGCCTAATGAATACGTTGTCTTCTGCTTTGTTTTTTATGTTAAAAAAAGTTTGTCAGGAATCGTACTAATTTTCAAATAACCTATTACAGAGGCTTAGTCGAAATTATTCCCAAACTTTTTGGGCCACTGACCTCTATTTGCAAATCTTTTTATTATGGACCCCAATCTTATGTCACATCAATTTTCTGCCCAACCAACGAGGAAAGATAAAACAAACCCAAAAATAAATAACACAAAATCCGTTAAAAAATAAAAGCTTATAAACAGGCATCCATATTTCCGTAGGGGCAAACCAGAACGCTCGTTTATAGACCAAAATTCGTCCCTAAAAAAAAGTGTTCTCTAAAAAAAAGGTCTTTACTTCGAATCTGTCTCGGATTTCATAGTATGGATTATTTTACCAGGTATATATGTTGACAAATTTTGTCATATCGTCGCGGACCCCTTGTGCGCTCATCACGGACCTCATTTTAAAAAACTCTGGTTTTGGTAATTTAGTAAAATTACTCAACCTTTGCTGGCCGTTAAATGTTATGGTAATTTTTTATATTTTTGCTCGCAAAGCAACAAAATCAGAATTTCATCAAGTCTCTTTCGAATTGGTGAGAATATGAAATCTGGTGTTTAGTAGATCTTTGATTTTATGCGAAATGTATCTATTTTTATAATTAGACAACTAGAATGTTCTTTACAAATGCAATACCTTCAGAAAATATTTACTATACTATAAAGGTTAAGTCCTATAATTTCTGAAATAATAGCGGTTTCGGCGATTTGATATAACTGCACGCAAAAATGCTACTTTTTCTAAAGCTACAATGTCTTTTTTGCACAATAATTACTATATGCACATCGAACATGATAATCACTCTTTTTTTGCACAACTGGTGTGGTGAGCATGCACAATTTTTTTTGTACATGTTATAACGTATATAGTTTAGTTGCCGTCCTCCTATTTGCAACCTTTGCTCTATTTTGTTTTGAATTATAATCAATTGTTCTTTTGGATGCAAATAAAAACAAACTGCTACTACTACTAGGCTACCACTACTACTACTACTACTACTACTACTACTACTACTACTACTACTACTATTGTAATAGCCTACAACGTCTAGGCCTTTCTATAAAACAATTTCTTGTTTTATAGAATTGAAAAAGCTGTGGATAGTAGACTGGCAATTATTTGCCATTATCTTAGTTTTCAACTTACAAATAACGTCGACTTGAACACTTAAGGCAGCCTGCTGTGGGTTTAAGTAAAAATTTTAAGTTTTATTTATTGTACGACAATGATCTTAACATATCGATTATTTTCTTTAGATCATCTTAAAGAAATAGCTAAACTTATTTTTGTTTTTGCTACGTTCTAGATATGCAGACGTATGTCGGAAAACAGAATTAGGAGAAATTTCTTGCGATAGATTTTCATATTTTAGTAGCACAATGCAAAAAAATATATACTGCTTTTGCTAGTAAGTTAGTGCAAACCCAAACGAAATCAATAATTTTAACTCACTGTAACTTGCAACAGAAAGCATTTTATTACAGATTATGGCTGCTTGATTGGTATTACAAAATGCGCTTTTAACGGTTTTCCGCGATAGCCGCCAAAAATGCGAAATACGCGATTTTATGACGGAAGGGTTAGCTCAGGGGCGTCCAACCCGTGGCCACATTTGGCCCGCGTAAGGGTTTTGAGTGCCCACGCAATATTTTTCGAAGAGCTCTGTCCCACCCATTTTGGCAAAAATCCAGCCAGAAATCGAAGACAGATTCCATGTGCAGACCTCCTTTTATCTTGTCTTTTTCGAGATCGCTAGTTTTCAAAGGAAATCGTGAAATCCGAAATTGATTTGTAGTAAAGATCTTTTTTTTTAGAAAACAAGGGATGAAATTCAGAAAATTGGGAAAAGATTCGAATTGAAGACCTTTTTTTGGAGATCGCTACGATTTTGGGACAAAAATTGGGGTGTTTTATTTGTTTGGCTCGCCAATATTTTTAATGAGCCAAAATAGCCCTCGGATCAAAAAAGGTTGGACGTCCCTGGGTTAGCGTATAAAAATGCTCTAGTCATAAAATGCTCCCACAGTGAGCGTTAACTCCATTCAGACTGAGCTTTTAAGAAAACTTATACCACTGGAAGGGGAGGCGAGGCGGAAAGTGCCCGCGCTCTTTGTTTGCTTATATTTCGACAATTAGTAGCCCTAAAAGTGTCATTCAAGGTTGTATAGAAAAAAAATCTTATACTCTTTTGATAGAGATACGTACTGTAAATGTTTTAATAAAAATATTATTTCGGATTGAAAAAGCGAGTTTTCGAAAGGTAGTCAACTTTCGTAAATTGGCCGAAAAGCAGAGATTGGTTTCAAAAAGTTAACGACTTTGGCGGTTTGATTGATCTTACGATTAAAAGTAAAATTATTTCACAGTTGCAATCCCCTTAGGGAGAATACTGCAGTTCACAGAAGAAGGGACTCTATTTCAGAAAAATCTGATTTCATTATTAAAATACTTCGATCTTAGCCACAACGAATGTTTTCAAAATTCACTGGACTTTTTTAACAATTTTGGAAATGAACTTATCATACAATAAAAAGAAATCCAATTCATTCCAAGAAAAAAATTGAAATTTTAAGTGTCACATTGTACTTTTTTATAATTATTGCAAAATGTTATAATAAGCCTAATTAAAAAAATTAAGTTATGATTGATAATTAATACTTTGATGAAATTAATTTTTTTGGATTTTTGCAAGTTTTTTTCTTTTTTAGTAGGTTAGTCTAGCCTGCATCAGAAACGCACTAAGAAGGATGAAAAAAGGTAAAGCAGTTGGGCCAGATGAGTTGCCAGTAGAAGTTTGGAAGTGCATGGGAAGATGGAGATAGAATTTTTGACCAGACTGTTCAACAGACTATTAATGGGTGAACGGATGCCATAAGAATGGAGAAGGAGTGTGCTTATCCCAATCTATAAAAACAAAGGAGACGCACAGTGCTGTGGAAACTACTGTACAGATGAATAAAGCTGATGAGCCACACAATAAAGGTATGGGAAAGAATTATTGAAGCCAGGTTAAGAGATAGAGTGGAGATCAGCAAACAGCAATATGGATTTATGCCAGGAAAGGGAACCACCGATGCCATGTTTGCTTTAAGAATGTTGATGGAAAAATACAGGGAAGGTCAAAGAGAGCTGCATTGTGTATTCGTGGACCTAGGGAAGACTTACGACAGGGTTCCACGGGAAGAGCTGTGGTACTGTATGAGAAAATCCAGAATAGTGGAAAAGTATGTACAACTAGTACAAAATATGTATGAGGGAAGCGAAACAGTGGTGAGGTGTGCAGTAGGAACTACAGAAAGTTTCAAGGTTAAGGTTGGACTGCACCAGGGATCAGTGTTAAGTTCATTTCTGTTTGCAGTGATGATGGACAGGCTAACGGATGAAGTAAGGAGAAAACCACCATAGACGATGTTGTTTGCTGATAATATTGCGATTTGTGAAGAGACTAGGGAAGAAGTGGAGCGGAGATTAGAATCCTGGAAGTATGCATTGGAAAGAAGAGGGATGAAAGTAATTAGGTCAAAGACCAAATATCTTTGCATAAATGGAGGAAATGATGACAAAACAATAAAAATGGAGAATGCAAAAGTGTCAAGAGTAAAGGAATTTAAGTATTTGGGATCAACGGTGCAAGAAAGTGGTGGTTGTGAGAGGGAGGTAAAGAAGAGAGTACAGGCAGGATAGAACGAATGGAGAAGAGTATCGGGAGTAATCTGCGACAGGAGGTTACCAGCTAGAGTAAAAGGAAAAGTGTACAGTTCAGTGGTAAGACCAACAATGGTGTATGGACTTGAGAACAGTGGCAGTCACAAAGAAACAAGTAGAAGAGATTGAAGTCGAAGAGATAAAAATGTTGAGGTTTGCTATGGGAGTGACGAGAAAAGACAAGATTAGATACGAGTACATCAGGAGTACCGTTAAGGTAGAACGTACGGTTAGGAATAAAGATGAGGGAGGGCAGGCTGAGGTGGTATGGATATGTCATGAGGAGAGACCAAGAGTATGTAGGAAGAAAGATGATGGAAATGGAGTTACCGGGAAAGAGGAGAAGAGGGAGACCAAAGAGAAAATTTTTAGATGTAGTGAAAGAAGATATGGGAGAAGTTGGTGTGAAGGAGTCGGGTGTTAAAGACAGAAAGATGTGGAGAGTGATACGCTGTGCCCACCCTTGACCGAAGGGAAAGGCCGAAAGGAGAAGAAGAAGAAGAAGAAGTCTAGCCTACATCATATAATATTTTATAGTCGAACTTGACTAATGCTCTAGTGTATATTTTTTGATTTTAAATTTACTGTACATTGAATTATTTACATTTCCTCAGAGTAGGGCTGCCCAACCCGATACCCGCAAGGTCTATTGTTAAAGCCCGCCAAAGTATTTGTGATTATTTAATCGATTAAATTATTGTAATGCTTTGAATCAATTTAATGACGCGCCGAAAACTCGAAATGTATAATTTTCGTCTCAGTAGAGATTTTTCGCTTTATATAAGAATAAAACACGTAGGTATATTAAACTGGTGACTTTTTTTGTTTGGTCTTTAACTAAATTTGTGGCCCGAATTCCTGTTATCAAGGAGATTCATTCAAAAATAACATATTAAAATTAAGTAACGACAAAAAAGAAGATACTGTGATTTCTGCACCGATTGCAACCCACAATAAACTTTTCGACAAAAGTTGGACAATAATGGTTAAAAGATCGAGCATCCCTGCGTCAGAGTATAAACTAACCTAACATTTTCCAAAACAGTCATTATCATTGGAATGAATTTCTACCGAGAGTAATTTTGGATTTTAATATTGATTTGGTTATAACTTACGACACCGACATTTTTTTTCTTTCAGAATTATTTAATTTATAGTACGAATTTTGACATTAGAATAAAAAGATAAAACATTGATACAACCAATTAATGATATTGCACTTAAGCATAGCACAATATATAGTCTATTCGAATGTCTTTTGACCTTGTTTGCGTAAATATTCGATACAGTCCCCAGCATAAGACGGAAATCCTTTGATAATTTTTGATTACCTCAACCAAACTGCGACAAATATTTCTTAAAATTTCACTTTTTAAATGAATCTATATAGGCCTAGTTCGATTTTTTGTTCATTTTCAATACACGCTCAGTGCAACAAAGAAAAGTAGGCTATTCTATTTAGAGTTATTTCAAACATAAACTTACGGGGAGGAAAAATGAACGCACACCTTTCTAGATATTGTACTGTAGAGAAAATAAGATATAAAAATCAAATAGTTATTCATGCCAAGTCATTTATGTTGAATTTTAATACCGGTGCGTAGTGTCGTAAAATAATTTCCACTGCCTGTTCTTGTTGCAAGCAAAAACATAAGAAAACAGCTGGAGCAGGGATTTTTTTAAATTCTGCTACATTTGATGAGTCATCTGCTTAAATAAAAACAAATCAAATAACCTCTGTTGGTGCGTTTTCTGTTAAGTTCCATATTAAAACTTAAAAACAATTGTGTTATTTTTTGTGGTAACTAGAATTTTATTGGTTGATTTCACTTCAAAAACCTCTTTTTATTCTGTTAAAATTGGTCAAAAATTTGAGTTTAAATAAAGTTTCAAGAAAAACACAGACATTTGATATGTAGGAGAGACCGGGTCTGGTTGACACAAATTTCAAACTTTATAATCTAGCAAATAGTTGGTCGATTTTCAAAAATTTTTTTTGTTTTTTTCTTTAGTTAAAGTCTTCAGCTATAACTTTAGAGTATTTTTTTGGTTTTTCAGCAACAATAAATATGTTTTTGGACGGTTTTAAAACAGTCAACTAAAGTGTGACAACCTGGACAAATCTGTCCTGGTTGTCACAAGCATTGGGGTAAAATGTCACAGCTATTTGTGAGTCGACATTCACTCAGTTGCTTTTAAATTTTGCTAGACGCCAAGATTAAACGAACAATTTATTGATAAAAAACAATAGGAAAATATTATATACATGTCAGATGACAATTAGATAAGATCAGAGCTACACTAGCTGTGTTTGAGGAAGGATAAGTGTCACACTTCATTCATAATTTTAATCATAACGATGTAATGTATCCCCGTTAAAAGCAGTTCGTAGTTTTATCATAAGAGAATAAATGCGGCTCTTTGAGCGCTGTCTGCGATATACGTCCAATTTGTTATATGGCTCGATACATGTATCTTTTTCTCTTTTTTTCTCCTCTTTGTATTGACGTAATATGTTTTTTTGACTAACATCATTGTACTGGAAAATTCGCGTATATTCCACTTGATTCGCGTAACGAACTCTCCAGGGGTTTCTGGTTGAATCTTGAATTTACGAGAAAGTTTACGTCACGTGATTTTGTTTTCTATATAAAGCCGATGCGTAGCGAGAAATTATTATTATGATGATTATTATCGTTGTGAGATAATTTGAAGCGACTTGAGTGGCGGCTCGAGCGAAGGTGATTTTGTTTGGCCACAGGAGGTGGACCGTTAGATTTTGTGTCGGTGGACAATTGTTGAATTTATTTTGTGCCAGTGGTTGGCAGTTTTGTTCTACAGAGGTAGAATTATTTGTGTTGATTGAGTCGAGTTATAGTGTTGATTTCGCTTTGCAGTTTGGCAAAGCGTGGAATAGAATTTCGTCGGTCGTGATTTTGTAATACATTTGTTGTTATTAGAGACAGTGGTCTCTGTTTGTTGTGAAAAAGAATCTTCAACGAAATCAATCCGAGCTTTCGTTAACCAACTGTATAAACCGTCAGGCTCATAGCAAAACTACTTCTTGAGCCGGAATAAAATAAAATTTAGACACAGCTTTGTTTCAGCGCAGGTATTCGGGTTACCTAGCTCAACTGGTCCTTTGGGATTCCCGAACAAAGTTTGTGACAATAAGTAACCAAATAGGCATGCAATCTGCACATTTAGTTGCACAATAATAAAAAATTCAAATGTTTTTACGCTCATCTTGAACAAGTTACACTGAGGCATTAATTTCTCTTTGGTTCTTCATCGGCATCACAGCTATGACACACATAACTTTGAGAAAAAGAAACGCATTTTTCATATGCCCAATTTTTGCATGAGAAACACTGCACCCAAATCTCTTTTGACTTGCTATTGGAATAGGAGTCCATACATACCAGGCAATACCATTCTTGTTAAGCAAGGTCAGTTGGTTTTCTCTTCTCTTTTTGTCTTGTGGGCGAACTATTTTTATAAAACGAATTGTATTGTACATTCTTAAGTAATCGCACCTTTTTGGTGGACTTTGCCTGGGCGATTGCTGTTTTAACTGGGGTGTCAATCAGGATTTCTGACTTTCGTTTTCGCGACCTTTTTCTTTTGTTATTGCTGCGCGGTTGAGCTTTTGGAAACGGACAAACTTGAACTGGCGATATACTTTCTGATCTACTAAACAACATACTGCTCAGCGCTTCCGATCCTTGCTTGGAAGGATTTACAGTTGCGTCTGATGATGTAGAAGGTTGCTGTTCTATATTAGCAGCAGTGCTATTTGCAATCTCGTTATTTCCAAAGAGCTGATCTTTTAAAAGTTTTCCGGAGTCTTGTTGGAAGTCATTCCTGCTTCTCCAGCTGTTGACAATAAAATGTCATGATCAGTTATATATCCTGGCAAAAAGTCCGAGTCAGAAAATATTTGGCTGTTAAAAGGATATATCCCGGTCGATTTAAAGCCTGCTTGAATATTTGATGGCGTTACAGCATTTGTATATGCAATTGCAACCAAAGCTGGCAAATCATAGATGGTCATTCCTTTACAGGGGTCATTAAGATGCCACTCATCAGCCACTGTATTAAAAATATTTTTTAAATGGTCCGTATATAGATCGATCCAACGGTTGCAAACAATGAGTACAGTGTGGCGGAAATGAAAGCATTACAATGCCATTTTCTTTAGCGAAATCTAATCCTTTGATGCATATATGCGATTTGTGATTATCTAGTAAAAGAAGGCAAGGTTTTTCGTGGGTGCAGCGAACATGCTCAACAAAGTGCTTTAAAAAGTCCAAAAAGTGCTCTTCTGTCATCCATCCAGATGGATTTGCATCTCCTTTGCTTCCAGGTGGCGCTCCATTAAGGAAATGTCTTTGAAATTTTACTGGGGGGAAAATAAAGTAAGGAGGAATAGAATTTCCACTAGCTGATATAGTGCCTACTACAGTAATAAGTGTACCTCGCTCAGCCGATGTTATAGCGCCTATTTGTTTCGTTCCACGTCTTCCAATAATTCTATCAGGCTTACGTACAGTAGTTACGCCTGTTTCGTCCATGTTCCAAATGTCCAATGGCTGAAAGTTATGCCTATTTAAAATTAATTTCAAAAATTGTAAACAGTAAAATGAGAACATGATATTCTCACTGGAAATTTAAAATATTTTTACAATTATCGGTTTTGTGCGTGTTAAATTTTGTAGTTACTCTTGGTTGGCCTATACCTCAAAAGCAAACCAGCAAGACCAATTATTTATTTTTGGACAACACTTCATTTGATGTCTCAAATCTCCCAAGCTGTAAATTTGCTTTAACGTTTCTCAATGAATCAAACACTATTTTAATAACAAAGACGGAGCGCAAGAATTTAACAATTTTTTTTGCTGCCATCGTTAAAAAGTGGGGATTTCAAAGAAGGCTTACACTTATTGTAATAAATCGGTCTCTAATTTCTGCTTTTAATCTTTACATAAATAAATAAAACAGCTATTAGGCATATTAGGGTTATATAAATTTAACATTTCAACATAACGTGATGAGCTACATTTTTAAAAACACACCAAAACAAGGTAATTAAAGAGTTTGTTTAGCATGGGGTTGGTTGTCACAGTGTGACAACCTACACTAATTTTTTTGTGACAACCTGTACAGACCTGCCATCTTGAATTCGACTAAACCTAATTCAAAAACTATACTATCAGCTAAATAAAGACTTGTTTTACGAAAGTGCCAATGCTTTTACGCTTCCAACGACATATCGATGTTGATAATACGTCTATCCTAGTTGCTTCTATCCTTTCTTGATCAAAAGCAAAAAAATTTTGAATTTTTAGCAAAAAGTAGTATTTTAAACTTTATTCAAACTGTGCTTACTCAATCAAAGTCAAAGTACATCTGGCAAACAAAGAGGTAAAGACACGTGATTTAACATTAAAGTGATTATTGCACAAGGTTGCGAAATACTCAAAAAACTGAATGTGACAACCAGGACAGAGGACAACCAGACCCGGTCTCCCCTACAGTAGGCCTACGTAAAAGTCGAATGACATAGACTGGGGCTGGCGTATAAAAAAATGCTACAATTAATTATATAATGTAAAACTTCAAGCGCATAAGTAATTAACGATCTTTCTTCAATTTATTCAAAACAAAACCTGATATTTAAATCGATAAGTTAAAACAATATTTTTTCAGCCAATTTTAATTTTGTTTCTTTAAACATGATTAAGATTGATGGAAAAAATAAGACAAAATAAGCTTCATACAGAAATCCATGACTCGTTTTCAAGATTTAAATTTTTTATTAATTTTTATCGTATTTCAACTTTATTTATCCTCCAGACTCGTACAAAAACGTTGAAGGCGTTATACCAAGGGCAACTTTTAAGCGATACCGTACCTGCTTATTTAATGCTATACAGTATACTGTGTGCGGGCCCGCAAGCAACCAGAAGATCTAGCAGATAATTGCTTTCAGAGATGTCAAGATATTGTAGTGGGTTGGAATTTTTAATTTACTTTTTTAGTTTTTATTTGAGACGTAACTAAAATGCTAGTCTACCCAGACTACACTACTAGGCTAAGTAAGCTAAGCCTAAACAAAAAGTTGCAAAAGGGCTACTGGCTATGAAGTGTGTAGAGCGTTCCTAAACCTGACCCTACTTAAAATTAACTAGTAACTAGTACCGGAAAGATGGGAAAGTATTGGTAAACACTTAACTATGACAAATGTCAATTTGTAATAATACTACTGTAAATCAAGAAACTCCTTTAAAGCTGCAATCGAAACAAAAAATAAAAAACATGACACAATGCTTGCAAAAAAACTTTCAATAATCCTAGAATTAGACGGAGTACCGCAGTACCGTGGTACCAAATATCGACGGTAACGGTACTAAAAAAGTACCGCGGTACTGCCCACCACTGATTTTATGTAAAAAAAAAAGGTAGAGTAGGCTAATTTAGAAAGATAAATCCATTCAAATAAACTGAAAATCTAATAAAAGCTTAAACAAAAAATCCAAGAAATTCCATTCAGTGTCCATGAAAAATTTCAAAGCATGGAGTAGGGAATAGGGCTGATTATCATTGCAATCTTCACTTCGGTATCCAGTTTCTTTTCTTTGTTTGTACTCATAACAACTCTGCATCTCAAAAAGAATCCGTTTTCCCGCTCGAGGTTTGAGGGATAACTTCTGAATTGTGGAATTATAGTCAACAGTTTTGTAAGTATTATCTGAGGACCTTGAACCATGAGCAGTTGAACCAATAGAAAGAGTTGAAAAAAATATTTTTACAAAAACCAGTGAGCTGAAGTCTATAAGGGCATCTCTAAAGTGAAAGCTGGGCAATTTTAAATTTTTCCTACTCTCTTTAGAAATCAGAAGAAATAGAAAAAATTAGATGCAGCCATATCTAACAAATGCAAAAAAACTTTTTTGTACCAGCGCGTAGTTTTTCCAAGGGATCTATAAATGGGTAGAAGTTAGTTGGTTCTGTCTATGCTACTCATATTCTTATTACAATATGCCACGCACGCATGCCACACAATTTTTCTTGATTCAATAACGAGTGGTTACAGCAATCATTGAGTGTTTGTGATTTGTGCTAATCGTTAGCACCTCCTTTTTATCTTTTGACCTGCTGACATAAACTGGACCCTTCCTTTCTGGAAAGAAAGAATTTAGGAATGTATTGAATCGAATTGAATATAAATAAAAATTGGGTTGCCACATGTTGCCTACTTTTCAAGGAGGGAGGTACCACAGTACAAATAAACACTAGCTATTTTATGGCCAAATGATTAATAATTCGATTCCCCTATTTATAAAATCTTCAACTTTGACGTGTTTTTCATTCTGAAGCTTTTGTGATAACTTATTTTTTGAAGGCAATAGAAGTCATGCCCAGTAAACCTGATAAAAATTTGAAGGGTGGGCTTTAATGTGTTAAAAACGCTAGTTTTATCTGGTTTACATTAATAAGTCTTTAACCCTATTCCGACTGAGCTTTTTGGAAACTTTGTACGACTGGGGGGGTGGGGGGCGGAAAGTGCCTGCGCTCTTTGCTTGCTTATATCTCGACAATAACTGGCGCTAGAATTGTCATTCAGGTTTGTATAGAAAGAAAATTTCATACTCTTTTAATACAGATACTTAAATGTTGCATTTAAACATTATTTGAAATTGAAAAAGCGAATTTTTAAAGGGTAGTCATTTTTTGTAAATTGGCTCAAAACGAGAGAACGATTTGAGAGAATTAACGACTTGGGCTGTTTGTCGAACGTCATTAATTCGTAAAATTAGAAGTAAGAGTCGTGACAGCTGAAATCCACTTGGCAAGATTATTACTGTTTACAGAGAAAGACGTCGAATGTTGCGCTTTTTACCCGTGAAATATGTAAAATTCGAACCGAAGAGCGTTTTTATTTAGAAAGAACTGATTTTGGGAGAAATTGACAAAAGAGAGCGTGAGTTCAGGTGAAGACCTTTTTTTTAGAGATGACATAATTTTGGAGGCAGAAATCAAGGATCCTAGCTCAAGTGCGCCGCGAACATCTGAAGATACCAATTTGTGCCGCGGCCAGAACAAGGGTATTTTAAAATGGTACTGATTTTAGAAACGAAAACTAGAAATCTAAACCCAATTCTGGGTGAAGACCTTTTTTTTTTCTTTAGAAATCAACTGAATTCGGAAAAAAAATTTAATAAAAATGATCTAAAGATGCCGCTTCAAAAATGTGCCGCAATCGGAAAAAGGTTGAGAAAGACTGGGTTAGACCTTGTTTTGGATGAAAGGTTTTACTAATTTCAAAACAAGACTAAAGCAAACTTCAAACAAATTCTGTTTGCGTGGCTCCGTGTGTTTGTTCATTGCTAATACACTTGCTTGCTGCGACAACAAATCTCAACCAAATACGAAAATGCAATTGTGGTCCATTTTCGAGACTTGATTTTACACAATTGCAAAAAACTTTATAGAAATCAGTTTCTCTGTTACACACTTGCTTTATTTCATTTGATATTTCTTTGTGCTTAGCTTAAATAGTTCCCACGGTAGTAATTTTTCGTTCCAAAATCCATTACACCAAAGGTCTTAAAGTGTATAATCGATTGTAAAATATATTTTCATTCTTCTTCTTTTGGCTTCTCCCTACACGGGGTCGCCACAGCGCGACAGTAATCTCCATTTCACTCGACCTACTTCGTCTCCTTCCCTAGCTCCAACCCTTTCCATGTCTTCTCTCACCAAATCCATCCACCTTCTCCTTGGCCTTCCTCTTTTCCTTCTGCCTGGCACCGCCATCTCCATCATCCTTTTCCCCACGAAGTCTTCTTCTCTCCTTTTTACGTGTCCATACCAACGTAGCCTTGCATTCCGAAGTTTGTCTCCCAGCTTTGCAATTTTCGCGGTCCCTCTCACGTATTCGTTTCTTATCTTGTCCTTTTTTGTCACTCCCAGTGCCCATCTCACCATTTTGAACTCTGCAACTTCCATTTTTCCCATCTCTTTTTCCGTCACTGCCACCGTTTTATTCCATAAAGCATGGTTGGTCTAACAACACTCTTGCACATTTTACCCTTAATCTTTGCTGATAACTTCCTGTCGCACAGAACTCCAGACACCTTCCTCCAACTCATCCATCCTGCTTGGATCCTTCTCCTTACTTCTTCTTCACATCTTCCATCATTACTAACTGTTGACCCAGGTATTTGAAGTTTTTTGCTCTCTTTACCTTTTCTCCTTGCAGCTTCAACTCTTCTCCATCATCCACACCCCCAACCCTCAAATATTCGGTCTTGCTCCGGCTCACTTTCAGGCCTCTTCTCTACAGTGCATTTCTCCAAATCTCCAAATCCTTCTCTAGCTTCCTATGATTTTGTCTACACAGAAATATTTTCATAATATATTTTCATAATAAAGCCAAATCAACAGCTCGGCATTTTATCCGAATTAGTTAGAAAATTTTACACGAAAAGAAATCTAAATCTACAGTTACGGCTTTTTCAACATAACCAACTTCCCTTGGAAAGTGGGATCGAAAGCGTTTTATTGCCTCGTAAAGTGTTTGCGTTGTTAGTTCCGGTACGAATTAAATTAAACTTCAACAGAGAATACCAGTTTACTCCAGTCTTTACGCTATTAAATTAAGTACACCAAAATTAGATTACAACCAATTTGTTCCATACCGAACTTCTGCCAATAGGCTATTCAAATTCCAAAAGGATATACTGTATATATAAGAGAAATCGGCCAGCAGGCTCTTCAACTAACCTTCGTCTACAAAGGCAAAATCAAAAAAAAAGTTGCCTTATGTCCTAACTGTTACCATAAAAGAGATCGCCAAAGGGCACGCAACAGCAGCGCGCACAAATCAGCAGGCGCCATGTGTAAACTTTAATTAGCGCGTGAAGACAGATTTGGTTCGCGTCTTGGTGACGCTACATGGTTAATGAACCGTTCAGTCTCAATTGTTTTGATAAACAGTTATTAATTCGCCTTCTTCTCGCTTTTGGCTGCTTTTTTCTCGCGTTTTCTATATAAAATAGTCAAAAAACTAGTAACCAGGTGTTGAAAAACTATTAATAAATCCAAAACTACTTGAGCAATTTTTTTTTAAATTGCACCAACTTTTAGATGAATAAAAATTAGGAAAAGTCATAAAATTTGAAGAAATCCATGCTAGTAGTTTTTAAGCAGCACACAGCATTTTAACAACGCGGGCACTTTCCGCCCTCCCTCCAGTCGTAATAGGGTTAAAAAACCTTAGCCTGTCACATAATTGCAGCGTTTTCAATATTTCTGGTTAAAAATGTTGTTCCTCTCAATTACGCGTGCAGCATCAAAGCGAAAACTAAAGGCCCGTTTCGACTACGAGCGCTGGCGGGAGCATTCTTTGTTTCTTTTATTGAATATTTTGCTTCGCTTAGCGCTTAAGGGCAGAAAGAAGTAAAAAAACAACTAGATTCAGAAAGTAGCGGCAAGCTGTAAATTAATTTGTGTGCCATATAAGTAGGAGGGCTTAAAATTTAAATTTACATGAGGCGCATAAAAATATATGGTATCCATATAAATAAATATGTTCATCTTTTTCCAAAAAAAGTCCATATAATGGGTGTTGAAAATTTCAATGGGGGCGCAAAATATGAAAAAGTAACAAATTTTAATTTAAAGCAATTTTATTTTATTTAAAACTGCAAAGCACTTTTAAATGATACAGAGCACCAAAACAAACTAATTTATAAATTGTTGCATAAATTAATTTCTTACATAGCTGTAAAATGCTAATATTATGAATGGTATACTGAAGTTTACCAGCATTGCCCATGAGCAATAATTGCACTGATTTAGGTTTGTTAAAAAGCAACCAGCTGTCCTGTGTATTTTATCAGCGCAAGTGCTGTAGGCTATAAATAATAGAAATAGTTATGAAAACTTTTTTGTCAAATGCAGATGCTAAAGACTAAAAATTTGGGGTTATGATGACTTCATCGCCATTGACCTTAAAGTAAAAAAACATATACTTTTTCAATACGTTTTTGTTTGATTTTTATAAAAAAGTTTCAAATTTTCCTTTTGCATTGAAACAAGCACCTTAAAAAAACTTACTCAAGCTTCTTGGTAAATGCAACGACAAGCCATGAGGCTGTTTTACAATAAATTGAGCTGCATTTAAGTAAAAAGTATTTTGATGAAAAAGGTATTTTGAATTGATCCCAGAAATGCATTTGCTATAAAATCAGCTCATTACATGTGATTAGCAAAAGATGTTTAATAATTCTTAATCTGCTTTGTAATTTGCTTGCCTGAAATAATCAATAAAGTGTTTACTAAAGGTTAACTTATGCAGCAGCATAAATCTAACTCAAATCAAGTAACTTCTCAGGTTGATTCATACTCAAATTTTTTAAGAATTCTTTTAACTGTGACGCAGCATAGATTGTTTGGTTTTGGAAACTTTGATGAGAGCAATTCTGGGCTTTTCACTAAATACAGTTTTGAAAAAGTAGATTAAGTCCCAATCCCAATAAAAAACTTAGATGAATTGAACGTTGGATTCATATACTATGAATTAAAGATTGGTAGGCAAAGCTAATTGGTTAGGCCGGGGTTCATGAAAAAGCCAAGTCGCATAATTTAATAAATTAAATTTAAAAAAAGAGTTTAAAAAATATCACAAAACTAATTTGGATTTGCCAAAAATAGATTTGTAGGAAAGCTCACAAAACAAATTAGACAAAAATAAGTTTCACCCAAATAAGCAAATCAAAGTAATGCAAACAGACTAACGTTTAAACAGAGATTTGCAATAAACAAAATTATATAGTGGCCTATTTATTGCACCCTAGGAGGTAAATAATTTGTCAAATCAAACTGGAGTTAATTAAACACAAAGCAAAAAGTTATGTGGCATTATATTAGATCAGGGGTGGGCAAACTTTTTAGCTCGAGGGCCGCATTTACAAGCTGATTTTGTCTGCGGGCCACACTACTGTATAGTAATCTCTAAAAAAAATATCCTCATTTTTAATCAATGTCCAAAATACCCTTTTTCGTCTCGAAAAAAGTGATCTCAAATTTTGGACATTGATTGAATGTGATTATAGCCGTACCTGGCGGCGAGTTTCCAAGATTTGGGAAAAATTCCAATTATTCGAGCAGATGACAAGAAAATATTTCGGCAAAAGCAGAGTTTTTCGGGCAGCGACACAAAAATTTTGGTAAAGTCAGGAATTTTAGGGTAGTGACAATGATCAACTGAAAAGAATAGTTACCAAATTTGGATGAAGACCTTTTTTCTTTTTTTTGGAGAAGACCATGATTTTAGGACGAAATATAATCATTGTCCGAGAATCTCAGACAATTATTTTGTCTTATTCGTAAAGTTCTAGAAAATCATGATTTGGGCAAATGTCACAAAATTTGGCAAAATTTCATTACCTCAACAAATTTTTTTGGTTGGTACGCCTATGAATGTGATGACATTTTTTTATAAATCATCACAACTACAAGGAAAAAAAAGTAAAGTTATTTTCTTGAGCCTTTCGCGGGCCGCACAAAAAGTTGTGGCGGGCCTCATGTGGCCTGCGGGCCGTAGTTTGCCCACCCTTGTATTAGATAGTACAGAGATACATGCTTGTTGTTTCCCATAAGTAGTAGCGTAAATATTTGTCTGAAAAGTTACAGGAAAGTAGGAAGGTCATATTGATGGCAAACACAATCAACAAGTTGCTGTTAAATACCTCCTTTCGCCATTCTGTTGTTTCCTCAGGAAAAAAACTAGTAGCTCTAAATTGATGTAGATCTACAATCATATCTAAATACAAATTAAAAAAATTAAATAAAAACTTTAATGAAAGAGTAATATCTTAGGATTTTCAATAACAGGTCTGGGTAATTGCCTGATGCTTGCCCTAAGTTTATCACCTTCAACGTTGTCTTGCAAGTCAGAGGATAAATAAAGATGATAAATAAGTGAATGAATAAATAAAAGTTTTTTCTAATATTATACTTTCAATTCGGAAAAAATCTGTTTAAGCTAATGACTGTGCTCTGCGAAAGCAATCCGCAGAGACATGGCTATTGCTCCCTACCCCCTACTTCCAGTGCCCCTGGGTGGGGCTAAGTAGAGTTGATAAATAAAAAAATTTCAAAATCATCATAAAGTAGGCTACTGAAGTATCTTTAAAAGCTTTTTTATTTTTAAGCACTTCTAAAGCTCCATTTTATTTATCTATTTTCAATTTTTTCTGTTACTAAAATGTCTTGCCCCTGGTTTAGCTTCTGGGTGCATCAAAGCTATATCAAGTGGTAAATACACTTGCATATAATGTAAAAGTCCTTTCAAAGTTGTTTTTTTAAAAGACAATTTACAATAGCCTACAGTAAAATATTGACGATACTTTGAAGAAAGCGATATGCTAAAGTTTGAGGGGGTATATATATGGGTTTTTTGCGAGTAAAAAGATAAGAGTAATTTTATTCTTAATTTTTACTATCATACCATAAAATTTTGAGGGCCTTATTTTAAAATTTCAAAATTAACCCCCACCCCTAGCATAAAATCAAAGCACAAATTAAATGATTGAAGAATCAACACTTGGAAACAGTTTCAATGTCTAAACAGCAAAAAAGTAACTTTTTTTTGGTTCCACATTTTTTTAGAAGCAAACGAGAGAAAAGTGGTAGACTTAGCCTATCATATACAAAATGTCAGTTTCAAGTCAGAGCAGTTGCTTCTTATTATATTTGAAACAAAAAAATCAACTCTGCAATAGGTTTTACTGATATTATTTATTTATTTATTTATACATAGTCGGTAAAACTCCCTCTTATTTTAGTTAACTTATTTGCAAGCTGTTTTGCAATTGTTTTAAATGTTTTTCTTCTAACCAGACTTTTAATGACGTAAATCGTTCGTCCCGATTTTCTGATTGGCTGTTTCTCTTTAAACGCGTACAATAGAGTGAGCTCTATCTTAATCGCTACTGGTAAATGGGAATATGCTCTACCTCAGGGATCGGGAACCTTTTTGAGTATGAGAGCCATAAAAGCTATACATATTTTTAATTGTCTTTCTGTGAGAACCATACAATGTTTCTCTAATTTTTAGCTGTGTGTGTGTGTGGGAAAAATTTGTATATAAACAAACTTTGGTCTTATTTTGCAAACTAGAACTTATATTATTAAATATTGACTCTGATTTTGTCTCAAAAACGTAGTTACCTCTAAAAAAACTTTTAACCTTGAATCTGACTCTGATTTATCTATTTTCGTCTTAAAAGCGTTGTGATCTCTCAAAACAGGGTCTTCAATTTTGTAATCTTGTGTGCGCAGATCTTTTTTTATGTGCGCTAGTTTATGCTTGTCAACAAACGAGCCAGAGACCGTTATCAAAATCAGGCTCGCGAGCCATAGCTTTCCGACCCCTGCTCTAGCGTAACCTAACGTCACGTAACGTGATTTTATATAAGCGGCCGCTTGGTTTGCATTTTATTCCAGTGTCGTTTACAGTATTTGTTCCAGTATCGATTCCAGTTGAAATTCGAGTTATTCCGCAGTCCAGTTGAAGTTTCAGTTACGCTGATTGACAAGTGTGGAATTGTCTTTGCGCAAGTGTTTTCAAAAATTAATTCTATGGAGAGATAGAATTATTTTGTGTATCGGACGAATTATTTAGGTTGTGGCGCTGGAATCGTTTTGAAGTTTGGCAAAGTGGGGGAGAAAAATTTTCGTGAATGTTCGTTCTTTGAATTTAGTAAATACATTCTTTATAAAATGAGAAAAACAAAAAATAGTGCACTAAAGTTGACTATTTTTTATTAGGGCACAACCTTTCGTGGACTACTGCTCACTTCGTAGTGAGCAGTAGCCATGCCATACTCCATTGAGCAGTAGCCAAGCCATATTCCATTGCACCTGACGAAGTGAGCAGTAGCCCACGAAAGCTTGTGCCCTAATAAAAAATAGTCAACTTTAGTACACAATTTCTTTTTTCTCTTATTTGATTTAAAAAGTAACACGGCTCCCCCAATTTTATTTTACAATCCTTTCATGACATTCTTTATAGTTGAAGACAGTGGTTTCTGTCTATTTGTGGAGAAAAGTTTTCAACGAATCAATTCAAACTTAGTCAAAACTAATTGTGTAAAAAAAAACTTCAGTCTCGCAGCAACTACTTCTTGATCCGGAATAAATAAAAAAATACACATAGCTTTATTTCAGCGCAGGTATTTGGGTTATTTTGTTCAAGTTTACTTCAGCGTAGGTATTGGGGTTATATCCCTGCTTGGTGGCCTAGGCAAGCAGTTCTAAATTACAGTTATATCTCTATTAAAATTAAAAGCGGACAGCAATATCTTGGCATCTCCGGAAGCACATCGATTTTGTAATCGGAGTAATTGCTTACTCTATGTATTAGCGCCTCCGTCGCTTTCCCGCGAGTCAGGAGAATAAATATAAAGATAGAAAGATACGTAGAAAAATAGAAAGAAAGAAAGAAACTGGTCCTCTTGAATTCCCAAGTAAAGTCTATCACAGTTTTTTAGTTTTATAGAGATATGACTGAAATTTAAAACTGCTTGCCAAGACCACCAAGCAGGGGAAAGTGCCGTAAAGTGTCTTTCCAAAGGACAAAAAAGAATGGCACAAGTCGAATCATATTGTATCTGATTAAATTGTAGTATAAATTTTTTTATTGGACATTCTGTCGGCAGCGTGGTCGAGCAGTTAACAGCGCCGTGATTGATGGCGAATGTGATCAACACGGTGGCGGTTTAGAACCTACTTGGGCGATTTTGCTGTGTCCTTAGGAAAGACATTTCACAGCACTTTCCTCTTTTCTGCCTTTAAAAGCATCTATAAATTTTAGTCATATCTCCAATAAAGCCAAAATAAAAAATTTGAATAGAACACCAATAGTTTCTGAGGCAGGTCGAGGTAATTCTTTGACAGTTGCTATGTGTAGGGGAGACCCGGTCTGAATATCACCCTGTCCTGGTTGTCACACTCAATTTTTCAGTATTTCGCAACCTTGTGTAATAATCACTTTAATGTTAAATCACGTGTCTTTACCTCTTTGTTTGCCAGATGTAGTTTGACTTTGATTGAGTAAGCACAGTTGGAATAAAGTCGAAAATACTACTTTTTGCTAAAAATTCAAAATTTTTTTGTTTTTGTTCAAAAAAGGATAGAAGTAACTAGGGTAGACGTATTATCCAACATCAATATGTCGTCGTCGTCGTCGTCGTCGTCGTTTGAAGGGTATCCACTCCAGGTCAGACACAAACACGACTGGGGCCGAGGGTTTATCCTTTTACTACCCCAGACTGCTGCACTGCCTGGATCAGATGCTGGCAGTGGTGTTATTAAGCCAGCATTGAGTTTCGTCATCCAAAACCGTCAGACCTCGTGCTCCATGTGGTGCCCGATGTATAGGGCACGCTGTTAGTATATGGTCTGCAGTTTGCTCAGAGGCGCCACACTCGCAATACGGTGAAGGAGCGAGACCCCATTTGTGCATGGACGAATGGAATCGCCCGACACCAGTCCGCAGGCGGTTGAGCTTAACCCAAGCTGCTCGAGGTGAGCCCATCCCAACAGGCCTGGCACCGGTCTCGGGCACAAAAGCACGGAGTCTGGAAGCATTTTCACAGTACTCCGTTTTCCATTTGTGATTTGTCCATTCAGAAGCTCGGATGCCAAGTCCGGCAAGGTTATTTAATAAATTCTGCGCAGCTGCCGCAAACGGGCGTCTAGATCTTAGTCTCTCTTGGCGAGCATCTAACAACTCACTTAAAAGGCCATGCAATATATGGTCAGAATCCAGGATTCACGGTAAGCCAAGGAACGAGAAACAGGTTGAGATGACTTGCGGTCAACAGCCTTATATCTCCCATTTCTAACCACTGAGATGCAATAGCATCAGCCAAAACGGGACAATGACGAGAAGAGCGTCGGGAGCTACCAGTAAGGTTGTTCAAAATACTGCTTTACGACTAAAGTGTAAAAGGTCGATGCTCCAAATTTTTTCGGACCATCAATCTCCCCGCTTCCTGTCAAGTTTGGTATGTCAAGCTGTAGCAGCCAAACTTGAGTTGTCTTTGTGAAGAAACTGCAGGAAAGTTCTGTAGAGGGATTTACACTCAGCATCCCAACACAGATTATAGCTGTTTCGATGACCGCTTTGAATGGTCTTTTTATATGCTTTTAGATTCTGATGATGTTACATAGTCCTGGTTGCAAATTTGTTCGTCAAAGCAATGTAGTGACTCATTTGGCGGAAGTTTCATTGCTTAACAGGCATGTTTGGCACTGATAAAGCAAACTTTGGTGGTGTAATAAGCGAAAGTCGATGTTGTGACCTGGGGAACTTTTCAAAAACACGTCTATCCGGTAAGCGACTGTTAGGACCTACGCTAGCAAAAGCTAGATCCAATCCAGTTAAAAGTGACGTAAGACACAAATTTTTCTGATTTTTACAAAAAATAAAACTAGTCGATGTCCAAATAGTATTTACCGAGAGTTTTTGGTGTTTTCACTTCTTATTAAAAGTAAAAAGTACGGTGACCATGCACAATTTTTTCTGCATGTTATAACGTATATCGTTTAGTTGCCGTATCCCTATTTGCAACCTTTGCTTTATTTTGTCTTCAATTATTATCAATTGCTTCTTTTGGGTGCGAATAAAAACAAACTACTACTACTAAAAAAAATATTGTGCTCTTCAAAAAATCTATGAAGTTTGCTAAGTATGTCATTAAAAGTAAAAATTTGTTCAAAATCAATTAAAGATAAAAAAATCTTTGCTTGTCGATGAATTAAAAATATAAACTAGAAAACCCTCCAAAGAAAAACTTTGGATGTAAAATCAAGTTTTAATGACTCGAGACGAGTTTTTGAGAGACTCGAGTTCGACTGGAGTCCAACTAAAATTTTTAAAAGTCTCTCTCGGACTCGTCGGACTTGTCTTCTTAGTTGGTCCATAGCCAATAACCAAACGCAAATAGAAATCCAAAACCAAAAAAATAATTCTAAAAAGTTACTAAGAACTTATAAAAACACAAAAGCGTGGCGATGCAGTGAGCTTGCATTGAGGTGTAGCTTTGGCCTGTGGCGGACAGTTGTATGAGCAATTTTTAAAGGTGTACGCTGAAACTGAAGAATTGGGTATTGTGTAATGTTACTAAATACTGTATATACTATCAAACTACCAAAATAAAGCATAGTACTATCAAAACAAAAAAACAACTTTTTGTTTGGTGGGTTGTACTACAGCCGTAATATGTAGATAGGCTCATATGTATGTCTTTAAACATCTAGCAGTCCTCTGAGCCAAACTTCGATGCAAAACCAAGCTTAATTGGTATGCATTTTTCTCTGCTTGACGCGGCTTTAGCAAGCAGCTGAAGTTTCAGATACACATGTAAATAAAAATTTAAAACACCGAATAAAAAGTTTTAACCAAATAACAAGCATCTCTGACATCTTGGCATCTCTGAAAGTAGGTGTGGTTAATTGCTTGGACGGTTGCCCTAAAATCAAGACTGTCCCAATGGGAATGACAGCAGGAACTCTGATCTCCCAAAAATATTTTGTTCGCTTCAATTTTTTTCCAATTTTTTTTGGCATACAAGTAAGTTTTTAATGGATTATTCTACTTGGCAAGGCCGGCATAGGATGAACTGAGGTCTCTTTTAACAACTGCAATTAAAACCAGATAATGTGTGAGCCCGAAAAAGGTCTTTACACGTTAGAAAACAACTTCAGTTTGTAACGAAAACTTTTTTGTCTTGATTTGGTTTTATGTTCAAAAAACTAACTTTCATATGATGGACACTAAAAGCTGTTTTACAGCAGATTTTAAATGGATGACATGACATTGCACTGTATTCTCGTTTGACAAAGAAAAACTTTTCCGGGATGTTCCTCCTAGCTCTGGCGTTCTGGAACGAGCCTACTCTAAGTATGTAACGTTCCCAGCGTTTTCCTGTGAGCATAGTCGTAACAACCAAAAAAATTTTTATGAGGGACAATACAATTTTGTTGAATTTTTATGGACGATTACTTGAATTATGATCTTGTACACTGCCAGACACGACAAAATATCACACATTTTTGTCTCAAAAATCTGTTGATGATTTAAAAAATCATCACTTTAACACAATGTCTTATTTGTTCCAAAAAACTGGTGATAACAACCAAACAAAGGTCTTCACTTGTTATTAGTGTCCAAATTTTTCAATTTTGTCCCAAATCAATGGTGAAGACTAAAAAAAGATCTTCAATTTGATCTAAATCGTTTCAAGTTGGAATACTTTTCGTACCCAAATAATTCTTCGTCGCTGCCCCAAAAAATTTTATTTTGTCCAAATAATTCCTTGCCAGGGCCCGAAAAATTCTGGTTTTGCCCAAATTCTTTGAGTTTGTTGGGCAATTACTCTGCTCTGCCCTCCCGCTTGTGCAGCTATGCCTGCGAGTGAGAAGAGAAAATACAGAAGATAATAATTGCATAGATTAAAAGAATTACAAATTTTAGCATATCATGTGGTGATTGGCAAGAACGCCGGAAGTGGGGGGGAGACAAAGGAAGCGATTGCTTTTAATATTGTTAAAACGCGGGTACAGGTTGGTCGATTGTGCCTTTTGAAATTTGAATTACAAAAATATTTTTTAGATCTGTTCCGTAATTAATTTACATAATTTCGATCACTATTACACCCAACGATGTTCGTAAAATTACAAAGACAACCGTGAAGCGTAGCACAGCAACAAAAGGCATGATAAAAGTTTTAACGTATGCAATATAGAGTTATTGATAATCTCTGAAAAACCCCCAATTCTACATGAATCAGTAAATAACTTATTACGTACATAAATTTTAAAATGGGTTTAGAGAAAACTATTCAATTATAACTTGTATCTTTGTTGAAAATTGACTATTCAAATGCTGTTTTGCAAATAAAATGCTTTTATTAAGGTA
Organism: Diplosoma virens; assembly: GCA_963680785.1. Taxonomy (NCBI): domain Eukaryota; kingdom Metazoa; phylum Chordata; class Ascidiacea; order Aplousobranchia; family Didemnidae; genus Diplosoma; species Diplosoma virens. The sequence goes on along the minus strand of OY796880.1, from coordinate 26,679,337 downwards.
AGTGCTTGAATTTACTTTGTGTGACCCTTAGTGAATTAGATGGTCGTGTAACATACGACTATACTCCTAAGTAATTAATCTACAGTATTTTAATTTGTACTAAGTTTTAATTTCGGCTGCCGTTTATAAAATTTGTGAGTAAAAAATCACAAAATGCCCAGAACAGACCAACAAAAAATTAATTAAAAAAGAGCTAGCACAAGCAGCAAGCAAATCCGGACAAACAAAGCAAGATAGTTTTTGCATGTGTTCCGATCTACCCTGCTACAGATTCAGCCTGTCATGACAGTGCCCAAATTACTTCATTAAAGAGGTTGACTATTTTAACAATGTTAGCATGAAAGAAACGTTAACGTGTAATATTTGTTCCGAAGAAAATTGCGTAGTAAGCAATATCAAAACATATAATTTCTCGGTTAAGGAAGGCAAATTCACTGCAGTTTTGCAAAAAAACTTGCAGACGTACATGCTCATATTAAGTTATTTAACAAAAAAAGTACCTCGCCACTGAAAAAAGCAATAAAGATATCAAAAGTTACAAAGTAACAAAGTTTTAAACAAAAAGCCGACAAACAAGAAATGCTTTCCGGAAAAACATAAATTGCTTCAATTTTAGTGCGGCCTGGTTCTCGTTTCGGCTTCTAAAGAAAGGAGTTTGTATCATGAGAAGAATCAAAACATGGCTTAGAAGCAGTATGACAGATAACAGTCTCAGTGATCGAATGTCCGCAAATATGCATCAGAACTTGTTGGACAATATCAATTTACAAGCCATTGCAGATCACTTTGCCAAAGCAAGCGAAATACGAATCAATTTTCAAGCGAAAATGAACTAAAGGAATTTACATTGGAATTTAACCTGGAATAAAATACAAACAGCATACATGCTTATATTAGGTCACGTCACGTGACCCCAGACTACTGCAAAACACACTTGAAATTAAAATTAAAGATTAAAATAGAGTTCACACTTGGTTATTTTTTGCTTTTACGGAGAACAGGCAATCAGAAAATCGAGACGTGATGGTTTAAGTAGTTAAAAGTCTTGATTAATGATACCCGAACAATTGAGAAACACCTACGTGCAAAGGTCAAGTGCTCTCAATCTGATTGACACGTGCTTAGGATTACAATTAATAGGACGAACAATTAAAACAATCATGAAACAGCTTGCAAATAACTTGAATAAATTAAATCAACTGGGGGTTTTACCGACTATGCAATTATAACTTGGCCATGAAAATATTACATCATAGTAAAAACTTTAATTATCAAAGAGACAGAGAATTAACTCTAGCTTTGTGGAATCAAGATTATTGCGAACAACGTGTGACATGGTGGGACGCCATTCTTAATGCGTCGTAACCTGCTTTGTTTTCCGGCACCGGTGGCGAGCGTAAAACGCCGATTAAGAACAAGTTCCATTATCAATGAGATCATGTGCGTGTCGGGAAGAAGACAGAGTAGCTTGCAGGTGAGGCTGCGGTGCTACACAGTATCGTTTCTTAATCTGGTGAATGAGACTTTTACAAAGGTAAATGAATAGAGGGGGTGAACGAACAAAGGCAAGGATACCATCCGAACTGAGCAAAGTTTAAGCGCGGAAATTTATAACAAGCTGTATTTGTTTGGCATACAAACCACGTCAAATTAAGACCAAAACACAAACAACGTTTTCGGTTCAAAACAAATTCTTTATTAAATATCAAGTTAAAGTCTTTTTTTTTTAAGTTGATGTTGTGAGTATTCAAAACATCTACCGCTTGTGCTGTTCTTAAGAGATTCAGGGTGAATGAATGCAATACTTGATGGTAGGGGAGAACAAAACCAAAAACCTTTAAGAAGCACTGAACTAAGCAATAAAGGCACCGCGAATCAGACTTTACGACCAGCCAACTCGCAACGGGAGAAATTGTAACAAATTAAGCTTGAAAAAAATAACAATTTACGATTAAATGTCTGAGAAACAAGCTTTGCGATTGATTGCGAACTAAGCACGAAATACGTAATGTAGTGAGCGAATTCAACTTTTTGTAAGATTTTGTACAGTAAACACGACTGAATGCTTTGCGGGGTGCTTGCAGTAGATGAATTTTTCACAGATTCATGAACAACAGGAAACGAACTAAAGATTTTCTTTAATTTTTGTTCATCCAGATTTCATCTAATAAATTTCATTTTGATGTTGCGACAGTGATTATATTTGTTGATGGTTTATGGAAAGTAATATTTATACTGTTTAGCTTATGAAACAAACAGGAAAAAAATAAGACTTTTAGCACTAAAATTCATCTCGAAAATAAACTAGTTTTTACAAACGAAAGAACTCCAGCTTTTAACGGAACAAAGCGTGTTAATGCCTTTTTTATTGAAAGTCAGTGAGCTTAAAAATTTTTGCCAAAACAGCACACGGTACTGCAATCACAATGAAATCGATAATTTTTAATTTTTTTATTTTTTTCAAAAACAATAAAAAATTATGACGCACATCTATATCTACTATGATGTAAACCAGACGTAAGTCGGTCTTTTAACTTGTCTTGATAAATTTCATTTTCATTTCAACGTTTCATTTCAACATTTAAAGAATACTATAATAATAAGATAAAAGTAATAATAAATTAATTAAACATGGTGCAAAACGCTACACTACGTACTTAAGAAAACAAAAACGTTTTAAAATTAGAAACGGTCGTAGACTCATGCTTTATAAAAAGTTCCGCGGCATACTTGGAAATCTTTTACACTGTGCGCCGCAACACACAAGTTAAATAATATTTGACGTTCTGTTTAAAAACTGATCTAAATAATATTTGACGTTCTGTTTAAAAACTGCGAGTAATGACAATTTAAACTATTTTATTAAAGTCGGCAAAGTTGCTAAAAGCATGGCCTCAACAACAATTGCACCAAAAATCAAACCCTGATAAAGGACATTTGTCCCGACTCGCTTCTACTTGCATTAGATTGATAAATTTAGCTAAGTTTTTTGTCGCTTAATCACGTATATGTTGCTTTGGAAAATTATACAACAGACCCAATCACAAAAGGATTTTGACAAATTAAGACCAAGTTTGGAGGCTTTTATATCTATTTACTCAGACTCTGGAAAAAAATTCATTTTGATTTTATTTCATCTCTGTATTTATCTTACTGACTCGCAGGAAAGCGTCGGTGGCCTTATACATAAAGCAAACAATTAACTTGATTGCTGAAAACCTAAACTTTTTATACGCTAAATATTATTTTTGCTTCCAAAAGTTGTGTGTAATCTTGTGAATGAAATTCCGTTCATTGAAGCAAGTTTTTCAGAGATGATAAAAATGGTTCCTGATATTTTTAATTATGTAATCAAGAAAACAATAGCATTTCTGATGATATCTATTATATGTATGCTCGAAATAGACCATATTTCAAAGAAGTGAGTCAAAAAAATTATAAATTTTTGAAGACTCTGTATGTCTGATGGTTTTTCTTTATATCTTTTTCCACCAAGTCGCACAATCGCTTGTTTGTCATCACTCAGCAGTATTTTTTACATGATTTTGACAATTTTTACTTCGGCATGAATATGAGTCACTCTCCTAACCAACATTCTAAGCTATTTACGATGATTTCTTTTGTTGCTCTAAAAAAATTTATAGTAAATAAAGTATTTTTTTCACAAAATATTTATTGTGTTTTGTTAGCGTTGTTTTAATTTTGGACATTCTAAAATAACAATTCTAATCTGATATTTTATGATGCTCTGAAAATATTTTTTACCTGGGTGAACGAAATTTGGCTATATGAGAAAAGTAAACGAAATTCAAAAAGGTTAAGAAGCACTGCCATACAGTATCGTCGCTGTTGTGAAATCGACAAACACAGCGCCGGCTTTCTTTTTGGCCAAAAAGCTATCCTCAATTTCGTGAGTTAGAAGAGTAACTTGATCTACGGTCGACCTTCCGCGCGGAAACCCAGCTTGCTCTCTACGTAGCAGTGGGTCAATAATTGTTTCGCCGCGGGCATAGATAAGTCTCTCCGAGATCTTGAAGGAGACACAAAGCTAGGAGTCAAGTCAATAGCTATTTGGTTCCCCTAATGGCTTATTCGAATTCGGAATGGCAACCACTAATGCTCTCCTCCAAATTTTTGAAAGCCTGAGTTGGCGCATGCTGAAAGACAAAAACTTGTTTAATCAGGACTTCAAAACAGGGCTGGTATGGAGTATTAGCTCTGGGCATAGAGAGTCAGGGCCCAGAGCTTTTTCAGACTTTAACAGATGGAGAGCGTTAGCAAATTTTTCCAAAAAAAAATATGAAGAAATACATTTATCAGGCGGTGTTGGAATCCTCCAGAGTTGGGATATCTCTTTAACGACAACTCTGGCTGACTCGCGGTTTGTTATTTTGTATATTCCATTTTTAACTAACTGCGAGACAGTTGAGTTGGCGCTAATGGAGCAGAGGTGGCGTGTTTGTCTACTTCTGCCGATCATGTTGTTAATTATATTCCATGCCAGCCAACTGGAGTGCGTGAAGTTGATGCTATTGACAGCGTCGGACCAGCGAAGTTTTCGTTTTTCATCAACATGGGAGAGCAAGGCGGAAAGAGCTGAACTAGATGCTTCACACTGAGTAGCCCGTAGAAAAACCTGGTAGAAGTGTTTGCACTCCGCATCCCAACACGGTTCATAGTTGTTTCTACAACCGCGTGGAATTAACAATTTTGCTGCTGCAAAAATGGTATGACAGAAGTCCTGCTTTGCTTCATCAATAGAGTAGAGCCACGAGGTAGTAATTCCTGAGATAGCTGGTTTGTAAGAAGGCCGTATAGTTTCCAGTTGACCTTGCGCAAGTTTCCACGCTTGTACGGCTCACTTGGGATTGGGGACAGAGCATTTAAGGCCGTATTTAGCGATGGTTGATGTTGGGACCGAGGAAACTTCTTTAAAGTACGTCTGTCCAGTTCGGAGCTGTTTAAATCCTCTCGCAAAAGCCAGGTCGGATTGATTTTAGTGTTCTAGCCACCACAGAAGAAGCTAGAGGCATCTTAAGGTTATAGAAGAGGGAAAGATTTTCCTTGGCTGCTCAGTCAGCCAGGAATTCTTCATTTGGGTTGGTGTAACTATAGCCCCAGTCAGTGTACTGGCAATTTAAATCACCTGCACAACGACAGGGGTATGGGAACACTGGAATGGCTGTTAGGGTGAGTTGCAAAGTTGGTGGTTTGTAGACATAGACAATCTTGCAACCATCAATGCTCTCACACAACCATTTAATTGCTGATCTCTTTGACGATTGATGCACAAGGGTCCAGTTAAGTTTCTCGTGGACAAACGTAGAAAAGCCATGCTTTTCGCTTAAGACCCAACCAGCCAGTGCAAAGTGTGATATTACTAGCTAGTCTGCTTTTGTGCAATGGGTCTCTTGTAAGACGATGACAGCCTTATGTTTGGTGGCCACTTGGCTGATAACAAAAATCTTATTTGCGCTTAGGCTTTTAGCATTTAAATGTAGTATTATGGGCACAAATGGCCCACATATACCATTTGTGGATTTATTGAGTTTTTTTTGTTTTTGGATCCTTTTACAACCCCGGAAAAACCCCGAGTTCATCATCATTCGCCTGGTCATTTGCCAGTTATCCGGACTCGTCACGTGGTGGTAGTCATGTAACCTATGTAATAGAACTTGCTGCAAAATAGCAGAATATAGTAGAAGTTACGTCATTGCTGCCGCATTGTTTTTTCACAAATGGCTTAAAAAACTTCAGCCAATCAATCCGCTTTGGATTTAACAGTAAAATGACTCTGTATAATTACTTTTAAAAACAATTAGCAGAAAAAATAAACTAAGTAGGGGAGTGACGTACCTATGCAATAGAACAAAATAAGTTATGTAACTTATGTAAAAAGCTTTTGTGACAAGATAGCTTATGTAACCTACATAATAGAACTTGTTACAAAACAGCAGAATGTAGTAGAAATTACTTCATCGCTGCCGCACTGTTTTTCGCAAATGGCTTAAAAAACTTCAGGCCATCAATGCGCTTTGGATTAAACAGTAAAACGACTTTGTATAATTACTCTTAAAAACAACTTGCAGACAAAATAAACTAAGTAGGGGGTGGCGTACCGATTACGCAAATACTACGTAACAATGGAGAACATAAAGTCATAATTAAGAATTACTGCAAGAGGATGAAAACTGTTGGTTTATAAAGTTAATATTAGGATTAAAAATGAAGTGTAGCAACAAAAACGCATCATACATTCTGTTTTCAATACATTGCACAAAAAATTAGCAGGTTACAAGCAAAAGTTTCGAAAAAATTGAAGAAAGAAGCTGGTTTCAAAATTGCTAAAACAGTTTTAGAATCTTTTATATTTTATAATTGTGTCGTCAGTGATGGCTTTAATAGAGTGCGAACGGTGCGGCCGCACCGAGCCCCCCTAAAATACATCAAAAAGTGGCCCCCTACACAAGAAATTGCTTTTTCTTTCATAGTAGCACCAGGACGTCGATGGCATGTCAAAAAGAAAAAAATTTTGAAAAAAAATGGCTTCCTAGGCCGCTGACCTTATTTTTTTAGAGATCACTTCGCTTTCATATACTAAAAATGGCTTCAGCTACCTTTTTTAAGTACACTAAACAGTGGACTCCGCTTAGGTTTCTTGCACCAGGCCCCCCCTTTTCGTAAGGCCATCATTGTGTATCGTTATTCCAGCTTTTAGAATTGTCCTCAGTGTTTCGAAAAAAATTAAATTATCAATAATTGAATTTGATGCTTAAATAGTGTATTGCTAATTCGCGAAGTAAAGTTTCAATGTCTAGTGTGCCTCGTTACTTTAGCACAGAATGTTCAAGTTTTACAGCAAACATTCATTTAAAATTCACTCTCTTCTCAAAAGAAAAAACAAACAAAGTACGCTTTATCTCCTTTCAAGTGGCACTTCAAAGCCCATTTAAAATGCAGCTGTTTTTTGTAAAAAAAGCGAAACAAATACATAATAAAAGATAAGGTTTTTTGTATGCGCGTGCCGAACAGGGTTGCCAGATCATTTTTTTTGAAAAGCCAAACAGACTGATAAAAGTAACCAAATGTAAAAAAATAAAGCCTAATTGTTTTTCTCTATTACGGCCCAAATTTAAGTTGAAGATTAAGAAAAAAGGGTGATCACTTTCAATCAGTGTCCAAAATCTTTATTTTCATCCGAAATTTTAGGTGAAAACGATTAAAGAATTAGTCAACAATAAAATTTCTAACACTTTTGCCCATTAAATTTAAACATTGAAATAAAAATATTAATTTATAAGAATAAGATTTTGTTTCACAAAAAAAGCCAAACACCTTAAAAATCCGCCAAATTTTTCAGATTTGGCCCAAAAAGGCCACTATGGCAACCTTGGTGCCGAACACCGGCTTAAAATTCCGAAAAATTAAAAAAAAATAATGTTCAATCACAATTTTCTGGTATAATGGTGAAATTAAGTAGCCTTCATTTAATTCATCGCGCTAAAAAGTTTTTTTACAGTTGAATTAAAATTTAGGATACTACAGTATTTTTCACTCTTTTCAATTAAAAATTAATGAGTGTGCGTCGCACATTCCGTGCATATTGGATATACGCCCCTGGCTTTTTCGTAAAAACGCTAAATGTCTCCTATCTTTCCATGCATTGCTAAAAATAACAAATTTTAAACTTTTTTCTATAGTTTTGCTTTTGCCTTATAATCGCGAAGCAAAAGAACAGTAACTTGATGTCAATAAGTCCCCAAACACATCACATTAAGATGCGGTCTTCTTTCACCTCGTTTATGTTTCGAACAGCTGGACTTAGCTATAGCGCGAAATTGCCGTGTGTTGCTTTTTCCGTTAGACAGTACGTTGCAACTAGCACAGTGCCGCGAAAAAATTGTTGGAAAAATTGGTAAATTTAAGCTGGGAGGTAAGATAACGTTTGGTATTTTACCGACTCAATGTCGTCTCCATGTAGTTGATATTGGCCGGTATACCCAATGTTGGCCAGTCCGACGTCGACCAAACTTTAGGTTGAACGTCTGTCGGCCGACTGGCCTACAGTGTTAACTTTTTACTTTTTGAAAAGAAAATTGCATAAAAAACAGAAGGTCGCAGTTTTATCTTTAAAAAAGGTAAAAAAAATGGAAAAGCGATTGAATATGGTGGTGGACCAACTCTAAAAATCCTTGTTTGAAAAAAATCATTTTGTGGTTTTTTTATAGATTTATGATCAAGGATGTTGAAACAAAAAATTTACTATTAAGAAATTGTAAATTGCAAAAACAAACTTTGAAAGAAACTTTGTTTACCGTTAATTTTTTTTCTACATTTGGCACAAACTTTTTAAATGTCTAAAAAAGCTAAAAGTCGTTTTTCCCAGAAAAGGATTAAAAAATAGATTTGGAAATATTTTAAATTCCTCTCAGTTTATTCCGCAAAAACTAAAAAATTAATTTTAACTTTTGTGACGCAAACAAATTTCAGAAAAAAACTTATTTTATATTGCTTAATCATTCAAAAAAATAGTTTATAAAATTGATTAAATATAGCCTACGTACGTCTTAGCTATTAAGCGACAGTGCGTAAGCTATATTTAATCCAGTCCTTACAAAATGTACGTATGCATCAGTTCTTACCTAGACCTAATCATTCAAACAAAAGTTTATGAAATTGATTAAATATAGTCTACGTACGTCTTAGCTTGTAAAGAAACTCGTAAATTTTCTATTTTTAAAAAACAATGGTAATATTAAAGTTGGACTCTGGCTACTGTGCTTGCTCATTTACGTAACAATTTGTTTTTCAAGCAATGATTATTTTCTTCGAAACCTGTTTTTTTAACACGGATAAAAAAAAGCTCTCGAGTTGTGTTAATTCTGCAGCTTTGACACTTGCGCCGTGCATTTCCGTTTTGACTTTGATACAAAATTGCTTATTGCTACTATGAATAATGAGTTGTTTTCTTTTTTTTTTTTTTTTCTTGTTGCATCTGCGTTCTGGTCTATATTCAAACAAATTGTTCATAAAAGTCATGTTTGACACAAAGCAGTTTTTGAAGTCTTTCGAGATTTTGTGCAAATCCACAAATTGAATTTTGTTCGGTTATGACGTGGCACGGGTAATTAATTAAAAGTTTAGTTATTATTGTAGTGGAAGAAAGTTTCTGCAGCTTATCACGATTATCGTAACGTGTCATCAAGACTTTTTCTGGCACACCTCACTAAAATAAGTTATAGCATCAGTTTAATATGTGCAGCACAAGCTATAAACGCTCTAAAATGTCTTACCTCAGATTTAGTTAGTTCAGAAGTACTCTTGCTTTAAGTTGTCTGATAACAAGCAGTAACTGTAAACAAAGTTTCTTAAATGCGTCAGATATTTTTATTTTTTTAATTGAATGTTTATTGTCTGACAATGAAAGTAGTTTGAACCACTTTCATTGTTATATTCACGTAAGAAAAAATTTTCGATTTTTACAGATTTCAAGATGTTTGTACATTCGAAAAGAATTCTGTCAGAGGTAGGCAAGGTTAAACAAGCGAAAATCCTAGATTAATTTTCAAATTTTTTCAGCAATTGTTTTATCAGTATTGAATTCACTACTATCTAAGTTTTATCACTTTTTCGTTGACATCGAAAAATTTTCGTTAGCATCGAAAAAACCAATTTTTCGTTGGCATCGAAAAATTGGGCGACTTTATTACTTTTCGTTATCTTCCAATGTAAGCAGTTTGATTTTGAGGACGGTGTGTTCAAACAATTGCTTTAAAGTTCAGGATTGATAGATTTTTTAAAACTTTTCAGAAAAATTATTACATTTATTTATCTTAAAAAGTTTTCTATTTAAAAACTTGGTTGAAATTTTTATTTGTGATTTATATTTTTTTATTTTTTACCACACACGAACGCTAATTACAACATGGAAGATGATAAAACGAGCCGGGTGCGGATTCGTTCATCCATAACTATGCAAAGTTTGTCCCATTTTTTCCGCAGAGGATACAAGCCTCGAATACGCCGAACCGATTCTATAACGACATTCTGTGGTTATTCTCTGGAAAGAGATTATTGGTAAGTGATAAACAACCTTATTTTTTCTGATTTCACTACACTTTTTATTTATATTCATTTTAGTTATTTTTTGTTTGTATTCAATATTTAATTTATTCAATAGACTAACTTAGTGCGCCAAACTGTGTCACAAATTTGCGGTGCTCATTTCCTCTATAACAGGGGTGGTCAACTTGTCTGCCGACTTTAAATCTTTTTAGGAACTCGCGATCGACCACTGCGAAAATGAGATCCTAAAAAGGAGTGATTTCTAAAAAAAAGTTCTTCACTTTGAACTTTGATTCTGTCTCGGATTTCTTGTTTGTCGTTCCTAAAAAGGAGAGAACTCAAAGTCTTCACTTTGAATCTGTCTGGGATTTTACTTTAAGTCTTAAAGTTTGTTTTACTTAAAATCTTCAAGTAAAACATTCAGAGCGGTCATTCCAGCCAACAAAACATTTAGAAATTCACTTAAATTCAGAAGCGGTCGACAAGCTAAGACGTCGCGATCGACGTGTCGGCTTTTCCTGCTTCGTATTATCCTTTACGTGGACGCTTAGACAACAGTGTTCCTTACCTGAACGAGCTATAAGCAAGTCTACTTGAGATTCATCCGGAGAGGAATCAAACCCAACTTTTCGTCACGAAGTCAGGAATGGTTACGACACAGATCAGGCGATCATGTGATGAACGACAAAGCGATCATGCGATAAACTACAAAGCTATGAATGACAAAGTTATGTTACCTATTGTAAGATCTACTGATTTTGGTTGCAAATGAGATTTCAGGGCACGCTCAAAACAAGCTTGGTTGAACTTAACTTTGAAGAAAAGCTTGATTTGATTCTAATATTGCTACTAATAAAGAAACAAAGATCTACAGTTAATACCCGTTAAAATTAAACAAAAAGTTGATAATTTTTTCTTAATTTTCATGACTTTTTTAATATATATTTCAAAAGTCTTTGGCAAAATACGGTTCTTAGTTAGTAGTTTCGTTGCAAAAAAAATTGTACAGAATTATAATTAACTTTTACGTTTTTGGCAAGTCAGAAAGATAAACAGTTAGCGTGATATAATGGTTAAAATAATGCACTTTAGTTGCTGGCAGTAAGTAATTAAGGCCGTAATCATTTTCATCCAGGGTTCCAGTGGCATCATAAAAAGGTCAAAGCAATATATCACTGGACCAATTCCTATTAAGTGGCGTATACATGCCATATTACCCAAAAGTTGACTTTTTTTAATCTTTATTTCATTTAGGGCTAAAAAGCAAAAAAAGATATATTAGATGTCATCATGTTAAAATACTGAGATACATTTATCAATTGCAAAATGTCTTTTTTTATGTCCAAAGTAAATTTTAAAAAATCTTTGTTATTTGCTAAAAATGTTCCTCAAGCCGAAGTGGCTAAACCCACGTTTACAACAGAAATGGGCATTGGTCAAGCTTTTTGATACATTAGCCACTTAGAGAAATGCGCAGTTGGCTGGGTACCGCACTACAGGTTTTTCAACTTTTTGTCCAGAAAAAAAACTTTTATTCCAAAAGCAGATTCCCATTGTAGTCGCTATCGCGCAAATTTGTATATTTTACGTGATCTGGACGCGATCAAAAAACTATTCATTCCGCTGCGCATTTTCAAGCGATAGCAAAAAATTTGAAAATGTATTACGAGGCAAAAAACCGTTTTTTTGGTTGACACAAAAAATTAGAGTTGAGTTCTACTTTTCGTTAATAGCTTTCTCGTAGTTTCAAAAAAAAGATCAACAACTTTTTTATTTTGTGAACGGGTGAGAAGAGGATGTCGATTAGCTCGCTTTTTGTCGAGTCAAAGCAAATTTTAAAAGTATTTTAGGATGTGGGGATTCCCCTTTCGTAGTTGTATTAGTTTTCAGTGGAAATCCTGCTTTAGTTAAAGTTAAACAAAAACTAAAAACTAAGAAAAAATAAACAAATGCAAGGCCAGAAAACACCATTTTGTATTTAAAAGTCCATCAGTTACAATTTTTCATAAATTTATTTGGGTACATATCTAATAGAAGGACAGGCTTGCGGGTTACAGATTGCCGTCTTTAATTTAAAAACTAAGTTTAAAATATTTTTGTGTTATTTATACCCTACTTAATTACGATATTGACATTGGACACTAAGCCTATTTTTCGAAACTTTAGCTGTGATTTGTGGTTAGTGAAGAAAATTAAGAAGCAAACAACTTATTATAAATTCTTTCTTTATTTTTTTCCGATGGTAGAAATGAGTATAAAGCTGTTTAGGTCTACGTGTTTTTGTTTACATTTTATTAAGCAATGTTTTTAGGGTATACTTAACTTGTACTACTGTTGATTTTGATCTGGCCATGCAATAGAATAAGCTATAGCCTTCCAAACAAGCAACTTTTCAAAGTAACAAAAAGTTATTTTACAAATTTTTAACTAACAAGAATGTATTATAAATTATTTGCAAGCTTTTTGTTCTTCCCTGTATTTAAGGCCAAAGTACAATTTGAACTACGTGTTTTTACAGATTTCAAAATGACGGCATTTACGTCAATGCTAGAACTCATAGCTAAATAACTCTAAAGTTTGGAGCGTTTTAAATAGTTTTTTATTTCGCTTGAACTTTTCAGTTAAGAAAAAAATTTTTTATTGAGTAGATTTATTTAAACAGACAAAAAAAATCAAATTTTATTTGATTGGAAAATAGTGTTTTTAGTGTAATCAAACAAAGCAACCAAATCTAAACCAGAAACAAAAGATAGCACCAAATTCATCGTTCATGTTTGCGTGAAATTCTTGGTAACACTAAAAATGAGAAAGTATGTAATCTTTGAGAAGTTTCAGCGCCTTAACCTTAAATAGTTTATTCGCGTAAAGCTCTAACTTATTTTTCAAATTTTTTATTTATTTATTTCAATTAAGATTGAAAATAGATTTTTTTTTATCTTGACAACTCCAAGCAAAAAATGACCTAATTTTTGTTTGATGTTCAAAAATCTTCAAGAAGTTAAATACACTTACTTTTTGATTTTAGGTCATTTACAAAAACTTATAACCATTTGACGTCATTTAATCTTCATTTCATCTTAAATTTGATTACTTGGATAAGAGTCAATCCTTCAATCAATAAACCTTTGCATTTACGTCAAGCTATTAAAAGTTTATGTCTTTTTAGCGTAGATCTTGAAACGGATCGAACTTTTAAAGAGTTTCTTTGTGGGAGTTCATCGTCGTCGTCGTCCCTTCCCACGGTGGAAGAAACCCGTTCCTTAACTGATGAGAACTGTTGCGACCAAATTGAAAGAAATAGAAAGGAACTACAAAGGAGGCGGAAAACTTTTAAAAAGCAATACAGTGACTCCGTCGCTACTTATTACGAACAAAAAGAAAGAAGAGAAAAGTTGATAGTACAGGTAAAGTTTAGCGTTAGCTTATACTTAAGATTATATTTTTGTCAAATTTGTTAATTGATGGAGTGTTAGATATACTTTAACATCTTAGTTCAAGACGAATAAAACTTAAATTACTGTAGCTTTGGGAGAGAGGTCACTTTTTTATTATAGAGGTCACCATTTTTATATTATCACTTTTTTATTAGAGAGGTCACCATTTTTATATTATATGATAAAATTGCTATAAGAAGCAGCCATATTGGATTTCGTTTCTTTCTCAAACAAAATAAACTTTTGTTTTCTAAATTTTTGCTTTCTTTCTTGTTTGTGTAAATGGAAATCGAGAAAGCTGCTAAATTCAATAAATCTTGCTAAGATTTGTCGAAAAAAAAAATTGCCTGAAAATCGAAGTGAGCTTTCGTTAAAAGTGCATTGATAAAAACTGGTCACGATACATAAATCTATAAGTTAACTATACTTTGAATAGTCGGATTCAAAAATCATACCAGGTCTATCAAATGTTATATTCAAAAAAAGCGAGTGATTAATTGCAGAAATTAGTGGAACCAGTTTGAACCAGTTTAAACGAGTTCGGCATTGCTCGCACTCGTTTCGATTTCTTATTATTTCAAGAGTGTTTCAATTTTTTGAGAGTGTATTTTTCGTGTGCACAAATTGCAAAAAATAGCTAAGCAATATTTACTCATTTAGCTGGAAAACTTTTGGAGTGCTGGCAGAAAGGTTGTTTAGGTAGCACGTTTTAAATGTGACATTTAGCAAAGAATTTCTAAAAAACAAACACAAAATCTTTTAAATGAATTAGGAATAATTTTAGCATCATCAAGTTGGCAGCCAATGCTTCATCAAAAGGACGTGTCCTGTTAATAACATTCTGTTGTTTCTGTCTTTGTTAAAATTAGTTTGCTGATAATAACTTAATTGATCGACTTGGATTCTAGTTAAGGTTACAAATTTTTCTGAAGCCGACAAAAGTTTGCGGCATTTGAAAAAAATTTTTCCAGTGATGCAAGACTTAAATCTCTAACTCTTTTGGTTAAAAAAAAGCTAGTTAAGTTTTTAATTGAGACTTACCGGAAACGCTTGCAGTTCAGATAAATCAAGAAATGTCAATCAGTGAAAATGTAAAATACAAAAAATGCATGCTTCATGCGATCTGTTATTTTTCAAATAAGAATTGGTTTCGAAATAACTTTTCAGTGAATAAAAAGTTTTTTTTCTTTTGAATACTTTAAAGAAGTGGTGTGTGGTACGAAATTCGAAAATAACCAGCAAAAAAATCATCTCAAAGCTTTTCGTCCGATACTCGTCAGGAGATAAACGTCGGAATAAAGAAAAAAACGATTTTAATAAAGCTGAACGAATCTAATATAGTCTAATAAACTAATAAAGTAATAGACTAATAACTAATAAAGTCTAATAAACTAAAAACTAATAAATCTTATAAAGCTGAATGAAGGTTTGTTGTGTAATTTGTTCAGCTTTATTAGACAATCAATTGAATTTTTTTTCCTTCATTCCGACCTTTACTTCTGACGAATGTCGGACGAAAAGCTTAGAGATGAGTTTTTTGTTGGCTATTTTAAATATTTTAAAATGCGTTTTCAAAAGACTCTTACATTTGATCTTTTTAATACATGATAGGTATTGCTTGTTCTCTCTTTCACGCTAATTCCCAGTCTTATCCTAAATCGATATTCGAATGTATTACTAGCAAAAAAATCATGACAAAAGTTAGCTATATAAGTTGTTTTCAAGCGTCTGCCTGCCAAAAATCAATTTCTTTAATTTTCTTCTTGATTAATCAGTTAGTTTTTTTCAAGGGCAATCACTTTATGAAGTTCTTGTTGGTTCAAATCCAAACAATCCTTTTGTAAATTTTATAATTTTATGTTTTGGAACTGCATACATGCACTTAATTGGAGATATTTCTGCATTTTTTAAACAAAATAAAAGTTCAAAATTACATCTCTTAATTTTTATTTGCACAACATTTTACCAAAAAAACACATGCATATTTATATTTATTTAAACACTACACTTTAATAGTTAAAACCACAACAGTCTGTTTCATCTTATCGAATCGTCAGGTGGTTACTTATTCAAATAGAATTTTATTAGTTAGCCTACTTGTTCAATAGAATCAAATCAAATTCATCAGAATCAAATTTATTAGTATCTTATTCAAACAGATTCTATTTAAATAAAGCAGTCATGCACTTAAGTCAAATCTCGGCTTTAGCCTAACAATGACAGCATGTTAAGTAGAGAAGAAAAGTATCAAAAAATTAATGTAATAAAAGAAATGTTCACAAAAAATTCAAAAAATGTCTCTTAACCAGAGAGTGATGCGACTTTTTTTTGTAAAGCTCACAAACACAAATTTTTTCCACATCTAGAGAAACCAAAGTATTAACTACTCGGAAAACGAAGAAATGTTCAGCAGCAGCCAAGAGCGCAGCGAAGACAGCTCCGACTGGAGCGAGGTTAACAGCATTTATTCGACTGCTGCTTCTTCCATGTCCGATGTCTTCGATTACAGCAGCGCTGATACTGCGATGTTTGGTGAGGCTCTACATATAACATATGCAATAAACCGTTTTTAACGTTTTTATAGCTAGTAATTATTTTACTTATTTTTTTTGTTTATTACACTTCAATTGGGTTTACTTCAAGTTAGATTGCTAAAAAATGTTTAAAAAAATTTTTATAGTAGAAAACAGCTACATTTAGTGGCAAAATTCAAGTTTTACGAATAAAAAGAACACCAACAACTATGTTTATATATTAAATTACATATTTATATTTATATGGCTAAGATTGCTCACCCGAAAATAACAACAGCATGAAATAGTCGTATTCAGCATGAAATTTGGTATTTATATGGTTAAGATTGCTCACCATATTTATATGGCTAAGATTGCTCACCCGAAAATAACAACAGCATAAATTAAAAGTTGTATATTGTAAATTGAAGTATTTAGTTTGTACTCTTTGTAATAAAATAAAAATGCTTTGATTACATCATAAAGCTCTGTCTTTATATCGTGGCTTATTTGAACAAAAAGTGAATTCATGCGATAATTGCATTGTTTGAAAATTCATACTAATGTAACGTCTTTAGCGACAAGAAAATAGTTTGGATTGTTGCCTTGCTCGCCTATGTTTTTCTGTAGCTTGTTGACAGGGAAAACCAATTAGTCTTTAAGTCTACTGCGTAAAAAAGCGTTTAGCTTTTTTGCCGTGTAATGTCTATACTTAACCAAAATCGAGATAGTTCTTTATTTGATTTATCATAAACTAAACGTTAGTTTGAAAAAAACTTTTAGCTAATCGTTGTTACGCAACTGAAAGTCATTCTTGTAAAATTTTTCAACATGTTTTAGTTAAATCTCCAACACTTGTTTTAAATTCTAATCATTTTTGTTGTTTATTTTTGTTCAATTAATTGGGTTCCAATTTTAGGAAGCAAATATTTTTCTGCTCATTTCAACTGTAAAATTTGTTTAAAATATTTTTAATAGGTTACTGAATTATAAAATTTATTAATCTTCTAAGATCGCCAGATGTAATTGCGTTGTAAATTAATAATTCCCCAAAGAACGATGGCAGTCAGTTTGAGTTACGAAACAAAAGTTATCAAAAGTAGAACTTTTTGTCATTTGATTGATTTAAAGACTTCTTTGTTTTTTGATGAATTTTACGGGACATTACGCAATTACTGTCCTCCGATTTTGTATTCTTAGTTGAACGCTATTTCCATAGGTTTAGATCATGTTTGGTGATATTTATACTGACAATTTATCGAATTGCAGCTTGGTATACTTTCTTCCTATTTTGTAAAAAAATCGCGTCAGAAAGCAGACCGAATCGTTTGCCCGATAGCAACAAGTAGAATCAGAACTGTCGTGTGATAAATTGCCGCATTGCATTTTTTTGCAAAGTCATCTTGGATCTGGTAAATTATTTACCCCCAGAAATACACCAGTAAATTATCTGACCCCAGGCAATATACTAGTAAATTATCTACCCCCCAATAAATAAATCATGAATTTTGTAAATTCTAGTGTATTGCCTGGGGGTTAGGGTTAGGGTTAGAGTTAGAAGATTAATAAAAAACTTATAGGGCTAACAACAGATAAAAAATTAACAAATACTTTTACAACCTAATTTTACACTAGAAAATTTTCTACCCCTAGTCAATGTACTAGTAAATTTTCTGCCCCTGGAGGTAGAAAATTTACTAAATCCGTCAATTCTAACATTTTTGTCAAGTTAATAGCCTACTCTTAAAAAATATCGCTCATTCAATTTATCCTAAAAAACGAAAAAAAGAAAAAATGTTAAATATGAAAAGCCATCATAGACGGCGTTAAAAAATTTAAAAACTAACTTTTGATAAAAAAAATTTTGTTTCCTATACACCTATTCAAATTTATGGCCCAAAAAAGTTTTTAAATGTTTTTTTTACACTGACTTTTCTAACAAAAATAAATTAGAACTTTAAAAAGAAAAAAATCTTTATAAATCCTAAATTACAGTTTTCGGACATTGAAAAAAATTTAAAGAGTGATTGCTTGAAGAGGCAATATTTGTCTTCTCATGATACCCAAAAAGCAGTTAAATCAAATTATTCCTAAAGGTTGTTTCTACTGCGAGCATGGAATGGAGTATTCTTTGTTTCTTTTATTGATTTTTTTGTTTCGCTTAGCGCTTAACCGCGAAAAGATGTAAAAATCAATAAAAAAAACAACAAGTGCTCCACTCCACGCTCGAAGTGGAAACGGTCCCTTATTGCAAATGTAGCTTGTCGTTAAGGGTTAAACTGATTAATGTGTTATTGCTTTAAATGAAAATGAATAAAGCAATCTTCGACCTTATATGCCTCAGTAAACAAAATTTTTGCTGATAAACAAAACAAAAAAAAACACTTGATTTTAATTTTGCTACTAGGATAAAATAATTGTTCAGATTTTTTTCACCATGACTTTTTCTAGCCCGAAATTTTATATTATTAATGTTTCAAGCAAATGTCGTTTACGTAAGGTTTTTCCCGTCGATAAATTCATCAGTTTATCGTCGCAGACTATAACAATAGCTGCTCGCCAAAATACAAAAAATATTGCTCTAGATTAGGGATGTCCAACCTTTTTCCAATTTGGGGCAAATTTCATATCGAGCCGAAGTCGATGGGCCGCAAAAAGCTGTTTGCGCAGAATCTTGCTCTGATTTCTTAAGTTTCGTCCCTAAACTCAGGTGTTCTCCAAAAAAAAAAAAAAGAAAAAAAAAGATCTTCATCTATTTTTTTGCTCCGATTTCTTAAGTTTCGTCCCTAAACTCAGGTGTTCTCCAAAAAAAAAGGTCTTCATCTATTTTCTTGCTCCGATTTCTTAAGTTTCGTACCTAAACTTAGGTATTCTCCAAAAAAAAGGTCTTCATCTATTTTCTTGCTCCGATTTCTTAAGTTCAAATGTTTTCTAAAAAAAAAAGGGTCTTCTCCTAGAATCTCCTCGTATTTATTGATTTCCGCCCAAAATGTCTTTTAGCAATCTCGAGGAACTCTTCTTCGTAACCTTCATTATAACCAGAAAACTGGAAATCTGGGGGCACCAAAACTTTAAGTGGGCCGCGAGTTGGACATCCCTGATTTAGATGGTCTGTAGCAGTGGTTTTCAGCTTTTTTAATTCCGCGACTCAATTTTTTAAGCGAAGGAAATTTAACGACCCTTTTCTGTGAACGAAATCTTGTTTTCGTCGCAAAATTCTGGTGATCTCTAAAAAAAGGTGCTCAATTTGAACTTGTCTCTGATTTCTTTTATTAGTGTTCTCCAAAAAAGTCTTCTCTTTAAACCCTTTTGCTTCGAGATATAAAAAAACTCCTATCCCTGTTTGGTGCAGAAATGACATTAAAAATTCCATTAATAATATTTTTAAACTTTTAAAAACGAATACTAGTGATTTTAAGAAATATCATTTTTTAAAGTAAAAAATAAAGTTTTAAATAATATAGTGATAAAGCACGTAAGTCGACGTTATTCCAAATTATAACTTAATATTGCTGTTGACTGGAAGACTACGCAAATTAACTTTTTTGACAACTATTTAGTCATTTTAAAATGGAGGAAATAAATTTGAGATAATCTTTGCCATAAAGGTGAAAATACTAACTTTAGATGTTGAAAAACTGTAGAAAAATTAAGTAAAACTTTATTTTATAAGTGATGAAATGATCATAAATTCATGAACATGTTTTAGGCTATAAATTTTGCAATTTTTTGATAGAACTTATTGTAGATTGTGGAATCGGCATAATTCTTGCGATTTAACTTTATTTTGCTCGCCTGGCTTAATTGTTTTTGTTTTATATATATTCAATAATAAATTATGCTTGATTTATCCCTATGCTTTATATGTTAAAATTTCGAAAGAAATTTAGAACCCTATTCATTTGGTACACAAATTTTTTTCCACCAGGTAGTTGCATAACGAAAAAAAATCTTTTTAATATGTTATTTCTAATTACATAGAGAATGGAAAACCGGCGCAAACCGGTACTGCAAGTAAAGTCGTTTCAAACCGTTTAGCTGACAAAAAGATTTGTTCATTTTTATTTGCACGACATTTTGACCATACGTCTCCAGAAAACGCTTTTTTTCGTACGTGTGCTATTATTCGCTTTGCGTGCTTCAGCAGAAAGTTTTTTACACGACGCGGACTATAGTCAATTTGCGAGGTTTCAAACAAAACGTTTGTGAGCGAATTCAGTCGCCCGTCGTAGTGAAAAGTTTAAATCAAATATTTTGTTTCTCAAACGCTTTCGCCACCCCAGAAAATAGCCAAACGACTCCCGCGGAGTTCGTGACCCCAGTTTGAAAATCACTGACCTATACAAAAACTCTTTCAACAAATTAAATCTATGAAAAATGTGTTTGAACTATGTTTTACCATAAATTCTTTTTTTTAGCTAATGAACAAAGCAACAGTATTCCTCGCATAGCTGAGGATAAAGCCATTGAATGCAAACAGAACTAGATCCAGTGCGTTTAGAGCAACCGATATCTGTTCTCCTAGTGAACAACTGCAGAGTGGAAACTGAAGAGGAGATTTTTTGGGCCAAAAGTGTTGTCGCGGTGAAAACAAAAGCATCCCGAGCAATTTAAATTTATAAAAAATGCTTGATCTTGCTTACAACAACAAAGAAAGTTTGCTAAACGAAACAATATTCAACTTATTGTATCGTTTGTCAATGTTATAGCCTAGCCGAACAGTCTTGTGAAAGTTTGAAATGTACGACAAAGTTTTGATATTATTCAATTGTTTTTACCGGTAAAATTTATTAAGAGTTTATTTGTGATATGGTCATGGCTGCCATTAAATTTTCTAAAATGAACCCAGGTTGACTTCTTATATTAGCGAATATTATTTGATGAATTAAAATTTTACAATATTGCAATTAATTAATTATCACTAATAATTCGAAAGGCTTTAAAAAAGGGGTTTTTCTTACAGGAACATAGCTTTTAATATTTAGCTATTTTTCTCACCAGCTACCAATATTAACTTTTAAGCAAAGGGATTTTTTACCTTCAACTGTCTAACTTTTTTTTATCAAAATAGTAAATATATTATTTTTCTTCAGGATAAAAACAGTAACTTAAGCTAAAACTTTTAAGAAAAAAAACTTGCATTGTTGTTCGCAGCACCATGCATTATATAATTCTGGAAAGTTTTCTAAATTCTATCAATTCTTATTCTATCAATTCAATTCAACTATCTAAATTCAATTACAAATGCCCAAAAAACCTTAAATTGTATTAATCGTTCTTGCGGTAATTACTCAAAGTACAAAGCTCATTAAAATAATGAAGTTAAAAAAAACTCTTTAAAAATACTTTTTGCATGCGAGCCTACCTTACAAACAAAGCTGGTGACGTGCGGGAAAAGTAAATTTGATTTTGGGAATTAGCCAAAAGGTATCAAGAACGTTTCAGAAAACTATAACTAATTCCAAAAAGTATCGGTTAGCGATATACAAGAACTGTCATTTATCACTTTTCCTAATGGTAATAATTTGTTTTTGACATGCGGAGTCAAACAGACTTAGGTATGACCACGATATTGATTTGATTTAAATATTGGAACAAAAGGCGATAATTATTAAAATTCTCAATTCTACTATGACGTCATACATCTCTTGTGACACTTGAACAGCATGTGTGACACCATTTGCAAGATTTTGATTTATGATAAAAGCAAATAACTTATTTTCAAAATGATCAGGTCCGATAAAATAAGAAACTTAATTTCGCTTGTTGATAGCGTGACCGAGAGAGTGCGCTGCATTGATGGCGAAGGCGATAGACTCGTTTACGGTACAACGCCTACTCGCGTCGTATTTTGTTGTGTCCTTTGAAAAAACACTTCACTGATCTTGGCAACACGAACGAAAAACAATTAAAACAGCAAATTAAAAATTGCAACCGGACAGCAATATTTTGACATTTTCGGAAACAGGTCGGGGTAATCCCTTGATAGTTTACTCTACGTATATTTTATCCTCCTATACAGAAAGATGTTGTATGTCGGACGTATAACATCTTTCGATTAGGAGGATAAATAAAGATAATGATAAAAATAAGTAATTAATTAATTATCAATTTCATATTTAAAAAAAGATTAAGTGATATGCAAATTAGATAAAGGCCGAACAAAAACTGAAGAATTAAAAAGATAATTTTTTTGTGCCGGTTGAAAGCTTGGCCTTATGGTGTTGGTTGCGTCAAAATAAAAATAGAGGAAAAAGTAAACCCAAATTAGTGATATGCAGTCCGAAAATGTCTGGAATTATTGTATGAATGTATGGAGTCTATGGAGTCTATGTATGAATGTATGTATTTGTATAAATGAATGGAGTCTCCCCCTTTAATGATAATTTCACTTCACAAGTAAACTTAGCTTGTATATAATTAATTTCAAACTTGCGGGCATTTAAACATTTGAAGAAAAAAGTAAACATAAGCAAGAAATTGAACTTAAGAATAATCAATTATGCTGGTCAGAATTCAAAAGTTAAGTAAGTGCTTGGAAGAAACCGTGACACCCTCGATGGCCGCAGTTAACAACAGTTACGCGTTAATTAAATTACCAGAAAAAAGCGTCAGTAGTTAAAAGCAACAAAAGCACTTCATTAAACTTTTGAGCAAAACTTTTTACCTTTAATGCAGCACTTATGCTGTCCGCGAGGCAACTCGTAACTTAAAAACCAAAATAAAAAGCGGAAGCGTCTTTCGAGGCAAATATAAAAAAAACAAAGAAAAACAAAGAGTACAGCCATTGGTTGACAAAGTTTCCGCCTTATGATACTGACATTTCACAAAATTAAATGACAAAAATTCTTTTTTGGCTGTTTTTGCTTTTTGTTTTTTTTTCTGTTTTTTCAGACCAAAAAAAAGGTCTTCACTTCAATAAATTAACTTTATAAGCTGTCATGGTGCCACTACAAAGGACAAGTCAATTTTCGTGGTTAATATTAGATAATTTTAAATCAACTTATATTTATTCAAATTCTCACTAATTCCTTCTTCAACAATTATTCTTCTCTTTAGATTACGAATTCCTCTTTTGTGGGCTAAGATGCTCATTTTGAGAAATATTGGTATAGGCCAAGTCTGGTACGGCTACACCACGAGATGAACAGAAACAAAAATGAAATGGGGTGATTTTTCCAAAGAAATGCGCAAGAAATGTTGCCAAAAAAAAAAAGTGTCAGACTAGGCTTTGTGTAAAAGTTTTGAATATTTTCCATGGTTAATTTCAACAAGTGGGCTTTAACACAGAACAAAAAAAAAAATTTCGTAGTGACACGATAGCGGTTATTCTGTTACAAATGTTGCTTCAGTTTACATTAGATCACTAAACTTGCAAAATCCTTCGCGCAAGCCTTTTTTGAATTAGGATAAGTAATTTATTTTGTATTGATTAGCTGATTGCCAGTGTTTTATATGAGCTTGTTTTGAAATTGCAGCTCACTCAAATAGGTTAAAGTTTTAATATTTTCCTTTTGGAGCAATTAATAAAATCTTTGTTAAAAACTACAGCAAAAAGAATTCTTCTTAATTATTCGTTTCTTTACATTAGACCAGAGTTTCTCAAAACTTTTTTGTTCACAAAACACCTAACCTTATCGTTTTAGCTTACGGAACACTTAGTCTTGGTTTTTCGGATTTCCCGATTTTTGTCCCTCTTTATCCAATTTTACCCATTTTTTTTCCGATTATCTTTCCGATTTTTCTCCAAAATACGTAGCGATCTCTAACCAGTATTTTACCATTGTATGTTTTAAAGCGGCAAATTTTTTAATTCTTGCAGAACTAGTTTGTTTCTTGTCAATTAGATGAAAAATAAAAAAATAAATTTGATAAATATTATATTTTTTAAAAAAACGGCCATGTTTTCATATAAAAACATTGGAAGGTTTCCGGGAAATAACCGGACAATGATAAAATAAAAAAATTTTAATTGTTTGTCTAAATTGCAACTCAATTTATTTGTTGGATCGTTGTACATGTTTCAGCAAACAACACCTCTGCTTCAGGCATCCGGAAAGTACACTGTGTGCAATATACACAAGTGTTTTTGTGAAAAATCTTGCATCGCCCTTGGGTGATGGATGCCGGAAGCGATGCAATCCGTCATAACGTATTTCAGAAGGCAGGACATGTGCACGCCTCTCATTTGTGGACAAGAAACTCTCACAGATTTGACTAAACACGTGATTTTGCGACGCAAATTTAGATGAGGGAATTTGTAGCCATAAAGTTATTTTTAATACGCCAACTTGCGATCACACTTGTGTTGAGAATGTTGCTAAATACCAGGTCGTACCACTTCTTTCTTGAAATTCGTGGTCACTTGCTAACCGAGAAGGTTGTCAAACATCTAAACCGCCAATACCTTCAACAATAACAATAAAAATGCTTCTATCTGGCTTGACTATAAAAGTCATAGAATTACTTTACGCAAGAAGACCCATAAAAGCTTTCACCCTTTGTTATAGAAATAAATAAGATAAATCTGGGTAGCACTGACATTCCGTGCTTTCGTACTCGTTGATGAACTTCGTGTGCCAAAAAATTGCTGGAGTTTTCAACAGCAAAGATATCATGCCACTTGCACTTGTAAAGTTTTCCATTGCAGCAATAATAAAACGTTCCAATAGAATGCTTGGGGATTTATTATTGTAACAAATTAGTCAAAGTTATACTGGCTGTATTACATCAGAATTCAAGTTATTCCAAATTAGATCAAAAAATAAGTTTAAGACAATGTAATATACTGCTTATGACTAAAACAGTCAATTTTGTCATTTTTTTGCTGTTTACTTTCGGGGGAGGCTTACAAACAAAGGTGGTATACATTTTTTAACTAAATAAAGTTTATAGCTTTGTATGCTGTTGAAGCATAGAATAAGTCTCGACGGAAATTATAATCAACTCTTTTGACGTATGCTAAACCACTACAGATGATGTAACTAAAATTTTTTGTCTACGCAATGAACAATATGAGGCTAATGATTAGGAAGTTGCCGGCAATTTGTATGATATTATTCAATGACTTTGATGGTAACGATGATGAATGTGTTTCTGCAATTTAAATAAATTCATGAAATACTTTATGCTGCTTATGTTTGTGATATTCTTGCAAATTAATTATACTTTAGTGTTTTTGATATTAGGCTGACAATTGAAGGCGACTTACATTAAATTTTAGTCCTTATTACATGCGGTTTACAATCGAAGGCGGCTTACAATCGAGAAAATACCGTAGGTAGTGGTCTTTATAATAAAAGTTTTCCTCATGAAAACGTATGTTAAGCCTATGCACACCATCATATTTATTGTTTAACTCACAAGCTCGCGGAACCCTTTAAGTACGTTCTGGGAACACAGTTTGAGAAACGCTGCATTAGACAAATCGCCCATATGAAAAACAAACAAAAAAAACGCACACTCACTACTTTAGGATGTTTCATGTTTTCATCATTTTTGAAATTTAAGTTGCCTGGCGGCCGTGTGATGGGGTTTTTGGTAAAAATTTGACACTCAAAATTTTGGCTTGTTATGACACCATAAAGATGTGGCACACGTCGATTGAAATTCTAACTTTAAGCGTATTTCAGCGTATCTCAAAAACCACTGATTGTAAATCAATAAAATTAGCATCAAAATTTGCGAAAGAGTTGACTTTTATCACAAGTTTATACAAGTGATAGCTCTAACTACAGCAAAAAAAACAGGATTTTGCAATTTTTGGATTATAACGTAACAGGCTAGTTTAGTTACACAAAAATTCTTGGGTTTGCATTCTCGTAGAATATCTGATGCATTAATAATACAATCCAATGCATAATTTAGACCTACAGCTTGCACAAAACAATTACCTCAGACCACGAAAAAGTTTAGCAGTGATTTCAACTCTTTCGCGGCGGGGCTTTTGTCCACTAGCAGCGCCAAATAAGGGTTTATTCAAGAATTAAGCAATATTTAATTATAATTTCCCCATTGATTATAAAAAAAAATTGCTTAAATTTTATATCACTGAAAAGATAATTTATTCCTAAGTAAAATGCTAAAAAAGTTTTAAAAATTTGTTCAAAAACAAGTTTGCAATAAACAAAATAAGAGACCCCACTTTTCTTTGCAAAAAATCCCTTTTTTTCCCCAATAATTACGACTAGCGACAAGATAATTCAAATTTTCAAGTCGCTACGTGTCGCTAGAGTTTTGCTCTGTCTGGCGGAAAAAATTTCGTCTGAATATTTTACAAACTGCGCGCGCTCTGCTCGATTTATCTCCCAGGGGAACGTGACGAACGGTACATTACTTACTAGGACAGCCATATTTTGAACTTTATCTGAGTATGTGTGCTGCGTACCATTGTTTGAATCTTTGCGCGGCTTTGACTTTGATCTAGAAAAAAAGTTTATGCTTTTTTCGTGACCATTTATAAACAAGAAATGGCAAGCTCATAGCTTATATTAGCTTGTTCAGCAAAGTAAGGTAGTTTCTTGTAACTCAATAAATTCTTATGTAACAAATTTTGATTGACTGATGTATTTTCGCTGAAGCATAAAACTGCACCAGTATTATGTTTTACAAAAATATTTTCAATTGGGTTATTTAAGTTTTTCCACTTTAACAAATACAAATTTATCACTCAGTTTTTTTATGCGTTTCGTGTAATACGCAATAAAGCATTTTTCAAACACCAAGCTCACCGTACGTACAGCACAGCAGTCAATTTATTTTTTTATATATATCCTTTTTACAAAGAAGCGTCTGAGGCGCTCTTAAATACAACTACTGTCAAGCAATTACCTCGACCTGCTTGTGCAGAAGACGACATATTGCTGTCCACTTTAAACTTATATGTATGTATATTTGTAGCTTTTTTATTTATAGGCATGACAGAAATCTAGAGCTGCCTGCTAAATTCATGGCACTATAAAGTACCTTCTGTGCATTGTGTATCAAATCTCTTTCAGGACAGGAGTCACAATATGGGACAATGCTGTTTTTATCTTTCGCGGCGGCCACCACTAATCTGGTAGAAAGCCAACACTATTATAGTGGTGGCCGCCATTTACAAAAATGCGTTTTAATGCAAAATGTATGTAATGCTTCACTGCCTGAAACGGGAGTATCAGAGCGTAGAAACGGGAGTTATTACAGATCATTTTTCGATTTTCGTCTTTGTGAGCTTCGTAACCGGCTGCAATGACGTCAGCTTATCTCATTATCTTTTTTGTTTACGCTGGGGTAATCGCTTGTAAACGCTCGCTAACTCAACACTTGCTTTTTTACGTTTGATAACGCTGTGTTTAAATTTTTTCTTTACGCTTGTTAACGTTGGGGTATCGCTTGTTAACGCTTGCTAACGCTCTTTACGCTTGCTTTTTTACGTTTATCAACGCTGTGTTTATATATTTTTTTAACATTTGTTAGCGCTGAGGTATCGCTTGTTAACGCTCGCTAACGCTCTTAACGCTTGTTCTTTTACGCTTGATAACGCTGTGTTTAAATTTTTTCTTAACGCTTATTAACGTTGGGGTATCGCTTGATAACGCTCGCTAACGCTCCTAATGTTTGCTGTTTTACGCTTGATAACGCTGTGTTTAAATTTTTTCATTACACTTGTTAACGTTGGCGTATCGTATGTTAATGTTGGGGTATCACTTTTTAACGCTCGCCAACGCTCTTAACGCTTGCTTTTTTACGCTTTATAACGCTTTAACTATATTTTTTTTAACGCATATTAACGCTGGGAGATTGCTTGCTAACGCTTGTTCACGCCCATACAGCTCGCTTTTTAACGTTGTGATTATATTTTTTGTTAACGTTGGGAATGCTTATTATCGCTCTTAAGCTCGTTACGTTCTACTGCTTCCGCTAGCTAACGCTGTATTTTTTCACTATTTTTGGGGGGACATTTTTGCACTAATTAACGCTTGGGGAAAAATTTTGCACACATTTTGTATATACTACTTGATAAAGTTTTGAATCATTTTGACAAGCATTGCAGACTTTATAAATATACACGTGTAATGATAAACAATGGTGTTTATCAAAAACTACATATTTGCACGCTCCATATAGTAAAAACCAAAACATTACAAGCCAAATCACAAATTGTAATTTTGAGTTGTTTTTCGGCTAAAGGCTCGTTTCCAATACGAGTGTGAAGTGAAGAAATATTCTTTGTTTCTTTCCTTTTGCGCACGATTACATTTTAAGCGCGGAAAGATTAATAAAAGAAACAAAAAAACTCTATTCCACACCTGTAATAGAAGCAATTGGCTGGAAAATCTCTGACGTTTGTCTGAATGTTTCTCTCGACTCGGGTTACGTCACTGTCTAGGTGCGATAAATTCTTGCCGCCGCGGTTGGCTGGTAAAAAAAAAAGAGCCGCGGAAAACTGTTTTGGCAAGGGGGCAAAGATTTTCAAAAGATTTTGGTTGGTCGAAAAGACACTTGCAACATACGAAATTTTTAAGCTAGGTTTCAATGGAAAAAATTTTTATTAAAAAACTAGTATAGACAAAAAAAAAACAAATATGTGGAGAGTCCAAAGTTGTTGAACTCTTCCATCGCTTGCAGTTGGAATGTACTAGATACACGTGTTTTTTATGTCTGTGGAACAGTCGAGCTGATGAACAACATTATAATGCTGTAGAATGGCCTGCTTGTGCAAAACTTTTAAATGTTCATCATGTGCCATTGGTTGATGCCAAAAAAGTATTCCTTCCTCTTCTTCATATAAAACTTGGTTTAATCAAAAATTTTGTAAAAGCAATGAATCAAGATGGTGACGGTTTTAAACACATACGCAAACCGTTTCCAAAAAAAATTGAAAGCTAAGTTGAAGCAAGGAATTTTTGTTAAATTTGTGGTCCGCAAGCTGCAAAGTGATAAAATATTCAAAATAAAATTAACCTCCAGTAATCTAGCTGCTTGGGAAGCCGTAGTGTTGGTCATTGAGAACTTTCAAGGGAAGCATAAAACGACTAATTACGAAGAAATTGTTGGCAAAATGTTGCAAGCCTACAAGAAATTGAGTGCTTGAATGTCCATAAAAATGCACTTCTTACAATCACATTTAGATTTTTTCTGTGAAAATAATAGTGATGTAAGTGACAAGCATAGGGAAAGACTCTACCAACCATTGAAGAACGCTATCAAGGAAAACTTAGCCCTGCTATGAAGCCTGACTTTTGCTGGTCTCTGCCAAGAAGCACTGATGAAAGACACCGCAGAAAACGAAGTTGTTCCCAGCATTTTTAAAGTGGGACCACCAAATTGCTTATTAACATTGTATTTGTGACTAACGGCGGTATGTGTTTTGCGTAATTTGTTGCAAGTGTCGTATTTAATGTTTATTTTGGAATTAAATAATATCTTTAAACAAAGAATCTGATTGATGGGAATTAGGCGAGCCCTTAAAAGCTTCAATTTTATAATTTTTAATAAAGAGAAAATATATTTTTGCATCTCTAACTTGCTTCTATAGAAACAAAATTATGCTTTTTCTTAGCAATTTTTGTAATTATGAAAAACATAAATAACTCAAAATCTCCACGTGATAGAGGAAAATCGATTTCGATTCGGATTCAGCGTTACAAATTACATAATGAATTGGTTTTGAGATCTCAGTAACTCACATGCCATATTTTTTTGTGACTCAGTGTAATACTGCTGTAGCAGCCCACTTTCCAAGATCTGGCGCTGGGTTGCCACACACGGTTGAAAACTCGTCTTCGCCTTTTTCTGATTATATCCAGCACAATTGATTTTCTTGTGTTAAAATTTTATTGCTATAAATCAGGGGTTTCCACTCAAAGTTAGCCATGGGCCACTTTTTTAAATTTCTAGGCGCCGCGGGCCACAATCCAATATACATAGTACAAAGATAATACATAAATATGCAACAAAAGAAATTTATTTATGTTTTATAAAAATGTGCTTCAATGAGCACAAAACAAGTCGAATACGTTTATTTGCTTGTACTGGATGTTTGGCAACGTTTTGTAGCGACGAGTGACTCGATGTTGGGCCTTATTTTACGCTGGTTTGCTAGTCTTAACACAGCATGCAAATGTTCGTCTGTCAGTCGTGTGCGGAGGGCGGTTTTATTGATTTTCATTGTTGAAAAAAACTGTTCGCAAACATATGTGCTGCCAAACATCGCAAGTATACGACGGGCGTGTGAGAGCAACTTTGGGAACCTTTCCTCTGAAACATACTAGTAAAACTCTGGAACATTGACTTCTGCGTACTTTTCTTTCATCAATGTGTCACATTGAATATCCAGCAACTCCATCTGAAACTCCGCTGACACTGATTGAACATTCACAGACATAGGCGTAGAAAACAGAGTGAATTCCTTTTCGAGCGCCAAAAAGTCTTGAAATCGACAGTCAAATTCCTCATGTAACGTCATAATTTTATCTGCATATTGCTTCATATCGTAATTATCAACGTTTTTCAGAGATGACAGAGTTGGAAAACGGGCAAAATTTCCAATTTCTACTTGGGTTGCCCATAACAACAACTTGCACTTGAACGATTTGATGGCATCAAACATGGTTGTTACCACCTTAGTGCGACCTTGCAAGGTGGTGTTCAGATCATTCATATGCGATGTAAGATCACATAGAAATGCTAAGTCAGAATTAAACTTTGATTCACCTAGTTGCGGAATTTCGGCGTTTTTTAAAGCCATGAAAAGACCAATCTCTTCCCTCAAAGCGAAATATCGTTTCAGTACATTACCACGGCTGAGCCAGCGGACATCAGTGTGGTATAGGAGTTCACCATACTCACTTTCCATAGCTTCGAGGAAAGACTTGAATTGCCGATGGTTAAGAGCCCGTGATCTAATAAAGTTCACAGTTTTTACCACGACGATCATGACATTGTTCATATCCAAGCGCTTTCCACAGAGAGCCTCTTGGTGAATAATGCAGTGTATTGCTTGGATAGACACGCCAAGTGTCTGCATTTTATCACGGAGAAGACCAATCAAACCCACTCTTTCTGATCGCATTGCAGGTGCCCCATCTGTTGCCACCGATACCAACTTATGCCAATCAAAATCTGCTCGTTCGACACAATTTTCCAACTCACGAAATATATCTACACCAGTTGTTGTTCCTTTCATTGGAATTAAATCTAATAATTCTTCCGTGATATTCAAATTTTTGTCCACGCCACGAACAAACACTGCGCACATAGCAGTATCGGAGATGTCCGTACTCTCGTCCAGTGCCAGCGAAAAGGCTTCAAATTTTTTTCCAATTGACGAAAGTTGTTGGTACGAATCAGCTGCTAATTCTGTTACACGTCTGGCCACCGTGTTAGCGGAAAGACTGATGTCCTCAAAGCACCTGGACTTTTCTGGACATAGAATTTCACAGGCTTTCAACATACACTGCTTAATAAACTTTCCTTCGACAAAAGGACGTGAAGATTTTGCAATCAACTCGCTTATTGCAAAACTTGCCTTCACAGAGGCTTCGCTGGCTTTGTTTATATCCGTAAAATAATTTTTCTGTTTCACAAGTAAGGATTTTAATTCTGACACCTTTTCTTGACGCATTTTTCCTTTATAGACATGATACTTTTTTTTGTGTAATGACTCGTAATGGCGTCGTATATTGTATTCCTTATGAACAGCAATAATTGCGCAACATATCAGACACTAAACCTTCTCATTTGAATTGCAAACAAAATACAGCTCCTCCCACTTCTCCTGAAATTTTCTGTGCTCTTCTGAACATTTTCGTTTCTTGCACATTACTTATATTATAAAATTTAGCTGATTTGATTCTCCGCAGTTCTGCCGTAACTGCAACAACAAATTCAAAAAAATTAACGCTGCTTCGTGCACTCGTGCAAATTTCTGATTATGAACCTCACACCAATTACGCTACAATGAACTGACTGAAACTTGTTTATTACATCACAATGAAGATTTGATAATTACAAATGAAGACGGTAGGGTAGAGGCTTATGCTTAATATTTCAATGTTGCAAATCGTTGATGTGATAAATAAAATAATGCGTTTTTGTTTTTTAACCACGGCGCGGGCCGCATGAAATTGTCTCGCGGGCCGCGTGTTGGAGATCCCTGCTATAAATCGAATTCATAGATTAATTGACGAAGTACGGTTCCAATCAAATCCACAAACAAGATCCAACACAATCAATATTTACAACGCCACTAGCAAACGGCACCATAATTACTAAAAGACCATTCGTTTTCTAAACTAATAAATATGCTGGCTGAAAGTTTAAATTCGAAAAAGCCAAAGAAAACGTAAACCGAGCTAAAACTGGATCGTAAAATCAGGTCGTTTGTGACGTAACACTCAACAAACAAAAACAAAGGCAAGAAAAAACAAAACTCAAAAGGTCAGAAGATATATAACAACTGCAGATTGTAAGAAGCAATTGGCTGGCAAATTTTTCATCATTGTTTGAATGCTTCTCTCGATGCGCTACGTCATGTCTGAAGGAAGATATTGCCTGAATTCTTTGGGAATTTAAATATTCTTTATCTCTTTAGCTACAGGTAGCGACTAAACAGTTTGAACTAGTTAACCGCACAGTGGCTCAAAAGAACAATAAGTGTTTTTCAAAAAAAAACTTGAATTAACGTTTTTATTTATTACTAACTTATTTTTTATGAAAATTAAACAAGTTTTATATCATTTTAATCAAGAAAAAATTTTCTTTTTAATGATATACAAGTAAACTTTTTCTCCAAACAAGCAATGTGTTATGATTTATTGAATTCGGATAACAATTTTCAGTCGATCATAATGCTATGTGCAATACAGCTATGAAAATAGAACTAAGAATTTGAGTAAGCAGTGGGCCGCAGGTTGGACATTCCTAGCATACACAATAAAAACAATTACAAAAAAAAGACACAAAATCTAAGACAAAAACTCGTATTAACAAGATCGCTAAGTCAGTAGCACGGGCGTAGCTTGAATAGCAGGTACAGGCCATCACAGACGAAACAATGCTTCAAGTATTATGCTATAATGAACAAGTGATTTGAATAAAAACATGATGAAAGCGTTTTACAATCAAAAAAAAGTTCAATTGTTTAAAAGATGCATCCAGGTAGCCTACGTCTCTTCGGGATGGACACAAACTTCCAATACCGGTAATAAAAAATGTTTACTTTAAAGCAAAATTTTGGTCATTTTTATGCTTTACTACGACAAAAAAAAGATCTGTCGGAAAAGGTGTATTTATATTTAAAGGAAAACAATTACTGTGAGAAGTAATGCTCGCAAAAAACTTTTGTTGTAAGTTCCAAACTTTCACACTAGTTAGCCTTGTCGTTTTGAATATTACATTTTTAACTGCTGTGTAAGCAAATCGTGGTAAGGCAAGTTTAAATGAATTGGCAAATGAGGAACAACACACAAGCCTACATCCACACATTTTTTCAAATCATTTACAAATTACTAAAGGAGCACACTGCGTGATAACATTTTGTTCCACTTACCATGAAGGAAAATAGCAGCTTTGAGAAAAGCGGAGTTTCTTCACCTAGGATATGCCTACCGGTTTTTGCGTTTTTTGATGTAAAAATAGTTGCATTAAACAAAGAAATAAAATAGTCGCAGATAATACCCTACAATAAAAAGAAACTTGACCATTTAACTACAATCAAGAAAAGATTGTTGCATTTTCATTGTCACCCAAAGAGGTAGCAACTTGACATCGTTAGGTATTTAATAAAGCAGTACCTTCGCCCCCGACGGGAGCCCTATACCTGCTAGAATAAAATTAGGTGACGAGACAACGTTGCCTCACAAAGAGAAGGAATAGACAAGAACTAAAAACGTGGCAACATCTTTTGCAATGTTCGGAACCTTGCATATTCACTAAAGGCTCTGACAGTTAACTTGGCAGTTTTGTCGCATCAATCCAGAAATATACACAGTTCCTATTAATATTTTCTTCTCGTGATTATTTCAACGAAACGCTATAAGATGCAACGATCATAAACGATAATATCCTCCAGCAAAATAACACATAGGGTTAAAAAACCAAACACGGTCAATTATTAAAGTTGGTGAAAAGAAGAAATGCACTAAAGGAAACCAGCCAACTCTGTCATCAATAAAAAAAATCGGTATAAAAACCATAGATATTTTGGAAGTAGCAACAGTTACAGAGCAGCCCAGAATAACAAACAATAAATGCTGCAAAGACAATATTTCCACAAAGAGAGCTGTTGATGACATGCAGAAATGCTATGCTCATATGTACTCCGATAAGTTTTAGCATGGACTATATAAAAAAAAAATGAAAAACCCAGTTTTGCATTAGCACAAGAGCAATATAGTTGTAGCTGACAACATGTATCTTCTTCTTCTTCTTTCGGCTTCTCCGACTCGGGATCGCCACAGCGCGACAGTAATCTACATTTCATTCGATCTACTTCGTCTCCTTCCCTAGCTCCAACCCTTTCCATGTCTTCTCTCACCAAATCCATCCACCTTCTCCTTATCCTTCCTCTTTTCCTTCTGCCTGGCACCGCCATCTCTATCGTCCTTTTCCCCACGTAGTCTTCTTCTCTCCTTTTTACGTGTTCATACCAACGTAGCCTTGCATTCCGAAGTTTTTCTCCCAGCTTTGCAATTTTCGCGATCCCTCTCACATATTCGTTTCTTATCTTGTCCTTTCTTGTCACTCCCAGTGCCCATCTCACCATTTTCAACTCTGCAACTTCCATTTTTCCCATCTCTTTTTCCGTCACTGCCACCGTTTCATTCCATAAAGCATGTTTGGTCTAACAACACTCTTGTACATTTTACCCTTAATCTTTGCTGATAACTTCCTGTCGCACAGAACTCCAGACACTTTCTCCAACTCATCCATCCTGCTTGGATCCTTCTCCTTACTTCTTCTTCACATCTTCCATCATTACTAACTGTTGAACCCAGGTATTTGAAGTTTTTTGCTCTCTTTACCTTTTCTCCTTGCAGCTTCAACTCTTCTCCATCAACCACACCCCCACAACCCTCAAATATTCAGTCTTGCTCCGGCTCACTTTCAGGCCTCTTCTCTACAGTGCATTTCTCCAAATCTCCAGATCCTCCTCTAGCTCCCTATGATTTTGTCTACACAGAACTATGTCATCTGCAAACAGCATATCCCATGGTGCGTCCTTCCTGATGTCCTCTGCAGCCTGTCTATGATGATGGCAAAAAAAAATGGGCTGAGTGCTGAACCTTGGTGGAGTCCAACACCTACCTTGAATTCTTCAGTCAGCCCTGCTGCACTTCTCACAGTTGTTGTCGCTCCGTTATACATATCCTGGATAATCTTTATGTAGCACTCTGATGTTTCCGCTAACTGTAAGCATTCCCACAGTTCTCTCTGGGTACCCTGTCGTATGCTTTTTCCAGGTCAATAAAGGCACAATGCACTGCCTTCTTCCCTTCAGTCTACTTTTCCAACAGCATCCTTAGACAAAAGATTGCGTAGGTGGTACTCCTTCCTGGCATGAACCCAAATTGTTGCTCAGCAATTGTCACCTCCTTCCTTATCCTTGCTTCTAATATCCTCTCCCACAATTTCATAGTGTGGCTCATCAACTTGATCCCCCGGTAGCTTCCACATTCCTTGATGTCTTCTTTACATTTGTACAAAGGTACAAGCACGCTCCTCCTCCATTCATCTGGCATCTTCTCTCCTCGCAAGAGTCTGTTGAAAAAATTCTTAAAATTCTAAAAACTCCACACCGTTATTGGCTAGAGCAATCCATGCTCCACTGTATGTCACCAGGTCCTTGATCCTTTCCCTTCTTTATCTTCCTCAACCGAGTCCTGACTTCTTCTCCAGAGATATCTTCCACGTCCCTGTCTCTCCCTTCTGTTCTTGTTTCTCTTCTTTCTCTAGGGTTTTCATGGTTGAGTAAGTTGTCGAAATACTCCTTCCATCTCTGTTTCACTTTCTCTTCTTCCATCAGAATCTCCCCAGTTTTACTCTTGATTACTCTTACTTGTTGAACATCCTTGCTTTGTCTGTTTCTCTGCTTTGCTATTTTGAACACCTCATTTTCCCCTCCTTTGTTTCCAGTTTTTCGTGCAGTTCCTCATATGCCTTGTTTCTTGCCTTTGCCACTTCTCTCTTAGCTTGCTTTCTTGCATTTTTATAGGCCAACTTGCTTGCATCATCTCTGATGGTATCCCATGCCTTTTTAGCTTTTTTCTCATCCTTCAGCTTCTTCTAGACTTCCTGGTTCCACCACCACGTTTCCCATCCACCTGCTGTGCTAACTTTTCCCGATGTTTCACCCAGTTCCCTTCTGGCAATGCTCCGTATCATTTCAGCTATTCTTTGCCAGTCTTCCTGTCCACTAAATATTCCGCTTTCAATCACATCCATTTTGAATTTATTGTTTACTATCGAGTCCTTTAGTTTCCACCATTTTATTCTCTTCACTAATTTTGGTGCTTACCTCCACTTTGTCCAGATGATTATTGCACTAACCACTATTCTGTGCTGTTTTGCTACACTTTCACCAACAACAACTTTTGTATCCACCACCTCCTTGATCCTTCGTCTTCTCACCATGATGTAATCCACCTGCAAACTGTGTCTGCCACTGCTGTAGGTGACTCTATGTGCTGGTTTCTTTACAAAATATGTGTTGGTGATCGCTAGTTCCTTCTCTTAGCAAATCCACCACTGCTTGTCCTTTGTTATTTTTTTTTCTAATCCGTGTCTTCCCATGCATTCTTCATCACCGTTATTCTCTTCTCCTACGTGCCCATTCAGGTCTGCTCCTACCAGAGTTCTTTCATTCCTTGGTATCTTTTCTACTGTCTCATCTAGGTCCAGCCAAATGGATGGAGAAAAGTATCAGGAGTAATTTGTGACTGAAGGTTACCAGCTAGAGTAAAAGGAAAAGTGTACAGTTCTGTGGTGAGACCAGAAATGGTATATGAACTTGAGACAGTGGCGGTCACAAAGAAACAAGTAGAAGAGATGGAAATTGCAGAGATGAAAATGTTGAGGTTTGCTATGGGAGTGACAAGAAAAGATAAAATTAGAAACTAGTACATTAGGGGTACAGTTAAGGTTGAACGGTTAGAAATGAAGATGAGGGAGGGCAGATTGAAGTGGTATGGACATGTTACGAGAAGAGACCAGGAGTATGTAGGAAGAAGGGTGATGGAAACGGAGTTACCAGGAAAGAAAAGAGGGGGGCCGAAGAGAAGATTTCTAGATGTAGTGAAAGAAAATATGGAGGAAGTTTGTGCGAGAGAGAAGGATATTGAAGACAGGACGCTTTGGAGATATGTCATTCGCTGTGGCTACCCCTGATTGAAGGGAAAGGCCGAAATAAAAAGAAGGTTTACAAGTTAAAACAAAATAATATTTATAAAAATTATAAAATATGCACATTGAAGGAAAGGGAATAAAGCAAGGAACATTGAAGGTGGATGCAAATTATTTTACAACGGAGCTGATGGAAGAAAAAATGGGATAGGGATAGTGCTGAGGGATAAGCTAGCTGAAAGTGTTCTGGAGGTGAAGAGGGTGTCGGACAAACTGAT
Organism: Diplosoma virens; assembly: GCA_963680785.1. Taxonomy (NCBI): domain Eukaryota; kingdom Metazoa; phylum Chordata; class Ascidiacea; order Aplousobranchia; family Didemnidae; genus Diplosoma; species Diplosoma virens. The sequence goes on along the minus strand of OY796880.1, from coordinate 26,641,723 downwards.
GGCCATGAAGCTGGAGGTAAATGGGTTATCCTAAATATAGTAAGCGCATATGCTCCACAGGTTAACAACAGCATGGAGGAGAAAAATGATTTTTGGGAAGACCTGGATGGGTTGATAGAAAGTATACCAGCAGAAGAGAGGATAGTTGTTGGTGCAGACCTTAATGGACATGTAGGTGAAGGAAACATAGGGGATGAGGAAATAATGGGGAGGTATGGTGCTGGAACAAGAAATAAGGAAGGATCAATGATTGTGGATTTTGGAACAAGGATGGATTTGGCGATTGTCAATACTTATTTCAAGAAGAAAGATGAACATAGGGTGACATATAAGAGTGGAGGAAAAAGTACCCAAGTAGATTATGTGATGTGCAGAAGGAGGATTGTAGGCTAATATTGAATAAGTGTGTCGCAAAGCAGCACCGTATGGTGGTATGCAAAATGGCTCTTATGGCGAAAAAGAAAAAAAGCAGTGAAAGTAAAGCCAAAGATACGATGGTGGAAACTAAAAGAGACAAGCTGTCAAGAAGCGTTTAGACAAGAGGTGACCAGGATTCTGGGAGGCAAGGATGGGTTACCTGATGAGTGGGACAAAACAGCAGAAATGCTTAGAAAAACAGCTGAAACTGTACTGGAAGTGACATTTGGGAAACAAAAAGGAGACAGGGAGACATGGTGGTGGAATGAGGAAGTTCAGGAGAGTATAAAAGAAAAGAAAGAGGCAAAAAAAGCATGGGACAAAATATGAAATGAAAATACTAAAAAGGTATACAAAGAAAAGAAGAGTAAGTCAAAGAAGGCAGTTGCAAGGGCAAAGGGACGTGCGTATGAGGATTTGTATGCTAGATTGGAAACAAAAGAAGGTGAAAAAGAGTTGTACAGATTGGCTAAGCAGAGAGACAGAGCAGGGAAAGATGTACAGCACGTGAGGGTTATAAAGGATGAAAATGGTCGTCGTCGTCGTCGTCGTCGTCGTCGTCATCGTTTGAAGGGCATCCACTCCAGGCCAGACACAAACAGAACTGGGGCCGAGGGTTTATCCTTTTACTACCCCAGACTGCTGCACTGCCTGGATCAGATGCTGGCAGTGATGTTATTAAGCCAGCATCGAGTTTCGTCATCCAAAACCGTCAGACCGCGTGCTCCATGTGGTGCCCGATGTATGGGGCACATTGTTAGTACATGGTCTGCGGTTTGCTCTGAGGCGCCACACTCGCAATTCGGTGAAGGAGCGAGACCCCATTTGTGCATGGACGAATGGAATCGCCCAACACCAGTCCGCAGGCGGTTGAGCTTAACCCAAGCTGCTCGGGGTAAGCCCATCCCAACAGGCCTGACACTGGTCCCGGGCACAAAAGCACGGAGCCTGGAAGCACTTTCACAGTACTCCGCGTTCCATTTATGATTTGTCCATTCAGAGGCGCGGATGCCAAGTCTGGCAAGATTGTCCAAGAGATTCCGCGCACCTGGCACAAACGGGTGTCTGGATCTTAGTCTCACTTGGCCAGTATCTGAGGACCCACTTAAAAGACCATGCAAAATATGATCGGGGTCCAGAGATCCACGGTAAGCCAAGGAGAGTGTCGCTCCCAGTCGGCGAAGCTCAGCTGGCTGGATGCCTGAAAGTACAGGTAGGTGGTCCGTTGGAGTGGGACGCAGGCATCCAGTAACTATGCGCAAGGCGTCATTCAAGACACTGTCAATGAGGCGAGTGTGAGCACTGCGACACCAGACTGGCGCACAGTACTCAGCTGTTGAGTAGACTAGAGACAAGGTGGCTATGCGTAGTGTTTTAGCACCAGCACCCCATCCCGAGCCCACGAGTCGCCTCAACAGTGTGACGCGCGATGATAGTTTTTTGCGCAATGCCACTAAATGGTGACGAAACGTGAGCGATCTGTCCAGTTTTACCCCAAGGTATGTAGGGGTTGGACAGAACGGTAAAAGTCTACTATTGTTGTAGACCTTTAGCTCACGTTTGGCCTCTCGGTTATTTAAGTGAAAGGCTGCCGTCACCGTCTTAGTGTGACTGAGCTTCAACCTCCAAGTCTGGAGATACGCTGACAGTGTGGACATGTCTTGGCTTAATGTCCCCTCCAAGTCCTTCCAGTTTCCAGAAGAGTACAACAATGCTAAATCATCAGCATAAGCAAACTTTCTGGAAATCATGGAAGGAAGATCGTACGTATAGATGTTAAATAGGAGGGGAGCCAAGACCGATCCCTGAGGAACGCCGTTTTTAAGACGGCGTAGCCTGCTTTGCTTGCTGTCACCGGTGGTAAGGGTGAAACTTCGATTTCGGACAAGCTCCATGATCATTTTGACCATGTGCTTATCCGGAAGTAGTCTCAGCAGCTTGCAGGTAAGGCCACGGTGCCAGACAGTGTCATAAGCAGCTGTCAGATCGATAAATACGGCACCGGCCTTCTTTTTAGCCTCGAAAGAATCCTCGATGTTCTGGGTTAGCAGAACAACTTGATCCACGGTTGACTTCCCGCGTCGGAACCCAGCCTGCTCTTTAGGGAGCAGTGGATCAATTAATGGTTCCACGCGGGCGTAGATAAGCCTCTCGAGGATCTTGTAGGGGACACAGAGCAGAGATATCGGTCGATAACTCTTTGGGTCCCCCACGGGCTTTGCTGGTTTTGGGATCGCAACCACAAGCGCTCTTCTCCAGATCTTGGGAATTTTGAGTCGGCCCAAACAGGAAGAAAGGAAGTCACGTAACCAGGACTTCAAAGCAGCTCCAGCATGGAGTATAAGCTCGGGGCAGATGGAATCAGGACCCGGAGCTTTACCTGGTTTTAAATGTTGAAGGGCAGCAGCAAATTCTCTCTGTAAAAAATTGTCAGAGATATTTACTGCATCTGGTGTTGTGGCCCTCCAAAGGTCAGACACTTCTTGAAAGACAAGTCGAGATGACTTGCGATCAACAGCCTCGTATTTCCCATTTCTAACCAGCTGAGATGCAATAGCATCGGCTGAAACGGGACAATGACGAGGAGAGTGTCGTGACCTACCAGTAAGGTTGTTCAAGATACTCCACGCTTTTCGACTAGAGTGTGAGAAGTCAATGCTCCGAACTGCCTCGGACCATCGATCCCTCCGTTTTCTGTCAAGCTTGGCAAGCAGAGTTGTAGCAGCCAAACTTGAGTCGTCTCCCTGAGGAGACTGCAGAAAGGTTTTATAGAGGGATTCACACTCTGCATCCCAACACGGAATATAGTTATTTCGATACCCGCGTGGGATAGTCTTCTTGGCTGCTTTCTTAATGATGTTACAGAAGTCCTGGTAAGCCGCATCCACATCAAGTGAATCAGGCGGCAACAAAGTCTTTGCGAATTTATTCGTCAAAGCAATGTAGTGACTCCAATTGGCCTTGCGGAAGTTCCATCGCTTAACAGGCATGCTTGGCACTGCCATAGCAAACCTTGGTGGTGTAATAAGCGAGGGTCGATGTTGTGACCTGGGAAACTTCTCAAGGACACGTCTATCCGGTAAGCGACTGTTTGGACCTACACTAGCGAAAGCTAGGTCTGGATTGGTGCCAGTGTTCCAGCGGCCGGAATAAAAACTGGCAGCGTCCTTGGCATTATATAGGAGGGCAAGACAATTAATACTTGCCCATCCAGCCAAGCACTCACCATCCAGACTGTTGTCATCATAACCCCAGTCAGCATGACGACAGTTAAAATCGCCAGCGTACAGACAGGGGTGAGGAAACACTGGGAGATCCAGGGTTCGCAATCGCGTTGGCGGTGGTTTGTAGACGTTGACTATTTTATAGCCATCAACGTCCACACACAACCACTCGATCTCCGATGTCGGTGGAGATTGGTCCAAAAGCGTGTATCTCAGTCGCTCGTGAACAAACGTGGCAAGGCCATGCTTCCTGCTTAAAGAAGACCCAGCTAGTTGGTAGTGTGGTAGCACCAACTTCTCTGCATCAGTGCAGTGGGTCTCCTGCAGTAGGATGACGAGTGCCTCAGACTGCATAGCGAGGTGATGAAGAACATTCATCTTGCTTGCAGTGAGGCCTTCGATGTTCAGCTGAAGAATAGTGGGTCTTCGGAACTTGTTGGCAATGTGCCCTGAAAAGGGCAGTTTTATCCTGACATTGCCCCGTCCTGAAAAGGACGTTTGCCGATTAACAGACCCACACTGAACATCGGAATGGGTGGATACCCTTCCGTTTTGGTAGGTTCGGTTTCGGTCTGTCATTTTTAAAATCAATGAGCAGACTTACTCACGGCCCAGGCTGCGTGAAAGCACCTACCATCTGGGCCAAATGAAAATGGTAATGTTATGGCAAATTCAGAGGCAGTGTTAAAGAGATGGAAAGAGTACTTTGAAAAACTGATGAACGAGGAAAATAACAGAGAACCTAGAACAGAGGAAGCAGAAGTGATTAATGAAGAAGTAAATTGTGTCAGTAGAGAAGAAGTAAAAAACGCACTAAGAAGGATGAAAAAAGGTAAAGCAGTTGGGCCAGATGAGTTGCCAGTAGAAGTTTTGGAAGTGCATGGAGGAGATGGGGATAAAGTTTTTGACCAGACTGTTCAACAGACTATTAATGGGTGAACGGATGCTATAAGAATGGAGAAGGAGTGTGCTTATCCCAATCTATAAAAACAAAGGAGACGCACAGTGCTGTGGAAACTACAGAAGAATAAAGTTAATGAGCCACACAATGAAAGTATGGGAAAGAATTATTGCAACCAGGTTAAGGGATAGAGTGGAGATCAGCAAACAGCAATATGAATTTATGCCAGGAAAGAAAACCACCGATGCTATGTTTGCCTTAAGAATATTGATGAAAAAATACAGGGAAGGTGGTCCGAACGATTAACTTTGTAAACTTCATTTTCCGTTGCCATAATAGCTCGTAAAACATTGAGTCATTTGGCGCTTGTGACGTAACAGATGTTACAAGCTGGCCACGTTAAATTCCAAAGTTCTTAGCATTTTTTATGGTAGCAACTTTTTCAATGCGTTTCCTTCGAATAAGCAACTTAGAAATTTAAAGTTCAGTTTTTAACTAAAGAGAAATTTTGGAACTGTTGGTTTATCTATTTGAATAAGTTGAATTGTAAAAGTAATAGAAATAATTAAAGAAATTGAAGTGAATTATATTTGGAAATTAAATTAAATAGTTAGACTGGACTATTTGGCTGTTTCTTTTCACAGTACAGCTATTCCCAAACAGTTTAGTTTCTGTGGCTGTCGCAGACTCCACGTGCGTCAGGAACATAGAAAAAGATAAATTTCTAAGTGAGATAAAATTATATCAAGATAAAATTTCTGAAAACTCCAGTTAAAAACGCAAAGCAATAGCAAGTTCTGAAGAGTGAAGATTCAATCCGCTTTTCTCAAATTCACACTCGCTAGCTGGAAGAAAGAAGCCATCTTACCAGCAGCTGTCAATCAAGCAACTACAATCAAAAAGCAAGCATAACGAACAGTAGGATAATTGTTATTAATTATATTATTAACCTACTTGATTAACTATATAACAAATTTTGCGTTGTATTAACTGGCAAACTGCGTGATATATTTATATTTATTTCACCTTTTCAAGTTATAATTTATTTACCGTCGTGTAAAGTAATTTTCATTCCTTACTTACAAATTAATATGGCTGAAGGGTCTAGCCCAAAGCAGTCGCTTATGTCTCGGGACGTTACCGATGATAGTCAAAAGGAAATGCGAAATCACCGTGCTAAAGTACGGGAATTAATGTCCGCTGGCGAATATTTTATTGCGACACTTAATGAAAGTACGGGTTACGAAAATGTTGCCCTTATTAATGATAAGTACCATGCACTCGATGCCGAGATACTTGCGTGTCAGGGGCAGGCGTCTGAAGAAGGTAAAAGCGAAAGTCAGGGGATATACAATCGTTTGGGAGCACTGAGACTAAATATCATAGATGTTTATCAGAAATGGCATGCTAGCGTTCAAAACAATAGTGGGCTCACTCCGCTAGACATTGAAACACATTCATCACAAAATCAAATGCTCTCGAACACTAACACAAACATGCCAAACATCGAACCCTCCGACTCTGTTAGCAATGTTGGGAGTGGCAGCTCAAGAAGTTGCACATCATCGCAACTAGCCAGAAAACAAATCTCGCTGCGGCTTAAAAGACAAAAAGCTGAATTCCAGCAAAAACAACGGGAAATTGAATTCGAGCTCAGACAGGCTGAACTAGACGCCGAGGAGCAAATGTTGCACTTATCAAATCCAAACTCCGTTGTAAGTGCTCGTTCACGAAATCAACAAACGGTTTGCAAGCCACTTCCCCATACGCAACCTAGGAAAAGGCTTTGTGACGTTACACCTGAACACACAGAAGAATTTGCTAATGCTCAACCACATGCTCAATTATACAAACCACTAGTGGAAAGTATTGCTAACACAAAGTCTACTCCACTGCGAAACTACAGAGGGTACTCTACACAGCACGACCCTTATTGGAGGGTTGGGGGTGTGGATGATGGAGAAGAGTTGAAGCTGCAAGGAGAAAAGGTAAAGAGAGCAAAAAACTTCAAATACCTGGGTTCAACAGTTAGTAATGATGGAAGATGTGAAGAAGAAGTAAGGAGAAGGATCCAAGCAGGATGGATGAGTTGGAGGAAGGTGTCTGGAGTTCTGTGCGACAGGAAGTTATCAGCAAAGATTAAGGGTAAAATGTGCAAGAGTGTTGTTAGACCAACCATGCTTTATGGAATGAAACGGTGGCAGTGACGGAAAAAGAGATGGGAAAAATGGAAGTTGCAGAGTTGAAAATGGTGAGATGGGCACTGGTAGTGACAAGAAAGGACAAGACAAGAAACGAATACGTGAGAGGGATCGCGAAAATTGCAAAGCTGGGAGAAAAACTTCGGAATGCAAGGCTACGTTGGTATGAACACGTAAAAAGGAGAGAAGAAGACTACGTGGGGAAAAGGACGATAGAGATGGCGGTGCCAGGCAGAAGGAAAAGAGGAAGGATAAGGAGAAGGTGGATGGATTTGGTGAGAGAAGACATGGAAAGGGTTGGAGCTAGGGAAGGAGACGAAGTAGATCGAGTGAAATGTAGATTACTGTCGCGCTGTGGCGATCCCGAGTCGGAGAAGCCGAAAGAAGAAGAAGAAGATACATGTTGTCAGCTACAACTATATTGCTCTTGTGCTAATGCAAAACTGGGTTTTTCATTTTTTTTTTATATAGTCCATGCTAAAACTTATCGGAGTACATATGAGCATAGCATTTCTGCATGTCATCAACAGCTCTCTTTGTGGAAATATTGTCTTTGCAGCATTTATTGTTTGTTATTCTGGGCTGCTCTGTAACTGTTGCTACTTCCAAAATATCTATGGTTTTTATACCGATTTTTTTATTGATGACAGAGTTGGCTGGTTTCCTTTAGTGCATTTCTTCTTTTCACCAACTTTAATAATTGACCGTGTTTGGTTTTTTAACCCTATGTGTTATTTTGCTGGAGGATATTATCGTTTATGATCGTTGCATCTTATAGCGTTTCGTTGAAATAATCACGAGAAGAAAATATTAATAGGAACTGTGTATATTTCTGGATTGATGCGACAAAACTGCCAAGTTAACTGTCAGAGCCTTTAGTGAATATGCAAGGTTCCGAACATTGCAAAAGATGTTGCCACGTTTTTAGTTCTTGTCTATTCCTTCTCTTTGTGAGGCAACGTTGTCTCGTCACCTAATTTTATTCTAGCAGGTATAGGGCTCCCGTCGGGGGCGAAGGTACTGCTTTATTAAATACCTAACGATGTCAAGTTGCTACCTCTTTGGGTGACAATGAAAATGCAACAATCTTTTCTTGATTGTAGTTAAATGGTCAAGTTTCTTTTTATTGTAGGGTATTATCTGCGACTATTTTATTTCTTTGTTTAATGCAACTATTTTTACATCAAAAAACGCAAAAACCGGTAGGCATATCCTAGGTGAAGAAACTCCGCTTTTCTCAAAGCTGCTATTTTCCTTCATGGTAAGTGGAACAAAATGTTATCACGCAGTGTGCTCCTTTAGTAATTTGTAAATGATTTGAAAAAATGTGTGGATGTAGGCTTGTGTGTTGTTCCTCATTTGCCAATTCATTTAAACTTGCCTTACCACGATTTGCTTACACAGCAGTTAAAAATGTAATATTCAAAACGACAAGGCTAACTAGTGTGAAAGTTTGGAACTTACAACAAAAGTTTTTTGCGAGCATTACTTCTCACAGTAATTGTTTTCCTTTAAATATAAATACACCTTTTCCGACAGATCTTTTTTTTGTCGTAGTAAAGCATAAAAATGACCAAAATTTTGCTTTAAAGTAAACATTTTTTATTACCGGTATTGGAAGTTTGTGTCCATCCCGAAGAGACGTAGGCTACCTGGATGCATCTTTTAAACAATTGAACTTTTTTTTGATTGTAAAACGCTTTCATCATGTTTTTATTCAAATCACTTGTTCATTATAGCATAATACTTGAAGCATTGTTTCGTCTGTGATGGCCTGTACCTGCTATTCAAGCTACGCCCGTGCTACTGACTTAGCGATCTTGTTAATACGAGTTTTTGTCTTAGATTTTGTGTCTTTTTTTTGTAATTGTTTTTATTGTGTATGCTAGGAATGTCCAACCTGCGGCCCACTGCTTACTCAAATTCTTAGTTCTATTTTCATAGCTGTATTGCACATAGCATTATGATCGACTGAAAATTGTTATCCGAATTCAATAAATCATAACACATTGCTTGTTTGGAGAAAAAGTTTACTTGTATATCATTAAAAAGAAAATTTTTTCTTGATTAAAATGATATAAAACTTGTTTAATTTTCATAAAAAATAAGTTAGTAATAAATAAAAACGTTAATTCAAGTTTTTTTTTGAAAAACACTTATTGTTCTTTTGAGCCACTGTGCGGTTAACTAGTTCAAACTGTTTAGTCGCTACCTGTAGCTAAAGAGATAAAGAATATTTAAATTCCCAAAGAATTCAGGCAATATCTTCCTTCAGACATGACGTAGCGCATCGAGAGAAGCATTCAAACAATGATGAAAAATTTGCCAGCCAATTGCTTCTTACAATCTGCAGTTGTTATATATCTTCTGACCTTTTGAGTTTTGTTTTTTCTTGCCTTTGTTTTTGTTTGTTGAGTGTTACGTCACAAACGACCTGATTTTACGATCCAGTTTTAGCTCGGTTTACGTTTTCTTTGGCTTTTTCGAATTTAAACTTTCAGCCAGCATATTTATTAGTTTAGAAAACGAATGGTCTTTTAGTAATTATGGTGCCGTTTGCTAGTGGCGTTGTAAATATTGATTGTGTTGGATCTTGTTTGTGGATTTGATTGGAACCGTACTTCGTCAATTAATCTATGAATTCGATTTATAGCAGGGATCTCCAACACGCGGCCCGCGAGACAATTTCATGCGGCCCGCGCCGTGGTTAAAAAACAAAAACGCATTATTTTATTTATCACATCAACGATTTGCAACATTGAAATATTAAGCATAAGCCTCTACCCTACCGTCTTCATTTGTAATTATCAAATCTTCATTGTGATGTAATAAACAAGTTTCAGTCAGTTCATTGTAGCGTAATTGGTGTGAGGTTCATAATCAGAAATTTGCACGAGTGCACGAAGCAGCGTTAATTTTTTTGAATTTGTTGTTGCAGTTACGGCAGAACTGCGGAGAATCAAATCAGCTAAATTTTATAATATAAGTAATGTGCAAGAAACGAAAATGTTCAGAAGAGCACAGAAAATTTCAGGAGAAGTGGGAGGAGCTGTATTTTGTTTGCAATTCAAATGAGAAGGTTTAGTGTCTGATATGTTGCGCAATTATTGCTGTTCATAAGGAATACAATATACGACGCCATTACGAGTCATTACACAAAAAAAAGTATCATGTCTATAAAGGAAAAATGCGTCAAGAAAAGGTGTCAGAATTAAAATCCTTACTTGTGAAACAGAAAAATTATTTTACGGATATAAACAAAGCCAGCGAAGCCTCTGTGAAGGCAAGTTTTGCAATAAGCGAGTTGATTGCAAAATCTTCACGTCCTTTTGTCGAAGGAAAGTTTATTAAGCAGTGTATGTTGAAAGCCTGTGAAATTCTATGTCCAGAAAAGTCCAGGTGCTTTGAGGACATCAGTCTTTCCGCTAACACGGTGGCCAGACGTGTAACAGAATTAGCAGCTGATTCGTACCAACAACTTTCGTCAATTGGAAAAAAATTTGAAGCCTTTTCGCTGGCACTGGACGAGAGTACGGACATCTCCGATACTGCTATGTGCGCAGTGTTTGTTCGTGGCGTGGACAAAAATTTGAATATCACGGAAGAATTATTAGATTTAATTCCAATGAAAGGAACAACAACTGGTGTAGATATATTTCGTGAGTTGGAAAATTGTGTCGAACGAGCAGATTTTGATTGGCATAAGTTGGTATCGGTGGCAACAGATGGGGCACCTGCAATGCGATCAGAAAGAGTGGGTTTGATTGGTCTTCTCCGTGATAAAATGCAGACACTTGGCGTGTCTATCCAAGCAATACACTGCATTATTCACCAAGAGGCTCTCTGTGGAAAGCGCTTGGATATGAACAATGTCATGATCGTCGTGGTAAAAACTGTGAACTTTATTAGATCACGGGCTCTTAACCATCGGCAATTCAAGTCTTTCCTCGAAGCTATGGAAAGTGAGTATGGTGAACTCCTATACCACACTGATGTCCGCTGGCTCAGCCGTGGTAATGTACTGAAACGATATTTCGCTTTGAGGGAAGAGATTGGTCTTTTCATGGCTTTAAAAAACGCCGAAATTCCGCAACTAGGTGAATCAAAGTTTAATTCTGACTTAGCATTTCTATGTGATCTTACATCGCATATGAATGATCTGAACACCACCTTGCAAGGTCGCACTAAGGTGGTAACAACCATGTTTGATGCCATCAAATCGTTCAAGTGCAAGTTGTTGTTATGGGCAACCCAAGTAGAAATTGGAAATTTTGCCCGTTTTCCAACTCTGTCATCTCTGAAAAACGTTGATAATTACGATATGAAGCAATATGCAGATAAAATTATGACGTTACATGAGGAATTTGACTGTCGATTTCAAGACTTTTTGGCGCTCGAAAAGGAATTCACTCTGTTTTCTACGCCTATGTCTGTGAATGTTCAATCAGTGTCAGCGGAGTTTCAGATGGAGTTGCTGGATATTCAATGTGACACATTGATGAAAGAAAAGTACGCAGAAGTCAATGTTCCAGAGTTTTACTAGTATGTTTCAGAGGAAAGGTTCCCAAAGTTGCTCTCACACGCCCGTCGTATACTTGCGATGTTTGGCAGCACATATGTTTGCGAACAGTTTTTTTCAACAATGAAAATCAATAAAACCGCCCTCCGCACACGACTGACAGACGAACATTTGCATGCTGTGTTAAGACTAGCAAACCAGCGTAAAATAAGGCCCAACATCGAGTCACTCGTCGCTACAAAACGTTGCCAAACATCCAGTACAAGCAAATAAACGTATTCGACTTGTTTTGTGCTCATTGAAGCACATTTTTATAAAACATAAATAAATTTCTTTTGTTGCATATTTATGTATTATCTTTGTACTATGTATATTGGATTGTGGCCCGCGGCGCCTAGAAATTTAAAAAAGTGGCCCATGGCTAACTTTGAGTGGAAACCCCTGATTTATAGCAATAAAATTTTAACACAAGAAAATCAATTGTGCTGGATATAATCAGAAAAAGGCGAAGACGAGTTTTCAACCGTGTGTGGCAACCCAGCGCCAGATCTTGGAAAGTGGGCTGCTACAGCAGTATTACACTGAGTCACAAAAAAATATGGCATGTGAGTTACTGAGATCTCAAAACCAATTCATTATGTAATTTGTAACGCTGAATCCGAATCGAAATCGATTTTCCTCTATCACGTGGAGATTTTGAGTTATTTATGTTTTTCATAATTACAAAAATTGCTAAGAAAAAGCATAATTTTGTTTCTATAGAAGCAAGTTAGAGATGCAAAAATATATTTTCTCTTTATTAAAAATTATAAAATTGAAGCTTTTAAGGGCTCGCCTAATTCCCATCAATCAGATTCTTTGTTTAAAGATATTATTTAATTCCAAAATAAACATTAAATACGACACTTGCAACAAATTACGCAAAACACATACCGCCGTTAGTCACAAATACAATGTTAATAAGCAATTTGGTGGTCCCACTTTAAAAATGCTGGGAACAACTTCGTTTTCTGCGGTGTCTTTCATCAGTGCTTCTTGGCAGAGACCAGCAAAAGTCAGGCTTCATAGCAGGGCTAAGTTTTCCTTGATAGCGTTCTTCAATGGTTGGTAGAGTCTTTCCCTATGCTTGTCACTTACATCACTATTATTTTCACAGAAAAAATCTAAATGTGATTGTAAGAAGTGCATTTTTATGGACATTCAAGCACTCAATTTCTTGTAGGCTTGCAACATTTTGCCAACAATTTCTTCGTAATTAGTCGTTTTATGCTTCCCTTGAAAGTTCTCAATGACCAACACTACGGCTTCCCAAGCAGCTAGATTACTGGAGGTTAATTTTATTTTGAATATTTTATCACTTTGCAGCTTGCGGACCACAAATTTAACAAAAATTCCTTGCTTCAACTTAGCTTTCAATTTTTTTTGGAAACGGTTTGCGTATGTGTTTAAAACCGTCACCATCTTGATTCATTGCTTTTACAAAATTTTTGATTAAACCAAGTTTTATATGAAGAAGAGGAAGGAATACTTTTTTGGCATCAACCAATGGCACATGATGAACATTTAAAAGTTTTGCACAAGCAGGCCATTCTACAGCATTATAATGTTGTTCATCAGCTCGACTGTTCCACAGACATAAAAAACACGTGTATCTAGTACATTCCAACTGCAAGCGATGGAAGAGTTCAACAACTTTGGACTCTCCACATATTTGTTTTTTTTTTGTCTATACTAGTTTTTTAATAAAAATTTTTTCCATTGAAACCTAGCTTAAAAATTTCGTATGTTGCAAGTGTCTTTTCGACCAACCAAAATCTTTTGAAAATCTTTGCCCCCTTGCCAAAACAGTTTTCCGCGGCTCTTTTTTTTTTACCAGCCAACCGCGGCGGCAAGAATTTATCGCACCTAGACAGTGACGTAACCCGAGTCGAGAGAAACATTCAGACAAACGTCAGAGATTTTCCAGCCAATTGCTTCTATTACAGGTGTGGAATAGAGTTTTTTTGTTTCTTTTATTAATCTTTCCGCGCTTAAAATGTAATCGTGCGCAAAAGGAAAGAAACAAAGAATATTTCTTCACTTCACACTCGTATTGGAAACGAGCCTTTAGCCGAAAAACAACTCAAAATTACAATTTGTGATTTGGCTTGTAATGTTTTGGTTTTTACTATATGGAGCGTGCAAATATGTAGTTTTTGATAAACACCATTGTTTATCATTACACGTGTATATTTATAAAGTCTGCAATGCTTGTCAAAATGATTCAAAACTTTATCAAGTAGTATATACAAAATGTGTGCAAAATTTTTCCCCAAGCGTTAATTAGTGCAAAAATGTCCCCCCAAAAATAGTGAAAAAATACAGCGTTAGCTAGCGGAAGCAGTAGAACGTAACGAGCTTAAGAGCGATAATAAGCATTCCCAACGTTAACAAAAAATATAATCACAACGTTAAAAAGCGAGCTGTATGGGCGTGAACAAGCGTTAGCAAGCAATCTCCCAGCGTTAATATGCGTTAAAAAAAATATAGTTAAAGCGTTATAAAGCGTAAAAAAGCAAGCGTTAAGAGCGTTGGCGAGCGTTAAAAAGTGATACCCCAACATTAACATACGATACGCCAACGTTAACAAGTGTAATGAAAAAATTTAAACACAGCGTTATCAAGCGTAAAACAGCAAACATTAGGAGCGTTAGCGAGCGTTATCAAGCGATACCCCAACGTTAATAAGCGTTAAGAAAAAATTTAAACACAGCGTTATCAAGCGTAAAAGAACAAGCGTTAAGAGCGTTAGCGAGCGTTAACAAGCGATACCTCAGCGCTAACAAATGTTAAAAAAATATATAAACACAGCGTTGATAAACGTAAAAAAGCAAGCGTAAAGAGCGTTAGCAAGCGTTAACAAGCGATACCCCAACGTTAACAAGCGTAAAGAAAAAATTTAGTGTCGGGATGGTCCATCAATGATTTTATTTATTCTGGTCCTGACATTCTTAACATTCTGGCCCATGTTTTAGCAAGAGTGGTCGGGATGGTCCATCAATGATTTTATTTATTCTGGTCCTGACATTCTTAACATTCTGGCCCATGTTTTAGCAAGATTTCGCATAGGAAAATATGCAATAATGGCAGATATTACCAAGTGTTTCTTTCAAATTCTTTTACCTGAACACCAACAGAATTTATTTAGAATCTTGTGGTACGACAATGATGACATTTTAAATGGAAAGCTTAAACCATCTAAATTTACTAGACACGTATGGGGTGTGGTCAGCTCTCCATACATCGCTTGCCGTAGTATAAGAGAGATAGCCAAGGAAAATCCTACCAATGCCAGTAACCCCACTCTACACGCTATTCAACATTGCATGTACATGGATGATCTTCTAGTTAGCACAGACACCCTAGAAGAAGCCGAAACCATAGCCACTGAGTCTATCAATCTTCTGGCCAGCCGCGGTTTTCAACTTGTGAAATGGACTGCAAACCAAGCGGCCAAGTCCGTCCTTGCTAATGTAGATAAAAATAAACTGGCATCATCCGTCAAAACGATCGACCTGAAAAAAGATGAGGACCCACTTCCACAATTCAAAGCAGTAGGTTGCATTTGGAATGGTGAACAAGATACTCTGAAAGTCGAGTTTGGCTTTCATCTGCTCGACAAATATACTCGACGAGTTATGTTAAGTCAAATCAGCCAACAATATGACCCACTGGGATATACTGCTCCTTTTCTCTTGAAAGGACGCCTCATTCTGCAACAACTCGCTGTGGATCAGTTGAGCTGGGATGAACCCGTCCCTGCAAAGCATGAGAGAGCGTGGAAAGATTGGAGTCAAACACTTCTTAAATTAAAAGAAATCTCTATTCCCAGATGGTACTTTGCAAATGCTCCACAGGTTAAAGTTACCATTGAAACTCTTTATGAGCTGCATGCGTTTTCGGATGCATCCATGGAAGCGTACGGTAGCGTAATCTACCTTCGTAGAATCATTGATAATCATGCCCATGCGGCGTTTGTTTATGGAAAAAGCCGTGTAATTTTGATACATCAACAAAACTGGCCTATAGCAAGAAATGAGCTGGTAGCTGCTGTGATGAGCGCAGAACTCATGGCAAGCGCTGCCAAAGCTTTAGGATTACCGAACTACTCTCGACATTTTTGGTGTGATTCTAAAGTAGTTCTTCAATGGGTCACTAACCCTAATCTGAGATTACCAAAGTTTATTTCACGTCGTCTGGAATTAATACGCCGAGTCTCTTCCTCAAATGATTGGCGTTATTGCGAAACCGAAAGTAATCCAGCAGATGTGGCCACGAGACCTCTAGCTAACAAACACTTTGAAACCCGCACAAAACTTTGGATCGAAGGTCCACAGTTTCTTCATTTGCCACCTGATAAATTCAACGTAAACAGTATTCCTTTAACTGTACGTGATGCTCGAATTGAATTGAGAACAACTTTTTGCAAAGAACCAAAGGCAACACTCACTCGTGTCATACAGACTTCACCAAACTTGTACACTCTGAAAAAGAGGTTGGGATACCTTGCTGCCTTTGTAGAATTTGTGATTGCAAAAGCAAAGAAACTAGAGTTTCATAAGCTACGCTTAAACGCTATATATCTTGAAAAAGCATTACACTCTACAGTGCTATATGTGCAGCGAGAATGTTTCTGCACAGTTTTCGACAGCTTGCAAGCAGAATCTCCTGACTCTTTGGAAGATGCAATCAAACGGCTAAACGCTAAAACGTAATCAAATTCTGAACGCAGACACCTTAAAGATTTACGCTCAATCCGTTGTCTTCGCCCCGCTGCCTTTTCAGATGGAACACTTCGAATCGAAGGAAGATTGGGAGAAGCTGATCTTCCCACAGACGCAAAACATCCTGTCATTTTCCCAGCACGACACCCACTTACTAGGTTAGTGATACTGAATTGTCACCAAGAAATTGCACATGCAGGGATTCAATACACTCTGATGCTGACTCGCCGAAAATATTGGATTATAAAAGGATCGTCTAGCGTCAGGCATTATTTAAATCAGTGCAACGCTTGCAACTTGCAAAAGGCGAGGCCCGTTCGTCAACTTATGGCGGACCTCCCTGCTTCTAGGTTGGCTGCTCACAATAAGCCCTTTTTTAATACTGGCTGTGATTACTTCGGCCCATTGCCATACAAAGAAGGCCGAAGTGAAAGGAAAGCATGGGGGCTACTTTTCACCTGCTTATCAACCCGTGCGATTCACGTTGAACTAGTCACTTCTCTTGACTTGAGCAATTTCATAATGGCCTTTTCTAGATTTGTAGACCTGCGAGATTCTGTATCTAGTATGTACTCGGATAATGGAACTACTTTCAAAGCCGCCGCCCACGTGCTGCCCGAACTTCTTGAGGCAGACAAACTTCAGTCGTTTTTTAGGAAAAAGAAAATTTCGTGGGAATTCATTCCACCATATAGTCCCTCTCAAGGTGGCGCTTGGGAGTCCCTTATAAAGGTGTTCAAACGCACACTCATACAAGTCACTAAGTTTCCTAGAACACCTACCTTGGTTGAACTGCAAACATACATCTGCAATGCTACGCGCATAGTTAATGATCGTCCACTGACACCTCTTTCTGACGATCCGCGTGATTACACTGCAATATCACCGTCTTCACTCTTGACACCTTTAAATGATCCACACACACCGCTTGGACAACCACACAATAAGGATCATCTCCGACGCGATTATAGATACAACATATCACTTGCACAACAGTTCTGGGAGCGTTGGATAAGATTTTACCTTCCCCTTCTCCAAAAACGTAAGAAATGGTTAACGGTTGCTGACAATCTCCACGTTGGGCAGATGGTGGTAGTCGGGGGTCCGGGTGACTTCAACAAAGGGGAAATTATAGGCTTGGACGTATCTCAGAGGTCCTCCCACAAATGCGAAGGGGGAAAGCCTTGGTACGTCGAGCTAAGATTGCAGTATCGTCTTGTGATTGTAATGGTAAACCCGTTGTTACGTATATTGATCGTGACATTTCGAAAATTGCGCCTTTGGAATTGGAGTAATGCTATGTGACATTATTGTGTTCGTTTACGAAATCACTTATACAGTATTGTACATACACGCTTTGACAGTTTTGTTGCATCTTGTTTAATTGCCTTTTCATTTATCGTATACGTATATGCCTAGAACTTAACTGTTGTGAATTCTTTGTGTTACTTACCTTGTTTGTAAATTTGATACATCGTTCTCCCCCTTGTTTAGTTATTTTACATTATGTATGCGCTGATGCCGACACACATAATGGGGGCCGCCTATGGTCCGAACGATTAACTTTGTAAACTTCATTTTCCGTTGCCATAATAGCTCGTAAAACATTGAGTCATTTGGCGCTTGTGACGTAACAGATGTTACAAGCTGGCCACGTTAAATTCCAAAGTTCTTAGCATTTTTTATGGTAGCAACTTTTTCAATGCGTTTCCTTCGAATAAGCAACTTAGAAATTTAAAGTTCAGTTTTTAACTAAAGAGAAATTTTGGAACTGTTGGTTTATCTATTTGAATAAGTTGAATTGTAAAAGTAATAGAAATAATTAAAGAAATTGAAGTGAATTATATTTGGAAATTAAATTAAATAGTTAGACTGGACTATTTGGCTGTTTCTTTTCACAGTACAGCTATTCCCAAACAGTTTAGTTTCTGTGGCTGTCGCAGACTCCACGTGCGTCAGGAACAGAAGGTCAAAGAGAGTTACATTGTGTATTCGTGGACCTAGAGAAAGCTTACGACAGAGTTCCACAAAAGCTGTGCTACTGCATGAGAAAATCCGGAATAGTGGAAAAGTATGTGCAACTAGTACAGGATATGTATGAGGGAAGCGAAACAGTGGTGAGGTATGCAGTAGGAACTACAGAAAGTTTCAAGGTTAAGGTTGGACTGCACCAGGGATCAGCGTTAAGTCCATTCCTTTTTTCAATGATAATGGAAAGGCCAACGTATGAAGTTAGAAGAGAACCACCATGGACGATGCTGTTTGTTGATGATATTGTGTGCGAAGAGACCAGGGAAGAAGTGGAACAGAGATTAGAATCCTGGAAGTATGCATTGGAAAGAGGGATGAAAGTAAGTAGATCAAAGACCGAATACCTGTGCATAAATAGAGGAAATGACGACGAAACAATAAAGATGGAGGATACAAAAGTGCCAAGAGTAAAGGAATTTAAGTATTTGGGATCAACGGTGCAAAAAAGTGGTAGTTGTGAGAGGGAGGTAAAGAAGAGAGTACAGGAAGGATGGAACGGATGGAGAAGAGTATCGGGAGTAATCTGCGACAGGAGGTTACCAGCTAGAGTAAAAGGAAAAGTATAAAGTTCAGTGATAAGACCAGCAATGGTGTATGGACTTGAGAACAGTGGCAGTCACAAAGAAACAAGTAGAAGAGATGGAAGTCGCAGAGATGAAAATGCTGAGGTTTGCTATGGGAGTAACGAGAAAAGACAAGATTAGAAACGAGCACATCAGGAGTACTGTTAATGTAAAACGGTTAGAATGAAGATGAGGGAGGGCATGCTGAGGTGGTATGGACATGTCAAGAGGAGAGACAAGAGTATGTAGGCAGAAAGATGATGGAAATGGAGTTACCGGGAAAGAGGAGAAGAGGGAGACCAAAGAGTAAATTTGTAGATGTAGTAAAAGAAGATATGCGAGAAGTTGGTGCGAAGAAGACGGATGTTGAAGACAGAAGGATCTGGAGAAACATCATACGCTGTGGCCACCCCTAATAAAGGGAAAGGCCGAAAGGAGAAGAAGAAGAACTATGATTTTGGAAGAAAAGAGGGAAATACGAGATCAAAGTCTTTTTTTTAGAGAACATTAAGTTTTGGAAGTCCTTACTTGTGGCCCTATCTTTGAATATCCACCACTGCCTACAGATATTAGGGCCACACAAAATTTTATTTTTTAAAATGGGGTTGCAGAATAAAAAAGTTTGAGAAGCCCTGGGCTACCAATATTTTTGCGATGTGTGGTACTCGAAGTTGCAATTTCCGATGCACAAATACACATTACACAAAGGACAATAATAATTTGTCCGCTTTGGACGTTTCACGGGAGGACTACCCTCCTCCATTTTTCTTTTTTTTTACATACAATACACTCCTGTGCATATGGTCGATTTTCTTTGGAGGCTTTTTCTAGTCGATAAAACTTTTCCGGATTAATCGGGAGGTCGGAAAAACTGGCGGGAATAGAGCTTGATGAACTAGGCTCGGCCACTATCGGGGTAGTAACCGTCAGGGCCTCAGCAATTTCTGTGTAAAAATTTAAAAGTGGTACCTCTTTTTTTTATTTTTTATTCTCCACAGATTGTATAGTTTTTGAGAATTTACTAAGGCCAAATTATAGAGATGGAAAAAAACTTTTTTCCACCACTTAACAGTTTTTCTTCTAAAGCTATAATATTGTAGGAGCTGGTCGCTCTTGTCCACTGCTGCCATATTCTTGTTATAGTCCTCGATAGCAACAGGCTTAAATTTTTCTGTGCGACCCCCTGAAGCTCTCACTGAAACAACCTGCATGGCAGGAGTGTGCTTGGTGGAGAGCACAAGAACATCGCGCTTGTCGCGCCATTTTAGCGCCATTATAGCACCATCTCTGCGAGACGAAATTTTTCCCCTTTCCAGCCTCTTAGTTATCAAGTCTTTTGGCAAACCTTTTCGGTTGGTCATACATGTTCCCACCGCTACGGTATTTCTATTGAAGAGTTCTTGAAACAGTGGTATGGATGTGTAGTATCTATCCACGTATACTTCGTGTCCTCTTCCTAAAAAATTGCTCAGCATATCGAGAACCAATGACTGGGTAGAAATTGATTCTCCTGTTGCTATCTTAAATTTGCAGCAGTACCCAGTCGTCGCATCACATAGTTGATATATTTTAATCCCCCACTTGTTCGGCTTGTTAGGGTTATAGGTAACCCAACGTAACCGGCCTTTGAATGGACATGTTCCCTCGTCTAAACTTAATTCTTTTCCTGGATAGTACAAGTCTTTAAATGTGAACGAGAGAGTGTCCACAAATGGCCGGATTTTCCGTAGGGGATCTTGTGGAGAGGATAAATCGTTTGGAGAACTGTCGTCTGCGACGTGCAAATATCGCATAATATTTTGGAAACGGTCCCGACTCATTGTCGCACTAAAAAAGGGATGATGGTGCACAAATTGTTTTGACCAATATAAATCAAAAGTAGGTTGTGAGTGTATACCCATGATTATCAACATTCCAAAAAATTTTTTTATTTCATCCCCGTTAACGTCGTACCAGTCTTTCATATGAGATTGGCTACTGCTACGAGAAGGGTTTCGGCGAGAATAAATGTTCGTTTCGTGGGCGATTTTATCGTAAAAATCGCCGCCCAAAACTTCGTTAAATATTGAAAGCGGAGTGACTTCTTGGCTCTGAAGTAGAAACACTTTTCTTTCTTTTTGGAATTGTAATTGAGGAGGTGGTTGGTCAGGATCGTCGCTCCACCTTAAAACCGAAGAGCACGAAGGAACTGCAAAGATAAAAACTAATAAATAAATAGCTCTCACTTTCTTTTGTCATGACGTTTATTTATTCATTAATTTTTTATTATCTTTAAAAATGCTTTTATTCGCAGTCGCGACTTGTATATGGGACTTGCAAAGTTGCAATACTCCCAAATACATGGGTAGCGGGTTTAAATATTATCAACAACACTTAGAGAATTAATATAATTTTTCTCATTTTTTTAAATATAATTTCGGTTTTGTCGGCTTGTTTAGAAAAATATATTGAGAAGTTCTAAATTAAGCTGAAACATTTCATACAAGGTGACGCAAAATGCAGACGCAATCCATTGAGCTTTATGTAATAGATTGAACCTACGTTTGAGCTAAAATAAACGCTATTTGGACACAGGCGTTAACACTTCAGCGCTTTCTTTTTGCAGCAACGGTTGGCTCCTAGTCTATAAATATATAGTCTGCTGGCTCTCGTTCTGGCAAAGTTTTTACTCAGTGCCGCCGCTAGTGTTAGGTTTGTAATTGTCGGCAGCGTGGTCGAGTTGTTAAGACGCCGGGCTCGTGATCAACACGGTCTCCGTTCAAAACCCACTCGCGCCATTCTGTGGTGTCCTTGGGAAAGACACTTTACGGCACTTTCCCTTGCTTGGTGGTCCTGGCAAGCAGTTCTAAATTAAAGTCATATCTCTATTAAATTACAAGCGGACAGCACTATCTTGGCATCTCCGGAAGCAGGTCGGGGTAATTGCCTACCCTATGTATTAGCGCCTCCATCGCTTTCCCGCGAGTCAGGAGGATAAATATAGAGATAAAATAATAAAAAAAATTTCAATTTGTTGCTATACTTAACAATAGGGTTTTGTCGTTAGTGCGTTTTTAAGGTCGATTTTGGGATCTTAAACCTTGTAATCGGCCACTAAAAATTTTTTTTATTAATAATAGAACTTAGTGTTCAACTCGCTTTTTAGTTTAGGCCAAAAAAGTTATAGATTTTTTAATTAAAACAGAAAATGCGTTTACTACTCGTGTATTGTTTTTCTAAAACTTAGCCTAAGCAGTTAATTGTGTGTTTTGACGATTATAACGATTTTAATAAAAAAAGATTATATATTTTTTTTAGTGAAAATAAAGTTGTAAAATATCTTTAAGTTTTTGATAAAATTTATAGTTTATTTTTTATAATTGGCATATTTATTTGGAAAATATAATATTATATAACTTTTGTAAAATTTTTGCATTATTTTTATATTTTTTTTCAATTTTAATTCTGAATCATTTTTACCACTTTTTAGCACAAACAATATGTGGTTTCAATACTTTTCATTTTAAGTATTACTAATTAAATCATTAACGATCGGCAAATATTGTTGCCATAATAAGTTATATTGATAACAAGTATTTTTCTCAATAGCTGTCCACAAAACTGCAAACTTGGTTTTTCACTTTCACAGTCTTCCAATTTTTAAAAATCATCTTGTAATATATTAAAGCTCATTGTAGCTAATGTAGCTGGAAATTTTTTTGGAAACTAAAGATTCTTCAATAACATTAATATAATTTAAATTACTTAATGAAAGCTTTGAATCCGTGTTTAATTTTTCTACCATTTTATCCATTATAAATGACTCATCAAAGAATTCAAAGTTGTTACTATTCTCATCCTACACTCCCTCAACTACTACTGTTACTGCTTCAAATGACATATCTAAACCATTTCTTGATGAACTCATATTAAGCAAACAATAAAAAAATTTATATAAAGAGCAATCTAAAACAATAACAAAAAATTAATTTTTGCTCAATGCATTCTGTCTATATACAGCACATTTTCAATACTTTTTTAAAACAAAAATATGTTATGAACAGAATATTCAATTTTAATATTCAAATAAAAAAATAAAAAAATTTTACCGAATTTGTTCTTATATACATATGAAAATATTGAAAAAACCATTGAAACAAAAAAATTGTAGTAAACAAAAATTACTAACTTTTTCTTAAATTTAATTCCAATAATATAAGTTATGAAGTTTTTTGAAACATAAAAAAACAAATCTATACTACACTCCCAATAATGTTCATACCTATAGCTTTTATAAAGATATAGCAACTGAAAACATACTTAATACATAGTGATCATTATCATGTAATTTTAAATTATTAATTCAAATGCTTGAAATCACCTAATTAAAAATGTTGCACAGAAATTGAAGTGTCAAAATTGCTTTATTTTTAATTTTGTCTTTAAAGTATTCAAATGTATAACAATTTTACTACAGTAAAACAACAAAAACTTGAAAAAAATCTACACTGAATAATTCCACTAGCCTACTCAAAATAGGCATTTGTTTAATGATTTCTAATAATTAAGTAAGAATACCATATGAAATCAAAATTAATTTGAATACAATAATAACAATAGGCTTAGTAAAATACAATTAAAAATAATGCCTCTTAAAAAACTATTAGGCCTACATATTGTAGATTAGAACACGCTGGTGAAGTTAGCAAGCTTAGCTTTTTCAAAACTGTTATGTTACTTATATTTTTTAACAATTTTAAATAAAATTGAAATATTATAAAAATAATGCAAAAATTTTACAAAAGTTATATAATATTATATTTTCCAAATAAATATGCCAATTATAAAAAATAAACTATAAATTTTATCAAAAACTTAAAGATATTTTACAACTTTATTTTCACTGAAAAAATATATAATCTTTTTTTATTAAAATCGTTATAATCGTCAAAGCACACAATTAACTGCTTAGACTAAGTTTTAGAAAAACAATACACGAGTAGTAAACGCATTTTCTGTTTTAATTAAAAAATCTATAACTTTTTTGCCTAAACTAAAAAGCGAGTTGAACACTAAGTTCTATTATTAATAAAAAAATTTTTAGTGGCCGGTTAAAAGGTTTAAGGTCCCAAAATCGACCTTAAAAACCTACCAGCAACAAAACCCTATTGTTAGCAAAATCCATAGCAAAATCCATAGCAACAAATTGAAATTACAAACCTAACACTAATGGCGGCACTGAGTAAAAACTTTAAAACCGAAATATCAGCATCAGCTTGCAGACTATATATTTTAATGACTTTGGTCACACACTTTTAAGTTTTTCACTGCGGGAGTTGTTAGTCTAACGAAAAAGCAAAGGTCGAGCGATTTTCTGTTTTAATTAAAAAATCTATAACTTTTTTGGCCTAAAGTAAAAAGCGAGTTGAGCACTATAAGTTCTATTATTTTATTAATAAAAAAATTTTTAGTGGCCGATTACAAGGTTTAAGGCCCCAAAATCGACGTTAAAAACCCACCAGCAACAAAACCCTATTGTTAAGTACAGCAAAATCCATTATTGGCCGATTACAAGGTTTAAGGCCCCAAAATCGACGTTAAAAACCTACCAGTGACAAAACCCTATTATTAAGTATAGCAAAATCCAAAGCAACAAATTGAAATTACAAACCTAACACTAATGGCGGCACTGAGTAAAAACTTTAAAACCGAAATATCAGCATCAGCTTGCAGACTATATATTTTAATGACTTTGGTCACACACTTTCAAGTTTTTCACTGCGGGAGTTCTTAGTCAAACGGAAAAGCAAAGGTCGAAGGATTTTCTGTTTTAATTAAAAAATCTATAACTTTTTTGGCCTAAACTAAAAAGCGAGTTGAACACTAAGTTCAATTATTAATAAAAAAAATTTTTAGTGGCCGATTACAAGGTTTAAGGTCCCAAAATTGACGTTAAAAACCCACCAGCGACAAAACCCTATTGTTAAGTATAGCAAAATCCATAGCAACAAATTGAAATTACAAACCTAACACTAGTGGCGGCACTGAGTAAAAACTTTGTCAGAACGAGAGCCAGCAGACTATATATTTATAGACTATGGTATGACTAAGGAGACAAAAGGGCGATTTCATACTACGTGAATAAGATAGCGAAGCAACAGTAACACGGGTAATGAAATTTAAGTTGAGCGCATTTCTTGCTTGGCGTTTCAGCATAAAAAACTTTCGACGTGCAAGTATGTTCGATTTTATGGGATTATAAACTTAAACTAGGGAAAACGTTTTTAATTTAAGGTAGACTAAATTAGAATTACTTTTTATTTCACAGTTGTAGACCAAGGTCCAAATGGCATAACGATCACAGTGAGGCATTTTTGAAACTTGGTTTTACTGAATTGAATGGTAAGCAAAATGTGCAGTACGTCTGATAGTTCTCTCAGCAGAATCAATGAAGAAAAACAAACTTCAACGCCATTTAGAGACAAATCATTCAAATTGTATCAACAAGCCTGTTGAATTTTTTGAACGCAAGTAAAAATCAATTCAAGGACAGAGGAGTATTATGACGTCATTTACAGCTGAAAATATATTAGCTGTCTACTCTTCGTATGCTGCTTCCTACCAGTTAGCAAAGCAGAAAAAAGCTCATACAATTGGTGAGCATTTGTTAATACCAGTTATGAAAGAAGTTGTTAAAATAATGATTGGTGAGAAAGAATCTAAAAAATTGGACGCAGTATCTTTGTCGAACAACACAGTGAAAAGACGCATCGCGGGCATGTTTAATGATGTTCTTCAGCAGATTATACATCAAGTAGAAAAATCTCCTCTTTACTCGATTCAATTGGACAAGTCCACAGATATAGCAGGCCTTCCACACCTTTCTATGTTCATTCGCTACATCAACAATGCAACTATATCAGAGGATTTCTTATTTTGCAAAGCGTTGAAATTGCATACAAAGGGTGAAGATATTTTTGAATGCCTCAACAGTTTCTTTTTAGAGTATTCAATTCCATGGGATAATTGTGCTGGAATTTGCACCGATGGCACAGCAACATGTATTGGCTTCAGCTCGGGGGCAGTAAAATGAATTCAAAAAAAGGCACCAAATGCTAAATGGGCCCATTGTTTTCTTCACAAAGAGGCCCTTGCAGCAAAAAAATTATCTCCAGAACTGCACAAAATATTAAATTTTGTAAAATGCGTGAATTTAATTAAGACAAAGCCACTAAATCAGCGTTTATTTTCGTCTCTATGCGCCGACATGGATTTTGATCATAAGGCATTGCTGCTGCACACAGAAGTGAGATGGCTCTCACGGGGTCGTGTTCTGAAGCGAGTTTTTGAGCTACGAGAACAAATCGCTTTTTTTCTTAGGCAACAGAATTTTGGGGTATTAGCTAAAAAGTTTAGTCAAGAAGAATTCATTGCAAAAGTTGCTTATCTTGCCGACATATTTACATGTACTCTTTAAACAGTTTAAATCTATCTATGCAAGGTGCTGGTTTTACAGTTATTGAACAAGCCGCCAAAGTTGCTGCTACAAAAAGAAAGCTCACTTTGTGGAAAAGCTATGCGACTCGAGGTAAATACGATATGTTCTCCCTGAACTAAAACAATATTTATGTGACAAAAAAGTTAATATTAATCAAACCGTAATCGGACACCTGAAAATGCTGGCCCAAAAGTTTGAGGATTATTACGGTGAAGTTCTAACGCCCAGTGATGAAAATGATTAGATACTTCATCCATTCGCAGGCACAGATTTGCCTCATCTACCTCTCCATGTTACAGAAGAGTTTATGGACATGACAATAGAAGCAACAAATCGTACTTCTTTTCCGTCTTTAAAAAAACAATATCCAAAAGATTCTGCAAATATCCACCTTTGGGCTTCAATGAATCTGTCACGCTACGATTAAATTTTATCAAATAAAGACATTGAACCTTTTTAAATTAAGTAATTAAATCAACACCTTTTTGGATTAATTGTTTAGATTGAAACCTTTTTGGATTAATTGTTTAAATTGAAACCTTTTTAGATTAATTATTCAGGTCGTAACCTTTTTAAATTTATTGTTTAAATCGACACCTTTTTAGATTAATTATTTAAATCGTAACCTTTTTAAATTAATTGTGTAAATCGCATTAACGTTGACGCGATTATTTAGAATTTATTTGTGACTATTTACCGTTGTTGCCCTGGACAGTGGACAGCTGTTTGAATTACGGATTTATGCCGTGAAGTGGCTTTGTTCTCGTTGTTGAAAAAGAACGGGTGTAAAGCGTTCCTTCACATGTGGTCGCTACAAAAGGTGTATACTGTATATACGGGGCATACGGGAACATAAAATATACGGGGCGGCAACGAGAAGACATTATTAAGTGAGATTCAATTGTAGATGAAGGTACTGTATAAAGGCAAATTGGAGATGACGAACGTATTCTTTGTATATTTTATGTATGTGAATGTATCTGTCGGGACGGCAAGTTGGTATTAAGCGTTAGAGGGAAAATTTATAAAATTCATTATATTCTTTTGCGGCTCTGTAAATTCGGTTAGGTAATTTGTATGTGTTTAATCTATTGGTAGATTGTAGCATCTCGTGTATAATTTTGGCGCTTGTTCTTATTTTCATTTAATCTTTTTGTTTTCATTTCTTCAATATAATTAATTCAGATTTTAATACCTGTCTGTCCTTCTAATTCGCTAGACCCCGCCAGTTCAACACTCGCATAAGCTCCTTTCAACAGGCTAGGATTTTCTGCGATATTAACGTAGGGTTCGCCTCTAGTATCTTGTGGTTATTTTGGTACTAAGTAGGTAGAGCGTGACATCTGGGGGCTCGTCCGGGAGTTTTTAATCGTAGAAAAATCAATATGGCTGGTGCATTCGATTCGGCAGCTTTCGAGGAGTTGAAGAGGCATGTTGAAGCGTGGGGTTTAGATGACAAGCAAAAGGGTAAGTTTCTGATGGAAGAATGGCGTAAAATGAGGGAAGCCGAGGAAAAGAAGGCTGAGAGGGAAGCGGAAGAAAAGAAGGCGGAAAGGGAAGCCGAACGAGAGATAGAACGGTTAAGAATAGAATTAGAAACTAAGCGCCTTGAAGCTACATACCGCGAGAGGGAACAGAGAACCGTAGCAAGCGGAATGCGGATATCGGGTCGTTCTCCAGAGTTACCACCTTTTGCCGACGGTCATGACGACTTAGACAATTATTTGCTGAGATTTGAGAGATACGCCAATGTTGCCGGGTGGGAAAAGCAGATATGGGCCACTCAGCTAAGCGCACTGTTATCGGGAAGAGCTCTTGAAGTCTACTCCAGGTTATCACAGGAAGATGCTATGGAATATGATGTGTTAAAGGTGGCATTATTAACGAGGTACAACTTCACAGAGGAGGGGTACAGACAGAGATTTCGTGAGGCTAAACCCGCTAACCATGAAAGTCCAAGCCAATTTGCTGTACGTTTGAGAAACTTCTTTAACAAGTGGGTAGAGTTGTCAAACTCAGAGGCAACGTACGAGGGAGTGGTGAGCCTCATGATATACGAGCAGTTCATCAACTCATGCCCAAAGGAGCTGGGATTCATTTAAAGGAAAGAAAACCTAAGACTGTTGAAGAGATGGCAGAATGGGCTGAACAGTTAAAGATGTTATTGCTTTGCGAGAAAAAGGTAGTCTTTACATTGCTTTGCGAGAAAAAGGGGACCTGCACATTGTGAGTAAACGAAAATTGGAGACCGAGTTTAAAGATCTGATGGCAAATGCAATATAGCGAAAAAATTTTACTTTGCATCAAGCATTTCATTTTCAAATTCTGATTCTTGTCGCACGTGACATAAGATAAAGCTGGGAAAGCTACGCCTCGAAATCTGCACGAACACTTGTAACGTCATGCCTGCGTCGATAAGCTTCTGTTTTCTCTCAAGTTTACTGTGGCTAATATTGACACCAATCAGTAATATATTTTTTTCTTTTCTTCTGATCTTTTAAAAACAAATTATCATTTGTCAGAATCCGGCTTTCTGGACTGTAACTACGAGCTGGTTGATATGCTTAGGTTTAGGATCATCAGAGATAGTCCATTTATATTGACATACCGGTACATATCAAAAATATCTTTATTTACTTTTCCACAATTTCACTACATTCATATCTCAATTACCCCATTTTTGCTAAATTGCATCCGCCTACCTTACTTTCAAGCTTGGCCTTGACCTTTTATTTATTTTATTTTCTATACGTACATAGACCGCTTTTTTCCAAAGGCAATGTAAAGCCTACCTTTTTCCTGCAAGGCAATAGCATCTTTAAAACCACTTTTTTAATACTCAAAACCGAAAAGCGTTTTGAAAAGTTGCAGTTTGTGTCAACAAATTATTTTTTCAGGTAAAAGTAATGATTAACTGGATAAAAATTTTATGAAAACATATTGCCCTGTAGTTGGTGAATATATTTCTGATATCAGATTTCAAAAACATTGCGCTGAAACTTTTCCGTGGTCTGAGATAATCGCGTTGCGCAAGCTATAAATTTAAATCATACATTAAATTGGAATATTATTGCATCAGATATGTAACGGCTAATCTGGTCCCTTTTTCTTTTATACTTTTGTACAGGTCCCAGTTGTACAAGTTAGCCTCAGGCTTGTGTTTGACTAGTTGATCTAGTTTTTTCTGAAACTTAATTACTAGTGGAAAGAATTCTAACACACTATAATCAAGGTAAATTGTTGACATTTAATTATGTATTTTTGTTTTAGAAAATAAATACTTTTTATTAAATCGTGCCACTGGCTAATCTTGTATCTCGTTCGTTTTCTTGTTTGCATATTTTCTTGTTCGAATATATTCACCCTGGTAAATCAGGTGCTTGTCGGCCTGATGTGAGCTTATTGGATTGGACGTTTCGCACGCATTTAAGCTTGCCCCATCTCTTTTTCAAATAGATTCATACGAGTTGTTGACTTGTTCGTAAAAGATATTCTACGAAAATAGAAACCCAAAAATTTTCCGATAACCAAATAGTCCATATCAGAGGTGAGAAACCTTTTTGTTATGAAAAGCCATCAGGGCCGTAACTTTGTTAGGTGGGGCCTCGGTGCAAACATCTATTATGGGCCCCCTATTTTTTTCTGTACTTAATATTCAATTGAGCAACTTTTCTCAACACAGGAATCATTGACGAATCCGCGTTATAGAACAAATTTTCAATGGAAATAATGAGTCAAAAAAGCATTGAGCTAAACAGATAAAAGAGGCTAAAGCTAAGTTTACTGTGCTTGCAAATCAAAGGCTATAATATGAATAAAATTCACCAAGGTTGCACGGTTCAACATAATTTTGTGATTGCACTGTATTCAAATCGAAATAATGGCATAGCAAGGATTTTGAGGGGGGAAGACTGCAACAACAATTTTTTGATTGTTTGATAAAAGTTTAATCAAATAAACGTTGCAAACCAAAATCGTTTTATAATATAAGTAATGCCTAACCTTTTGTATAAAAATTAATGTAATTATGCTCAACCTTTTGAGGCAAGATGCTTTGTGAGCACTATTAACGATATTTCAGCAAAATGGAGATGTGCTATGCAATACGCATAAATTGTTTAACCCAAAAAGAATTAACGTATAGTACATTGACATCACCACAAAAGATACAAACTAATAAAACACAATACGTTGAGGCCAATTAGGTAGGCTACCATAATTTACTTGCGGGTGGTTGGAAACTTCAAATTTTTTCGTCTTGCTTTTGCACTAGCGAACTGCTGGATAACTTTTCTAAAATCTGAACTTTTTTAGCTTGTTCATTTTCTCTTGCTAGCAGAGCCAAACCGCTAAGTCTCTCTTGGGACATAGAGCTTCGAAAAAAGCTTTTGATCAGTTTGAGTTTATAAAAAGACCTCTCTGTCATACAACTGTTACAGGTACTGTCATTACTCGTACATCATGTATGCCGTACAAACGTCAGGATAAGTTGTGGCAAGTGATGCATTTTCAACAATCAAAAAAGAAGCCATTTCTTTAGCAGATTTTAAATGGCCAATCTTTTCTCTAAAGAACGTTGTGATGGAGAGCATTTAGCTGGGAAACAACGGAGAGACATTATCAAAAAATTTGTTAAAAAATTTTCTTGCTTCAACTTCAAGATCCAGATGAGAAGCATTTGATAGAAAACTTGGTTCCAAAACTTGATATGACGTCACCAATGATTTCATTTCTTAAAAGCGATTAATTAGTTGGCAAGAAAGTATGTCCATCATCGGAAGAAACACAGTTACGCAAAATCACTTCCTAGGATTGCTTAACGTTATTTCTTCGGATATTTCAAAGTAGGTGTTTGTTTTCTTTGCTCTTTTGTTTAAAAACTGTCTTGGCAAACCCCGTGTAGAAGCAATAGTGGAAGCTTTGTTTAGTACTGCGTCAAAACTCCTTCTGAATTGAACAATGTCTTCAGCAGCAGTTTGCAGAAGTTTATGGGCTGAAATCAGTGTTGTGCGTTGACGGCGTCAAATATCGGCGACAATTTTTTGTTGACGATGACGTAAACGCCGTAAAGATATTTTTCGATTGACGAAATAGTTGTCGCCGATAACCTTTTGCTTGTTTTTTGCGTCAAGCTAATTGTCAATTATTTTTTGCAAGGCGAAAATATATGCAAAAATTTTTCATAATCACTGACTCCAATAGCGCATTTTCATTCAAGAAAAAAGTTACGAAAGCTACAGCATGTAACAGTCAGATTTACACCATGTCAAATAAACTACTTGCAAAAACACTATAAAGTTATAAGAGGGTGCTCACGAATTCTTGTTTTGAAAATGCAGCTGCTTCCAATTGTTAAAAATGTTCTCAAGGATCACAACTTTGCTTTCTAAAAGTTTTTAGAAAATCCACCTGCTGGAATTTAATTAAAAGCCGTAAAATCAAAGCGCAGTTGAGGAACTTAACCGCAGTTGTTTTTATTAAGGGCACAATAGCAACTTTCTTTGTTTTCGCAGGATGTTGTTTGAACAACAAAAAAAAAAAAAAGATACGGGTGGTGCTTAAAAGTGTTCGAGTCCCAGCTCAGTTGGCAAATTCAATCAAACTAAAAATCACATAATTGTTGTCTGTGGAAAATGTTAGCAAAACAGAGACTCAGAACACAGAAAATTATTATCAGAAAAATAAATTTTAATTTTAGTTATAGAGCAAATAGACTAAGAGGATCAAGTCCCGTTTTTTCCCCAAGTGGGGAAATTTATGGACTTATTCATGTAGGTAGACAACCAGAGCGTGAGATCTGTGGGGAAAAAAGGACTTGAAAATACAATGGGGAAAAAAGGGACATGATCCGACTAGGCTACTAAATAAATAATTTTACAGTATAGTTAATTTGTACGTGTATACTATTAAAACTACGAAAATAGTAATTGCAATTTCAATATAGTCTGTATAGATCACAATAGTAGGCTTCGACCGATATCCAGCGCTATCCATAGTAAGTGTTAATGCAGACTCGAGTTCAGTTGAGGTTAGATTTTTAACTAAAATTGATTTTTCCGCCAATGACTTTAAATCAAAAGCTGTTTATTTTCGTCGCTTTACGTCAAGGGTCGGCAACCTTTTGCATGTCGCGGGCCAAAAACCAATTTTATAACCTTATGGGGGCCGCACGTTTTTCAGTTACCTTTCCAGTTCTAGTCATACCAACTGAGGTAGAAATCAAAGAGCTAAAAGAGATTAAAAAAAGGCTAAAGTTTTAAGAAAAGACTAAATTAAATAAAAAAAGTTCTGTCTAGATAGGGGTTTCCAAACTGGAGTACATTATGATGTGAGAGAATATCCTTATTTAAGTTAAATTCCGTGTCCGGAAAAAATAATATACTTAAATGTCTAGAATTTTCGAATCCGGTCGATTGTAATTACGTCAAACAAGATAATTAAGAGGGAAGACTTGTTACAGATCACCGTAATTTTGGGTTTAAATGGGGAAAATTTGTGGCTGCTGAAAAGGGAAGAGTTTTCATTTTTTAGAGATCACCTTGATTTTTGGCATAAATTGGGAAAATTTGTATCTGATTCAAAGTGAAGACCTTTTTTTTTAGAGGACACTATGATTTTGAGACAAAATAGGAATAATCGAAGGCTGATTCTAAGTGAAGACCTTTTTTTTTTTTTAAAGGACACCATGATTTGGAACAATATCTATCCGGCTGAGGCCCACAAGCTCGAACAATTTCGAAAAGTGGCCCGGAAGAGTGAAGAAGTTGGAGCACCCTGTTTTAGAAAAACTTCACAACATTTTGGGGGTACATGCAAACAGTGCCGTGTGAGATTAATCTTGGGCCCCCCAAAATCTCACCGGTGGGCCCCTATTTTGTTTGCCAACTTTTATTTAATAGCAGTTACATGTTAATGCGAGTTATGTAAGTTGCGATCACCGGTAAGCAGAAAAGACTCTTGGCTCTATTCTCTGTAAAAATCATTATACAAAAAGTAAATAATAATGTATTTTGCATTTTTAAACTTGACAATGTAGCAAATATACACAAACTTAAGAAATCGCTTAATATAGACACAATAAGTAGGCTAAAGATTTTTACAACAGATTATCAATTTGGCATGAAAATAGTAAAACGATTTATTGCGAGCTTTCTCTGCCGCAAACACATCAATTACGTGGTTGGAATCTAAGGACCGTGCACAATCGCTTTCAATTGAAATAATTGCTAATGATGATAGCCTATCATCCATCATTATTGATCGATTGAATGTTTTAATCAACTTAAGTTTATTAAAACTTCTTTCAGCGCCGGCTATGGAAAGCGGGCACGTCAACAGTACCCTTAGAGCAATAAATAAGTTAAAGTTAGGGTATAGTTCCATCAAATGCTTATGCAAATATAGTTCAAAAAATCTTTAGCTGTTTTTAAAGTTTTTTTGTTTTCTTTTATAAGAGCAAAACGCACTAACTCATCTTTCATTTCAAAAGGGTCAATATCTCCAAGCTTTCCTTCGAACTTTTGGCAAGCATTGAAGGAGTTATCAATACATTTACTTTTCTTTAAAAGATTTTGTTGATTTAAAAGAAAATTAAAGATTTCAACCACATCATGCATTTTCGTAAATCGATCTTTGAAAGATTCAATAACGTGATCTACCAATTACAGAAAAAAATTCATCCTAAATTTCATCTCCTCGGAATCATGATCACTTTCATCTTCGTTCTCATAACCAAACAGTTGTTTTTTCTTTCTGTGCCTCTTTTCAGCAAAGGTGCTGTCAATATCCAAATTTTTCGCGATTTCACGACCCTCTATTATTGCAGTACTGTGCCCATCATTGCGATATTTTTCCAAGAATGCTAGAGTAACTTTGATTTCTAGCTCTATAATTTCTAACGAAATGCCGCAGGTTTGCATGATTTTGCTGGTTTTGTTGATGTGAAAGAGTAAGTCCTACCAAATGACGACCGACAAAACAAATTTCCGCGATGTAATGTGAACTATCAAAGACTGAGCTTCTGTGGCAATTTTCCCATCTTTCTTTTCCAAAGAATATTTGACTAGTTCTTTCAATGCTGCCACTACATGTGAATAATAATATTGTAATGGTATGATGCAATTTATTCTGCTCTCCCAACGGGTAGCAGGTGGATACTTTAATGACAACTGGACGTGCTTTTTCAGTATAGTCCAACGTTGAGTAGAAGAAGAAAATAATGAGTACAGCTGCGTTAACACACCAAAAAATAACAGAGTTTCGGTGGAAGATTTGGCACTATCTACAACGACTAAATTCAATGAATGATTTGCACATGGCACAAATAATGCTTTGGGATTAATTTTTAGGATTCTAGCCTGAAGGCCAGCTTCTTTTCCTTTCATGTTCGCACCGTTATCATAGCATTGTCCTCGGCAGTCATATAGATTTAGCTGTAGTTCTGCAGATCGTTTCAAAAATATCTCCAACAACCCTTTTCCAGAACTGTCTTTTACTCTCAAATAGCCAAAAAACGCTTCTTTTTTACAATAGCTCCTTGTTCTTCGTCACATTGAACAAAACGCAAGATAACTGTCAGTTGCTCCTCATGAGATACATCTGGAGTACAATCGAGAATCATTGAAAAATACTTGGCCTTTTTTAGTTGCTTTAGAAAATTTTCTTCAACTTCTCTTGCTACGACATGAATTAGTTCATTCTGAATGGTGCTGCTTAAATAGTGCTGCTTGGTTGTGTGCCTGATTACTCTGTTTTTTAATTTACTTAAAATAGAATCCCTCTTTGCCAACAATTCAAATAGTCCTAAAAAATTTCCATTTTGTGGTGATCTCAATATTTCGTTCGAACCTCTAAAAGCCAAATTTCTTTCGGACAAGAAGATGACAATGTCAATAAGTCTCTCTAGTACATTTCTCCAAAATGATCTTTCATTAAGGAATAACTGCATTTCTTGCATGTCAATAGTAGATTACTCTCGAATTTCATCTTGCAGTAACATCCATTGACTAAAGCATTTTTTGTGAAAAGTGCTATTTTCATGATCTTTTAGTTTTTTGGAAATTCCCTCCCAAGTATTCATACCAGAACAAAATGGATTAGCCGTGTTACCAAAAAGCTTGCAGCAAAAACAGCAAAATCACTTAGCCTTACTAACTAGTCCAAATAAGTCAAAACTTAATAAATAAGAAATAACTAAGTCCAATTAGGCTAAAACGATAAAAGGTTGAGGTTTATCCAGCTTCTTGTTGGATTGAAAAACGTGATAAAAACTTGCACAGTAGGCCTACATTGTTATTACTAGCTGTTTAAACGCAATATCTTTGCTGACTAACTAATTTCGCAATAACTGAATCACGAGAAAACTTTTTTGTATGACGTCATAGTAGATAACGTTTCGGTTGTAAAGACATGGTACAAATAGTTAAAACATTAATCGGACCAAACATTTAGACCATTATAATACTTATATTGCAAAACCTACACACCATAATTATTTTCAGGAAAACGAGTGGGCCCCTATACGACGCTGGGCCCCCCCGGCGGGGGGTTCGGGGGGCGCTTAACACGGCCCTGCATGCAAACCTGCTACAGTGTCCAAAGGGTACCGATCAACTAAAAGTTTGGAAAACCCTGATCTAGATATAACTTAACATAAAGCGTTAAATCTTGGTATTTATTGATTTAATTAATTAAAATTTATTATTTTCTTCTTCAAAAGCATTAAAAACATCTTTATCATCATCTACTTGCATTTCATTATCTATAGCAGTGTTCTTCAAACTTTTTTCATCGCGACCCATTTTCCACGGTCAAATTTTTTCGCGACCCCTAAAAAAGGTCTTCATCTAGAATCAATCTCTGATTCCACTATTTTCGCCCAAAATCAAGGTGTTCTCCAAAAAAAAAAAAAAAAAAGGTCTTCATCTAGAATCGATCTCTGATTCCGCTATTTTCGCCCCAAAATCAAGGTATTCTCCAAAAAAAAAAAAAAAGGTCTTCGCTTCGAATTAATCTTGTATTTCGCTACTTTTCTTCCAAAATCATCGTAATCTCTAAAAATCCAAAATTTAAAATCTCTCGCGACCCCCAGTTTGAAGAACACTGATCTATAGAGATGCTTTGATATATGTCAATTTTGTCCAAAACTTGAGTTGGATATTCATATTTACGGCAGCATTTGCTATAAACAAGTAATTTTTTAAATTTTAATAGGAGCTGAACAATGCAATTAAAGCTTTACGAAAACTCAAAAACACATTTTTGGACTGGTCCTATAGGCATTGGCACTTGTACCCAGGGACGCCGGAAGAGGGGGGGGCAGGAGGAAAAATTGCCCCCCTGCCTTTTAATTTTCTTAAAACGCGGGGGCAGAGGGGGCAGATTGTGCTCTTTAAAATTAGTATTTCAGATAAATTTTTTTTAGTTATGCTCTACAATTAACATATATAATCTTGATCACCATTAGATCCAACAATGTTTGTAAAATTACAAAGACAACCGTGATTCATAGTACAGTTATAAAAGCAAAATAAAAGTTTTAACGTGTCCAATATAGAGTCATTGATATCGTAAGCGGCCTTAACTTTTGGTAAACATCTTATTCTACTTGAATCAGTAAACTGAATTATATCTTAGCCGAAAATCAATTTTTGATTCATTAACTGATGGCAGATAGCCATATACAACAATCAGGGATACCTAAACTACCTTCCCGGTAGTTTAGGTATTTCTAACAACAATTATACTAAGCGTTCTAAAAAAAAATATAAAGCATCAGAAAATTTCTAAGTGCTAACAAAGAGTAAAAGTTTCTAGTAATATAAAAAAAAAATTTATTTAGAAGCAAAGAAATTGTGGCGTTAATTTAATTTTAACAAGCAACACAAGCTCTCTGACTTGGTTATTCGATACTCACTTATCGCCGACATTAAAATCTAAAAATAAAAACACCAAAACTGAACGCGTGACATTCTTAGCCCTTTTGAAGGACTGTGGTACATATGTGTGCCATTATTGTGATTATAACGTAACATTTTAAGAGTCTTGTTCATTTTGATGGGTTTACAGAAGAACTTGCAGACCTACATGCTTATATTAAGTTATTTAACAAAGAAAGTACCACGCCTCTAAAAAAAGTAACAAAGATATCAACAGTTTGCGAAGTTTTAAGCAAAAAGCCGACAAGCAAGAAATGCTTTTTGGAAATACATAAATTGCTTTAAATTTACTGCGGCGTAGCTCTCGTTTCGGCTTTTGCAGAAAGGTGTTTCAATGTCATGAGAAGGATCAAATCATGACTTAGAAGCAATATGAGAGATAACAGTCTTAATAATCAAATGTTCGCAAACATTCATAAGAACTTGTTGAACAATGAACGAAATTGGCAGCATTGTCGAGTGGTTAAAGTGCCGGGCTCGTGACCAACACGGTCTCGGTTCAAAACCCACTCACACCATTCTGTTGTGTCCTTGGGAAAGACACTTTGCGGCACATTCCCCTGCTTGGTGGTCCTGGCAAGCAGTTCTAAATTAAAGTCATATCTCTACTAAATTACAAGTGGACAGCAATATCTTGGCATCTCCGGAAGCAGGTCGGAGTAATTGCCTACCCTATGTATTAGCGCCTCCGTCGCTTTCCTGCGAGTCAGGAGGATAAATATAGAAATAAAATAAAACAATATCAATCAATTTACAAGCCGTTGCAGATGAATTTGCAAAAGCAAGCGAAACACTAATAAATTATTTTGAGTTACAGTTACATTAATTGTGAAGTGTTTAATAATTTACAGCAAACCTCAATCTAAAGGGCCATTCATGCTCATGTAATTACGTTTTCTCTTTTACCCAATTGTTATTAAGTTTTTTATTGTTCTATCTATTTTGACCTTTGGTATTCTTGATAGCGTAAATGTTTTAGCCAGCGTTGTGTTGTGGGTAACTGAAGACTATTCACTGAATAGCATGTGAAGAACGCTTTGTGACATTCCCAAGCAAAATGCCTTCGATCTGTATCTATCTACTTTTGGCTGCCGTGCATGAACGTCGAAATTGTTGAATGCAATTTTCGAAACTAGCTTGGGTGCTTTTGACAAAAGTTAAGTTGCGGGTAGCCTATGTTGGATAGCCTTTGGTTTAGTAACCAGTTAATAGAGTTGTATTTTTTTAATGTCTAGCCTAATTGAGAAAAACTTGTGTAAAATTGGCTATTACTGCGGCTATCGCAGTGAGTAGTCATGGCAGAGTCAACTTAAAGGCTTTTGCAAGATGCAGCACACTTTAAGATTAAGGTTTTGAAGTCTAGGTTTATTAAAAAGAGTTAACATTGACTGAAAAATTGATCAAACCAAAATAACAGATTAGCAAAATAAAACTTTTCTAAGATACCGGTCTGTCCTGTGCAAACTGAAATTCTATCATGTCAAACAAAATTTCAAATTGCAGCATGACTACCAAAATTTGCTTTTGTTGGCAGTGCCTTTTCAACATAAAAAAGTCCCCTTTTTTAAATTTTGCCCTCCCTGGCAAAAAAACTCCGGCGCCCCTGCTTGTACCAACGTTGCACAACTCGGCAGATTAAATTTTCAAATTTCAGAGATTTGTGTGATTGCTTTATAAAGTTTTATTCAAGATTGTTGTGGGCTCTTTCCCTCAGCCATCGCTCTCCCTGTTATCGTAAAATATAGCAAGACTGCGTCGACCGAGGATAACAAGACAAAAAATTACAAGATTACACATCAATAAATCTTTATCAGAATAATTTTAAACTGGCCAAAAATAAAGCAAAATTTCTCGCTTTAGGGCTAAAAAATATGTCAGGGCTAAATATAAAATTTAGCTGGCTAAAAATCAGAAAAAGGGCTAAATTGGCAACCCTGAACACAGGAGGTGCAAAAGTGCAACAAAAAACTTGCCTGTACGACCATGATTTGCAGCGACGTATTAACAGCTGATAGCTTTTATATTTTATTTTTTGGTCCCCACTTGTTATCTGTAGACGTAAATAGAGCAACGTCATACAAATTTAAAATAAAAACTTTTTTATCTTCACTGGTTTTTTTAGACGTGAAAAAAGCAACGTCACTAAAATTTAAAGTAAAGATCTTTTTTTGTTCTACACCAGATTTTGTACTTAAAAATGAAGCGTTTTGGCATCCCTACTGTAACTAGATGTATCACAGTTTTACTGCCCCATACATTGTTTGAAATGGTTAAGTACTGCAAACAATCTATGCTGTGGGCCGTATCTTATTAATATCTAACTAACATGTCACGGGCCAGATGATTTTGCTTGGCGGGCCGAATCTGGCCCGCGGGCCGTAGGTTGCCGACCCCAGCCTTACGTAATTGTTTTCGCTGTTTACATCATCTAAAGTTGTCTTTTCCCGCCAGTATCTCTTAGATCATCAGTTGTTTTATTTTTGCCTTGCGTAATTATTTTCAACAATGACAGCATCAGAAGTTAGTTTTTTTCCCGCCAATACTTTGTAAACCAAAATTTACTTTATTTTTTATTGCATTACGTAATTCTCGCCGATAATGATATCATTTAAAGTTGCTTTCTCGTCCCGCCTCTCTCCACGTGTTATCTTAGTATAAATAGTCGGACCCTCGTGGGCCATTTTCAAATCATCCGCAAACGTCATTCTTGTTCAGCTACTAAATTATCTTATAGAAACAATGTTTAATGATTAGTAATTTATATATAGTTGTTGATTTAGCAATATCTCGGCATCTCCGAAAGCTGGTCGAGGTAATCGCTTGCCCGTAGTATAACGCCTCCGCCGTTGTCTAGCGAGCTAGGAGAATAAATAGAGATAAAAATAAATAAAAAATAATAAAAAAATATAAATTTACTCGCTATTACGGACATAATCGACGATATGAAGGACAAAAAGTGGCCAACGGATCTTTCTAAAATGATAATTGAGATGAGACACGTACAATCAAACTTTAGGAGACCCAGGCGTTTACAAAAAAAAGAAGATATAGTTTCGGTAGAGAGGTTATTTTTTTTTGTACCATAAAATTGCTATTGAAAGCAGCCATATTGGATTTAATATCTTTTTTGAACGATTTATTTATTTACATATTAAAGAGAAAACAAAAAATAAACGAACGTTTTCGGCAACTTCAGCCCACTTTAGGTTTTCATATTGAACATAGTCTTCCTGACTTTATTTCGATTTAAATAGAGGAATTATTTGTTAACACTGACGAAGTAATTTTATGCACGACGAAGACAGATTTTTTCAGAACTGTAAACACATTTGCGGTAGTTAAATGAAGCAGAAAAAAAAAGTGGATTTTAAAGACTGTAAACACAATGGCGGTGAATGAAATTATTTGAGCAGATTTTTAAAAAAATGTTAAGTAAGAATGCTGTTCCATTGGCATACAATTGGCGATTTCAACTGGGACTGGACTTTCTTATTAATAGAGCTTCATGTATTCTAGTGTGAAATTCTGATTTACATTTGCGCAATACCAAAAAATTATTTAAACCAAATTTAACGGTCGAAAAGGAATCACATGACAAAATATGATTTTTTTACGGCACTCTCTTGAATACTTTTGAAATTCAAATGCTCCCGGACTCTTGTGATTAAATGTCTCGATGACATACCAATGTATGTCATGTTTGTGTTACACGTACCTATGAATTTATAGATGACGTTTGAACACAGAGCCTTAGGAGTTCTCGGTTTTAATAAAAAATAATTTTTTACTTTAAAAGTTTTAAAAATTAGTAACACTTTTGGATTAAATCGATTACTGATTAAAACCGAAATTCGCTTCGGTATGAATCTTTTCCAATGTACGGTATAATAATGCAGTTTCCATAAGATTAAAGTTAGCCGAAAACTTTGTTTAATTTTTTATTTTCTCTTTGATATGCAAATAAATAAATCATTCAAAAAAAGATGTTAAATCCAATATGGCTGCTTCCAATAGCGACTTTATGGAAGAAACAAAACATTCCGAAAGCCATGTGTTAAGTAAATCATTGCATGCTTGCTTGGCGCCAAACTTGGTCTTAATTATATTACTACAACGATCTTAATTATATTAACAAAGAACTTGTTATTTCTAACCTCTTTGCGTTTGACTCAGATGTATTGTCTGCAGATGTAGAGTGCTGTGCACTGAATTTAGTGGAAAACCTTAAAAGAAAGGTCGACAATAGCGAATTGATAGCATATTGCAATTTTTGTTTTAACTTATAATGTAAATATTTAGAAACTATTCAATTGAAAATTCGTAGTTTTCTGGGTAATCCTGTACTTTAGCACGGTAAATAAATTCACGAATGCTTTTCGTTCTAAGCAATAATAACCACTAGGGGGATCCGGATCCGGGTTAGTTTACCAGGGTTAGTAAAAAAATGGGATTACCCAATTTTTGATAGTGAAACTAACCCGGATCTCCCCTGTGGTTATTATTGCTTAGAACGAAAAGCATTCGTGAATTTATTTACCGCGCTAAAGTACAGGATTACCGTTTTCTGCATTAAATTATATCAATAGCCAATTGTTTGGGTGGCTGCATTGTCTGGTGGTAGACACAGGTGAATTGATAGTTTTAGTGCAGGTATGAATTGCCGTTAAATTGAAGACACCTTTATTCAGATAGAATCACTGTAGAAAGTTATTTTGGATCTTTCATTACACCATGACTTCTTTAAACATTCATCACCATAACCTTGAAATTTGGTGAAAAAATGGGTGATTAGAAAGTGAAAGATTTTAGAAGAATTTTCTCAAAATTCCAAAACTTTTTTAGTGCCAATTGGTTTCCATCTTTATCATGACTGGCGCTTTTTTGCCCCGCCCTCCGTAAAATTGGTCTTCCCGGCGCATTTCCAAGTGAATATGGAGTTTGTGACCTGCTGTAGAATTAATTGAATATAATCCTACATTATCGTTTTTTTTTATTTTACTTCTTTGTCAGATGGAAAACTTTTTGCAAATTACCGTAATAAAAAAATTATTAATGAATCCAGATAAAACAATGATACATGGTGTGAAAATGTTTTGCTTGATTAAGGCCCGTGGCCCTACATTGACAAATATTATAAATTTTTTTCTCGAAAAGAAGCTAGCGACAATCTATATTTTGAATGTCAAATGTGCCTTCCACGGAAAAAAGTTGTTGCCTGTACAAAAAAATCACGAAATGGTTTGAAAAGTCATTGTGATCGATTGCACTCTTTGATTTCAAGCGAATTTTAAAAATGTCTAACCGATGGAACAAAAACTAGCCGAAAACGACCGTACCACCAACACTACTACTACTACTAGTAGTAGTACTAGTAGTAGTAGTAGTAGTAGTAGTAGTAGTAGTAGTAGTAGTAGTAGTAGTAGTAGTAGTAGTAGTAGTAGTAGTAGTAGTAGTAGTAGTAGTAGTAGTAGTAGTAGTAGTAGTAGTAGTAGTAGTAGTAGTAGTAGTAGTAATAGTAGTAGTAGTAGTTTGTTTTTATTTGCATCCAAAAGAACAATTGATTATAATTCAAAACAAAATAGAGCAAAGGTTGCAAATAGGAAGACGCCAACTAAGCTATATACGTTACAACATGTACAAAAAAATTGTGCATGGTTACCGCACCAGTTGTGCAAAAAAAGAGTGATTATCATGTTTAATGTGCATATAGTAATTATTGTGCAAAAAAGACATTGTAGCTTTAGAAAAAGTAGCATTTTTGTGTGCAATTATATCAAATCGCCGAAAGCGCTTAATATGTTATTTCAGAAATTATAGGACTTAATCTTAGTATGGTAAATATTTTCTGAAGGTATTGCATTTGCAAGGAGCATTCTAGTTGTC
The DNA here is from genome assembly GCA_963680785.1 of Diplosoma virens. Taxonomy (NCBI): domain Eukaryota; kingdom Metazoa; phylum Chordata; class Ascidiacea; order Aplousobranchia; family Didemnidae; genus Diplosoma; species Diplosoma virens. Next base: position 26,598,807 of record OY796880.1, on the reverse strand, counting down.
TAATTATAAAAATGGATACATTTCTTATAAAATCAAAAATCCACTAAACACCAGATTTTATATTCTCACCAATTCAAAAGGGACTTGATAAAATTCTAATTTCGTTGCTTTGCAAGCAAAAATATAAAAAATTCGTAGTATAAATTAAAGAATTCTGACAATAAGACGACGATATGACAAAATTTGTCAACATAAATACCTGGTAAAGTAATCCATACCATGAAATCCGAGACAGATTCGCAGTAAAGACCTTTTTTTTAGAGAACACTTTTTTTAGGGACGAATTTTTGTCTATAAACGAGCGTCCCTTTGCCCCTATGGAAATATGGTATGCCTGTTTATAAGCTTTTATTTTTTAACGGATTTTGTGTTATTTATTTTTGGGTTTGTTTTATCTTTTCTCTTTGGTTGGGCAGAAAATTGATGTGACATAAGATTGGGGTCCATGATAAAAAAGATTTGCAAATAGAGGTCAGTGGCCCAAAAAGTTTGGAAATAACTCTGACTAAATCTCTATAATAGGTTATATGAAAATTAGTACGATATTCCTGACAAACTTTTTTAACATAAAAAACAAAGCTGAAGACAACGTATTCATTAGGCCTTTCATATATCCAAGGCATAAATTATCCAAAAAATCAAGTTAAAAATATATTCACTGCATGTTTTTTACATCCAAGGCATAATTAAGTTTTGAAAGTGAACAGTTGGATACGTACAATATTGTTTTCGTTTTGTCAAATACAATTTTTAAATGTCAAATGAAATTCAATGTATGACAGAGTTATCGTCATTACCATTAATTCGTATTATTTAAAAGTACCGAGTACCGGTACCGCGGTACTTTTTTGGTACCGTACCGGTACCGTGGTACTTTTAAGAAGTACCGTGCCCACCATTGGCTTTTTCTTCCCCTTGAAGAATATCCAAACTCATGGCTATAGGACTCATTATGCTTTTACAATCTTCAAAAACTTCCTGTCCACTGCAAACAAAATTTCGTTTAACCTAAAGAAAGACTAATTATAATTCAATGTTTACTTTATTGAACAAGTCAGCAAAAACTGTAACAAAGATATTTGCCAAGTTTTTTTCGTTTAAGAGGTTATAATTAAAGTAAGTCAAATAATTCTATATGATCTTTAAATGTATTTAACGATATTTGTAACAAAAAATTTCTTTTTAATGTTTAATGATTTATATCATTTTTTCTGGATTTTATTTATGTGATTCAGATATACAGTATAAAGTGTATGGGCAAAGACGTTATGTCTAATCAATAGAATATACTGGCTTGCATTGAAAAAACAAAACAAAATAAGCTAATGTTTCCCGATTGAAACATTCTATTTTGTGTTTAAATATAATTAGGAAAAATATATACTGTATAATATTCATATAAGAGTTTTTTCTAAAATTCAAAGTTGATAGATGGTTGATTTCAAAAAGCGGGAAAAAAACTTCAGAAAATTATTTTTGTATCTGACTCGTCAAACATCTATGTGGCTTGACTATTGAGTCGAATAGAGCTCGAGAGAAATTCTTCAATTACAAAGCAACAATTTCTTTCAAAGGCTTACAAAAACTTACAATACTTTCAATGCACTTTTGAATAACTTTGAAATACTTACACGAAATAAAACAACGAATTTCTAGTTTTTGACAGACATTTGAAAGGCCCGTTTTATTGGTGCTGAGCAAACTTTTCACAGCGTCGAATACTGAGTTCCACATAGTGGCGTTGGGAACAACAAGTGTCTTTTTGATTTCTTGCTTAATAGTGTCAGCTGCTTGGAACTCCTAAAAATTCATAATGCAATCAATTTATACATAAATACGTTAACAAATAAAAAATAGATTAATAGCAAGCCCGGCTGAGGATTTGAGGAGTTATACTTTTTAAAGGATTGGTGGTGTTAATACTTATGTTATTATAATAAACAAGTTAAATGTGTTAATTTTCGTTTAAATAGATGCATTTTTTTCAGAACTATCATCATATTGACGTCATACTTCACAAAGTTTTACGTCATATTCGGAAAGCATTTAAATCATTTGCCATTTTTCATTCTCAGTTTTGTGAAATTATTTTCCATAACCACCCTCCTCCTTTATACTGTAGCTTGGCTATGCCCCTGCTGCAAGCTGTTCGCCATTATCCGTACCGATAAAATCCCATCAACTTTTCAAATTCAACAAAAAATAAAAATAAAAAATACATATATGTATGTATACTTGTATATATATTATATGTTCTATCTTTGCTGCTTGTTCCACAGCGCGACGGCTTTCCCGAACGCACATCAATGGGCTTTTTTGTAGTTTGTGTCGAAAAAAGCTTTTTTTGAATCGACACTTGCAGTCAAGTTTATTGTGTGCACTGCGCATCTCCAGTGCTTTGGAAGTTCGTATTCTAAGTGATCTTCCACAGATGCCAATATTTTAGTGACGCTGTGTACTTTAGTCTTATTGCGCGGTTCTTCGTCGGAATCATCGCTTAAACTTTTTTGAATCCATCCTTGAAAGGGTTCGCCGAATGCACTGAGTGAAAAAAAAATTAGTTTTTTTCTGCAACGATGAAAAACATCAGTTTTTTCTAAATGTGTTACCCGTTTTGAAAGTTGAATGTAGTAAAAAAACAAAACTTACTTAAAAGCTTTTACAAAATTGTTTCCGTTGTCCGTTATTGTCCCGACAACGTTGTCCGCTACTCCAAATGTCATATCAACACCTTGAATAGCTTTTGCCAAATTGTCATATGTATGTTTTCCAAACAAGTGTTTGCATGCCAACATTTTTTGTTCTCGATTAAGGGTATCGGGATTAATCCAATAAACTGTCATTCCAAAATAAGATCTAAAAAAATCAAACTTGAGTTTAATCCGAAAATAACTATCAGAAGCTTTCGCAAGGAAAAAAATTTACTAAAAATTTAACTAGCCACTATACTACTCATCCCAATGCGAGGTTCATATTTCAAATCAATTGAAATAAAATAATACAATGAAAATCTTTTAATAAAAAACATAAACTCAAATAGCTGAAAACAATCTATTGCTGGCGTTTCGAGAAATATTTATCCCATCATCAAAGCTAACGTAAAATGGAAAACCTCCTTGTTTATAAAACATACATTTCTATTCAAAAACTGTTTTAGGATTTTTTCTTTATAAAAGAAACCTGTTACGGCAAGTCCAGGCGTCAGCAGTTGTAACCACATACTTCAAGGTTTTTAAGTCATTTCTGAGTTTTTTGTTGCAATTCAAAGCTGTAAAAAAAAGTTAAAAAATTTAATTTGAATAATAAATGCAGTTTTGTGAAAAAATAAATATTTCTTACACTCTGACTATAATCATCAAATCATATCACAAATATATCTTGTATTTTGATTGTCATCAAATCAGAAACATTTCTTATATATTTGTTTAAAAACCATTTCGGAAGCCACGAGTTGGCAAATGTTGTTTTTGCATTGTTGCGTGGGGCAACAAAAGTTCAAACATAAACTTACGGGGAGGAAAAATTACCGCACACCTATCTAGATATTGTACTGTACAGAAAATAAGATATAAAATCAAATAGTTATTCATGCCAAGTCATTTATGCTAAATTTTAATACCGGTGCGCAGTGTTGTAAAATAATTTCCATTGCTTGTTCTTGTTGCAAACAAAAACATTAGAAAAAAACTGGAGCAGGGATTTTTTAACTCTGCTACATTTGATGTGTCATCTGCTTAAATAAAAACAAATCAAATAACCTCTTTTGGTGCGTTTTCCGTTAAGTTCAATACTGACACTTAAAATGATTGTGTTATTTTTTTGTGGTAACTAGAATTTTATTGATTGATTTCACTTCAGAAACCTCTTTTTATTCTGTTAAAGTTGGTCAAAAATTTGAGTTTAAATAAAGTTTCAAGAAAAATACAGACATTGGATATGCACAGTATGTAAAGGTCGAATGACATAGACTGACGCTGGCGTACATGCTACAATTAATTATATAATGTAAAACTTCAAGCGCATAAGTAATTAACGATCTTTCTTCAATTTAATCAAAACAAAACCTGATATTTAAACCGATAGGTTAAAACAATATTTTTTGCAACCAATTTTAATTTTGTTTCTTTTTCTATGCACATTTAAACATGATTAAATTCCATTTTTATGGCTGTTATAAAAATCTGCCGTGTATTTAAACCAGTGGTCCCTAAACTTTTCGATTTTAGGGGTCCGGATATAGATATTTTTGGACCTCCTCGGGCCAAAGCTGGAGACTAAAAAAAAAAGGTCTTCACTTCGATTCGATCTCTGATTTCACTATTTTTCTCCAAAATTCCGACATAATTCTATCCAACTGTGGCTCAGAGTGAGTGCATATATTTTTTAATAGAGCTCCGCGGGCCGGATAAAAAGTCTTCGTGGGCCGGATCCGGTCCGCGGGCCGTAGTTTGGGGACCACTGATCTAAACTATTCAGCCCATGTTGTACTATAGATCCGTGAAATAATATTTACTTCAATGCAACTTTTTTTCTTTTACTATTGTGCTTTTTGTTATTAGCGTTTTGTGTGCCATTGTTCGTATAGGCTCTAAACCTTAAGTAAATAAGTGAATAAAACAACTGTAACAATCATTTTGTGACGCATTGGTTTTGAAATTAAAGCATTTTATGACAATTCAGAAATTCCTAATTTTTCTGCCCTACTAGATAATCAACGACTTTTTCCTAACAGTATTTTAATTTGTGGGATTGACGCTAATCTTGACGCTGACGCCGTCAAGATTTTTTGTTGACGCGCACAATACTGGCAGAAATTAAGTCAATTGTTTTACACCACATACAGGGTGTTTCACAATTATTGAAACAAAGCAGCAGCTTATAAAACCTTTACCAATGACCTTATTCTTTTTCTGTTTTTAGATTGTCATAGCAAAATTGTTAACATTTTTATACGTTAAACAAAAAATAGCCTAATTATGCCTTGGTCGATGGAGCAGAAGATCTTTTGTGTAAAGACATATTACGAAACGAAGTCTTTCCGGATTGTTCAAGCAAGGTTCAGAAGGAAGTTCAGCTTCAACCAATTTCCAAACAGGAGCCAGATTTTCAAGTTGGTCAAGAAGTTTGAAGCTCATGGCACTTGTGGAGATCGTAGGGTAGCGGGCTCATCGCCCTCAGGGCCTCCAATAACAATCTGCACCCCCGACAATGTCAGCAGGGTTCAACAGTCAGTCGGTCGGAGTCCGAGCAAATCTCTTCGTCGAAGGAGCCAAGAACTTGGCATTTCTGTCTCTTCTGTAAGGCGCATGCTGGTTAAGGATCTACAACTTTATCCATACCGGATCCACATAAAGCATGAACTAACCGAGACTGATAAGGAAAAGAGGGTAGCAATGTGCCAGTGGTTTTCGGAAATGATAGACAATAACGAGGAATTCTTGAATGATGTCTGGTTTTCAGATGAAGCCCACTTCCTTTTGAATGGTCACGTTAACTCTAAAAACTGGGTGTTTTGGGGAAGTGAGAACCCTCACAGAGTCGTTGGACGCCCTTTGCATTTAAAAAAATGCACAGCATGGGTTGCCATTTCCAAGCATGGTATCATCGGACCATTTTTCTTTGAAGATGATCACGGTATTGCAGTAACCGTGACAAAAGAGCGCTACGTTCCAGTGCTTGAGCAGTTTTGGGGAGAGCTCAATAAGCGTGAGGACCTTGATGAGAAAGAACAGTGGTTCCAGCAAGATGGTGCCCCTCCTCACACTGCTAATGTCACCATGGCTTGGCTCCGTGAAAAGTTTGGAAAGCGTCTCATCAGCCGCAAAGCTAAAGTGGAATGGGCACCTCACTCGCCTGACCTGAATCCTCCAGATTTCTTCTTGTGGGGGTTCCTCAAGGACAACATTTACCAAGATAACCCACTAACTATTGCAGCTTTGAAAGCAGCCATTACCGAGAAAATTCAGACCATTACACAGGAGGAATGTGATCGTGTTATCAACAACTTTGCACGCCGCATTCAAGAATGCCTTCGACAAAACGGTGGACATCTGGAGCATGTAGTCTAGGAATCTTCTTGACATATTATTTCTGATTTGAAGATAAACAGTTTCAGATTATAAAATGTTATCCTTTCACCTTTCAATAAATGTAATCATCATCGTGTTATCATTTAAAATCCTGAATTTGTGCCCAATCGCTTTGTTTCAATAATTGTGAAACACCGCCGTCAAGATTTTTTGTTGACGCGCACAATACTGGCAGAAATTAAGTCAATTGTTTTACACCACATAGCTTTCGAAAGAATGTTGACGATCTGCAAAATCTTGCATTGCACAACCAGCATGCATACAAAGTCAAAGTTTTCTATCTGTTTCTTTGTTGCCGTAGCTTCATCTCTTTCCTTTGCCTTCGTGCTGGTAAATATTATGTGAGTCAAGCATTTCATAACGTCACAAAATCTTTCCTTCAAAGCATAGACAGCATCATATCGATTAGACCTCCGAGTTGGATTTAACGCTTTTAATGTAGGATTTGAGCAATAACG